>JAZDUA010000568.1:0-600000 GCA_038098605.1 Gryllus longicercus | reverse complement strand
CTTCCTTGTCCTTCCCTCTCCCCGTATTCACACATACATGCAGTAAACGACCACACGTGTCGGAAGACCAGTCGGGAGCCTAGAGCTTGTCGGAATTGTTGGTCTGTACGGTATCTAAGTTTCCTGCGAGGGAAGAATACTGCTTCTTCCTGGGATTTAACATGCACTACACTTAATGAACTAATTACTACAGTAGTTGACGCGCCCGGAACAATACATAATAAATCATATAATAAATGAATGAATGAATGAATGAACGAATGAATGAATGAATGAATGAATGAATGAATGAATGAACGAATGAATGAAAGCTGACAGCCATTTCCCCTG
The DNA here is from genome assembly GCA_038098605.1 of Gryllus longicercus. NCBI lineage: Eukaryota > Metazoa > Arthropoda > Insecta > Orthoptera > Gryllidae > Gryllus > Gryllus longicercus. The sequence continues at coordinate 599,670 of JAZDUA010000568.1, read as the reverse complement.
GTTGGCCTTTACCCCGCACAGACGGCGCGTATAACTGGTTGCCTACCTACCAAGTACAACATACTCATATCCATGATATGTAATTATTAATTGTTTCTACAAAAATAACTGGCTTTAGTTTAACGGGATCAAAATAGTAATATAATATAAAAAAGTATTAGCCGGGTACTCACTGTGTCCCTCATGAGAACACAATATTAATCTCCGAACTAGACACACTTGCGGGGCTCCTCGGCCTGTGTGCTGCACTCACAAGGCCTTCCGCGATAACATTTATACATGAAAGACAAGGGACATACAACCATGCGCACAGCAGGACTCGAACTCGCGACCCTCCCAATTGACGCTATGAGTCGGCAAACGCTCAGCCACCTCGGCCAATCAGGTCGGCTGTACTTCGCCTCAGGTACTGGGCCTCAGGTATACTGTCAGAACAGTCAGAACAGTATACAGTCAGAATTATTTGTTCGTTCAACAGCCTGATTGTACGTTCAAAGTGAACAGCAACGGACTAGCAAACTGAATAGCACATGGCCCGCTGAGACCAGGGTTAGTCTCCGACCGATCATAGTGGAATTTGTAGTGAACAAAATGGATTCGCAGCAAGCTTTCCCGTGTTTCCCCTGTTTCTAGTTCCACATAAGTCACTTCCTCCTGCTCAATAGATCATCATCATGCCTCAATACAAACGCCTTACCGGGGAGCAGAGGCGGCCGGCGGGTTGCAAATTAAGAGGGGCGGCATGTATGTCAAAACCATTACATATATTTTACCTCTTCAAAATATTTCTTGAACAAAAAAACTAAAGTATGTAGTATAAAACCGATTAGCACGCATTGAAATTTTAATACTTGCCTGAGATACCTTTTATTCGGACCTTTGTAACGGAAGGTACCATTGTGCTCACGCGAAAGAAAGACATTTTTTAAAAAATATTTCTAGTCAAAGAAATCAATAATTTATGAAATCCAATAGTAAGAATCGGTATTCTTAGCCACGTTAATAGGCGCGGACTCTGCCGAATAAATCTCTAATAGCAGCACGCTGCCCCCACGCAATATCCAGTACCCCCATTCTTTCTCAAACTTCCATTGCCTTGCATGCACCAGCTTCTGACGGACTCGCCGTAGACCACGATACGACCCATTCTAAAAACATTTTATTGTTTGCTTAAGAGGACACATGAAACAAATATAGCCTTCAAAGATTGCGCTAATGGTATGTACAAATTAAACGAGTCGATTTATTGAAAGTTTAATACTTTCTGCAACTTTTCCCGAGGTCGTTTTTTCTGGAGAGAGCGCCGCCCTAGAGCCTTTAAGGACAAGCTGCCACTCCCGGGAAGACTCGGTCACGGCGAGATTTCTGGCTTCGAAACCTCGAAGCTCCTCTCATAAAATAAATAAATAAACATGTCTAAGGCGTATAAAAGAGTAAATCAAGAATCGCTTTCCATTATCGCGAATTTCAAACAGCGGAGAGATTTCATATTATGTTTAGATGAAATTATTAATTGGATTGTTGGTGATGTAGATACCTTTTTATTATGATAAATTACTAAAGATATTGTCTGGTATCAATACTTTTTAATCAACTTATGATCATTTCGATCGCGTTGCGATCATCATCAGAGCTAAAATGTAATACAAATATTATTAAATACAAATATTATTAACAGGTTGTAGGTAACAGGTTATTGTATGCAAGATGCGTAAGCAAACAGTCGTACCCAGTACCATGATCATAAGTTGATTAAAAAGTATTGATACCAGACAATATCTTCAGTAATTTATCGTTTAGATGAAAGTTGTAGCCCAGAAAGAAATCCTGCTCTATTGTTAGTCGAATGCAGAAGATAGTTTAGTACTTCTAAAGCACACAACACAGTAAACAGGAACCGCATTTGTATCAACACGCAATCACAATTAATCTCCTAAAAAAACTTTCAGATTCTTTTATTCCGAGCTTGTGCTTCAACTTCTTTGGCGGCAGACGTTGCAGCACATAAGGACGGTGTTCGCATTTACGGTTTGCATTTCGTAGAAAATTATTTGTAACGAAGCAACACTTATTCAAAGTATACGAATTAATTTAGCATTATATACTACAGCTTCAACATAAAATAATTAAATACATAAAGTTAGAAAACAATCTCATTGGCGGCCAATACTGACGGCGGATTCACCAAAAGAGTAAATTGTAAAAATAATTTCCGGGAACGTTCATTTGAAATAGTGCAGTGAATATCAGAGCTCACGTTTCATAGTTTCTACGTAGATTGAACAATATTGAACTTGAAAAAAGGCGTCGAAGCTATTGTACGGCCAATTCACCAAGGCTACAAGGTAACGAAACCAGAGATGCATTTAAGTCAGCACATTCCAAATAGCGCCACATCTATCATCACCTCCGTTTCATTTTTTAATTTATTTTTTATCCAGATGTTACAATGCAACACATTTGTTTGTCGTAAGCTATGGAGGCTACCCAGCAGTAAATCAGAAACTGCATTTCCGTCAACACATGTTTGAAAAATAATGTATACATATGTTCTTGGCATAAGAGGTTACAACCCCTTTGACCCAAGATCATGTATCTTTTTGTACGTCCAATACGTATGAGTTTTGTACACTTAAGGCTACGGTAGAATGAATCAGAAATTACATTTCCGTCAATATGCACTTCAATAAGCGTAACTTTGAACAAACACAGCTTGAACATAAAATAATTAAATACTTCCGTTTGAACTTCCTTTTTTAAAATAATTTATTTACTTTCTGTGTACTACTCTTTCAATTTGTTTTCAAGAGCTTTGAACAATTCATTATTTTAATGATTTTTGAAAGAGTCTAGAGGCGTCTCCTAACATTCGGTATTCTCAATGCTCCGAGCGACCCCTCGCCGAATCCCTAGTAGTGGGGATGGGTTGGTTTGCCTAAAGGCGGCTCCACAAATTCGGCATTCGCCAAACATCAACCTACTGCTTGCCCAATCACGAACAGCTGATGTGATCGGCGAATGTTCGCTCCCTTTTATGTGTCCTAATGACCGACACGCAATGGGCTGGACGAATACCGAATGTTCGTCGCTTGGCGAATAGCGAGCACCCCATCCACACTACTCGGGATTCGGCGAGTTGTTGCTCGGGATTCGCCGAATGCCGCGTGTGTGGAGCCGCCTTGACATTCGGTGCACTCAAAAGAAAGCGAACGTTCCTCGAGCAAGCTCCTCGTCTACTCGGAATTGGGCGAAGCAGTCGCTCGCCACTCACCAAAGACCGAATGTGTGAAGCGCCCTTATTGTCCGATTTGAGTATAGTGACTTGTAACAGTTAATGAGATGTGACGCGGTTATCCAAACGGGAACTTCGATACTTACAATTAAAGCCGTAACGAAGCTCCCGATTGGATAATCACTTCCTAGTGATGATCTGTCACACGTCACTATATTTATACCGGACAATAAGGGAACGCCAAAAGAAGTGCATTTCCGTCAACGCTTGTTCCTATGATCGCGTCCGCCGGGGGAGCGACGGAGTGACTCACCTGCCGTGCGGGGAGAGCGGCGCGAGCGGCGCGGGGCGGAGGGCGACGGGCGCAGGCGAGCGAGGAGCGAGGCGCCGCCACCGGCCAGCGGTCGATGTCGACTGGACGCCGCCGTTGCGGTCATTCGCCCAAGTCTCGCCCCCGCCCCCGCCCCCTCCCTCGCCCCCCGCGCCCCTCGGCTCCACTTGCATTAATGTGCTTCCGGCATCGCCCCCTGGCCCTGCCCCGCGCCCGCCCAGCCGAGCAGCCAACGTAGCCACGCGGAAAAAACGAGGCGTGAGCGGATTCGGGAAATAAACAAGTGAAGGAGTTGTTCCCCTTTCCATCATTTATCAACTAGTACGTAGTAAGTTGTAGTTGCCCAGAAATCAGGCTGGCGCAGCAGAATCGAAGCAAAAACGACCAAGTGCAGTTGGCTTAATATGAATAATGGGCTAAATCTTATTTATGAGTGAACTCTCATTTTCAAGACTTCACAGCAGGGGATGCCCCCTTCCTTTAAAACTTGCTGGCGCATGACGTCAGCTGTGCAGCGACGCTCTGAGAAGGAGAAATCAGTCGGTACACGCAGTATAAGAATGCGATGGATAACACAATCAAATATTTGCATTTTTCAGGAAAAATCGAAACTATTTCATTGTTTTTATATCTTTCCGAGTTCCTAGGTATCTAATCACATCTCAAGTGGCCAGAGGATACACAGTTTTCTTTTCTTTTCTGCGTGCATTGAAAATTAGAAATATAGGTAATAATATTAATAATAATATACTAATGTATATAATAATAATAATAATAATGATAATAGTATATAAAAATAATAAACGAGTTGTCAAAATATGATAAATAGTAAAAAAGAAACAATTCTGATGACAAGTTCATCAGTGTACACAGTACATCCAGTCCCCATATACTCTTCGGAGGTTATTCACAAATATCTATATTAAACTTCACTACAGGTGAATGTATTTTCTACAGTAGCTAGTGCGTCTGTTACAAAAAATCAATATTTGTAGGCAGAGGCCAAAGAATGAAAAAGTTCATAGTAGCTATGTATAGTGTATTCTTCTTCAGCCACTTGAAAATATCCCAATATATATTCAGAATTCAAATATTTTTGGATTCTTCCTTGTTATTCGATATCTATTTTGTGATAGACAGCAGTAGGTTTAAGACTGTAAGCGCCATCAGTGGATATTCGTTTACAGGTATTTTGATAGTTGTCGAGTAAGAGCAGTAAGAATAACTAGAAACTACAAGAGGAAATGAACTTCTATGTTTGTAATGATGAATCAGCCGATCAACAAATCAGAGATGGCTTAGACGGAAACATCTATCGTAAGTACAAAGACATTGCCACCGTAAATACAAGAACAAGCAGGTATAGGGGTGAGGCAATTAACAATTAACCATAATTTTAATAGTTAATTATCAAAAATATGAAGAGCATTTGAATATATTATTATTTGTCAAATGAAAATAAATAAAGGATTACTTCTGACACAAAATGATCAACGTATACTTCATTGAGTACCTTCTGTTCACACCTGTCATTCCATCGGCACCTATCTTTAATTGCGAAAACTCGCAGGAGTCATTTTGGCTATTTAAGTTTCTCCTTCTCTGTAATCTGTCAACATTTCTACTTTAGCATATGTCATATGCATTTTTTATTGTTCGGTATGCACGTGATTCATAAAACCACGAACTAGAATACAATGAACAAAAATAATATACAAAATAATATGAAACCAAACCAAATTCATTAGTGTATTATTAGGTTACATAATTCAAAACATTCATCGTGGTGATCAATAATCCAATCCAACAATGTAAATTAACCAAACCGTCTGAGGGTTAACTGCTAATTGCCTTAGCAGTTGACACGCCCGGAAACGTGAATCAATCATAAAAAAGCAACGTGGTGGAGTGGTGGTTTTAACAGCTTTGGCTGCCACATACATTCAAGATTTACACACAACTTTCTCTACATAACTTCCTCCATCGATGTCTATTTTACATCTCCATTAGCAATTAGTGTATAGTGTGTGTGTGTGTGTGTATGTGTGTGTATGTTTACGAAACATTCAAATATGAGTAAATATATTTTTCCCATTCTTTCTAATAAGAATAAAATATTATTTCTAAAAACACATTCTTTTTTGTTTTTCGGTAACTTTGAAACGATTGGTAGACCTGCCATTCCTTTCTCACGCAACGGTCCTCTGCTTTCCATAAGGGAAGAGGGGGAATAAAAAGGAGTAGAGCATGCTTTCCTGGTTATTTATCAATGCAAGTTTATCTAAAGGATCTCGATGCGAATCTTCCTCAGTAATTTCTTTTAGTCTATTGAGCATGGACAACTCGTTACTGTCAGTTAATAAAACCTCATTCTTTCTGCATTAACACACTCCGCTTAGATTCACTGGACTGATATCATTCTAATTAATAGTTTATTTGCGCAAGGAAAATGAAATGAGGGCCAAGAACTGGTCACTGAACTTCATTCATTGAAATCCCTGTATTAGAACTGTATTGTACGATTTTCAAATTCAACAATTTATGGCGGGCCACAGGTATTTGTGGCAAGTATTTAACTCATTATATCCATTGCATCCGTCCTTTGGACGGATGGATTGGAAATAGATGTGATGGTGAATAAATTCTATTCACCATCACATCTACCTGAGAAATTATTCCGTTTCTTTCGGAATTCGTTCTATTTTTAATCATCTATCATCACTTCCTCATCGGGATTCAACAATGTTGGAATGCGAATGCGATCGATGAGGGAAAATAAATACGGAACTCGAGGCTCAGGCTTCTCCCCCGACTCAGGGGTCTCCAAAGTTGTTGCCCAAGTAGCCAAGTTAAAAGAAAACGCCTTCGCCAGGTCCTGCCTGTATCGGTCAGAACTTCAAGCAAACTGCCAGTGCTTCGCAGCATTTAAACAGTAGTGGTGCTACCACAAAACATATTTTCTAGCATTATTTATTATTGTTTCGCTCTAATCTACCATAAACACGCGCATTCTAACATAAACACGCGCATGCTGCTTAGCTCATTGGTCAGCGTGCTAGCGACCCCAGTTTCGATTCCCGGTCAGGCAAGATGATAGTGTGCGTTTTCCTTGCAATGTCCCGGTATATGTTGCTATGTGACTATGAGAAAATTCACTTCTCAGGTTGAGAAGAGCAGAATACGGCGTGGGGATATCTTCGTGCTTATCACATGTACTCCACAACGCCAAACAAAACATAAACACGCAAAAGTGTTTTCAACAAGCAAAAACTATTTCCCACACGAAGACATGAACTCATCTTCCGAATTAATTCGTCGTCAGTCATATCACACTACACTAAATAAACGCCGTGAGGTTCAAATTCGGGACGACGCTTAAAAATGTAATTGTCTCAACCCAATATTTCCAATACGCAATTATCGAACATTTTTACCGCCCGTTGTTGCATATTACGAGAAACTTTAAAGAAATAAATTGGAAAAAATTTAGAGATTTTTTAGAAATTTTGCAAAATATACACTTTTTTCAAAAACAATTTACATTACCTTTTTTAAAGTAAGCACACCCAACAAATTGAAATTTTGTAGGTTTTGAAATGTTAGGGACTTCATTGAACAGGAGACCTGCAGCATTCTCTTCAACGCCCTTTACGCTATCCGAGGACAAAGTTCAATCAAAAAATTTTTGAGAGACATTTTTGAGAATGATTTGATTTTGAAAATGATTTTGAGGCTTCATGTGAAGTCCCCTGAAAAATCATAATATCCGTTTGAAACTCCCAATGCCGTTAGTCGATATTTTAGTAGCAAGGATTCATAAAACATGGATTCTGAATAAACTACATGTTAGAGGAAGTTAATTTACAACATATAGGTACAGGATTCAACTCCATTTTCGTTTGTAGGGCCCGACAATAAGAGAATTTCTGCCGAAAATTCATTTCCCGGCGCACAAATACAATACTTTTTCTTCTTACGAAGTAGGCGCGAGGAAGTATAATCCAGAGCTGATAAAGGTCGCTTAAGGCGCTTAGCATCGTTCAGAAATTAGAGAGCTGCATAAGCAAATGCTTGCAAAGCATCGCTTGCAAAGAATTGCTTGCAAAGCAAGCAAAAAGTGTTAGCTTCAAATAAGCAGGACCAATTTGTTAATCACGGTTAAAACCACTGTTTCTTTATTCTGATTCTTCTGCATTGATTTCTTATTCTGAAGTCTTATAAGGAAAGTCACCTGTACCTTTATGTATTCCTAATTTGGCCTCTTCTTTCATAGCAGAGCATTCGTAATCTTTCCATCATCAGAACATTTCATTTTATTTTAGAATAGATTGAAAGATTCCATAAAGCAGTGCCGAAACCGCGTTGCGAAGAAAAAGCAGAACCGTCAACATTGTACTACGACGTGAATGTACGACCATTATTTTTCATTAACTTGTTTAGTGTTTCTAATACAATCTACATGACATATTGTAACGAATGATTCGTCAGAAAAGAGCTGTGAAAATATAAACGTAGAATTGAGGAGATTATAAAACAGTGAAAGGCAATTATTTACTCTGGAAAAATCTATTTTATCTCTCTCTCGATATATACACACACACATATATATATATATATATATATATATATATATATATATATATATATATATATCGAGAGAGACGGCGCGCGTAAGAAAGACACAAAGAGGCAGAGAGAGAGAGAGAGAGAAAGAGAGACAAACAGACAGAAAGAGACAGAGACAGACTGAGAGAAACAGTCAGACAGAGGGAGAAAGAGTAAAACAAAGAGAGACACAGAGACAGATAGAGAGACGGAGTCAGAGTGAGACTGATAGGGGCAGAGAAAGGCGAACAGAGGGAGGCAAAGGCATACAGAGGCAGAGGTTGACAAAGGCAGACACAAAGAAAGAGATACCCATAGACACTCGCACACAGAAACGCCAAGTGAGAGGCACGGAGAGACGGAAAAAACAGAGGGACAGAGACTGAGAGGCAGAGAGAGACAGGGAGACAGAGGCAGTGAGACACGGAGACAGAAAGGGGCAGGTACAGAGAGAGGGAGTCTGAGAGGGACAAGAACAGAAAGACAGAGACAAACAGAGACAGATAGACAGACAGACTTACTGAGTCGCATAGAGAGACTCACCGTCAACAGAGAGAGAGAAAGAGAGAGAGACGGAAAGAGGGAGGTGGAGAGAGAGACAGGCACACAGGGAGAAACAGAGGGACAGAGGGACAAAGAGTCAGATATATATATATATATATATATATATATATATATATATATATATAGAGAGAGAGAGAGAGAGAGAGAGAGAGAGAGAGAATCACATAAAGTCAGAAAGACAAACAGAGAGAGACAGACTGACAGAGAAAGACAGGCAAACAGAGACTGACACACGCGGACAGACACGGAGACAGAGATAGAGAGACAAACAGAGACATCGAGACAGACAGAGACATAGAGACAGACAGAGACAGAGACACAGAGAGAGACTGGTAGAGAAAAACAGAGAGGGACCAAGAGACAGACAGAGACAGGAAGTGACACGGAGACGTTTTCTTTTTCACAAGAATTGAATATGAAAAAATCTTGGCACCGCCGGGTATTTTGCTATTGTATGTTATAACTCGACAATTCACATATTCCTGATATCCTAACTTTATTCATTATTCGTAACTATCATTACGATTTGTCCTACGTGTTTTCCGGGATTGCATAATTCTACATTTTATGCCCTTTACGGTATTGGTACAACCCCAAACTTCCTGAAGTCGTTCTTATTTCACTCCGATGATTACGAAAGCGGATGAATAAAATCATTGACGAAATAAAGTTTTACGACTTTAATTATAAAACAAATGCTGTACTCTACAGTATTCCGTGTGCAGATTGTACACGCAGTATCTTTTTCGCCGGAATCGAATCTGGGTTACCGGCGGACAGGATTTTTGATGTCCGAATTTTTGACGCTCTTCTATACGTATAACCCAATCTGAATACAATATTTGGCATCTACAAGCTACAGCTTAGCAATATTGGAACTTTGATGACTCTTCATAGTCATTTATAGTCCAAGGATTCCAAGGCTAGAGGAATTCGATAAACCCTTAGATTTAGGGTAAATTTGGAGAAAGTTTTAATTCGTTCCTCCAGTTGTAGAGCGAAATGTAAGGCAGAACGTAATGGATCCTTAAAAATGTTCCACATTGTCAGACTCTTATTTTACAAATAATTGTCAATAATTCACAATACAACTTATCGCTTAAGTTTATTTTTCGGCCGATGTTGGGATAATTATGCTTTAATTTAAATTTTGACAAATAGTGCCCATCAGCAGAAAGAAATGGTACAAAAACCTATCATTAGTCCGTTGTCTGAGGACGTGACCACGCTAAGATATTCCGACTAACGCCAAAAATTTATAAATAAATTTCCTTATGTCTTCAGCTTTTAACACTTGTATTTCTCTCAAAACAATCGCATCGCAATTTTCGTTTACACAGTGTTTCTATCATATACGGTTTTTAGTCTTAACATTTAACGTCAACTGCAGCAACAGTAGCACGTACACCGCAAGCGCATGCTACGGTTGATTAGCAATACTGGAATTCTTCCTGTCACGCAACCTCTACTTATTTATTGCAGGAGAAGACATTGCCTGTATATCGACAATATAAACGACGTAACTTACAGAATTAACATAGTTTCAGATTCAATGAGGACGCCACAGTCGAATTCTATAGAAGTATTGATCCTCTCTTCAATATACTTTTATAGTTATAGAAGTATATTGATCCTCTCTTCAAACGTCTTTACGAATGTTTTGCACTCTGCCCTAAAATTAGATCAATCACCTTTATACATCAAGAAAAGATAAATAATACTTGAACGACATGTTTCATTCTGAAACCTCTAGAGAGTACCGTTGGTAAGTTCAAATATACCAAACAATTAATTGCACTTATTAATTGTATCATCAAAATTGTAATTTCACTTTCCTAGTAGTATGTTATTATTTTTTAGTAAAATGTGTTACAAGGAAATTTTAATGGAAAGGATGCCTAGAGGGACCCAGAAATGTAGTCCTCCCCTCCGGTTTAAGGCTACGCACACGTATCAACGTGATACTTCATACACAATGCCATGAGGAAAAACAGGTCTTTTAATATACTTTTTAACGGGTACATATCATTCCACACGCAGAAATCGCTGGCACTGAAGCTCTCTAGTCATAGCTTCTTTTTCGATTCTCCAGTCCCCCATCCTCACCCCCGACATCTGGTTAGGTTAAATTTATTAGCGAGAGGTTTAAATACGCCATGATTTCCCGGCAAAAATGGGACAGCACTTAAATCACTAATTTATATTAACTTAACCTATGAAAGTAGCCGGCACTTTGGCCGGCAACCTAAGGTTCACGTATCCAGGGAATAGTTTTCACTGTTTTGTTATAGTTTGTTAGTTTTGCTGTTTTTCCCATTCATTCACATATTCATACTTACGTTCTTTTATACTTCTTTACTGCAGTCATACCTTTTACAAGCACTCATCACTGAACACTATTTAAACTATACAATGCGCCACGGTACCAAAGCGACCGTGGTGGCTAGGCACGGCGATGGTAACCAGCGGTAATAGAACCCGGTGTGAATGCACGAGTGAATGAATAAACAAAACCAAGAAAACTAAATCAAATAAATCAAATAAAATACCAATAAAGTGTTAGTGCAAATCTTAGGTTGCCGACCAAAGTGCCAGTTTCATCCATAGGTTAAGTTAGAAATAAGTTAGTAAGTAAGCACTGCCCCCTTCTTTGCCGCATAAGCCAAAGAGCTGCGGCGCATGTAATAAACATGATAATAAACTCCCGCCTCGCCAGGGCTACTGGCGGGGGAAAAGTTTTCCTGTCTTCCCCCTCCCCCCGCAGAGGAGGCGCCTTGACGCATGGAAATCGCAATTGCATTAATTCTGTCAAATTCAAAGAGCGTTACTTGTGATCCCTACAACAAGTTGAAAGATATTGCCTGCAAAAAAAACTTTGTTGAAAGAAAATCCTGCAAACAAAACCAGCGGAAAGAGGGGAAAGTCTTTGATGGCTAAAAATATGAATATTTTCGCACACATTTTCCAGTAGTGAGTAATACGAAAACAAAACTGAATTTTCGTATTATTTGCCCAGAGGACTGAGAGAACAGTTTGAGACAAGCTTGTTTCATTGGTCTGGCAGTTGTGGCTGCCGGGACAAGCCCTAAGCACCCGACATGCGTTGTAGTTGTGTGCGTCATACATGTGTGTGCAAGGTAAGAGGAAAGCGACAATAATGAGGAACGATAGATTGCGTGTGGTCCATGGACCGTTTGTTCGGGTCCTGCTCCGGTATTCGCCCAGATCTGATCAGAAACACCACGGAAAATAGCGGATTAGAGTAGCAAGCTGCTAGATTTCTCTTCTAGATAGCGGCCGAATTCGACCTAGCTATCTAGATGTTGTTGAAAATCAATCAAAGTCGGGATCCTTAACCGAATATCTCAGTCTGATATGCTGCAGAGGCATTGCGGCTGAGCTATCTTAGCAAGTTGTTGTTGTTGTTGTTATTATTATTATTATTATTATTATTATTATTATTATTAGCCAACCAAGATCCCATTAAGGGAAAAGCGCAAGGACATTATGCCTTTTGCAGGGAATGCTAAATGAAGTGATGGGGTTGAGGGGTGGAAGGACTAGGATGATGGTGGGAGGTGGCAGGTGGGGTGGTGGGAGGTGACCATGGAATTTTGGACCATCCCACCATTCACCTTATGACCGAGGAAAGCCACGAAAACCCCCGGTCAGGATAGCCGGTCCGGGGGTCGAACCCGGACCTCTCGACTACAAAGTCAGCGTGCTACGCACTGAGCCACTTCGCTCGGTCGTAAGCGGTGAGTTGTAAGAAATCATTCCCCCTACAGAGAGATGTGTTAATTTCAATGTCGGCTTGTGAGCTTTGCAGCGAAAGATAACTTTGGAGAGAAAGATTCCTGGCGATTCGGGCCACCAGCACAGAGGAACATTCGGAATAAAGGCACGAACTTGCATTATTTCAGCAGATTCGTGACTGAAGGAAATAACCAATTACTTTTATTTATAGGACACGGCGTCGCATTCGATCGTTCCCATAGGACTGCATCTCGAAAAAAGATCAATATTACTTTATAATATTCCTTAAGAAGCAGAAATACATCAAACCGGTTAGATGATATTGAAATAACGTTTTTAAGTTATGAAAGGAAGCGACGAGATGTATTTATTTTTGTTGCTTTTCATTCAGCATTTTTGCCTTTTTAATGGTATTTACGACGTACATTATTGGCTTGCGAAAATAGATATATACTATTAATAAACGAGTTTGTTCCATGAAAGAGTGGTAAGCCACACAGGAAATTAGCGCCCGTTTGTTTTCTCCCGGGAATACTGATCGTGTAAACTTCATCACTCAAATGTAAAATTCATAATGAACATTTTAAACATGAGATTCTTTCGTTTCCCTTACTTCTTTAAACAATCCCTTCCGTTCGTATCATAATGTAATATTTCACATTTCTTTATCGAGATGCTCTTGCTAACTTTAGGACTAGATCCCGCAAAATAATCACGTGCTCAAACATTAAAAATACATCCAGGCAAAACGGGAATTGTGAATATACTCTAATTAATATCAACACACTTTCGAATTAGTCTGTTTACATTATTTCGAATTATTTCTAGAGACGAATTACAAATATACTGTCTGACAAAACAGTGTTGTACCCAAAAGCAGTAGTCCAATATTATCCCATTTCAGTATTCATGCATACCATTGATGCGTGAGTAAATGATTAGTTCACTCGTATCTCTAATGTGTAGGACGCCCACCAGAGTGCATTCGTGATGTCACCACCCTGTCGTCGTGCAGTTATCAGTGATCTGTGGGTCAGACAGTGGAGAACGACGTTTACGTATAGTACGAAGCCCCTGCGACGCCGCGCAGACAAGTTCGGCAACCTACTGTCCGGGACTCAGTTCTCCGACCGCGGGGCGGAAGGGACGTAGGCCTTTTCCAAGAAACGGAGCGGTGGTGGGGAGGACACCCCGGCCGTCGACGTACTACTAGCCGCGCGAAAAACATTTTTTTTTTTAATTTCACGATCGCGGGCGTTTTTCTTGCATTATTATTTTAGTATCTAACTTACCTTATTCAGAATCTGATGATGATCTGCAGGCTTCACTCTCTGATGAACCACTGTCGGAGTCCAAATTAACAATTATTTCGTCAATGATGTCCGGTACAATACCATCTTTTTCCCAATAATCACTTTCTATTTTTTCCACGTGCTTGCAAAATCCTTGCCAGTCCTGCACGGTGACCTCTTGTATTGCAGTTTCAATGTTTTCTTGCAACTTGGTAACTGACATATCACCTGTTACATTTCGCTCCCTAAATATCCGCTTTACTTTCGCCCAAGCAAGTTCAATTGGGTTCATCTCACACATGTAGGGAGGGAGTCGTACAACTGTATGTCCGTGTGCTGCTAGCAACTCATCGATCTTGTACTGCTTAGCGCGTGGTTTGAGAGGTGCAATTAATCGGTACAAATCAGTCTTACGCATACTTTCTTCACAATGCACTCCCTTTCTTTGAAGCCATACAATCATGTCAGCTTTTCTTGAGTATGCGGACGGCGTCTTGTTGACTTCCATACTGTGGTATGGAGCATTATCAAGGACAACAACAGCATGCTCTGGTAGATGTGGTAATAATTTTTCACGCACCCATTTCTCAAAATTAATGCCATTCATTTGGCCGTGATAGTCTCCCACAGTACTACCAGCTCGAAAGATTAAACATGTGTCGCAAAGAAATCCATTTTTCCCCCCTGCGTGAACAATTATTAGTCTACTTGTGGCATTTCCCATCACTTGGACACCACAAACGTCATCACTCTGCCAGCACTTTTGAAATTTGAGAGTGTTATCAACCCATGTCTCATCCACGTAGATGATATCTCGGTTCTCTTCTCGAAATTGTTTCAATTGAACAATGTATCTGGATCTCCAATCCACTATGTCCGGCCTCTCTATCAGCACCCGCCGCTTTGATTGGCACCTCTTCCATTTAAAACCCATTGATTTCATAACCCGCAATAAAGATTTTGGACCCCAAGGAAAATTAATTTTGCCCTTAATAATTGGAAGAAGCTTTAGCACCATCGGCACTACCTTTTCTCTCATGTAGAAATCCAGAATCGTATTTCGAATGACACACTGATCAAAACTATCTACATGGACAGAATTGCCACGTGACACTCTCCTCTTCTTACCAGGAGACTTCAGCTTCCGATTTGGGCTATTCTCATTCCTCTTTTTATTTTCTTTCCGAATGGCTTTGATGGTGGTGAGTCCAACTCCTGTGTATTCGGAGGCTCTTTCACTCGCTTTCATTAAAGGTAAATGTAAACATTTATCTTCTTTCTCCTTATCACATATTTCAATCACACGGGCAATGATTTCGCGACACTCGCTGTGAATAGTCGTATTAGTAACTCTCTTTGCCATGATGAGAAACTAATGGTTTTCACATGTTAACACTCGGGTCCTGCCACAAGCGAACTAGCCGCTCCGATGTTCTTGGAACGGTTGCATTTATGTCACGTGACATCGTGGGTGCAGCGAAAGCCATCCCCTCCTACCCTGCCGCTCCCCCCGCGCGGAAACTAGGACCCCTCTCCGGCGGTCGGAAAACTGGGACCCGAACAGTATCCACCAACTGACTGCATTTAACAGAGTCCGCATTGTGGGACTTCATGAGGATGGTTGGTCGTATCGTGCAATTGCCAGACATGTGGGCAATTCAGAAGTCGCAGTGGCCCGTTGTTGGAATCACTGGGTAAATGAGGGCACCCCTGCAAGGCGCCAAGGCCTCCGAGGAAGGCTCGTAGTATGGTGCACTAAGCAGTGCGGAATTCCATGACGTATGCATCCGCCATCCACAGTCATGTACTGGCGTCTCCACAACAGCCTGAGAGTTCCCGCACAGTGTCTCGACGACTCGCATCCGCCGGATTGGGGTCCCACCGCCCCATGCATCGGTTGCCATTGACACCAGAACACCGATGTCGGCGATTGGTGCCGTGCCCGGGAGGTATGGACAAAGGACGAATGGCGTCGCATCACATTCAGTGACGAGTCTCGCAGAGGGCAGAGGGTACATCCTGCCTGTATTGTGAAGAGACACACAGGCGTAACCTTGGGCATCAAGGTGTGGGGAACCATCGAATATGCGTTCAAATCACCTCTAATAGTGCTTCGGCAGACTTTGACGGCTCTGCGATATATCACAGACATTCTGCGTCCTCACGTCCCACCCCTTATGGTACAGCACCCCGGGACAGTGTCCATCAGGGTAATGCATGCTCACACACAGCACGTATGTCTATGGACTACCTAGAACATGATGAGGTCCCGTGGCCAGCAAGATCCCAGAGCCTCGCAATCATTGAACACGTGTGGGATAACATTGGAAGGGGACTCCCTCGTAGTAGCAATCTGCAGGATTTGGAGGAACAGCCGCAATAATTGTGGACGAACTTGCCTCAAGAGAGGATCTAAAGGCTATTTGACACCAATCCGAACCGCATAAGAGCATGCATTGCAGTCAGTAGAGGTGCGACGCCCTACTGACCTGATGCAAACTTTCCACCTGTAACTGTCAACGGCGTTGTCTCTTTAATCACATATTGTAATCAGTTCAATTGTCACATGGTCTTGCAGCATATGTAGTTTCATTGACTTCCAACAACTCCTGCGTCCATCACTTTTTTGTCAGGCAGTGTATGCGAGTATTTTGTAACATCTGTCTTCACCTTTAGGTGACTCTAACATGAGTGACAAGACAACCCAAAAAATATATCTTGTGAACAAAATTGAACATATCGCTAATCTCTTTAACATTACAAAATAATATACCCTAAATTGAACCTTTCCTGAATGATATAGCTTCCCTCGATAGACTTGAAATCTGATCCCGCAACGTACAACATCTAGAAACAAATTAGATCTAAAATACGGTATACTTTATTATAAATAATGTTATATTTCCAATTTAAAACAAGAAATATATTATTATTATTATTATTATTATTATTATTATTATTATTATTATTATGTGTAACAGTAGAAAAGTGTAGTGTGGTATGATGAAATACTGTGAAGTTCTCATTTGGATAAGGGAAATTGGGTGGGCAAGCGACAAAACGTAGAGAAGTATTAAATGAGCAATTCAAAAAAAGTGCATTAGTTATTGCTTTTATCCTTATTGTATATTTTAATGTATTTTTTCAACCAGTCTACGTATTTTATAATCTGTCGATTCTAGTCTGTCTCATTTTAGGAAATCAACCTCCTAAAATCACTTTGTTCCCCAAAAAAGTCGGTGTTGTTGGAAGATAGACGTCAATAAATTATGGTAAGAAACAACGTTTTGTAGAAATTGAAAAAGAGTTTAATATTTTCCTCAGTTTCCATGGATATTACAGCATGGTTCGCTTTGGAATGTAAGGAGAGTCGCAACTACTGGATGCAATCTGCAAAGCTAGGTTTGTTGAACTACGCCCCTCGTGCCATCTGCCCGTGCATCACGCCTAACGAATCAATACAGTTGTTAGAGAATTGAGTTCGCAATCGTCATTAAGCTGCAATTGAGTTCGCAATCGTCACAAATCAGAGTGAGCCCATTAGACAAGTTAAAGTGAGTGCAATTCGTTTTAAGAACATTGTATCGTTAAGTGGTATTCGAAAATTGCTGAACATTTCATAAGAAAGCACTTACAAATAATCGAGACCAGATGAATTCGGAGGGAATATTATTCTCACTCTTTTTAGGGGTACTTTACATGAAGTTCCCTAGAACATTTTCAACATTTTCTCAAAAAGATGTTTTTTTTCAAAAAAGGTACGTGGAAATGTATTCTTGATTATTTTTTTCTAAATTAGAGCGAAGCGCGCCTTTAAACAATAATAGGTCCATTTTTGCTTTCTCGCGCTTAAGAAGGAGCTTCTCTCCCTTCGTCTCCCCCCTCTCTCTCTCTCTGTCTCTCCGTCGCGTTCCGGTAGAAATCAAGCCCTGGTCTTACCAATTAGAAGTGGGAAATTTGGAATTGATTACTTCCGTTAATATAAGGAGCATCCTCGAAAAAATAGCCTACAATTTTGACTTTTACCAGCATCATTAACGAAGACTGCTGGATGGGAGAACGGGCGGGGGCGTGTGACCAAACGTCGCAATTTCAGGTAAGTATAGCAGGGTTGTCCAAGAGGCGGCGCCATTTTTTGTGGCCCGCGAAAGGTTGTAAGTCAAAATTGAAAGTCCTTTTCTTCCACGTAGGGCGAGAATATTGTGTGCCCTGCAGGGTTCAATACCCCATTCAATTGTAAAAATAGGTTATATTAAGTTAAAGGATTTTTAATAGTAAATTTAGAATTCCAAAATTATCCAAATGTATTTCACTGCGTTGTGTATGGTACGGCCTGATATCACACATGGTTCCACCCCCACCACCCCGTTACAGAGCATCCGGGCAAACTGGCGAGATCAGCAATACGGCTTTACGAGGACGTCAGGTGCGAATCGCCCGAGTTATAAAAATATGCTCCGCAACCATATTAAAGGTTTTTGTTGTGGCCCTTGAGGCCTTGCAAGTTGAATACCTCGGGACTATACGGATGCAATATCAACAACCAATTTATTCGGCAGAGGGCGTGTTTATTATCATTTGTAATGAAAATTTAATTGATAAATAAAAGAACCTGAGAGCGGGCGGGCGACGTCAGAAGAGGCGATCGCGTGTTTTGTTTTATTTTTTCTTCCAGCGCTGCAGCTCTTGGCGTGTATTACACTGTGAAAGATATCAATAACTTGGAAGTTTCAGAGAACATCTTGTTAAAAAAACTTTATAAAAGAAATATTTTACAAAAAATGTGCTATTACACAAACAGATTTTCTTTTGTAAACGCATTGTCAAAGATCTTTTTCAGATATCTTACACCAGCCTTTGGCTTATGCGGCGAAAAACGGGGATTAAATAAACGAACATTACTTACGGAAGTAGCCGGTGCTTTGGTCCGCAACCTACGACTTTTCTGTAAGTGATTAATTTATTTCAGTTTTTCATTGTTTTTGTTTTACCAGTTTTCTTAGACTTTTGTTTTTCCTAATTCCAACACCCATACCCTTTCGTATTTAATACAACAGAATCAAAACTGACTCGATCCCCAAGCGTCCGTGGCGGCTAGGCACCGCAAGGGGGAAAAGCGACCAGGGGGAAGGAGAGGGCGGCAGCTTGGGTCGTGCGGAGGCGGCTGAGCGAGTCGAGGCGGTGGGTAGTCGGGCGGGCGGAGAGATGAGCCGTGGCAATTGAAGGTCGGTGCGGCCGAAGGGCTTGGGATAGGGAAGTACGGGTGTGCAAGAGGGGGGAGGGTCTCTTGGGAATTCTGAAACGCTCGTGCGGTGGGTAGCCCCCTCCCCCCGGCCCCGTGCCGCGTCGCGGAGGGTCGTCCGCTGGCCCAGATGTTCAGAGGGCGAAGGAAACAGGGCTCGACACATAAATGACGTTTTTATGAGAGTTTACGAGGTGGGCGGTGGTGCACTATGTGCCTATTCGCCGACGTGGTTCTCCCCCCCCCCCCTATGGTATATTTTCTTGCGCAGATCTTGACCTCGAGAGGCTGCAAAAAAGCGCGCTGGGGCCTCAAATAGTAATGATTTTCGAAATAAACGTGGTAAAACATCGTATTACAATGAGATTGAAGAGTTATTATCAAACGAGGCCGAGCTTGATAACCAATCAAGTGCTGTAATAAGAGCTGCGACACGAATATCGTAGACTGTTTTATCCACTTTGTAAAATTTCCAATCCACTATAATTTTCATCCAAATTGGATAATTCAATCTTAAGAAATCTGAAAGATTTATATTCGTATACTTAAAGGATGACATAGATTATTAGAACACTTTGTGTGAACACTTTTTCTTTCATTACGACACGGATTATTATCATTCAAATTGGATAATTCAATCTTAAGATATCTGAAATATTTATGTTCGTATCCTTAAAGGATGACATACATTATTAGAACACTTTGAGAGAACACTTTTTCTTTCATTACGACACGGATTATTATTTGTGTCCCAAAGGTTACTTCAACTTTTAAAGAAGTCGGCACTTTCGTTCTCGAGTAACTGTCCAGTATGGCATTTTTTTTTGTTTTTTCTAATTCATATTTAAAATTCGATATAATAAAACGCAATTCCATCTCTGAACAGAAATAAAAAAATACAAAATACGCAACATCCGATAGTGCAGTCGACGAGGAGCCATAAGGGGGTCCACCTTTGAAAAGGTGAGGGAGAATATTTTATTGTTTTATTTTGTTTATATTGTTATTAGAAGGGAATCCCTAAGTTTTCTACCTCAAAATAATTCGCGAAACATTTTGGTAGGCAATAAACACGAAATAGTCGCGATTTTTTTGTTTTCACGTAATAACTTCTTAATGATTGATATAAGTGAAAATAATGTCATCTATAATTTGCTTCATAAATTATTTTTCTCAAACAAGTAGTAAAGGAGCTACGACCTTTTAAAATTTTACTATATTTTCCTTTTTATTCTAAAGTTGCTCCAAATTACTAATAGTTTCTTTAATGTAGTATTTGTGAATTCCTATGGTCATTATAAATAAAAAGCGAATAAATACTAATGATTTTAATACCCACTGAGGTTAATCTTACGTTTGAAAGTTATCGCACAAGTGACACTAGGTCTATAGGTTCTTCAAATTAACATTTGTTTTTTAAAAGATTTTTTCTATCTGTTTACTCATTCAATTTACCCTTCCATTCCAACTTATTACACGTAGTACATTCAAACTGTCATTTGTATTGAACAATATCAACATTTTAATATAATATAATATATAGTATTGTAAATACTATTCGTTCTGTGCCCCTGCACATCCACACCCACTCACTCATCTCCAATTTTGAGGTGGGCGAGGCACAGAGGGGTAGGGGGATCACGCGGACCTTGACCCTCCAGCGAAGCCAACATTTATCGTAATTTTATTCAATTTACTCAAAAATAATTACAGTACGTAGATCTCAAAACATTCAAGGCAGAATTCCCATCATGAATATTCTCGTACATTTTTTTACTTCATGCTAACAATTTAAAAAAATAATACTTCAGGAATATTCATTGGTATATGCTGAAGTTGCCCCTCCGCCTCCCCCTAAATACTTTGTGGATTCGTCACGCACTGAGCACACAGACGCTGTTGATGGCCGGGAATGGGGTGCCAGGCCAAAAGACAGGGCAGGGCCCCGAGAAGGCAGGAGTGGGGCGGAGGGCGTGGATGTGGCGAAAGGAAACTAGCCGACTTCAAATACGCCTGCTGGAACCGCGAGAAGGCTGTTGCAGCTGCAAGTACTTTTGCTGCACAAGACAACAAAAGACTGTCCCGTCGCGGCGGATCTCAAAGGCGCAACCGAACACCCGCGTTGGGGAGGCGCGAAAGACCCCCTCGCAGCCCTCGTAGCACAAGATGCACAATTCATTGCGCTTTTCTCACAATTTCGGCAGTCAACATTTCAAACATTCAGGCTAAAGATATCATATCAGCAGCATATACCATTTGTTGAAGGGCAACCATTTTTTGGGCAACTAATTAGCAACAAATAAGCGACTATTTCCCTTAGAATTATTTATATTTATCTCTGTAATATACTGTAATTGTCGAACTCTTTTATATGAAATTGGCTTAATTTCGCATTTCTGGCATTATTTTTAGAGCGAAGAATATTTTCTTTGGCTATTACTTTGCAACAAATTATTGGTGCTAAAACAGTACGTACTTTCTCCCTTGTATTTTTACGCAAAATTATTTAAAAAGTATTCAAATTTTTGCAAAAATTTTACATGACCTTATTTGAAAATGTGTCACAAAGGGAAACAATTTCTATCCTTAATATTTTAGTTGTAGGAAGACTTCGAAAACATTTTGAACCTTTGCAGTTTTCGAAGAATTAGGGTTTTCAACGAACTTGAGACCTGCACCATTCTTTTAAACGTCTTTCACACTACCCGGTAATGTGTACCACACTGATGTAAATTCGACGGTTTAAAGTATAGTTCGTATGTTTAAAGTATTGTTTTGTTGTCCTTTCAGAAACTGAAGAGGACTTCACAAATGAGGTCAAAACGTCTTTAAACAAGGGCGGATCCAGAGACGAATTTTGCGAGGGGAAATTTTGTTATTCATAATGCTTTGGTCAAATGTGTCATTCTGTAGAATGACGCAGACTAAACTCAGATGGTTTTGCGATAGAATTTTATTCGTTTTAATGTTTGTTTATACGAAAATATTTTTCCTTGAAAGATTTGTGACAAGTTAAAACTAATAGTTACTGAACAAGTTTTGGAGGGGAAATTTCCCTTATTTTCCTCCACGTGAATCCGCGACTGCTTTAAAATATATACTTCTAAAACTTGATTGGAATCATCGTTTTTTATTCGAAAGTTAATTTAACTTTTTCATTGTAGTTGATTAAAAAAATTCGGGTTTATGTAATGGTAGGAAACATATTACACTCAGGGGTAGATTCAGCCGATCATTTTGGGGGGGATCGTAGGTTTTTGTTAAATAATATACCTATTCTTTATTATATTGTATATTGTTTATCTATTGTAGATATGATACTATGCAATATTATTGTTAAAAATAATTACATAGTTCGAACATAAATAAACATTTAAAGCAATTTTTCCAAGTAAAGGAAGGTAAACGAAAACTCAGGCCTTTTGGGGGGCATGGCCCCCATGCCCCCCTCCCCTGCCATCCACTAGATCCGCCAGTGATTACACTATTCTAATATATTTTTGTGAAGACTGAATAAATTTCTTGAATAAAAATGATGTTCTTCTTTGTCAATTAAGAATATAATCATTTTAATTGTCTCCCAATTGCCTAGCTTCTTTGAAGCTACGAGTTAAACTCTACGTGTAACAGACTATAAGCGAGAGCTCGGAGAATTCATTTTCTTTTCTCAACCAAGCTTTTCTCTGCTTTTATTGCGTTACAGTTGTATGACGTGAGGTGAAGCGACAAGTGGTTATTCCGATCCCAAGGGTGACGTTCGTGTTTAATTAACCCTTATTGTTTGGCCTAACTTACTCGCATTCCTTCAGTTATCCATGACACTTTCGTCTCAGATGAATCACTGGAAGCGGTTTCAACTTTGAAAGCGTGTTTGAAAACCACGTGGTAAAGTGTCGAAAAGTTACACGAAGTTTCCAAAAATAAATCTGAAATTCTTGCGAAGTTCTCAAAGTTATTCAGTTTGCAAATCTTACATCGCACATGAAGAAAATTCAGTTTACTTTTGCGAATCATGCTATGTGATGAAACGAACACTACAAATTAAAGTCGAATTTGAAAGAATAAAAAAGTGAAATAAAACTTTTCATTTTTTCATTCATGCCGAAATTTTTTCTAGGCCGACTTGCCAATTGAAGGACAAACTAAGTTAAACAGAGTAATTCGATCAAGGCAGCCATATGGTGAACGATGAATGGACAAGCCTTTCTTCCTCTTCCCAGAGAGACAAATATTTTTGGAAACAAGTATTTCTCTATCATTCAACGCCTAGTTGTGTCTACACACCTAATTTCTATTTAAATGGTCTCTGGAGTCGTATTCGAATTATTCAAACACAGTTATTAGCAGAGAACTGAATTTGTTGCAATAAAAAGCAAAATATAAATATATTGTTCGTAATTATTTATAAAATCATGATACGTACTGTTCAAAATTGCTCAATAGAAGCATTAAAATAATTACACACAAAGCGTCGCCGATAAAGCTGGTGTGAACATTTTTATCGCACAGTATGCGTCGGATTCGGGAGAGGGAGGGAAATGCACCATGCAACCCCCAAATCCTTTTTATTTTTTTTTTTTCAAGTAAATTCAATGTATTGAAAATAGTAATCGCATATTATTCACATCACACTCCAAAGAAATATATACAGTAAGATCTCTTCTTACTCCTGTCTTATTTTTATCTGGAAGCCCATAACGGTTTGTATAGTTTGCTAAGTTCAATTCAGTTCTCTAAGTAATTCTCTGTTAGTTCTATCGATCCAGTTTCTCTTAACTACTATAAACGTTTAATTAGGGATTTCGTTTGTTTGTTTTTTAATAAAATATTAACTTTGGTATACGCTTGCTCATTGTGTCAACTGTTTATTGTATCAACTTGATTATTTTTATAGAGTACCTCCTCCTTATTTCACAATTTACACATTCGATTTTCACCATTTCCATACTCCGTTTACCTTGCTGCTACTCTTTTTCGACTATTTCTTTTAATTGCCATGACTATTTTGTTGTAAATATGGCGATACTTTGCGGCATGAAACAATCTTACTTTATCTCTACAATTACAAAGTCTTAATTTCGCGTTAATTGCAATTCATTACGGTTTTTTTCTTCTGTTTCTATTATTTAAAACACTAGTCTGAAAGATAGAACCTACACGGTTAAAATCCGTTGCAATGAAGAGACCGAAACCGTTAATTTTTCATTCACTTTAATCTACAGGAATCTTAAACGAATACAAAATTTTCTATGAACCTAATCTCAAACAGGAATGTTGCTTGCAACGGTTAGAAATCTCGATTTTATTATTTATTCTCTTATACCGTCTTGCGATTTCTGGTTTCGATCGTGATAAAGAAGTGGCCGATGACAGGTGCACGCGCCGACCAGAAACGTTTTAGAAACACGTGCACGCGCCGACCAGAAACGTTATCAGAGAATCTAAATATTTTAGGAACCTAAACTCAAATCCTATCGTTACTCGCGACGTTACGATTCCTGACTTCTAATATTTTTTTTTTTCTTTTCTCGTCCTGCGAATTTTCTGGTTTGAATCCTATTAAACCACAACCAGCCGATGAGCGCGCACGTGGCCACCGGAAGCATTTTGTTATCAAAGAACCTAAATATTCTAAGAACCTGTAAATCCAACCCAGAACGTTACATGCAACGTTTCGATTCCTTACTTTTAATTTTTTATTTTTTTTCCGTTTTTCTTTTCTTTTCTTGTCGCATCCTGCGAACTTTCCGGTTTGAATCCTAATAAACAACAACTGGGCGATGACGCGGAAGCGAGCGGGCGGGTGGGCTGGTGCGTGCCGCCCCCGCATATCGACAAAACGGCCCGGGGGGCGGTGGCTGAGGCGGCCGACCAGGGGCTCGAGGGGCCCCGAGCAATCGATGTCCCTCGGCCGCCGAGCGACGCGACGCCGCTGCCCCCCTCCCAACCCCTGCCCCACAAGGCGCTCCTCCGCCGCCACCACCACAACAACAGTGAGCGCGATGTGTCCGAGAGGCAACCACTGCCACTGGATGATGATGATGGCGATAATGATGGCAATGATAATACATGTATGTATGTATGCATGCATCTGGCATTTTAGGGCCAGATTAATATGACTCTTACCTAGCTGGCGGGGTTGCCAGGCCACAATACTAATACTAATAATTTGCAGGAGCATTTTTTACAAAAGTAGATAAATGCAAAATAAATTCAATGTAGTTTATAAATCGTTTTGGCATCTTTTGACCATTCCTCAAAATGAGTTTTATCAAAACTCGACAAGTTCTATAGTAATCTTTAGCCTTAATTATTCAAAATGTCAAGATTTTAACAAAAGCCGATACAAATGCATTCTAAACATTCGTTTTACGAAAAACTACCTTTTACATTTATCGAGTTTTGAAAAAACGCTCCTCAAGTCAATGTGATGAGGACGTCGTAAACAAGGAGTCAGATACACATCTTTGATGCAAGACTTAAGAAATCAAGATCACATGGATGTGAGAGCAAAACAGGGGTCGTGCCGATAGTCAAATTTTAGGATTTGTTCCGCAAAATGTATATAAGAATTTGTATGATATCCCAGGTAATTCAAAATAATAGGAATGTAAGACCTAACATTATTGGGAACAGTCAATATTTTGCACAGAGTGCTGTAGAAGCACGGAATACAACTGGATCTGCCCGTTAGCAACCTGGAGTAGATTTTAATTTTATATTTAACTGACATCAAATATCTTGTGAATTTAGAGAATAATAATTATTATAATTATAATAAATTATATTAATTTATACTAATCGGTTTAAAATAATTAAAAATAAAAAATGATTTAATTTGCGGCATTTAAATACAAGTGTTCGACAAAAAGAAGTTCGGACAAGCAATTTAGACATTCTAAATTTTCAATTTTTAAAATATTTTCGTTATGATAAATGACTAAAGATATTGTCTGGTATCAATTTTCAAATCAAAAAAAAAATCAAAAAAGAAAAAAAAATTGATACCAGACAATATCTTTAGTCATTTATCATATAAAAAGGTATCTACATCACCAACAATCCAATTAATATTTTCGTTAATTAATACGGTCAACAAGCATGCAGTTTGATTTCAACTCATGATATCAACACCAATAGCATTAACTGGTATGCAATAAACTAGTCAATATGTTTAAAAAGCATCCATTGTTCTTACAGTTTTTCTTCCCATATCACTTCTCACCTCTCATAAGATGTGATTCATCAATCGTACATGATGCCAATCATAGGTGAAAATCTGCACTGAATGCGCTTCTTTCATTAATAAATTGTAATCTGAAACTGTTTCTGAGATAATTTAATTCACGCAATAACGTCATCAAATACAGTCGTGTATTTTTCGGATTTTCGGATAAATTCCCATGTCGCTACGCGCCTACAATTCACGCGTAGTATTACCTATGTTAAAATACAAAGAATTTTTCCATAACTGTCTGGAACTGGTTGAAATGAAAGTGATTATTTATTTCCTTCCGACCAAAGAGGTTATTATGTTTTAGGAGTAGGTTACAAAACATCAGACGAAAATGCAGGAATTGGCAATTTTGTGGAAAAACATCGTTTAGCTATTAATGCAAATTACTGCTTGCAATTTACAATAACATAATACCATACTACAAATTAGTTTTATTGACACTGCTATGTAGTTCGTATAATAGGGAATTGAAGAACACATGCTAAAACCTTTTCTGCTTAAAGAGGGACACGTGCTCCCCGGGTCCCTTGAATCCAACCCCGCAAAAAATCATATAACATGAGACGATCGAATAAATTTCACGTCGCACATTTAACGTCTGATAACATAAACGTAACTGCTAAAAACAGTCTCAAGAAGTTCTCGGTCTGGTTGTCTGATCGAGACTAATGGTAAATTAAAGGGATTGGTGGAGAGTGACACCCTTCAGTGAAAATGGACCAATGGAACCAGTGGTTTCAAAACTCGTTCGTAGATCTCACTACTCTAAAGGAGGTTCCACACCGAGAAGCTGATGGGTTCGGCGAATGTTCGCTTCCTTTGATGAACTAAAAAGATCGACACGCGATCGATAGAACGAGCATCCAAATTTCGCCACTCGGCAAATTGCAAGCAACTCGACCACACTATTTGAAATTCAGCGAGCGGTTGCTTGACGAATGTGAGGTGTGTGGAACCGCCTTAAGGTTTCAACGTTCGCCCGGACGCTTCGAAGTTCACAGACCTCTGAACGATACTTCGAGAACTGCATACATTTACCTGCGGCGAATGCAATGGTCTCATGAATTAGGTTGAGTCTGCACACGAACGTTAATTGTTCGCAGAGTTGGTATACTACCAACAGTCCTTTCTCCGCCATGACAGCCAAGGAACAAGCATGAACTACTTGTGTTAAAACACTGACTGACCTCTGAAAGGGTTGCCCTGTTTAACGGTAAAACCATTCCGAAAAGAAAACCAGGAGGCAAGCAAAAGGAAAGGCCTGGCATGATGTCCTGTATTTTTGAAGTTAATCTTCTGTAGTCGCGATAATCGGCCTGGAAAGTGAAACTTTAGTTTTCCCTGTGACCGCATTTGCCAATGGCTGTGCTGCTGAGTAGCGCAATAGACTGGGGGAACATTTGGGGGAAACTTGGGGAAAACTTTTGGGTAAAATTTGTGGATCATTTGGAAAAAGTTTTGGGAGAACTCGTGGAAAGAATATTTGTAATTATAATTGATGATTTAAATATAAATTTCAAAGGAGACGAAGCACAACCATTTTTAAATTTTTTTGGATGAAAAATGTAATTTAAAATTGAAAACTGACACTGGTCAGTCTACACCCAAATAGTATTTTTACACTCTAAATTATGTGACTCACTTCAGCTATCATAAACCAATAATTTATTTCTTGAAGTATGAATCTATGGAAATAATAAATAAAAGTAAGGTTTTTATTGGTGCCTGTGTTCGTCCCATTTTATTGTGTTGGAACCACTGTTATGGAAAGAATGTTGTACGTTATTCAATTGGGTCTCTCCGAGCTGCGGCTAACAGAAGCTTTTGATTTGTTAATACCTCGTTTAGGCCCATTTTCAAGGCTAATCTGTACGGAATGTCAAGAAGACAAAAATGAACATTTGTGACAAATTTTACATTTTGCATTTAATCGAGGATCCAGTGCTGCAGAAGCTGGGAGAAGACTTTTTTGTGTACGGGAGGAAAAACTTAGTCAGCTAAGAGGACGGCACGGAAATCGTTTCCGTTTCCGAGCAGAAAAATTCGACTTGTGTGATGAACCACGTCTGGAAAGCATTCTCTTTTTGATGAAAACCACCTAAATCAGTTGGTTAGTAATAATCCTCGTCAAAGAACGCAAAAGTTGACACAAATTATGAAATACTATCACACAACTATTGTGTGCATTTTTACATTCCTTGGGTAGGGTGCAAACATTGGGAACATGGGTTCATCTATGTGTTCAGCGACACAAATAAAATCAGCGAATAGTCACATGCAGCGCCGGAGCTAGACAATTTTGGGCCCCGGCAATGCTGAAACGAATTGTCCCCTTCTTAAATTCAGAAAGCGAAAGTTGTATTAAGAAACTATATGAGTTCTTTTATTTCAACATATAAAAGTAACAACGTCTAAGCTAGAAAACGTTTATAGATATAGACGAATATAGATTTAATAGTAGTATCGAATCGCTCGCTCGTATTATCGAAATAAAATTATATTAATACATGAATTATAAAAAAAGGGGAGGGATATATAGGGATAAGTTAATACAAAATATTATTTACAAAATAGACCGAATAGCCGCCACATTCAATAAACTCTGTCTCAAAACTACGTTCAACAACACTACATAAAACACTATCGAACACTAAAGACCCAATCCCACCTACCTCCTTACCTTGCATGCTCTCACGTGCATTTACTGTAGTGCCATATACATAGGACAAACAGGCCGAAAATTCACACAAAGAATCAAAAGAACATGAACAAGCATGGAAAAACTACCCTACCACAGTCTCACACTTCGCGGATCACCTAAATTTAAACAAACACAAATTTGATAAACACATAAATTTTCGAATAGAAATTGAAAGCAGGTACTGGAACCGAATAAAATAAGAATCCCTACATATACATATCTTCCTCAAAAAACATAACATGACTTGTTTTAACCAACAAATCCCTGAACTCTCTTCACCTCTGCTAAAAGTAGCACAAAGTGAATACCCCCACCCCCTAGCTCCAGTTGCCTTCGCTCGCCCGACCCCTCCTCACGCCGTCACCAGCACCCCCGCGTCTTACAAACCTTTGCCCGCCCCCACCCGCTGCCGACCGGCAGAACTTTGTTTTCGGACCAAAAGCTGCAAGGTATGTACGAGCCAGTTTGCTTACGCATCTGGTATACAATGTCTATATTTTGTGAATAATATTTTGTATTAACTTATCCCTATTTTTTTTTATAATTCATGTATTACTAAAATTTTCGATAATTCTAATTTTATCTCTGAGGATGATCGCTACGCGATCGAAACGATCATTGGCAAAATAACATTTTTGGTACCAGACATCACTTTTAATTTGCCATATTTGTAATATCGAACTATCAAGTGTGGAACCCCACTTTCAAAAACATTCTCATAAACATGAAAGTATGGAGTGCATACGAATTGTACCTGGCGTCTGAACCCGGAATCAGGTGTCAACTTAAACGAGTGTGTTTACACGTGTCTAGTGGGAAAATCAATTACTTCCACGCAAAATAATGTCCGTTAATAGAGGCGAACGTTTTATCGAGGTGGCCGTTTCAACTGGTTTCATTGGTCAATGGGTTAGTGGACATGTTGTGTGCTTCCGAAAACCTGCGCCTCTTATGACCCGTAATCCTGGCCAGGATAGACAGATTCTATGCAGTAGTCTCGGCCCAGCTGCGGCGAGGAAGACTTCGACCCATTCCCCCCTCCTTCAATTCCCCTCCTCAGATGGCCGATACTCATCTTAATTGGAAAAGGCCCGCGGATTCAGATAACTACTAGGAGAAGTAATTCCAAGTTGATTTATCTAATTTACGGAAGGGCTGTCATCGGCTTCAAACAGGAATGAAGATCTCCGAGAAGAATGAAACTGTTATCTTTCTTTATCCAATTGCTCTTTGTATTTCTTCACCAGTAGTTATATTCTCTTTTCCTGTGCAAGGTGACTTGGAATACGAAGGATTAAATTTGTGAGACTATCAGACGTCTGTGTAATTGCTTTCACTTTTAAAATGTTCGAGGATTAATCAGAATTCACTTTATTGATTTCAGTATATTAAGAGACCGACGTATTATTTTAAGTCTAAGGAAATCATTCCTCACAAATTTTTGTCTGTTTTGATATCCTTCGTAATTTCTTCCACTTCCAAAAATCGATATTTCATGTAATGAAAAAATAATTTTAAACCAATTAAATAGCAAGTTCTGCAACTCAGATTCAATAGTTCGATTTTGATTCCTTCTAGACTATCAAGACAATCATAAAGCATATCTCCTCATAAATCTGAAGAATTCAGCTTCATATATTGTGCCTCCTGTTTTCAGTGACACATTAATTAATCCTTCAAATGGATATATCTAATAGGATTTGCTTATTTAATTGAGATCGTAATCCTTAATTATAGTGAATTTTGTAATATTTGTTTTTAGTGGTTTGGCGCGAAGAGCAGACAGAAAGAAGACACATTAGTTAATTTTACAACTTTGGTGCACAACATAACCATTAATGTTATAAACGAAACATTGTTTAGTATTTTCTTTGGGATGATAAGAAAGCAACTGGGACTCCCTATCGTATATTGTCAGTACCCATAATCAGTTTTCTGCCTTCCTCACATTCTTAGCCAAGACACGTAGATGGCTGATGTATGTTGTGAGTGGTGCAACATTCCTAGCCTCGCCGTTTGCTCCATTGAATAGAATAATTTTCAAAAGTTCATAAATGGATTACAAAGAATCCAAATATTGGCTATTACAGTGAGGCCGAAGGTGGTGGTTGTTTCAAACTGTAACCGAGTAACGAACCCTCCGAGTCAATCTATTGGTTTTGAGTGAATGCCAATGTTTGTTACAGTTGTAATAGAGGTTTTGCATAATGATGCATTAAAAGGATTTAGGGAACAACATGTCCAGTAGCGTATGACGTATAAAAGAGTTTTTGGATGTTTTGTTCCCAATGGAAGTAGCCGAAATGCAGCGACAGAGTGTGCTGGTAACGCAAAATTCCCGCAATGTAACAACAAACACTTAATTTCCATTTATTCGATCTGAGCTATCCGCCGACTAATGATCTTCATATACACAATTAAATTATTATTATATAATTATTACATTATTAAATAAATACAAAGATCTCATCCCTTATCGAACGAAACAGAATCGTCCCACTTCCGGGAGAACATGTACGACAACACCAGTCAGATGAGACGGGATTTCGGATCTTTTATTTAGGGAGGGGGAGCAAATTTGGGTGGTAAGTATTTTTTATAAAAAAATAAAATTACAGTGTTATAAAAAAAATTAAAATTATATTTGTTTAAATGCTGTTAAGATTAATAAAAATATACGAAATGCTTTACACAATATGCTTGTATTAAGCAACGCAGCTTTTAATAACGTGTATTGCTCACAATATGTTTTTATGCATAACTTATAAATATATGTATATAAATATTATAGTTTAACTACTTGGACTTCGTTTCATATTTTGAAATTAGAGTACCATGTATAATACGTGCATATTAAATGGAAAACACTCTTTTTTTATGAGTTAATTCAGGTGTATGTCTCATGATTTTAGGCATGAAACTGTATAATTTCTAAGTAAATAATGTTTAAAATCATAATATAATTGAAAGATGATTTACTGATACGTGGAGTATACTGAACTAAAATTCACCAATTAATTAATGTATGATGTTAAGTCAGCTTAATAAAATTATTGTTCGCTTAATTATTAATAAAGTTCTTATCAAAATGCTGAATGCTGAAAAAGCAATTTTTTTTATAATACAAATTTCAGGATTTGGCGACATAAAATTATATATATATTTGTCCCAACATTGCGTGGGGGGGGGGGGCAGTTATCCCCTAGCCTCCGCCTTGAATCCCGGCTCTGCCAGCCAGTGGCGCCATATTTGTGTGGTTTGAGGTTATATTTTTAACCTCAAACTTAAAAGGTGAAGAGATGCTTCGCTACAAGTGTCCAATGACTCCAGGAGGCTCGTGTCTTTGATCTATGTGATTAACATAAAACATTCTTGAGGGTGTCCAACGCACACTATCCTACGCATTTATGCTAAAGTACTTTTTTGTTTGAAATTGTTTTTAGTAGATATTTTGACTATGTGATCAAACTTAGGTGACCCCGACCTAGGGATCCGCCTTCGACCTGCAACATTAACACAAAACATCCTCGGGTCTCTCCAAAGATTTCATGCCCAATTACACCTGTGTCGAACACTTTCAACTTGACATTTCGTCGCTTCACTACGCGATTAATATGAAACATCCTTGACCGGGTGAAATGCATAATTGACAATTATGATGCAAACTGGATGCCATTTTCATTCAAATAACGAAAATTGAATTCTCTCCTTCCACGTGTTCTTCGCTTTCGTACACCCATCTGCTACTTTGGAGTCGACTCGATACAATAAGGCTTAAGATCCCAATTTAATTATTATTATAAACAAATTAGTGCCACGAATTTTATTTTTCTTTCCAGGTATATAGTAAGCAATACACTTTGCTGGGATCCATTTACCTCTTCATCTGATGTGCATCGATAATTCAATTCGCTTTTTCTGGAGTAGCGCTTTCCGCCATCGGTCTAACGTAAGTCTGTGGTTCCTGCATACGCAGATGTTCAAAATTGGGATAAAATTTCATAGTCAGAGAGCTTTTCATTGTGCAAAAACTAATGAATGCTATGGTTGCCTGAGTGTGAAGTGGGGCTATCGATTCCACGAATAAAGTAGCATAATTAGATCAGCATATTTTCAATCGGAAGTTGCATTTTTTGGCCGTGGTGCTCTACGCCACTTTTTGGACATAGCAGTAACTTGGATCAAATTTCTTATGTCGGCCTTCAAAAGCTCCAGACGTCCGATTTCCTTCGCGATCTTGCGATCGTCTGCTGGAGGCCCATCCGTCGCTCCCCGCTGCGCCGCCAGCGACTGGCAAAGCGCCAAACGAGAGCTGGATAAGGTGGCGCTGGGGCAAGGGAGGGTAATGGACCCGACGCACGGCACACCAGCGCAGCGGCGCGGTGATTTCGGACGCAGCGGATTCCACCGCCGAAAACAAAGCGGGGTGCAGACCGCCCGTCACTTCTACCACCATTCTCAATATGGTGCCCACTCCACTCCTAACAATTCCTGCTCTCAAATTTACTTTCTCGCTCTTGCTTCGTAAGAAGAGAAAAATTTGTAATATCACGGGAAAATAACGGGGCATTTTCCACATAAAAACTCTTATTACCGGGCCTTG
Organism: Gryllus longicercus; assembly: GCA_038098605.1. Taxonomy (NCBI): domain Eukaryota; kingdom Metazoa; phylum Arthropoda; class Insecta; order Orthoptera; family Gryllidae; genus Gryllus; species Gryllus longicercus. Next base: position 566,107 of record JAZDUA010000568.1, on the reverse strand, counting down.
GTAATGAGAAAGTGGATAAATCCTCTTCTGTATGTTGTACCTAACTTGTTCTAACACATGTTGTAGCCAGAAGCCATGTTTTGGTGTCACTGATACCGAAAAATCGACTGGTGCTTAAGCGGCTGGCTGTCCGTCCGTCCATCCGTCTGTGGTCAGCGATCAGCTAGCGCCTAAACCACCAACCGATTTTCTCCAAAATTGATATTCCTTGATTGATTTGAACGACCACGAGGCTTTAGGAGTTTCAAAGAGATAATTTGGTTTTTGAAGGTACATTCATGAAGCCTCCAAAAATATTTCTAAATTTTCTCAAAAATAGTCCCAAATGTAATGATTAAACTGTGTTCTCTGATAGCGGAAAGGGCGCTTAAGAGAATGGCGCAGGTCTCTTGTTCGACAAGAAAAAACTATTGAATGGGTTTTCATATCATGTACTCGTAAATATCCCAAAGAGATTTAAAAAAAATAAGTTATTTTGAAATTAGACAGAAATTTCATTTTTTTTACACTGTAAATGAATATAATCTAACAAAATATGACCAGTTCATGGATTTTATTTGTACCCACTGATAAAAGTTAATTAATTAACGAATCAATCCACATTCAAAATTTTGCCCAGAATTCTCGTTGAGAGGAACTTCAAACGTGTTTTTTTTTAGTTTTCTCCTGGTGTATAGAAGCACCGTTGATTTGCAGTAAATGGCCAGTAAATGTGACGAAAGAATATTAAAAAGAAAGGGGTAAAAGAATTATTTAAACATTGCTATTCGATTTTCCTTTTTCAAACGTTTATGACAAAACGGTAAAAGAACGATGGCAGTGGCGTAGCTCAAGCGTTGCGTGATCGAAAGTTCATTTTTGTGTCTCTTCAATGGCGTGTTGCCTCATGCATATGCTGTTCGTGGTGCTGACCTCAATATCGAGTACATCCTCAATTCTGTTCGTACAGAACTGTGTTATTAGAGCAGGGCTCTGTTTGCGGCGCATCAGTAAAGATGCAGCCAAACAAACAAATTGTCTTTTAGCTCTGGTAAGACATAAAAATTTAACTATTCCTAATTTATTGTGAACTGGAAACCTTACTAAGAATTCAAGTATAATTGCGCCGAACGTGCTGCTGGACAAAACCATACAAAATGGTACTCCAAACAGGCACACTGCTTAAGAACAACAAATAAAATACATACGTGTAGTAAAACAAAAAAAAAATATTTTAATAAAAATAGTCTGCATAGCATTGTACGAGATGCTGCAAAGTGAAATCAATTTCATCGATAGAATCTCTTTGAATCAGTGCCGGCGCTAGGCATGGGCAGACCGGGGGATCGCTCGGGATCGCTCAGCAAGTCAAGGGGCCCGATGATGGGACTAATGGGAAAAAAATAGTAAAAAAGTGAAAAAGATATTAGAACTCGGGAAAATCGTTATAGATATTGCTGCATTGCTGTAGTTTCATAAAACACATTATTTTCAATTAATTATTTTACCTTAAATAGTTAATTATAGTCATTACTATATGACTGACTCTGTGGCAGGAAATTAATGAAATGACGCTGACATTAAAATAGGTTGTACTGAAATTCATATTTATTATTTCATGTATTTAACAGCACATATTTTTATTAAACACTAAGTAAACACAATTTTTTGCGTTTTAAGTTCACCGAGAAATTAGTATTATTTGATCACTGAATACTTTTACTTAAAACTAGTATTAAAATTTATTTCCAAAACCTTTTTTCTAGCTTAAACGAAATGTTTATTTGTTGAAATAAAATAATTCACATATTTTCTTGATACAACTATCACATTTTAAATTTGGGGGGGGGGTCTACGTTTCAGGATTGTTGGCCCGGGCAAAAAATTGTCTAGCTTCGGCACTGGGTACTACAGTTCTTTACATACCAAGAATATCAAAAGAGTTGCTGTTATATAAACCAATGCGATAATAGTAAATATTTAATGGTGGATGGCCACTCGACAGGACCTTGCTGTCGCATATCGTGAGGTTGAGATTGCTGAGGGCATCCACTGATGACACTCCAGTGCCTCTCACTGGAAGATGCTAGGGTTCGAGTCCCGACGGTGGCGGCATTTTAGACACAAGACAGAAGCTTGTTTTCTACGCTGTAGCTGCATATCTACGGCAATTTGGCTGACTGGAGGAGAATTGTAGCGGCCGGCTGCTCTGATCGACCAAGCAAATGGGGGAGCAATACCCTAACATTCAGGCAACGGAGCGCGCGCAATCTTTCCTCCCTTTTGTCCTATTATCACCCCTTACATACACTTATTCTCAGATGCAATTCACTAACACATATGTCGGCAGACCCAGTCGGGAGCTTCCATTTTGTGCCGGCTGGGGCGTTGCCCCAGTGGCGCCCAGAGAAAACTAGGGGTCTGGGGCAATTGTTCCTCGGGGCTTCCTTCTTTCAAATAAAAAGTTCCCTCCCCTTCCCCAATTCATAAACAGAATTCATGTCTCCATGCCTCAGAAGTAACTTAAAGCCTTTAATGTGGTTTAGACGAAAATGTATTTTTCATTTCTCTTGAATAAAAAAATATACCGAATCCCAATTAAGTCAAGACTTGGTTATCCCAGCTTCTCCTTCCCGTCTGGTCGCCCCTGCTTTGCCCCTCTTAGGGAGATACCTGGATGAGGCAAACCCCGCAAGCCTACGTGAAGTCCGGCGCCGAATTTCCCCATCCAGCGGGAAAGCACACCGTTACCTCCCGTGTTAAACGCGTTCACAACACCAACGGGACTGTATTATCACCTGATGTGCCCGGAAACACAAAATAATCAAGTAATCAATCGTTACAGAGTTGACTGTAAGTGTGTATGTTCTTGGTGCGTCAGCCCGTGAAGGCCTACCGGCGACGACACAGTTGACTGCACTCCTTAATTTCTTTAATATTCACGGGGAGGGGGAGACCTATTTCCGCGTGAGTCAGCAGGCCCTTGCGCGCGTGCCCCACCCGCGCCCCACACGGTGGCGTGTCCCCCGCGCACGCGCTCTCCTCGCACGGCACACGCGCCCGCCCGGCCACCGCTTCCGGTGGGAGAAAGCTCCGCTTACCCAAACAAAAGAAAAACTGGCCATCCGCAATTTGCCAGAGGACGATACGAATTATTCAATTAGTCCTAGCAAAATGTGTGCTTGTAAAATATTTATTTTAAGTTATGTTGAGTATTAAATTTAAAAATTATTCCAGTGTTGCATTGAGTATGGAGTGATATTACCGGAACCCGTGATATTACCCGAACTCAAATACAAAGTAAATATTGTATGATACTGAAGTATTTCCCAAGCTGTGACCACCAAAGCATGTGTAAGTATTCCGTTATGATGTCAATTGGTTTTTTTCATTGAGGTTTTCGATCGTTCACGGTTTGGTAATGTAGTGAATGGTTTGTTCGTTTGTTTTTTCGCTTGGTGGTGGCGGAATTCCTTCCCCGTTGGATGGCGAGATCATTAGCACGCCGGCTTGCTGGAGAATTCTTTCTTCGGTTTTCTCCCACCAGAGGGGCTCTGCCCCAACCGCGACCGTCTCTAATCTCCCGATTGATTTTCCACATACGTACCGTAGTGCATAGTGTGTGTGTAAGGAATGAGGATAGAAAAAGGGAATCGCTTGTTTGCATCCCTATGTCAGTTTTCCCTCTTGCCCGCTTCCGAGCTAATGCACATTTCTTTACCTGAGAAGACAGCCCGACTGCTTCCCGTTTCGATCATGCGGTGTTTCGGAGGTGTAAAACGTTTTATAGTTTTCATTCATAAGTAGAGCTCAAAAATTATGTTCTCGCGTCAGTCCAGAGAAAAACTCAAACACAGGTGAGCATGGCAAACTTTTTCGGAAACGTGTAGTTGAGGTAATGATCGAGTCAGTTGAGGTAATGCTTGTGATAGCAGGTTCCAAGTTTTGTTTCCACAAACTTTTTTAGTGTGGATTGCATCGCTGACAGTGCTCAAAGAGGACGGAAGTGGATCAATTATAATCGACCAATAGAATACTAAGCAGACAACGGAAATCAATTGTTCGTAAAAAGGAAATCGGAACGGGTTGCACTCGGACTATGTCTTTTTTGGAGAGGTAGGTAAACGGCCCCGGAAAAGTTGACCGAAAGATGCAGTCGGTATACGCCTAAGAAGAAGGAAAATAGAGGAAAGATCTTGCATGTTCCATGGTCGGGTTGACAGGGTACTGTTCCGGCATTCGCCTGATAATGATCAGAGAGGTGACGATAGAGAACCGACCAGAGAAGCCGGCTGCTAGAATTCTTCTCCAAACACGACTGAATTCGACCCAGTTCTCTCGACAGTGTCAAAAATCCGCCACCGTCGGGACTGAAACACTAGGACCTCCCGCTCAGAATCGTTATAGGAACATCGGGGAGGAAATTTCATTAGTTATGTATTTCCTTTCTGATTATAAGATGAGAGAAATCATTTGTTTTCGCTGCTGTACTCCATGACCTGTTTTATAAATGCCCGGTGGTCATATTTCATAAGATAAATCACTCATTAATTTAAAGCTTTTTCCCATTGCCAGCTGGTGCACCGGTGATTGGATCTAACCACTTGCGATCGCTGTAACCCGAGAGATATTGCTTGATTGCGGATATTTGGCGTCCATTTAATGAGTATACGAAGGTAGTTGGACTATTTATAGGTCCATCAGATGCAATAAATAGTTCCCTTCTCGATTCTGTATAAATTCATGTTAATGTTCATTAATGTTGGTAATGTTCGTTAATGTCGCCTTTTATCGGTTTGTTCAACCGTTCTTTGACAACATTTCTTCTATGTTTTCTTATATCTTCACAGGAATCCCCCGAATCAGTTTATATTACTAAATTAAAATATGTATTATTAGAAAATAAAATAATATCAAACACAACAATCGGAAATAAACCATATTGTTTCCACATAGAGAGAGCGACAATGAGCTAAACCAGTGATCCTTTAGATTTAGATATCTTCAGGTAACTATATATGTGTAAGAAGGGAGATTTATGCATTATTATTCAACGAAAACAAATGTCACGGTGAATCTCAATTACTGCATTCATGTTGAAGTGTTTCGATTTTCGGTAGAGGATTCATGCATTCAGGCGAAGTGCTGCAGTCGAATCTAGGTAATCCGGCCGCGTGCAACTATGACACGCTCAATCATCTATCAAAGCACGAGACGCCAGGGAGGCGATATGTTGCACGTTTGCACAAGCACAATGAGAGGGGCCCGACCCTTTCTCTGCAACCAAGGTATTTAGTACCTTTAAATAGGAATCGAAAAAAGACCTTCCATGGTTTTCAATCTGCAACATTTTCGCGAGAAATCGTATTGATAATATTTTCAATCAATTTGTTGCACGATTCTTGCACATTTTCCTACATTTGCCAAGTTGATAATAATGAAATGGATTTTATTCCTTGGCACGAATAAAAAGTTTTATGAACAAAAACTGGCATACACGAACACAAACATAACTCTAAGAATTTACAAGCAACATTCTATCAAGCCGAGTGTTGGTACGGGATGAAATCAGTGCCACGCCAAGGTAATTTGCACCCTTGTGCAAATTTTTATTTGCCACATATATATATATATATATATATATATATATATATATATATATATATATATATATGTGTGTGTGTGTGTGTGTGTGTGTGTGTGTGTGTGTGTGTGTGAGTGTGTGTAATAAATGTCAACATCCATAACATTCATATTCAACTTATTTTACTATACAAAAGTTCATTTTACGATGTTTAAGTTGCCTCGAGGTTTTGCCTATGTCATTTGTGTCAATGCTATTACAAATATATTTTTCTATTGAAATTATTGATAAATCGCACAATCTTTCCTGATTCATAGTTGATTTTAAATATTTTTTTATTATCTTTCATTTAGAAAACGACCTTTTTGCACTAGTTACTGTCATTACTGCGCAAGTATTCTCAATGCTGTTGTTACATTGGGAAAAGTTCCTACGAAAACCTACCAATCGGAGTAGCCGGCTACTAGATTTCCCCTACAGAGCGCAGCTCAGTTCGACCTAGCTGAATTAAGCTAGTGTCGATAATTACGCCACGGTTGGGATTCGAATCCAACAACCTTCCGATCGGAGTCGCAGCAGAGTCAGCGGCATTGCTGTCTCAGAGCTAATTCAGCCCCCCTCTTGAAATACAACATGCACTACACTTATGGGACGATCATTGCAATCCACCCATCGGAAAATGACATAGATCAACATGGATTTTCCTTTTTTGATTTTGACACTTGTTTTATACGTAAGTTGGTCACCTGAATCCAATAATGCTCTTACTTTTAATCTATCACATCACAATGTTCAATAATTTCAGGAATTGTGATCAAAAATATATTGAAAATGTATACATTATCTTCAATGAGTTAGAATCGCAAGTTTATATTATCCGTGATAGTTGATTATGTCAGTTCATTTTGCATGATTTTGTAACAAAACACGGCCAGATAGCAGCACGTTACAGTGTTGTATTCATGGACCTATGAATACATGTATTCATAGCTCCATGCTTATAATAGCAGACACGTTGCAAAAGTTAAATCAATCAGTGTTGACTAAGATATTCGAATGCATCTCAAGCAGAATGTTTCGAAGAACTAGTTCTTTTGTTTAAATATTTGTTATGCTATAACTGTGTATAGAAGAAAGTATGTGAATGACGCAAATACATTTTGTTATATTTGTAGAAGTTTTATGATTGCAACACCGACACAGAATATAACCTTATTTGTTAGAAGTGTTTATAACGCTTATTTTGGAATGAAACTGAGAGATCAAGATAAGCCTTTGGCCCCTCATAAAGTGTGCAGTGTTTGTATTGCAGAGTTAAGAAACTGGTCGAAGGCGAAGAGGAAGGCACTGAGTTTTGGAATTTATATGGTGTGGCGTGAGCCAAAGAACCATCTAGACGATTGTTATTTTTATATTTGCAAAGTAAAAGGATTCATTAGAGAGAACCGATGGTTTATCCTTATTTTGAGACTGCTAGAAGGCCTGTACCTCATGGCACTGACGTTTCCACTCCAGAACCTCCTTCGAGCCTCGAAGAACTTCATTCTCATTCAAGTTCAACGTCAGTGCGAGTCAGCAGAAGAATCTGACTGGACAAGCACCGAACACAAACTATGCTAACCAAACTATGTTTAATGCTGAAGAAGTAAAAGATTAAGAGAACACGTTTGAGGGTGAGGCCATGGGTCTCACATTGTGAAGCATTAATGAACTTCGAAATCAATAATTATTTGAGGATGGACGAGGAAACATTCAATTTTATTTGTCGTTGTTCCTCCTTCTTTCAAAACTGGGTCCTTTGATTTTGAAGTTAAAAAAATTAACTTCATGAGTTGGACATTTTCCATATCACACATTTTCCACTTGTCGGGAAAATATGCCTTACGCGTCAATTCGTTTGGTTTTATTTTTGTAGTCCGCATGAACAGTAATATATAAACATTATAATTGCTAATACTCTGCAATTAAAATTTTGGTTGAACCAACATTCCACGAATTTCTATCAGCCGCCATGTTTCCAAATGTATGATAAAACGTGGACGTTTCAAGGTACATTTTATCAAAGAAATTTTATAAAAGATATCTTTACCAAAATATTAGCTATTACACTGTCATACGTTCTATTATAAAATATATTTGCCAAATACCTTTTACAGTGCAATTCTGGCCTTTTTGGTCACCCCACGTGTGGTCGCAAACTGCTCGCCCGGGAGGCGGACGTGCACTTCTCGAGTCCCTGCGAGTGCATTGCACTGGGTGTCCATGTATTACTCGCGCAACTTTTCTTGAACGATGGATTGAAGAAATGTGGGAAGAGTGGGGGTAGTAGTTACGCAATCAGCCACTAGCTTTTATGACGCAATGCCAATCTCTGTAGAATCAGTCATGCCTTTGCAACTTTCTCAATAATTTGCGTTCTAACTTTCTCAGGAGTTCGAGGTATCTCCTGTGATGGATCTTCACCTGTTTCTGTCATTTCTTTACATTTTTGGAGAAAATCACGGACAGAAGTTCTCGTCTTCAACAAAAAATAGTTCCTATTTAGCGCCAGTGAAGAAGTGTTCGGAATGTTGTCATCAGTGCACCCTGCGAGCTTTTATCTTCAATTGTTTTTTGTGTCAGAGGGGGAAGGAAGGTCATCGTTCAAGAAAAGTTGCGCGAGTAATACCGACCCCTTAAATCGCCGGCGAGCACTATCAGCACTAGCAGTGACCGTAGGAAGAACTGAAGTAAGAATAGCGAAAATAACACCAGATCTGTACATATTTGTAATGTATTGTAAATAAACGGATTGTACCTAGAGCTCGGGTCTTGGTCATCACTTCGCTACCACGTCGCCACTAATCACTAAATTTATTTCTATCTATTAATCTTTAAATAATGTGAACTACTTTTTAAGTGATTGATATAAATGTCTGAATATAAATGTCTGCGATGATTTTGAAGCATTTTAGAAACAACATTTAAACGAGATAAGGTGTCGTATATGAGATTCTAGGACGTACAAAAAAATTATTGTACATTACACAACACATAAAATTAAAATCTTACTTCTGTAATAAACATCCTGCTTCATTTTGATGAGTTACGAAATTAATCATGATCATGGTAGTTAAAACCTCGCAAATTCGCTATACCTAGGTATTAGTGTATTTATTTTTTCGACCCATAATTTAAAAAAAAAGAGAGAGGATTATTTGTGAATAAATAAAAAGTGCCTAAAATGCAACGCTGGCACTTGGGTGGGTTGGCGCGGCACTGGGTGAAACGACCAGAACTCTGCGTTTCTTAATGGAAAGACCTCCACGTTTGTTTCGGCTGTTTCTTCATAATTTAATAGATAAAATATACATATGTATGTGTGAAAAAAAGCAGCAGGAATTGTTCACACACATACAACACGACTTGATTAATTTTGGGGCATTCGCCTCCTTTAATTAAAACCTGTGGCTTACAACAGCATTGATCTGTTGAGAGAAGACAATTCATATAATGTTATTCACAAAGCTTTATTCCAACAATCTTACTAATGAGCGAATTAAAGGAATAATTCGCGAATAACCATATTTCGGATTTTAGCCATAACATCACATTCAAATTGAGAGAAGTTCGAAATTGTCTAAATCTTTTTTCCTCCGCCTTAAAAAAAAGAGGGATATCACCACGTTGCCCCGAACTGTAGTTTTAGCGAACCGAGAGTTTGAAAGCGACGCAAGTCGACGCAGCTCGGCAGCCGAGGGGCCGCCCGGGGTCGATTAGAGGACGTGGGTGCGTGCGGGTGCCCGTACGAGCAACGCCCTACCCTCCTCCTTTATCTCTCCCCTCCCACAAGAGGGGGCAATGAGTCTTCAAGCAAGCTAATAATATAAAATAATAGACGTTGACATAAAAGGTAATGAAAGTGAGTCTTTGGCCTACAAACGGGATGTTGACGGACGAGGCGACTATAGCAGCCGAGACTAAATGAGTACGCCAAAGACACTTAGAACGAATTATCTATTAGTAAAAATTCATGGACACTTTCAAATTTGAGTCATGTGGCCATTCTAAATGCGATAGTCATGTTGTTTCTACGGTGTCCCAGTGTTTTGTTCACTTTGCAGTATCCAATAATTGTATGTCCATGCTTAGCGGTACGATTACGGCAAAATATATTTTGAACAGCTCCAAAGAAACGCTTTCTAATCAATAAACATTGATGGCATGTAAGTAGTAGATTCCGTGATTGAGTGTTGAAAAATCTACATTCGACGAACCACCATTCCAACCTTCTAGGAGAAGACCTCTGAATTGTTTTATCTAATCAAAATGTTAATATAACCTAACTTATTCAGTTTTCGCGGCGTTATTTGTCAATGTGTGTGTGATTCATACAAAATTTCAGAATAAAGGAAATTTCCCGATTTCGGATGATTTCCGAATTTTTAAATACATACAAATATTTGCAACTTGTTCTCCTGAAAACAAATACAAAGAAACTATTTCTGTATTCGAAAAAAACATTATTGGAATATCCGATAAACAATGATTTAATTGGTTAGGTAAAACCTATTAAAATTAAAAACAATACATCTCAATAGGTGATTGTTAAATTGGACCTAAATTCCTTAATTGTTTTTTGATTTAATTACAGATTCGAATTGACTGGTAACACATTTGAGTGAACTTTTTCGAGGAGTAAATATAAAATCGAATTCAGTACTCTCATAAACATACAGAATCATTGAGAAAAAACTTCCGGAATTTTCTCCAGGATCAGATACCATTTTCTTTACTTCTCTGTTTATAGGGAAACTAAGATGCTACATAGATCAGTACTACAGTAACTTTACACGAGTAATTTTTGGCGACTTAAATTAACCTTATAAACTAGCTTAATTCTAAATCTAACTACTCAAGGGAAGAAAACTCATAAATTGCCTTACTTATTCTCCATCTCTGAATGTTAAAAATGCTTGAATTAGGGACCTGTTTTTAATTCTTGTTTGGGAATTTGTGATTTGAACTAAATTGGGGGAAGGTGTTCGATTTGGTTAATGCATGAGCAGAATTTGTTGGAAATTTTGATAATGAATGAAATTATGTAAGGGTTTTAAAATTCTTTGTGCAATTATAAATATGAAAGGAACCATGGGTCCTTAGTAATTGTTCTGAGGTATGTATTTTGATTTATTTGAATTTTTTAAGTTAGTTCTCGAAACATTTAACCAGATAGGTCACGCATAAATTATATTATGGGCAAAAAAGGACATTTTGGCAGAAAAAAACCGTATTGTGAGGGCCTGATACAGAAAAAGAGCCCAAATCTTCTTCCAATAGTTTTATCGTGTATGTTTGGCTATTTGATAGGGCAAGTGTATGTGTTATTTTAGGACTTTATTGTGGATGAAAATCTTAGCTTTAGCCATAACAGTCGACTATGTGAGGAGCAACATGACACGATCATTAAATGAGTCTACAGAATAATTGTGATTTTATTTAAATGTTAACTTAAATACTTATTTTTAATGTTAAACTGTGGTTCTACACTCCTAGATCTAGCCATTAGAAAATGTAAACGTAACGAGTTTTTTAATCAAATTATCTATGAAATCAATGTCAACATAACCTATTAATTTAGTTATTAAAATGGGTATACTGATTAGACGTATAACCTGTATAAACGGACGAGGTTATAGTTAAATTCATTTGGGTTGCATTAAAAAAAGTGTTGATTAATTCAATTAATCTCCATTAAGAAGTAATAATGCATTAAGTTACCAGAGCTAATATTCTTGCAAATTAATGTGAAGCACGTGTGATGAAATTCTATATGTTGCGTCCATACCTCTCGTTTCAAACGTTTGTCAAAATTCGAGTAAATCTTAATGCAAAAAGCATAATAAATTAATGAATACTGTATTCTAAAGGGTCCTTCATTTTGAATATCTGTCGGTTAACTCCAAAATTAAATCTGTAGACTGCCTTGTTCGCGGATTATACGATACCGGCAATACGCTTTAATGTCTGCTTCCTTATCCACCTACATATGCATGATAGCATGACGTAGCCTTTGTATAAAGTTTCCATAAATAGAGGTTGGTCGTTCGTGGCATTGCCTCAGATTACGTCGAACTTGCAATTCACCTGCTTTCTACGCTCGCACGAAATGACGAATGGGATTCCGCAAGTTTGGACTAAGGAGGACGAAGGTCACGTTTGGAATCGGAAGGTCACATTAAGTATAAGTAACTTAAGGGTTTTTTACGTATATTTATTTCGCAGAATTCCCCGTCGGGGCAAAAGTAATAGTTGTAGCTTTCCTTTAAAATCGTTTCAGTTTCAACAAGGCTCAGAAAGAATTAACTAGGCACAGGTATGAGGGACACCGTTAGCTAGCCGGCAAAACTGGCAATCGACCCCACATGCCAAAACCATACATATTTCGTAGAGTATTGCGTATATAGGAACATGCATACGTGAGAGCGGAGTACATGCAAAATATAAGATTCTTAAAATAATGTAATTCAAATCGTGTACTTTCAAAGATTCTAAAAATATGAATTGCAAAGTTCCGAATTGCGAATCTATTGAACGAATCCAGACAATTGATTATTCGAAAACCATATGTCACCAAGTTTTCAATTACGCTTTTTAACACACGAAAATAATCACTCTTGTTTGAACATTTCACTAAAAGTGGAGTGCCACTCTCTTGAATAAACACCGAGCTGTGGATCACCATCTTCCCGTCATCCCGTCTCTCTCACAAACTGGTCCAAAGTTGGGGAGTTTGGGTCACCTAAGCAAAAAAAAATCGGATTGGGGTCTCCTGGGAAAAATGTCCTCCACGTGTAGTAAATTACACTAATAGAATATTTACATAAATAGAACAAACTATAAAAGAAATGTTTTTGTACAAACACAAATGAAAATTAAATAGCTTTTAGAGTTGGGTTTATATTATATTTTTATTGCAATGTATTAAATATATTTTCCGCCGCCAGAACAAACGCTCTGCCTGCTGCAACGCGCCCTCCCGCCTGGCGGGAATACCGCGAGCCCTCGGCGCCCCCGCTCCCCGGGAAAACCCAGAGGATTTGGCTCGCACCGCAGCTGCTTCCCAACTGCACCGGCGACCGCACCCAACGGCGGCATCAAAGGAAAAACACCAGTATGAACTTGGTTATGAACATAAAAGAAATGTTGGGGCGTGGTAGTTGGAAGGAACGAAAATAGTTTATGCGTAGATTGGATCACATCCAAGGATTCCATCCATTGGATCATTCTGACCATGACGATCTCCACAGCAACATGTGCGTGGCGTTGTATCTGCAAATATCCTGTCGATATTGTGTTGGGATCGATTCTGTGTTGATCTCGTGTCAGCGTCGTTAATGTGCAAACGCCCAATGTCCGACGTGGCTACGTGTTGGCCGACCGATATTTCGGCCAAAATCGTCTCCATTGTGACCGCCGCCTTTCGAACCATCTACCTTCTAGCAGGCATGATCTTCCAGAGGCAAAGCCTTGCGCTTGCTTGTGATGAATGGGAAGAACGAATGGCTCTGTATATAATGAAACAAGTATGAATGATGTGTGAATCTAGAGAAAAAATCTCACATGTAGATAGATAGATAGATAGATAGATAGATAGATAGATAGATAGATAGATAGAGTAGATAATTACTACATTTTCAACATTTACAATTGGGTTTACTATTAGAATTAGGGGGTCGATATAATAGTTCCAATTTATTTCTAGCTAATTCTAAATTCACTTCTAGTTTACATAACACTTCACTACACTACACTCCCTTCCCCCCACTACACTACACTTCACATCACTTCACTGTATAAGGGCAATGACGATAATAATTATGACAATAATAATAAAAGTAATAGTAATATTAATAATAATAAAAGCAATAATAATATTAACAATAACAATAATAAAAAAGTAATAATAATAGTAATAATAATAATAATAATAATAATAATAATAATAATAAAGATAAATGTCTCAGTCAGTATTATTACCTATCTAGAGATAATCTAGATAGAATGAAGCATATTTTTAAATTTGGCTACATTAGAAGGAAGATTCTCTAGTGCTTCTGCAGGTAGTTTATTCCAATCTACTATAGTGCGATTCACAAAGGAGAACTTGCCTACATCAGTTCTTTGCTTTCTACATCGTATTTTCCAAGAATGGTCTCCTCTGCTTTTATAATCTGATTTCTGTAATCTTTTACCGATATCTGCCCATGCTGTGTCCCCTCTGTATGTCTTATACATTACGCATAAACGCGCCCGTTCCCTTCTCTTAGATAAGGACTCCCATTCTTCTCGTTCGTCACCAACGCACCCGTGATTTACAAACTTTGAGGCACGTTTTTGAATTTTATCTAACGCTTCGATTTGCCCTTTCCTGTACGGGTCCCAGCATGCCGCTCCGTATTCTAAAATTGGACGAACAAGTGTAGTATATGCTAGGGATCGGGCATTTGGACTACTATTTTTTAGAATACGCAATACAAAGTGCAGCGCTCTCCAGGATTTTTTAACCGTATTGTTAATATGATCCGACCAACCTAAGTCGCTTCGCAGGACCAAACCCAAATACTTACAGTTTTTTACACGTGGTATAACGTTAGTTCCTAATACATAACTGGGGCGTACGTTCGAGCGAGACTTGGTAAAGCAAATGAATTTACTCTTTTCCGGATTTAATTCCATCTTATTTCTGCACGCCTAGTTCCATAAACAGTTAAGATCGCTCTGTAAAACATTTTCGTCCTCAGACGAGCCAATACTCCTATATATTATGCAATCGTCGGCGAATAGTCTAACTTTTGATTTTAATCCAGTTGCAATGTCATTAATAAACGCTAAGAATAGCAAAGGCCCTAACACACTCCCCTGGGGGACCCCCGAGGTTACATCGGCTTTCGATGAATATTTGTCTCCTATTCTGACTGTTTGAGTGCGCCCCGTAAGAAATTCTTTTATCCACAGGATTATTCGATGATCTATTCCCGTTTCTGACAATTTCGAAATTAAAAGGCCATGTGGAACAAGATCAAATGCCTTAGAAAAATCTAATATTATTGCGTCGACCCTACTCCCTTCGTCTAATGAATCTGCTATGTCCTGACAAAAAGCAATTGTCTGGCTGTCGCACGAATACCCAGGACGAAAACCGTGTTGATTTTGAAATAGCCAATCAGTTTTATTCCAAACTCGTCTAATATACTCAGCGATTATGTGTTCCATCTGTTTGCATACGACTGATGTCAAACTTATAGGCCTGTAATTGTTAACAATCCTTCTGTCTCCTCCCTTGTGAATCGGCACTACGACTGCCTCTTTCCAATTTTGAGGAATCAGGCTATTATTTACAGTAACCTCCATTAAGCGCGCAAGGTACGGAATCATGGCTTCCCCCCCCCCCCAGTTTTAGTATTTCTCCTGGTATTCCATCAGGACCTACTGATTTATTTCTCCTAATTTTTGCAATTCGTTTTCTAATAATTCCTCCATCGATTCGAAAGGTTTCTATTACGGGTGTTGTTACACTTACTAGGGTTTGATCCTTCGGCTTGAAAACAGATGAATAATGTCTGTTTAAACAAGCCGCCTTTTCACTGTCATCTGTAATTAACAAACCATCTGCTCCGCAGATCGCTGGAATACTTTCTTTGTTCCCTTTCTTATGTCTCACATACTTGAAGAAATTTTGCCAACAGGTCAATCGGTCGCTTAGAATTGATTTTAGGTAATTTTCTTGGGTATGTAACTTTAATGCTAATAGGTCTTTGGATAATTGTAGAAAATTATTTTTCTGATCCTTATTTATATTACGTTTACTATACGCTTTCCTAACCTGCCTTTTCAGTCGCCTCACTTTGTTATAGTACACAGGATCCGAATGGCACCGTAGTTTCCTGGTAGGCACGAATTTTGCTAAGCATTCAGAAATAATGTTCTTAAAATTTGACCAGATCTGTTCTACTGTACATCCGCTAGAAGCCCAAGCCGGAAAATTGCTTTTCAAGTATAACTGCATATTTGTGACGTTTGTTCGAGAAAACTGAAAAATTTCTCTTTCTTTTACAAGATCATTTCGTTTACCCTCTCTGCACATTTTTAGGAGGAGTGCTTTGTGATCGCTAATTCCAGGAATTACCTCGCAGGCAAGAACTTGGTCTGCCGGTCTAATAAGGAAAACGTCCAGTAAAGCATTATCGCGGGTCGGTTTGGTCACTACCTGTGTTAAGGCCCGCTTCACACGGCGCGGCCGCAGCGCGCTTCCTTCAAGGAGCAGAGCTCTTCAGACGACGCCACCGCCGCAGCCACCGCCGCCGCCACTGCGCTTGGAAGAGGGAGGATTACGACGTCCGCTGCGTCGGTGACGCGACGAGGTGCAAAAACTCTTGATAAAACTTGAAAATACAATTATCCCCACCGAATTTTTTCTTCTATCAAGTTTAATGAAATATTCTTAAGGCTTATATAAATTATCACACAGTATATAAAATCTTTGCCGATACATAATTTGTGAGCGGAACGCTCCTTATTTCCAATAATGCACATTGGATATTGCCGTCACACGCTCCTAAGAATTTTTTCGTAAAACATGAATATACATGACACGCAGCCAAATTTTCCTTTCACTCTCTATAAATTTGTATTTGTTGCATTGGGTTGTATAACTTTTACGTAAGTTATATTTTATATCTCATTGCTAGGAAACAGAATTTACTGTAGTAAAAAAGTAAAATCTATATCTATACATGTAGTTTTTTTTTTCAAAATATGTAAGGGAAAATAGAAAACAATAATAAAAATTCATTATAGTGTTTGAAATTAGTATACACAAGCATTATCTGAGCACAGTACATCGTCGAAATGCTCTTAACATGATTTCGTAGCGGCGGAAAGGAAGTGATACCTCTACAGATGTAATTGTACATTAATTTTTACCATTATTTTAAATATAAAATACATTCGCCGCACATGCAATTTTTACAAGGAGCCGGTTCTCAAGTAAACTGTAGTACCGTGGACCAAGTGATGGATCCACGAAGGGGGGAGGGGAAGTTAAACGATACACTCCCTTCTCCCCAAATTCAACAATGCGATAAGGCAATAAATAAATATGTTCCCAACATATTACAATGGAAATATATTTCGAAATTTATTTAAATTAACATGATGTTTTTACTTACTACCAACATAGACATCTCTGATTGAAAAATATTTTAAACATTATTTTAAAGCATGGTTTTATAAATAAAGGAAACCGCAGCGTACTATTTCCTGTGAAGAGCACTGACCGCGCACTCTACTTTCAACTTCCAGCGATCGGCGTGGAAGAGGGAGGGTGAGTTTGGCGCGTGGGTGACGACGAACAAAGGACGAAGCAGGTATAGGGCCCCTTCCCAGGCCCATAAACAGCACCCCTGCGTTGCGGCCGCAGCGCAGTGTGAACGCGCCCATTTAAAGCTGTGTTCTGCTAGCGGTGGCGCGCGGCCCCTCGTGCGCTTCTGGTGGCCGAAGTTCGGCGTCTGCTGCCGCAGCAGCCGCCACCCGCTGCACGTGGGAAGGCCTCCATTCAAACCAATGCTCTGCTACGCGGCCCGCTGCTGCGTGGCGCGCCACCCGCTTCACGTGTGAAGGGGCCCTAAGTCTTTGCAACGGTTCGTGTCCGTCTTGCTGTGGCCTATACGCGCCTATAATTTCCCACTGATTTTTTGAATTCCTATCTCGAATGTCAACACCTATGATTTCAAATTTGTAAAATTTCAAAAATGTAAAATAAGAACAATTTATCAAGTTAATAAAAACTCATCGTATGTAAGTTAGGAATGCCAAAGTGCAAATAATGTAACTTTAGTGTTACAATATTAAACTTAGCTATACGACAAACCCCCTCCTCTAGTTGCTTAAGCCGCAAGGCAGCAGCTTAATGTATTAATAAAAATAAAATAAATTCTCGTCTCCACAGGGTTACTGTGGAGGGACAAATAACAAATAAAAAAATTACTTTCGCTTTGCTCTTCCCCGAAAAGCGCGTGGCATCGTTCGGGGGGGGGGGGGGGGGCGGAGGGCGCGTTCTGGGGATTCCCCGGAAACTTTGCGGCACCCTACCCCAACCCACCCTACCTCACGAGGAAGCTGCCAGCGACGGCAAACCTTCGGCCAGTGACCGCCCCCCACCCCAATCCGCCCACCTCAGAGAGCCATTCACGCACCGTCCTTTCACTAGGCGGTGTTCAACAAAAGGCAAAGGCTGCGTCGTCGCTTGGCGGGTCCTCGAGAAGATTGGCAATGAACCACGGCTCCTCTTTCAGAGCATTAAAAATAACTTTCGCTTTGCTCTTCCCCGAAAAGCGCGTGGCATCGTTCGGGGGGGCGGAGGGCGCGTTCTGGGGATTCCCGGGAAACTTTGCGGCACCCTGCCCCAACCCACCCTACCTCACGAGGAAGCTGCCAGCGACGGCAACCCTTCGGCCAGTGACCGCCCCCCACCCCAATCCGCCCACCTCAGAGAGCCATTCACGCTCCGTCCTTTCACTAGGCGGTGTTCAACAAAAGGCAAAGGCTGCGTCGTGGCTTGGCGGGTCCTCGAGAAGATTGGCAATGAACCACGGCTCCTCTTTGAGAGCATTAAAAAATGCTGTCGGCTTATATTGTTTTCGTACGCCCATTTTCACAATACAAAAGGAAAGTGGGCAAACTAAATGAACACACCGTCTAAACAGATAGATACAGCCGCTCTACCGCGCCCGCGAAAGCGCTAAAAAGCTGCAACCCAATAAACCCAATATCGTCGCAAATTCTCTAGAAAGCGCACGCCATTGCAGCAAGCATTCGAGAGAAACCTTCCTCGGGAGGAAGGGGAGAGGGAGAGGGAGAGAGAGGGGGCGAATCTGCAGTCTATTTCCGGGGCGCTATCTTTAGGGATCGTTCGGGGCAGCGCGGCGTGCCCCTCAAAGGTCCTGGAGTTCGATTCGAGGGGGGGGGGGGATCGCCAGAGTTCGATAGCCGGGGAAGGGTAGCGGAACGAGTGCAGGTGGAGAGGGGGAAACAGGGGTGTGTCGCAACATTCTGATGACATTCGGAGCAAGATTACAACAACCCGCCACATTTGTTGTAGTGGCAATCGCGATGCAACAAACTTTTTTTAACGTCAAAAACAGAAACTGTGTGTGACGTGCTACAGAGAGAAGTGTAATCTGTGCACGTTTTCTTAATTCTGGGATCCCTACTCTAAGCCATTTACAAGTTCTATTCTGAATACTGAAAGAAAACTGGGCAAAAAACCTGATCGAAATGATCGTCATTGACTCAGAAGTTGAGGTAAAATACTTGTTACATGTTGTTTAGGATTATAGTCCAAATGGTAAATAATACATTAAATTTCATTGTTAAAAGTAATATTACTTTTCATTTTGATACTCGGTATAATCTCTTATTTGTATAGAAACAATTATGCAGCAGAAAATAATTTACTTGGGACTTAAAGGTTTATGTCGTTTAATGTCATCTGGAAAAGTATTATAAAATGTACATGTATTGTGTGTGATTTTTTTGTAGTAAGCTGTTGATTCTGTCACCTAATGAATATGATTACTACGAGTGTTATACTTATGGACATCGATGTTTGCTGAAAATATATTCCAGACCTTTAGTAAGTCATTTTTAACAAAAACTACTGATTCGTAAATCAAGATACGATCTTCTTGCATCGCCAAAATCACATTGTCTTGCTTGAATGCAGGCATCCAGAGTCTTCACATTGGGTACCGATAAATATTAATAGATTTAGCGACGTTCTTTCTATGTGTTCGCTGCATTCAAAGCCTTCTGTAAATAAAAACCCCTTTCTCAAAATTTTAAGTGATGTTTGGAAACTATGCACAATAAGAAATGGGCTCTTTTTCTCCGGTTTCCCTTGGCATCATCCGCCACGTAAGGGCATAGTCTAGATTAATGTTGTAAGTGATGCGTGACATTCATTGTCATTGTAACTAGAGGCGAGGCGGTGTGTCGCCACAAAAAGAACGTCACGCGCTTAAAAGAACTTTAAATAAAGAGAAAATCAGACAGATACACAAAACGACATGCTGTCAAAGTGACAGACTGACTGACCGAGCGACAGACACAGAACCGGTTGCCTGAGAGAAGCAGATAGTTTCTGATGTAAAAACAGACTGTTATAGAAATAAATACTGACAGAGATAGACTGACAGAGATAGACTATCAGATATAGACTGTGAGATATAGGCTGAAAGACAGAGAGACGGATAGTAGTTTTTCAGTAATCCATTTGTAGCAATCAAAGACACACAAAACGTAGATTGTGTATACACAACAGCAGGTCATTAGTAATTAAGTACATACTAATGACCTGCTGCATCAAAAATGTATCTGAACAAATCCACATAAATTGGTTTTCCAAAAATGAGCACGAACACTGGTCAAGAACACCAAATAAAATGAAATAACTCTAAGAAATTAATTTAAATTAAAAAATGATTAAGTTGAAAAAGTCTTCTTGATTTCTGCAATAACGTAGTATAGTATTCAACAGTTTTTTTACATATAAAAAACTGATGTATCGTAATGCAACATGTGAATAACACATATTTAATGACGGAGACCTATTCCTCGGAGCTTTACTTTCGTATTGCGTCAACTATGTCGTACGTAATAATATGCTGAGTATCAGAAGTTACTAGGTAGACATAGTATGACACCGAATAACATAATTTGTATTTAGCCAAAAATGTAACCTTTTCATTTTATTTGTCTTATTCTCAAGTTCCTGGGTATCTAACGAAACCATAGGCAAGATCGACATATCCGGAGGTTGCATAGTTTTCTCTCAATTTCTGCACCCAATGGATATTATTAATTCAGATAGCACGTGTTATCCAGTTTTTCGTATCAGAGACCCACCAGGGATACCAGTTTTGAGTGAAAAAATCGCCACTTTTCGTTTCAGCATTACAATATTTTTACTACAAGTAGTATATTGAAGGTGAGAAGATAAAAGGAACATGGACGAATTTAATCATCATATTTTTTAAAACACCATATGAGTAACGGTTTCTCAGGCTTGTTTTACGTGAATGGAACAGATATTTGTTTCATTCCAATAGTGTACAAAACGTTACGTGCGCGCGCGAATCATCGCGAAGTGAGTCCGAAAAACGTAACATTTTCGCAATTTTCCTCCGTCTTTAATTATTTACATGCAATAGAGACGCGGTATTTATAGCAAGAATAATTTAACATATTAGTTCAAAACGTTTTTCGTCTGGTCGAAAAAATATAATATATAACTTAGGTAACATGTGCGTGAGGTGATTCGCAAGGAAGTTTGTCGCTCGAGCGTAGTGAAAGCGATCAATAATAAAGGCGAGTTTGAATCACTTGTTTCGCACACATGTTACTTAAGTCACTAAATACTGTAAATGAAGCTCCAAAACTAATTTTAAAATGATATATTTTAATTAGTCTTCTTCTATCTGAAATAGAAAAAAGTTCGTATACTTTACACGTATTTACTATTTGTTTCGATCTTAATGGAATTAAGCACTCTTGACCTATCCCACACCTTAAAGCAAAATTCAAGTGCACACTCTTTCAGTTTTATTCGATAATCTAAAAACCTATTGATGTTTTCCGGAGTTTCTCGCATTACTTCTGACTTTTGAAATTTCCGAAAATTCAGAGAGTTCAACAAAAACAAGTCCAATGCCATTTTAAGCACCCTTTACACTATTAGTGGTAAAAATAAGTGTAAAAATTGCAGCCTTTTCTTGAGGTTAAAAAACTAAATTACAATAACTTCAAGCAGAAATTATGCGAAAACTACTTGATTTTTTTTCTAAAATGAACGTAACTTCTTTAAAGATATATTTTTAGAAGATATTTCATTTGCAAAACAAATCTCCTTCATCAGCAATGTAGAACTTTTGCAATGTTATTTTTTTGTATTTTTCGAAAATACAGAGTTCACCGAAAATGGTATCAGCACCAATATTTTGGTGTATGTACTTTGTTACAACGAGGAAAACATTTGGAGCAGTAAATTGCTTAAAAATTATCTGTACTTCACGCATTTGCAAAACATTTGCAAAATTTTGCACCACATTTTGCAAAACCTGTCCCCTTGCAATATTGTAGTTGTAGAGAGACAACGAAAAAATTGAACTCCTGCAATTTTTGAAATTTCAGAGATTTCAAAAAATATGAGATCCGAGACATCGAGCAAATTTATAAGCAATATTAGACATCGATCGAACAGAAGACAATTAGACATCGAGCAATATGAGCAAATTTATAAATGCATTTAATTATTTCGTATATGGGCGCATATGTGTATGTGTATGAGAGGGGGGGTCAGGCGAGGCTGATTGGAATCGTGACTAATAATGGGACAAACAAAGCTAGTTACTTCAGCTAGCAAGGGTATGAATCCATAATATTGATTATTTTGTTTCAAAATAACAATAATTTATAATTACAATATAATCCAGGGTAATCCAAACTTTATTTCTTCAGTAGTGACCCCTACGATATTCTTCTTGGCAAAGCACATGACAGCAATTTCCAATTCTTTCTTGGGATGTGCTCGACTTTGCTCTTAGTCGTCCCCGATGATCCCTATCATCATAATACTTAGTGCAGGACTCACGGCAGCTAAGAACCAAGGCAGCAAATATGGTCAACACTAACTCGAACGAACTTATTAAATAATTACTTATTATTTTAGGTTATTTAATAAAAATAATATATTATGTAGATGCAGTATGTAAATGAATATTACAATGTATTTATTAATAATTGTAAGACACTATGATTATACCAGAGAGACATTGTCCACTGATGAAATACAATTCACTATCTTTCAAGCTGAATGGTTCACCAATTTTTGCACGTCAACATACCCGGTTCCCAATGCTGAATGTAGATTCCTGTTCGACTTTAAAAATCGGGTTGCAGAAATGAACACCGTAATTGAAAATTGTTTGAAACGTTCAAATCGTTAAGTTTTAAGAAAAATCGAAAGTAATTTTACCAGAAATTTTAACACGTATCTAAGATAAATCTTTCACAAAAATGAAAAAAACAAATTGTCAGTCATTTTTCTGACGACAAACCCTCTCCGACTTATGCACGCATGTTATTAAAAACAGTTTTGAATGGAACCGAAGAAAAATCATAAAATACTCCAACCAAGGCGCTTAATCAATATTTTGTTCTCCAGAGAAATAGTCACGGGAAGAAAAAAGCGGATACTCTATTGTTAAAATCAAGCAGTGACATCCTATTTCTATTTCTAGAGTGTACTTCTGTGAGTTTTCCATCTTACCTATCTAGCAGCTCAATGTATTTTACAATCCAACACCCAATACAGATAAGCTGAGAGCGGACAACTCCAAATACGTAAATGAACCCTTGGAAATTCAATATACGTGTATAATGCGAGAGAAGGAAATTCAGAAGTGTATTTCATTTTTGACTATGACCTTTTTTAATCATACCAGAGGCTTGTACCACTGCGAATAACTTACGTCTGTTTTTGAAATCAATTAAACATATATTTGCATTTGAATTACAAATATTTAATTAATGTGCATTTCAAATAAAATAGAAAAGTCATTAATTAATTTCTGCTTTAAGAAAATTTCATATCAAAACATTGTATGTCTCTGAATCGACCTACGAAATACTCTATATATAGTAAGTTCATGCAGGAAGTCAATCGCAAAGAAAAAGGGTCCTTATTTGGTTTTGAGGTTAAGGTTAAGAAAGGCAATTCAAGTTATCACGAATGTTCATATGCTTATTTCTCCTACTTTTAGACGTCAAATAAAAAACAAAATAACTTGGCAAATGACATGGCGTATCAAAACGATACGCCAGAACAAATGTTCGTAAATAAAATAATTTTCGAATAGCAAGTTTTGGAATGACATCACCTGAAACTAACCCTATGATTCAGTAAGTACACCTTTTATGCGCATATTTTAGTAATAACAATATGCTTCGTACACAAGCTCAAGGATATCGATACCCTTTATAAATAGGACATTATTATTCTCCAATTTCTATACTAATGTAATGTGCAAATTTGAAAAAAACAACAACCAAAAAATAAACAACAACAAAAACACGATTTGAGAATTCTTTTATTACAAATTGACTTAACCACCGAACCGCAGCTAATGGAAACTTGGAAATGATGGATATAAAATGTATGCTCGCCATGTTTGAATTTGATAAGTAAACAGTCAACATACGGAAAAATCATCAGAAAAATTTACTTATTGCCAGGTTCACTCAGAACTCGCGATCTACAAGAATAGTTATCGTTAATTCTTGGTACCATTAATACTAAAATCACTCATCTAATGCATAAAGAATCATAATAAACTGCCCAAACAAAACATTTCTCGAAAGAAGCGAGAGAAAATACGATTATTGGACATATTTATAAATCAATTTAATGAATAACGTGACAATCTATATTTCGAAATTCCCTACCATTTTATTCTTGAAATAGAATTGTGTCACAAATGTGTTCGCAATTATGTATGTCACCACAATTCCATCGTTCTCATCATCAGTATTTAACAATAAAAATACGTTAACAAATATAATTTTCCATCATTTGGAAAAATTACCAAGGCAAATTAGAGTGAACAACTAAAATATTAGATTCTATTTCAAATGTCATAATAAATAGTTCAATTTATTTGCAAATATTAAATGAAATGTTTTTTCAAGATTAGAACCATTATTTAATATAGAAGTTCAGGGGATAGGGGAGTATATTTATTATAAACAACAAGAACATCGGTGTTGCAGTCTGAGCAACAACGTGTTCTCTCGCAGATTAACCGGCAATCATCGCAAGAAACACGACAAAAGTTGGGCACAGGGTGAGAATGGCAAGAAAAACTGGAAACGAACATGACTAAGCTCGCCATATTCCTAAACACGTGTAAACGCCAGCCACGGACTGAATAATCAGGGAAAAATCAATCAGTAAAACAAGCGATTGCCTCTAAACATTCACCTTCACGCGACTGGACTGCAACCTATCCTCCGAAAACTTCTACCTCGCTACATGAACAGGTACTCCAGTAACTGAACTTACTCTAAAGTCTATGATTCTACCCAAATTATATTAGAAAAAAAAATGATAACTAAAACTTTTACAACACTGACGCACCGATCGTTCGATATTCAACTGAAGCAGGTGGTGAATTAAAATACACAATGTCACGCTTTGCTGAACGCGGCTTTCGTCCCATTTTGTGCCGGTACAGGCAATACCACACGCCAGACACATGTGAACGCAGTTGTGCGAAGGAAGGGTAAGAAATGCCGCACACAGTGTCGCATAAAAACAGGACGGACTCTTTACGGCAGGTCAGCGAAGGTGGCTGAATTAAACCTCGTACATTGTGAGCTTTACTTATATCATTTATGAGCTGGCCGAGACACGCGCCCTTCGGCGAGAACTGATCGCTCGCTGAATCCCGTATAGGAAGTGGCTTGAGCGCGTTGTACGTCTGTTATGGTATACCACAGGAAGCGAATATTCCGTAGAGCAAATCCGTTAATCCGAGAATCGGCGAGCAATCTCGTTGTCGTCGAAAGACTGCTCCACACATCCGGTATTTGGCGAGTAGCGAACGTTCGCTCGCTGTATCTCAGGTATTACGGATGGGCTACTTGCTACTAATTTTCAAGCGCCAAACTTTTGGTGCTTGCCCCGCCCGCTTTGTGCCGAAATTTTGGGCATGTCAAAGGAAGTGAATACCGTGTGCTCGCGACTGAGCGGACATTCGCTCGTTAAGGCGGCTCCACACATTCGGCATTCGCCGAGCAGCTCGTCCAATCCCAAACAGCTGATGTGTTCGGCGAATGTTCGCTCCCTTTGATGTGTCCTAAAGACAGACACGCGGTGGGTAGGGCGAATAGCGAACGTTCGGTGCTTGGCGAATAGCGAGCAACCCGTCCACACTATTCGGGATTCGGCGAGCGGTTGCGTGGGATTCGCCGAATGCCGCGTGTGAGGAGCCGCCTTAACTCGCCGAATGTCGAATGAGCGGCGCCGTCTGCGTACTGAAGCACCAAGCGCATGCTTCTGCCACGTTGTGGGCGCGTACACACTCACCGACCGTCGGTGCGGGCGGCTGTGGAAGCGCAGGCGGCGGCGGCAGCGGCGACCGCGGCACTGGTGGCGGCGGCGGCGCCGGGGGCGGAGGCGGGGGGCGGCGCTGGGCGGGCGGCGACGGGGCCAGCCCGCGCCACGCGCCGCCGCCCCCGTCGCCCCCTGCACCTGGCATCCCCTGCCGCCGCCGCCGCCGTCGTCGCTAGGTCGATAGGGGCTAGCGCCGACCCAACGCGGCTTCGAGAACTCGAAATCGATTTCGTACTTCGATTCGAGCTATGTGCCCCTCGTGAGGATTCGAGGCGAATATGAAAGCGCTTGCGAAGATTTCGGTTGACGCTTTTGTCAAAAAATGTTCCATAGGTGTGTACCAGGTATCCAAAACATTTTTAGACGTGAATTACACTTTTACTTAATGCTTAGTACATTCATCATTAAAAACACCAGTACCAAATCGCATAATGCGAGGAAATCCTCTTCTGTCGCTTTGAGTTCACATAGTTCCGTATATATTTTGGTTTCAATTACATAAATGCATGTAAGCTAGTGTTATAATTTCCAAAAATTCGTTTACCCAATTTTATGCACTAACGGCTGAAGATAGTAAATTGAGAATACATAACTGAAACATAACACTTGTAATTGTAATGAACAATTTTTTGTCATATATGCAATTTACAATTCCGCTTTGTACTAAGAAGTATATCTGGATCTCCTTCGCACCCTTTTCCGAGAAAACTTTCTTCACCAATATATAATTGATAATAATAAAAAGTAGTAACATTTTCATATGAGGTATCACAATAATTGCTCTTCAAAGATCAGTGAAAAGTAAGTGGAACTAATGTAGCCCTCAGAAGAGAAGTCGTAGGACCAGTTATCATGGTAATTATTGTATGAAAATTTACCCGGTAAACACGTCAGAAGCAGTAGAGGATAATTGCATAGATCCAGGTGCTTTCAGAACAATAATCCTATCAAGATGGTCTAAACAGTCGCCAAATGCTGTGAAAAGTGAAAATGTCAGTACGCCAAACAATCAGATAGTAGAACAATTCTATTTCTTTCGCGTAATGAAGCCTCAACCTAAAACGTAAGTGTACTAGAAAATTCAGTATCGTCCCAGAGACTCATCAGAAGATCGATTGATTGATACTTCCGGACACGTCAACTCCTAAGGTCATTAGTTCCATTCAAGGGCGGATTCAGAAACGAATTTTGGGAGGGAACATTTTTTATTCAATATGTTTTGGCCGAATGTGTCATATTACAGGTTATGTAGAATGACGCAGGCTAAACTCAGCTCATGTTGCATTAGAACTTTATTCGTTTCCCGTTTGTACGAAAATATTTTTGCTTGAATGTTAAAATTCATAGTTACTGAAAAATTTTGGGTGGTGAAATTTCCCTCATTTCCCTCCTCGTGGATCTGTGCCTGGATCCATTAGTAACTTCAGTTTCAAAAAACGCGAATGTCATGTAGTTTCCGAAATCATCATATTATTGAAGAATATCAAAATGTGTTCATTTTTCACTTTGGTGGAGAAATCATGCCTTGCTACTTGTTTAACATTGTCTACTTTTCTCTTCTTTTTTTTTTCTTTTCAGATTTAAAACATAGGACGTTTAAATGAATGGTGCAAGTTTCATTTTTATTGATATTTTTGAATTTCCGAAAGTTGAGTGTTGGAGATATTTGTTTCAGAAAATTCGATATTTAAGCGTCAGCCCGAGTTCGAAAGTCACATCGTATTCATGGCGTAGACGTAAGGCGTACAGCAAATTGACTCGGAGGGTCTGCGTTAAAAAAAAATGCTGGTTGAAAACACTTTTGCAAGTTCGGCAGAGCAGTTAGAAACAATTCAAGAAAGTGTGTGTTATTGTAGATCCACTAGTTGTTTTTTAAACTGTTAGTGGGTAGTGAAGGAACACTAGGCATTAGGCAACCTTTGTCAATAATACTAAATATTTCCGCTGTATTACGACTACTTTACAAAAAATTGAACATTGAGAGAGTTAAATATTAATATATCGCAATCTTTCTTAAATTTGAAATAACGGCAATCTCTGAAGGAGTTTCATTTCAAGGGCTACTCTAACTGCACACATACGACTCATTATTCTTGGAGCCCCAGAGGTTCAAACTATCCTAACTTAACGAATGGCTCCAAATTGAGGAACTTTGTCCTTTCATTGAGAAGCGGGTAGCGCTAGGCTGTTCGTGGGGAGAGGGGTAGGGCTGCACCCCAGGGATAAGCCGCTTTCCGGGAAGGGCCAGCGGCTCGGGCGGCGTCTCTGGGGTTTCCCCGCTCGCTCGAAGCGGCGCGTCGTTGACCGTCGGCGACCAGCGCTGCGTTGGGCAAGGGGGCTGGGCCACTCGACTGGGAGTTATGCGAGCGCCAGATAGAGAGACCTCCCAGCGCGACGGGCGAGGCGTGGCTCGAGGCGGGGATGGAGGGGGGGGGGAAGGCAAGGCAACGATGTCTTCTGTACACTGCGGCGCCAGGTCATTTAGGTTCGAAGGCGGAAATCGTTCATTGGATGCGAATAAAAAATACAAAATGAGCAAATCACTTCTTAATATTCTTCTCCTTCTGCTCTTGCTTCTTCTTCTCCTCCTCTTCGACCTGCTTCTTTTTCTTCTTCTTCTTCTTCTTCTTCTTCTTCTTCTTCTTCTTCTTCTTCTTCTTCTTCTTCTTCTTCTTCTTCTTCTTCTTCTTCTTATTATTATTATTATTATTAATCTTATTATTATTGTTATTATTATTATTATTATTATTATTATTATTTTCCTCCTCTTGCACCTTCTTCTGCTGCTACTCATTTTTCTTCTTCGTTTTCTTCTCCTCCTATTGCACCTCCTTCTCGTTCTTTTTCTTTTACTATTGCTTCTCCATTTATTATGTTACATCACTTTTGAATGTTGGCAACCGAGCTTAGAGAAACGATACTGGTTTTCCTGGACAATTATGAAATGAAAGATAATGAGGATGTTGATATGAAATACATAACGGTTTGCGGGTGTCCTTCTCTTCCCGGATTACGCTGCGTTGGAAGCTGTAATGTCGATCTTTTGACCATTTTGTCGCGGTCTTCCTCAGGGCTGGTCCAGCTCGTCCGTGGCCCGTTTGTTAGGTTACTGCTCCAGCATTCGCCTGGTGTTGATCGAAGAAACCACGAAAAACTATCGATCACAACAGTCGGCCAGTAGAATTCTACTCCAGACAAAAGCTGAATTCAACTTAGCTATATAGATGTCGAAAATCCTGCCACCGTTGGGACCCAAATCCTAGGAGCCTAGGAGCTGCCGGTCAGAAGACTGCACTGATAGTAGTTCATGCCATGAGTTATCTCAGCCGGTTGGTTTAGTATTAGTTGCAGTATAGTATCCTCATTATCACAAGATGCACGACAGCCAATATTATATGTCGCGCATTAGAAGGCAGAGTATATTCCCTAAATGACTACCGGCGTGAGAAATATTTCGTAGAATTCCTCACCCACCCAACATGGTAAGATGAGACAGGAAGTCATGTGTGCTCACGCGTGCCTGTAGTCAAAACAACTGAGCGAGGAGAGGGAAAGGGAGAGAATGGTGGCCGTGACCGGCCACTTCGAATCAGCGCGCAGAGAACAGAAGACAGCGTCCAAGGAACAAATACCCCAACTACTTCCGACACGTCACATATATGTCGGTTATTTTCGATGCATTGGACACTGCAGATACCGATTAGTAGTCAGGGGAAATGTAATTTAACAATAAAAAATGTGAAAAATTAATGTTCCACGCTATCAATGCCGTAATCGCCGTCCCGGATGGCCGAGATCGTTTTGGCAGTAAGGCCGTAACGATCTCGGACCGAAGGATAGCAGGTTCGAGTCGTATTTCGGGTATGGTTGTGTGGCGTCATACGGGTGTAATCGAACACAGACGAGAGTGGTTTGTAAAACAGTATATTTATTAACAATCTAGACCGTAGCCTCAATTTAACTACTGCCCTGCTCACAATAAACTTAATAAATAGACCCACTACAAGGAGAGATAATTTAAGAACGGCTACCACACCGCAACATACCACCGATAATCCCTGTATGAAGCTGCTCTACCTTGAGACCATCTACGCGTCTCGCAAGTCACGACAATGAATTGCCGGCCCCTCGCCCTAGTGAACCTACACGCACAGACACGCGCTTCACCTGTTGCCGACGCCGCTAAAATAAGAAGACTGGGGCATTGTTCTCCTGGCCTTATATAGGTTCTTTTGGCGCTACCCGCCCTTATTACCGCCTCCCCAAAGCCGCTCTGGGCCCGCTACGTCCACGGAAACTCCCAGTGCGCCATCACTCCGTCCTTTGTTTAACATCCGGCTATGCTCGCCGATTTCCACGTGGTTGTCTGTTTTGAGCGTGGCACGACGCTACAGTTGTTTGTGTGTTCATCCTTTCACCCCCCACCACCACAGCATGTCGTCTTTACAGCTACCATACCGTTAAATGCTATAGTGGTCGCTACTGCTTACATGCTGATGCGACCTTAAATAACAAAAAATAAAAAAAAAATAAAAAAAGGAAAGTCGTGGTGTCAAAGATGTCAATGGTGACAAGATGCTGCGGATCTCGGGAGTAGGGTGAAGACACAGATTTCAAGCATTTCTTGGATAAGCAGTTTTTTCCGTAGTTGTAATAGTACCCAATATATTCAAAACAACTGCAATTTATTGACCACACTACATTCCAAAGAAGTACTTCCATTATGTATATTTTTTGGTAATGAATTAAATTATTTAATTGAACTTTTCAATAATTTTACATCATAACCGAAGAAGACAACAAATGTTAGGCGAAACACAATAGAAGCAGTAATGTTACAGAAAGTTTAAATCTAAGTCGAACTGCTAATGAATCTCTCTGTAAAATATTTTGGTCACTAATGAAATATTGCACTCTGAACGGTAGTCATATGAAGAAGAAATTTGCATTCATATTCCCTTCTTGAACGCGTCAATTAGGGAAATTGTTATGCATTTGAGAAAGATGCTCTCAATCGCGATAATGTGAGCTTATGAAACACGTGTAGTTTGTATTTACTTAAACAGGAACCCTTACCATACTTACTTAATATCGTCTTTAAAGATCCTACGTTATGAAAGAAATCGTCTCTTCGTAAGAGAGTAAATAGTCCTCCCCTTAGGGGGTTGGGAGGAGAATTCTCAACACATCACTTCAGTTGATGAATCACTAACTTTGTATGGTTAAGTGTACCAAATGCTCATCACCAAGTACTGTCTTTAGGTGTCATCACGGACATGCAAAAAGTGAGCCTTGCAGATAATTAACTCGTGTGGTTGTCACGGAAGTATATTACTGCGCGACTGCTGCGATTCCAGACCAATTCATTCGCGGCGGCAACCAGTTTAAACACACGTCATTTATCTAACTACACTTCAACCTGTATGCATAGGGTATGGACTACGGCGAAAAGCTACGGAGTAGAGCGTCCGTTTCTACACTTACGGAGACAGCTCGGCGGTTTCTGCACACAAATTTTGAAGAAGAAACTGTCGGCAAGGAGCCAGATATTTCAGCGACGTTTCACCACATTCACAGCGTCGTCAGCCTGTCCAAACACGACACTGTAACAGTCGAATGTGTACCTTATCCAAAAACAAAAAAAAGAGGGCGCGACCAACGCGCTTTTAAAAAGAAATTTCAAAGATATAGTATAGGAATAGGATAGTTGTAAGGTCAAAAGAATTCTTAAAACTTTTTTTTTAAATTATGCGCTGAAATTATATTATTATTCCCTAATGTTCAAGTCTTCACTGGAATGTAAAAATGAAATAATTGGTTAATAATTTCTGTTGGGATTATCAGAAACGCAATAAATGGGGTATGTAAAAAATTGGGTGTATTGTTTATACTGTGGCGCTCCACGGCGCTGGCGGACGCCGGTGAAACTAACCCGCGATATTTTACTATTTATGTATGGTTTACTAGTTCGTGTTTATGATCCTGAAACAAATATTATACTAATATTCTTGGGAGCCTGCCAATACCACAAAAGGA
Source organism: Gryllus longicercus (assembly GCA_038098605.1). Lineage (NCBI taxonomy): Eukaryota > Metazoa > Arthropoda > Insecta > Orthoptera > Gryllidae > Gryllus > Gryllus longicercus. The sequence goes on along the minus strand of JAZDUA010000568.1, from coordinate 534,296 downwards.
TTCACTTTTTATGAATTAAATTTCTTAAACAAAAAAAGTATAATACAATAAATAAATGGCGTAATTCTCAAAAAATGAAATTATCTGGGCATAAACATTATTCTATTCATTTTGACAATTGCAATTTTGGCACGTTCCGTGAAATTAAACATTCACATCAGTCAGCCTTTTTCATTGTTATAAATTACTTTATCTTTTATTAAGATATGCTTCTTGAGCTGTATTACTATAAGTAATAGATGTAGAAAGCACACCTGCTAACAACCACGAAAGGTTCTTTTTTGATGTAGATTTTGTAGTGGAATCCTCTAAATAGCTTTTAGTAATGGAAACAATTGACCTAGTAATATAGTTTCATTCACACAATTCACATTGTTATTATCCGATTAACTCTTAATAAATACTAATATTCTTTCATTTCTCTAGACTAAACACATGGTCCGTTGATTTGTTAGCTTTTTCGAGAAATTCCGCAGGAACTCACAATATTCTTTCATTTTGAAGGACAAATATGTTAAGAAACGATTTTGATCAAACTATGAGTATGCAATATTAATGAAATATACACTCTGTTTTGTTTATCTGACATCATATTGACAACTGACGATTACAATGCGACTTTTCACTTTTGCTGCAGGAAAAATTTTAAGTTGTTTCGAATTCTCGTTTGGTTCCGCAAGAAATTACTAAATTACAAAGTTTTGTTTGCACCATGGGCGTTACTTCATGTTCTTGCGCATCAAAAACAATATGAGAAAAAGACACAGTTCCACATTTGATAATTTAAATATTGCTTGGTAGTCCCCTTTTTTGTAAATGACAAATTGACAGAAAAGTATTATGATACTTTCGGCAACACACAACACATCTAGTAATTGATTAATCGTGTTCAACGACTAACAACAAAACTAAAATCTTTGGCCACTCGTTGTGTGTAACTTAAATGTTTCATTAATGCAATGTTAAAATTTTACTTTCTCGTATACGTGTATATACGAAGTAATATGTAATATACTTAGAATAGAGAAAGTTTTGCAATGCTGCGGAAAATCAATTTGGAAATTTCAAAGGAAATATAGGTTTTTGGGTTTGATATCCAAAAAATGTTTTTGTTCCAAACGTCCGTCCACGTACACTCTGCGCCCGCCCACGAATACACTGGCGCCTAAAATATTTGGAGAATTGGTTTTCAAAAATAAATATTGCCCAGTCGATCTGGCCCGACCCGAAGACCTACGATTTTGAAAAGAATTCATTTCAATTTTCAATATTTTATGAAAAATATTATTATATATTATTAATATTATTATAACAATTATTTGTTTAAACTTCTTGTAGGAATAGAGTCAAAACGCTTATAATGATGGTATAGGTCCGATTTTCACTGTTAACTATAAATACTCTAGAATATCAAAAGTTTTAATTGTTTCGGTGTTTTCCTAAAACTATAAAATTGAATATATTTCAAATACAATTTGTCTTTACAATTAATTATTTAACTAATATTCTGTAGGTTTTTTAATATTAGACATTTTTGTTTAATTTTGAGTGATATTAAAAGCATTTCTTCAAAAACAGCTCTACATTTTTCTGTTTGTGAACAACGCTAGCAGCTATACCGTTCAACTGATTTTCTCTAAAATTGACATTCCCCGATCGATCTGGCTGATGTCGCGGCCCTTTGAATTTGAAACCGATATTTTAATTTTGGGGGTTCTTTACATGAAGCTTCTGGGACATTATATTAAAAAAAAAAAAAGGTTCCATCGATTTGAATATTTTTTTTTTTTTTGTTGGACAGCGGACAGGACGTTCAAGAGAATTGTGCAGGTCGCATTTTCGTCAGGATTATCGACTCGCTTCACGCGATGCGACTGTTTCGTTTGCGGTGGGAATCAGCCCAGCGCTCACTCAAATACCACCGCTTGACTTTTTTTTATTGGGCAAAAGTGCCAGCAAAGCAAATTTTACCACCAAAGATGTCAAATATGTGACATTTGACACAAATGACAATTCTCCTCTGCGCAAGAAACAATGTTCTTTACCAGTAGACAATAGGGATGCGACATCGGTTTTTATAAAAACATCGGTGTTTTAAAGTCAATTTTTTTTTAACATCGATGTTTTTACGTTTTCGGTCTTATATATAAATGAAACAGTCTAATAATCACAATTTTGTAAGAGATAATGTATTGTCATGTAAATGATTCACGCGTTCGATCGGAACGAACCTTCATCGAGCAGAGCAGAGCAGAGTATCTTTTACCTGAGCGTTGACCCCGATGCTCTGATACTTCCTTCGCCTGTCTTCGTATCTCGCGGAGACGCGACAATGCCGCGCCGCAGCTGTAGGCGTAGGTCCGTAGGCGTCCCTTTTCTTCCCGGTCCCTTTTCGACGAACTGAGGAAGCTTCCAACTCCTGAGAGTTAGATGACGTCACGGTGTAAGATATATCTTACACCTTGAACACGTGAAGTTGATAGATACCAGTGCTAATTTGGAATTAAATTTTTCTCCGAGCCAAAATTACAACTAGAGGCTTTTTAAGCAGTTTTAAAAACATCGATTGTTTTTAAACGATGTTTTTTAACATTGATGTTTTCAAACATCGATGTTTTGTTATCGGTGTCGCATCCCTACACAACAATTGCAAGAAGTAAAACCGAAATTGACTTAGACGTTAATTTTTAATTAAGGCCAAGGATGTTTAATTAACAAGTGGTGCCACAACAGCATATAATTAGTCGCATTATTTTTAATTTGCTAATTTAGAAAATCCAGAGAGTTCAATGAAAATGAGTCCTGAGTCATTTTTGAAGCGTCTTTTCTTCTATCCGTAAAAAAAAATTGGAGTGGATTTTGAGAAAATAATTTTGTTAGAAATTGCATAAATTTCAAGCGCAAATTAGGCGAAAATTACTCGTTCTTTCAAACAATTCTACTTGACCTTTTTTAAGGAGCTGAGTTTTACAACAGACTTTGTCTGAGGCAAAATTCTTCATCTGGTATAGGTGCTTGAGGCGTTGACCGATGACGGACGGACGACAGACAGACGTTTTGCCGTCAATCGATTTTTCGATCTCAAGGACCCATAAAACATGGATTCTGGCTACATCACGTTTTAGAGAAAGTAATTTACTATTTATAGCAACAGGATTATCCCATTTTTCGTTACCAGGGTCCGATAATAAGACATTTCTGCGAAAAATTCAAAATTTTCCGGCGCACAGTTACATAACTTTCTCTCCTTAGGGAGTTCCTTCGTAAGGGCCAGAAAGCAAAAGTTTAAATAGTGTCTCTAAAAAGACATTTACTATTATAAAATAAATCAACCTGAAAACAATGAAAAATGAGTGAAAATGTTTATTTTTTATACCTCGTGAAGATTAATTTCTCACCTTTAAATAGTTCATTAAAATAAAACAATTATTAACATCCGATGCCAAGTTATTTGACATTTGATTTTTAAAAAAATTATTAATCCTTGTTCGACTTAGTCTTTCAAGGGATTTAATACTTACATAATTGTTTTCCCTTCAGAGTTTATACATATGGAAAGTACAGTTTTTTACATTGTACAATTAACATGAACATTTCGGAGATTACCCGTTTTAGGGACCTCTAACATACATACAATAAGTTTTCGATTTTTTATAGGCATTTAATAACTTGAGTTGATACATGTGTATAATTAGAATAATTGTACACAGTTTGAAATTATTAATAATAAAATATTTGAAGTGCCCCGAATTCAGTTCTGTCGCCCAACTCGCAGTAACCTCCTGTTCGTCCAGAGGCTGAGCGGCTGTGTGCAGGAAGCTGGTTGGTAGTGGGTGGGGGTTGGCGGTGGGGGTAGGGATGGTCACAAGGAAGGGGACGTGTATACCTCTGCTCGAGACCGATCGGCGCCCGCTCTCGGCTTGTGTCGCCCAGCTCAGCTCATTCGTTGAACAGCTTCTATCTGCAAATGGTGGGGATTTATCCTGAGGTCGGCGCTGCCGCTTCCATAGTCGACGCCTTATGTCATGGGGACGAAATGTGTACCTCTTCGCTTGCAGTCTTGCACAATATTTTGGTGAGTAGAAAAAGGCGGTGTGATAACCATATCGAATTATTATTATTATTATTATTATTATTATTATTATTATTATTATTATTATTATTATTATTATTATTGTTGTTGTTGTTGTTATTATTATATATTTTGCAAGGTGTAGATTATAATTTTAACAAGTATTAATTCCTAACAAGACGTAAGGTCCAAAAAAGTATTTTTCACAATCACTCTCTTTTAATTCAGTTATTTCATTAATTATTAAGCATGACGTTTCGGAGGAATTTGTAACTGCTCCTTCAGATACTGTAAAAGGCATTTTTTATTATTAAACGTTTATTTACAATCTGTTTATACATGAAAACAACAAGTAAATTTGTCGACTAGATGATTAGCATTGATTGAATAAGATACTAATAGTAAGGAACATGTATCACAGATTAGCATTTTGTATGAAATGAGTATATAATCTTTGATATAGTACTTTACAGTATCTGTAGGAGACAAATTTCTCCGAAACGTCATGTTAAACAATTAATTAAATAAAATTAATTAAAAGAAGGTGGTTGTCAAAAAAGAATTGACTTTACCTCTATTTTAAGAAGAAAAAAATATCGATATTTTCTAACCATCAGTGCTTTTGTATAAATATCGAGGTTTTAAACATCGATTTATTAAAGTCAATTTTTTTTAACATCGATGTTTTTTGAACCTCGATATTTGTTGTCATTGTATCTGTGATAGGAATGTGTTGCAAATGTTTTGTAAGCATCCATTTAAGGGAGACTACGAAAGAAATGATAAAAATTACTTTGAATAACACATTCTTCTGAACAATATTAAACGAATGGTGCTACTGAATGGCAAGATTTCCTTGTGTGTTATCTTGTATTTGTTACTTTTTATAGATATTATACCTATTGCACCCAATATTTTGCAAAAACTACTAAAAGTTTAAAAAAATGTACATGACCTTAATGAAAGAACTAATAATGGATAACAAGTGTCTTTTGAAGCAACTATTCAATCCGCAATTAGGTTTGTTCCAGCAAATAATCACGGACAGTTTTACGTACTCCCACTCACTCTGCACATGCGCGAGTGCAAACTAGTCAGAAATGGGTTCCCAGATTGGGATCTGCTGGAACAAGTAGGTTCAAGAATCAGTCTCTACGTGCCGCTGCTTTCCTTACATCGGTAGTTGCAGAATTATCCGCCAGGCGTAATTTTCTAATCGGTGAACTGGTCCTGGTCAGTTCCTGGTATTTACTTGCGCTTTACGTTTCTCCGTATTTGCTAACTTATTATTTTATTGGCCTCGCTATTAACTACGGATTTTTAGCCTGGTAAACTGTGACTTGCGCTATGATTTTTGATTGTTCTTTTGGATTTCGGTTAATTGTATTCTTTTAAATGAGCGATAATAGCAGTTGGGCAGAAATATTCCGAATATTCCATGTCTTCAGATAAATATTTAATTGCAATTTTGCCCAGGAAGAGGACAAAGTTCGAATACTATGTCGAAATATCCACACATTTCAATATCCACAAGAAAATACGAAAGATCGCTGTCACTAAAATACAGGAATCAATAAAACGTAAAATAAAGCAAGATCAAATTCCAATATCCACAAGAAAATCCGAAAGATAGCTGTCACCAAAAACCAAGAATGGATAAAATGTAAAACTAAGCAGGTTCAAAATATATAGATCGGAACACAAAACAAATATGCAGAAATATGACGGAAACGTAAATGGTGCATCGTCGAAGTTTGGCGCTGCTGGCAGGAACTCGGGGACCGAAGTACGCATGCGCGGATTTCTAGTTTGAGGAAGAGTGCACGAACTAATACGGACTGTTCCTGACTAGTTTTAATCTAATTAGCAACCCTGTTGGAATACCCAACTCCCAATCACTATCACTGACAGCTGCTGCTGAAACGGCCAATATTAGACTGCGCATACACGGACTAGTTCGGGAGTGTTTCGGATTGCTGCTGGAAAAAACCTATTGTACTGCAGGAAGTTGCCGAAAAAATCATTCTTTTACAATTTTCGAAAATTCAGAGTTAACATTAAAAAACAGTCCTATGCGACCTATATAAGTGTATTTCACTCTCTGCTTGCTATGAACTTCAAGAAAAACTTTGGAGCCATTTTGTGAAAATTTTGAAAATATCCCAAGTGTGTAGTATTCATGTGAAGTAGGCCCCAAAATTAATGAATGTTTTTCAATTAAGCTGCCTTTGCAGTTTGGGCTTTTTTAACAGATTTCCAAAGTGCAGCCATAGCAATTTTGACAGATGTTGCTAGAGGAAGAAACTTTTTTAACGAGTTTTGAAGCGACTACGGTATTTTTTTTTAGTTGATTGTACATATCTTTGTACAGGGGGACGAGATTTTTCCAATGAGCGCAATAACTTGATTTTCTTATTGTCGTTTAACAGGTTTTGTAAGTGGACGACTCTGTGATATTTTTTGCTTCCCGCGTAAAGAATACGTTTTATATAAATTTCCGGAGGAAAGCAGAGCTTTCGTGCTCGAGTAACAATTACTGTAAAAGCTGATTTCGAGGGCAATTTTTTAAATTAAAATATTATTTAGGAGTGTAAAATGTCAATTGTTGTAAGAGGTGAGCTATTTTAACATTCCCTGTACAGAATTTGATTTTTAAGAAAAAGAAATGTAAAAAATACTTCAAATAACTTCGATCCTCAGCCTCACGGTTTAACGTAACCCGTAATTACTCGCGCTCTTTTTCCGTTATGCAACTACTTGCCTGTAAGATTTTATAAAACTGACAATATTGCATTTATTTTATTATTGAAATTCGTACATTGATATTCCGAAATAATTGTAATTGAGTTCTATATTGTAAACAGATGTAACATTGAATTAAGATGACTTCCTGGCTTAACATTTGTAAGCAATTAAAGTCTGGAAATAAGTAACAATAAAAAATATTACAACTAAAACGAAAAAAACCAACCGAATGAATTCACTGAAAAGAATTCCAAACACACGCTTCGATAAGTGTCGATATTCAATTGCCCCCGTGTGAGAAAATAGGACTCGTTGCATTGATCAGCGCATTGTCAGATTCGATATGTGAAAGAAACTACGGACAGCTGAGATGAACCACGTTATTGAAATATTTCTAGAATTGTTGGATGTTTTATAGTAGCGCGACTAACGTCGGATTAATAGGTGAGCGAGCCAGTGAGCAAAGGTGGATTTACGCATAGGCACAGTAGGCACGTGCCTACGGCGGCAAATTTTCAAGGGCGGCACATTTTCAAAGGCGCAAAATTTTCTTGATATTTTCTAAAACAAATTTTGGTTCTCTAAAAACTATAACAGCATAAATCATATTTTTATTTTAAAAATATCATATTTATATATAATACAAGCTATTTATTTGTCTACTTCATTAGAGTATACGTTATGATTTCAGAAGTATATGAATCTGAAACTAAGGCCTGTTGACGAAAGAAAACATGTTGCAATTCTAGTTGTCATGTTTTAGTTTCCTTTTAATGTTAACGTTTCAGTGTTGAAACGTTAATAATGTTGAACGTTACTTGCTATGAAGATACAGTTTATATCCAAAATTAGCTAATCCAAAAAAATTATTTAATTTATGAAAACAATGTGCAAAATATAAAGTTACTTTTAAAGTTAAAACGTTTAAATTAATGAGGAATTGTTACTGAAACGTTACAATTTGAAATGTAACATTAATTTTAAACAGGGGGCGGCAAATTTGATGTGCCTACAGGCGGCAAAAATATTAATCCGCCCCTGCCAGTGAGTGAATACCTGAGTGAGTGGGTGAGTGAGAATTTGGCGCATGTGTGAGAGTCGGTTCCCGACCATACTGCTGCGTAGTTCTCTAGTTAATGTCGTTTAACTAAATCGTAAAAAGGATTTAAAAGTACAACTACTGGATATAACTATATTCTAATAAATGGTGAATTTATTAGAATGTATGTGCTGTAGTGCTTGGTTTATAAAGGCGGTTCCACGCGTTCAGCATTCGCCGAGCAGCGAGCTTCTCGCCCATTCCCGAGAAGGTGATGCGACGATTCGGCGAATGTTCGCTCCCTTTGATGTATCCTAAACACCGACATGTGGTGGGTAGGGCGAATACCGTTTGTTCGGCGCCCGCCGAATCGCAAGCAACCCACTTCCACACTTCTCGGGATTCGGCAAGCAGTCGCACGGGATTCGCCGAATGTGTTGAACCGCCTTTATAATTATTTCTAAATTTGATGTTCCAGCATCTGAAATGGCATCAATCTTTTACAGCTGTGATTGGTATCATTCAGTAATTCAATTGATATACAAGACGAATTTTTCTGAGATCTCTCAGATCATTAACGATCTTTTTCGATAAATGATCTGAGACGCTCAAGAGAAATAAAATTCAATTCAATACGTAGGTTTGTGTAAGTATTTTTATTTTTTATGTTTCGATATGGTTATCGAGTCTTATACAGCTGGTTGACCAAATAACGAAGCATACTATTGTCAATGGCGTGGTCTTAATTCCAGATTATCAAGGCGTGACCCCGATTTTTCAGCCGAATATTTCAAAATTGGTAAACAAAATCCTCACCGATATCAGCGTGTACAATGAAAACTCACATGTCAGTTTTTTGACCCATATAACTGGCGTTCACGACATGGGGTTTTCCACATATTAATTTAATGTCTCTTTATTTTCCCGGCGTATAGGTCAACTCTGACCACGCGTTCATTCCGCTCCAGGTGCAAGTACTTTTCGAGGGGGGAGATCAGTTTTTTAGCTGAATCCCGATTTTTATCCTCCAAGGTTGTTAGCCCTGGGGTATGCACGATGAGATGATAGTGAGGGATGACAGGCCGGCACACACAAATAGACATACACAAAGCTAACCATGCCCGAGGCGGGTCTTGAACCCGCGTCTTCTGGCCCGAGACCGCTACGCCACTACTGCTCTAACGATCTCGGCCCTCTGGCTGGCTAATAGCTCATTTATGATGTCAAATAGCAAAAAAAAATTGTTAAATAAGAAATAAATAAGAATTATGTTAAATAATCTAAATCTGAACTTTGCAATCTTCAAAATCGTACTGGTTTTAATGAAAGTTGGAAAGATTTTATATGAAAGTTCTTCAATTCCAGCAAAAAAAAAATCAAGAAAAAATTGCAATCTAGTCGCAATCTTCAAAATCGTATTGGTTGTAATGAAAGTTGGAAAGTTTTTATATGCAATTTCTTCTATTCCAGCAAAAAATTTAAAGAAAAATTCCAACAAATTTTGAAAATGTAGTCCCCCAAGAATTACAAAAATTAAAATATCTTAATTATCTCCAGAACGGAAAAACTAGATCTCGAAAAACTAGAAACTACAGACGTATTTACCAAGTTTCCGCTCGAAAACTACTTTGATGGGTATGCGTGTTGAAGACCTACTTCCATCCGTTCGAAGGTGGTGAGCAGAAGTCCTGTATTAGCCGGGGCAGTCCCTTATTTTTGAATTCCTGTTCCGTATTTTTTTGACAAGAAAACAGGACGCTAAATTGCTCTTTTTTGTGACAAAGACTTCTCAGCATAAAATATCGGCAACAATATTAAATTTATCATATTACATTCCGTTTGTTTCGCATTAGTTTGTAACAAAATGAAGTGCGACAAGATATTGTGCTCGTGTGCTAAGAGCGTTTAGAGACTGCAACAAGAGTGTTTAGAGAGTCTATCTTGGTTTCTAGAAAGAGAAAATCCAAGGGCGTCGTTTCAACTTGTGTTTGCCTTATAGCTAACAATATGGTTATGGGGAAAATTAATTAACCGATCCTTCAGCTACTGAGAGTTTAAGTGCAACTTAGTATGCACTCTTAATTGAAACATATCGACCTACTTCGTAATGAATGAATATACAAATTAGACAATCATTTTCCATTTATAATGTTCCTTTCTAAGGGATTCTTTGGTTGGCGTCTTACTACATCATGAAAGTTATACGTATGTATGTATTTATTCATATATTTCCAAACCACCAAATATTTGTGATGAAATAGTGTTGAACGACCTCTTTTGCCCCTTTTATCCTTGCGACAAAAACTAAAATGTCCCGTTTTTATGATTTGAAAATATGGTCACCTTTCCATTCAGATATCCGTATCTTGGGATAGAAAATTGCATGTATCGCCTCTTCGCCTCCATCAATCTTTGCCATCATTGGAACGGCGCTCTTTAAGGTCTCATTGACAATGCAACGACAATGTACAGTAGCCACATGAACCTAGAAATGCGTTATTGAGCGAGACCATGTAACCGTAGATGTAAATCCGTAAACTTCAGAGTAGAGTTCACAAGCACCAAGCTTTTACGTTAAGTTTATATCAGAATTCTACTGAAGAACAATCAAAGAGCAGCATGAAAGAAACAAACGCACATCAGTATCCGCGACAAGCAAATGGGAGGTCGATTTCAGATTATGTTAAGGTAGTTTATGGTTATGTCATTTCATTATTGTATTGGTAGATTACTACATTATTGTAATGCAAATTGCAAACAGTTTTTACGCATGTAGTGAATTCACAATAAGTATTTAGGTCATTTTTCTTGAGACTAACATGGCATAGCGAATAAAACAATGTTCGACGAATTACTCGTGAATTTGGTACAAGAGAATTTTTGTTTAAAAAATTTTACTGCCAAGTTCACGGTGTTTCGTAAATGAGGCCTAACAGCGCCACAATCCTGCTGTGCGGGCGAAGTTGGAGCTCAAAAAATCTTACACCCATTTTACGTCCGAGTTCGTATTGTTGAAGTGATTCCTATACTTTTCTTCCCTCTGCTTTGATATTGGGAGTTAATAGTTATGTATGCACCTATAAGTTAACGAAGGATTCATTAGAAACAGTTAATGTCCATGGTACATACAAGGTTGTATTTTGTACCTAATTTTAATGATTCAGATTTACTTATTTACTAATAACTAGGTGTTAACTTGACTCGGTTTATCCTTTCATATTAACCTCGCATAATGAGAGAACGAGAGACAGGCGCGAACGCCTGCGCATGCGCCTGGGTGCCGTCTTTCGTCGCCCCCCCCCCCCCCCCCCGGCCGAATCGCTGCCCTCAGCCCGTGTGTGGTCTTCGCTGCCCTTCGCGCGTGTTTGGGCTCACACGGCCACGTTGAGCTGTTTATGAGCGCCCCCCCCCCCCACCTCCTCTCACTTGTCACGACCCTTTGCTGAGAGGTAGGCCTGTGTCGCACTGGTGGCCAAGTGGAGTCAGCGATCTGGCTTTTTGGAATTCGAAGTTTTTCCAGATTTGTGATTATCGAAGTTTTTTCCAGATTTGTGAGTATACATTTGCCAGGTCCTCTTTCGCACGTAACACATTGTATTCTATTCGTTACCAAACCATACTATGTGTCTCATATACTTTTCTCTTGCTATCGAGTACTAAAGTACGGAATTCTGTACAAAAACGAACTGAAAAAAACATTTTTTCTAGGTAACAAATGTTACAAATTAAGATTGGAATGTTTAAAAAAGTATTTTTTCAGGAGGAAACTCGACATCGGGACGGATGGGTCAATCCAAGTGTTGAGGTTCAATCCAAGTTTTGCGGTTCAATATTCCTTAGTACTACATCGGTTCAGGAAAAATGACGACCCTACCGTGAATAACATTAGTTTCTAACTCGCAAGTAGAAATATTTTTTTTCAAAACCGGCACTTCGCTATCGACATGATTAAGCGGACCTCACGAGTTTATAGGACAACTGCAGATTATGAGAGTAGTATTAAAATGTTTAAATGTTTTCGAACTTCCCGACTAATGGAACATAATTTAGGACTAATTTAATAAATTCATGGATTCAGGCTATAACAGTGATCACTAATGAACACGAATATGAAGACCACGATTGTTTCTGTAGTTTCTCCTCATGTTAATTGTAAGTATTAACGTAGAAACATGAGATAATCTTAATTGCCTTTTCAAATGTCTCTTAAGAAAATTGCTTGAACAATTTTTTCCCCTCAAGAACTGTTATGAAATTGATTAGTCAAATTTTCGAGGAATTATTGAAGTGTGTGCTGTATTTCAAAGGTTTTGATGAAGGTTTGTCAGAGATGGGCAGTATGCAATATATGATGGTAAGTAATTTTATAATTATACCATATTACATCTAATACGCAAAAGTTGCGTAATGTTCCTACCGCTTTGGGACCTCCTGTTATTTTAGTGCTTTTTTATCTTGGATAGTGGCGGTGTTCCCCTGTGTCTGGGTATTTTCGGCATCGACATAAACAAGTCGGCTTACGAGGGTTTTCCCACTCGAGTTATCTCCCAGAGGGACACCGCCCCAGCCGTGACAAGCTCGAAGCTCCCGACATGTGTGGTAGTGTAAGCATGGATGTGTGTGTGTGTGTAAAGCAAGCGCGCGCGGTCTATGTATGGTTGTTAGATGTCCGGTTTTTGACCGGACAGTCAGGTTTTCTTCATGTCTGTCCGGTCAAGAGGATCTTGGTAAATCGAACAAAAGGTGGGTCGGTTTTAATGAAATTCAGTGGAATATCTGGCTGGCACCGATAGATTTTAACTCAAAATTTCAGATTTTGCGCCAGTCAACAACCAACACTGCAACAAGAAAGTTTGTAGATTGTATGTGGTGCAATTACTTCAAAAAAGGAACACCAAATTTGTGCAGTTTGTTTGTAGTATTCCAGTTTGCAATTCTTTTATGGAACGAATGTTGAGAGTCCTGCGAAATGTTTGGACTGACGAAAGAAGTCGTCTCGCCGTAAAACACTGGAAAGTGAATTGCTTGCTTGAGTTTTCTTCAATATAAAGTACAGTTGCATTGAATTCAAAAGTGTAATCTCAAGCACTAAACCATTATTAAAAGCAGTGGCATCGAATGCTAAATATATATTTTTTAATAGATTGTAATCTTTGTCTTCAATTTTTATGAACTAATAAAAAATATTAAAAAGTTCGGTTTTTCTTTCCAATATATCTGACAACTATAGGCCCATAGTCCGTTTTCTAGGGTATTGCTCTGGCATTCGCCGGGTGTTATCCGGACAAACCACTGATCAGAACCGCAGACGCGGCCGCTAGAATTCTCCCCAAGTCAGCGGTTGAATTCGACGCTATAAGTAGCTCGTGTCGAAAATCTTTCACCGTTGGTACTCGAACCAAACCCCCCACCCCCACCCCCACCCCAAGACTAGAATTTTCGTTTGCTACCTTTAGAGTTCCTTCCCACGTCGCCACTGCTGCACGCTTCCCAACACCGCGTTCGAAACAGAATGTGCATTGGGTGGCGGCTGCTGCGGCAGCCGACGCCGAACTCCAGCTACGCGAAGCGGAGGAGGGGCCACGCGCCACCGCTAGCAGAACATAGCTTTAAGTGGGAGTCTTCCCGCTGCGCCGCGGCCGCAGCGTTCTACCTGCTCCGGTCCCTTTGTTCGTCGTCGCCGGAGGGTCGGCGAAACCTACCCCTCCAGACCCCACCCCCTTTCACGGCGGGCGGCGGTGCAGCCGTAGCTCCGGCGGTGGCTGCGTCGGAAGAGCTTTGCTCCTTGAAGGAAGCGCGCTGCGGAAGCGCGCTGCGGTCGCGCCGTGGGAAGGCGCTCTAAAATGATCTGCTGGATCCACCCCTGAAACTTGAGAACCCCCCGGTCAGAGGTGCTGCCTCTGGTGCGGGGGATGGCGGGAGGGAGGGGTGGGCAGGGGCGCCCTGCTGACTGGGTGCTTTACGACCTCCAGGCCCCGCCCCCTCCAGGCCTCCAACCCGACGAGGCGTGCGACTGATGTATTGATGCAAAAAATGTCGTCCGGGGCCTCAGACTTAATTGAAAACTAACAAATAAAGTTTTAGTGCCTCGATGCCTACGGGGAGTGTTCGATTCCCTAAACAACACAACTGAGAATTCGTTATGACTGGCACTTGTTGAAACTTCGGCCCGCAGTCGTCTTCGGCCACGCGGAGGGAGATGAACGCCACTAGTGTTCGCCACCGAACCGACGCAATCGAGCCATACCTATCAGTAACACCTTTCCATTCGTGGGATTTTTCTTCCGACCTTCTCTAAACCGTTACTAGTTACGTGTCACATGTTTGATACTTCCATTTAAACATAGAGTCCGTTGACGTAAATCAGCTGTTATGATGTCCTCGAACCGGGAGCGTAAACGTTACTACCTTAGGTGCCATCCACGCTCCCGTACTCTCGAAATGCGCCGTGTATTCTTACGTGCGATCTACTAGATAGATTTTCAGAAACTGCTACGCGTATGAAACACCTGAGCACATTTGTTCGCACCAGAATTGTCACACGTCCCGACTTAGAGAGATCGTCCCTACTTTTTTATAAATGTCCGGTGCCCCTTTATGTTGTTGATGTTATCCGGCGTACCTGTTGACTATGGCTGGATGCGACATCCTATTGTCCCTTCCTTTTGTTTCCATTATGAGTATGATTTACTGTATTTTATTAGCGAGTCTTCTCAAGTCTGTTCATGGAAGATACATCCCTACACAGTATTTGAGTAACTGCGAGTGTGCGGATCCATCACTCTCGGTTAGACCTCTCTGCGAGCACCTGTCGAGACATATGACGTATCATTTGATGCGTCTCGGTCTCCACTGGGGAACTGATAATTTGTTTTCGGATCCGGCCAGAAGAAATTTTCAAAAACTTCTGTTTTGCATGTTTTGGCGCTGCCAACTTAGTGAGTATGCCAGGAATGAAATCAAAGCCACATAAATAGATATATGACGGTGGCGTTGAATGCGACAAGTGAATCCCACGCGGCAGATTTCATTTAATTTTCATCCATATTAATGTATTTTGAAAGTAAATTTCCTAGCCTTGGAATTTATAGCATGTAAAAAACTTCATGTAAATTCGGAGAAAACCAAACCGAGTAACGCTACAGAAGCACATTTATGTTCTTACGTTCGATTTCTCACATTTACATTCTTAAGCGTGCAAATACAGATTTTGAAATGGATGCGATTATAGTAACACAAGTATGAAATCTCCCTTTTGGGAGGATCTTATTTTCGCGGGCTTCCCCCACCGCTGCTCTAGTGGCAGATTTCTTTGCGTACTGCGCATGCGCGATTCGTCGCCCTCCCCCAGCAAGGAGGAGCTGTAAGTCATCAATGTCACTGCAGCCTTCGCCGTCCATTTCGTCATTGTCGTCCTCAGAGGAACAATTATTTTGAGACAAATAACAATTTTTATCCACTTCTTCCATAATCATCTGTTTTCATTCATATTCTTCGTCGATTTTCTTCACGTGTTCACAACACTTCTTCCATTGATCTCAAGTTCAGAAAATAATGTTTGGCATACATTTTCTTTAACTCGCAGAGGGGTACCGATGCTTTATTTATCAAGACGATTCTTAACATAACCCCACACTAATTCGATGGAATTGCGATCGGGATGGTAAGAAGGGAGCTTGATGTTGAGGCCATATTACCTGTCTTAGGAACAAATAAGTACAATATTACGCATGTGAACTTCACTTGAAATTTGCCCCATAGGAAGTCACACCATACTGCACATCACAGACGAAGCTTTGTATACGTGTTTCTTTTACTGAGCGTTCATACATTAAGAAGCAACGTTTGTGCATACGTTTGTGTTTTGATTTGGGTAGCTGATTTACTGCGCGTTGGGCCAGGCACAACTCCTCGCCTTCCTTCTCCCTTCTTCCCGTCTCTTCGGTTTGCGCACAGTGCTTGTGAGAGAGCAATGATTTCAGGGGAACTAGCGGTTGATGGTTGGAGTCGGTTGGATGGTTGTAAGTTAGTTGTAAGAAAAAGCCCCGCCTGTAGCTGCTTAAGCCGCAAGGCAGCAGTGTAATGAAAAAATTTATAGAAAATAAATTCCCCTCCTTCACAGGGTTACTGTGGAGGGGACAAAAGAAAAAAAAAAGGTTGGAGTCACCACTCCTCGCGCATATACATATCAAATAATAATAATAATAATAATAATAATAATAATAATAATAATAATAATAATAATAATAATGTCTTTATTAATGGCGAGGCTCAGGCCATAGGGCCTGCTCTTCCGCCTAACCACTTAATTTACATACATTTAGAGAAGTAACATTTTAAGAGGGGAGGACAAGCTGTACATTTACGTCTGGGAGAACAAATCTAGGGACCATCCCGGCATACGCCTTAAGCGATTGAGTAAACCCAGAAAAACCTCAATCAGGATGGCGGCTTAGGGCCGAACATTAATACAACTGAGTATGTTATACTGAGTAGTGAAAGGGAAGTTTCGTGAAAGAGAAAAGAAAAGACGTACAGGGGAAGGGGTCAGAAAGTATAAATGATAAAGTTTGTGAGGGAGAGGGAAGAGAAAAAAAGCGAAGGAAAGGACGAAGAAGAAGTAGGCGAAAAAAGTGAAGTTATTTGAGGAACGTTACAGAAAGCTACGTTTAGTTTACAGTAGCACTTTACATAAATATACAATAATTTTTACACCAGAGAAGCACAATACACTATAAGCTAATGACAACAGTAATTTTAAACACAATACTGGCAGTATTAAGGAACAATACAAAGAGTGCGGGTATCTTAACATCAATTTTGTTTATGCCAATATATTGTAGTGAGTTTCCTGATGATGGTACAAAGATAGCTACAAGTATATTTTATCTGGAACGTCACTAATACTTTTGTATATTTAATTAACAATTTCATTAGGGTACACAGAAAAATAATAATGCTCATAATTTAGGTGTGAGAGGGAATGGAAGATGAGGATAGAGCAATGAGGTATGGGGTAGAATATTGAGAATAAAGAGGGGGAAATAGAGGGTGTTTAACGGGGGCGGTGACCGGGCGCTTGGAAGTGGGAGAAGTCTGGAGATTGAAGAAGACATTAATGCCGTTCTATATGTCGTTATTCCTTACCCATGTGGTTAATTCAGCTTTGAATTTGCCGAAAGTATTTAAATGTTTTAGTCTTGCTGGCAATTTATTCCAGGCTCAGATAGCTGTAATGGTGAATGATTTACTGAATGAAGTCGTGTTGTGACGTGGTACACAAAGCAGGGCTGATTCACGAGCTCGATTTAGTTTCAGAGGATTGAAGTTACTTATGAGGTGTGTTGTATGAGAACCGGTTAAAACTTTATAAAGAAGAAGTAAAGAGTGGAGTAACCGTCTTTTGTCTAGAGTAAGCATACGAATTCTGTCAAAAAATTCAGATACATGGTCGTATTTTCTTAGATCAAAAATAAAACGTACGCATGCATTCTGGGCTACTTGAAGTTTACGTTGTAATTTAAATGTCATGTTGGTCAGAAGAAAGTCGCAATAGTCGAAATGTGGCATGATAAGGGATTTGATGAGTGTCTCACGTGTGCTACCTGGTAAAAGTGCTCGCAGGCGTTTCAGTGAGTGCATTGAAGCAAAAACTTTACGGCAGGTTGAATCTACGTGCGAGTTCCAGCTGAGAGTATTGTCGATAACTACACCTAGGTTCTTGACTTCAGAACACCAAGATAAAATGGTGTCATTTATAAAAATATTAGGCAAAGGAGAAGAAGAGATTTTATTCATAGTGCATTTTGAGCTGATAACCATGCACTGTGATTTGTTTGGGTTTAATTGTAAGCCTAAAGACGCTGTCCAGGTGTTTATCGCTATCAAATCTTCATTAATTTTTGTACGAGTGAAACGAGGTGAGACGGGTGACCACTTATATATATCTGGAGATCATCCGCATACATTTGATGACTGCAATATTTAAGTGCATTTCCCACGTCATTTACATAGATTAAGAAGGCCAGTGGCCCTAACACAGTGCCTTGAGCAACTCCGCGGTTAACCTTCAAGTCCCTTGAGCTACGGCTACCGGACACCACTCTTTGGGTTCTGGAAGTTAAATAATTAAGAAACCATTTACACGTGGGCTGTGCAAATCCCATGATCTTTAGTTTGGCGAGCAGGATGTCGTGATCTACTGAATCGAATGCTTTGCTGAAATCCAGAAGAACCAAAATAGATATATTACCGTAATCTATTGCTGTTCTCGCGTCTTCAATGACGTTTAGTAGTGCGGTTCCAGTATTTCTGCCGGAACGGAAACCTGATTGCTGATCGTTTAAAAGTGATTTTGTTCGAAGATACTGTTCAGTTTGCTTCCGGACGACTTTTTCAAGTACTTTAGAGATAGTGGGGAGGATGCTAATTGGGCGGTATTCAATAGGGTTTTTGGTTGATGCTGTCTTGGGAATAGGATGCACGAGCGCAGTCTTCCAGGATAAGGGATATTGCCCGCTCATTAATGAGAAATTTACGATTTCGGTGATAATTGGGTACGTCACATCTAAGCTATTTTTTAGCAGCTTGGCATTTATACCATCGAAACCTGAAGCATTTGATTTGAGACTTTGAACGATTTTAATTATGTCCTGATGTTCAACGGACGAAAAGAAAAATTTATCGTTGGATTTTATTTCTGCGTTTTGGAGAAACAAAAGAGATTGCTTTTTCAAGTTACTGTCAAATGAAGGAACGCTGTTTATGAAACTGTGATTTAGTTATTCTAAGGGTATATTCGCTTCAATTTGGGGAGGACCTTTGCCTATTCCTAGGTTTTTCAAATTTTTCCAGATCGTTCTCGAGTCGCTGTTTCTGCCGAAGGTGGTGTGGTAATATTTTATTTTAGCGGCATTGCTGCGTAACTAAATTTCTGAGCATTTTGTACTGTTTTTTAAGTAGTTCGCATTTAGTTTTCCGGAAAATTGTATACGCTGCATCACGATCTTTCATTAAATTTCGAATTTCAGCAGTTAACCATGGTGCAGGAGGACGAGTTACACGCGAAATTTTTAAAGGCGCATGCCGGTCGTAGAGCTGTGTTATTAAGTTAGTGAAAATATTTACTTTATCATCCAGTAATTCTTCTTCGTGTACAAGGCGCCATGGAAGTGCCAATCCAGCTATAATAAATGCTTGCTTATCAAATTTTGAAAAATCGCGGTATTTGATTATGTGAGGTGAGTATTTAGGGCACTTCAGGTTGTAAACAAGGTAAATTAGGTCGTGTTTTGAAATCCCAGGAACTGGAAATTGTCCGTGTTTTCGAACTTTGTTTACATTAGACACTATAATATGATCGATCCAAGTTTCTGTGTTCTTTGAGTGGTGTGTTGGTGCTAGAGGTAAAATTTCGAGGCACATGCTGTGGAAAAACCGCGTAAAAAGCTCTGCAGAGGGAGAAGGTTTTAATAAGTTATGATTAAAGTCACCCATTACAATAACGTGTTCATAGGAATTTATCGCAGATGCAATAGTTTCGTCCAGCATATCTATGCTGCCTGTCTTAGGAGGTAAATATATTACAGCCAAGAGACATTTTTTCCCTAAAAGTCCAACTTCGATAAAAAGATATTCGCTACGCAGGCAATCCGTATTTGTTGAAGATAGTAAAAGTTTATGCTTTAGATCTTCGCGAATGTATATACCGTCGCCTCCACCGTGTGCGGCGACGCTGGCCTTTCGATCGGCTCTTATTAGGCGGTACCCTGATATTGCTACTAGCGCGGAATTGAGAGAATGCTTCAACCAGGTTTCGCTTATGAGAAGTGCATGAACACGGTGTTTAGATATAATTTCCGTTACTTCGTCGAAATGGCAGGGCAGAAACTGGGCATTTAAGTGTGCAACGTGCAGAGAGAGGGAGCGAGGATTAGGCTCATTTATAGTGCCAGATGCTTGGACGGTCGGGGAAAGGGTCCGGCCACCCACAGGTAACAGGTTTACGGGATGTGCAGGGAAGGAAGTAGGTAGCATTTACAGAGGATTTGCAGAGGCAATGTTCGGAGAAGAAGAAGGGAAGGAGAGTTCTCGGAAAAAATCCGAACGTTGTTGTGTCGGGGAGGTGTAGAGTGGGGGTGGAAGGGTGGGGGCGCTCCTACGCTAAGGATTAAGTGCCTCTAGCTGGGCCCTGGTTTGCACCCGGGCACGACCGTTACCGTGTTTAATAACGATGTTGCCATCTTCTGTCCACACGTTCCTGAGGCCAAACTTCTCGATGGCAGCTTGTAGCAAAACCAGGCGCGATTTCGTGAGGTCCTCGCGAATCGTTATCCCAGTATGCTTGAGCAGCCGTTTCGAGCGGAACATTTCGTTTCGTTTCCTGTAACTGACAAATTTAACAATGATAGGTCTGTTTTTGCCAGTTATTTGACGACCATCAAAGTCGGGTTAGTTGCAGCATTTGTAATTCAAGAAGGGCGTTGAACTTTAATTGTTTCTGATTTGTTAGATTCATCCCCAAATAGCACAATAACTATTAAAATATCAACAAAAAATATAGATGGCGCTGTAGATCCAAACTAAATATTCATGTCAAATGCAACCCACAACACACTCGGCAAGATTTTTTGAATCTGTATTGTCGAATAGCATAATAATTTAAAATATCGAAAAAAAGTCACTAGATGGCGCTGTAGAATAAAACTATATATTCATGTCAAATGAAACCACAACACACGCAGCACGGTTTTTTGAAGTTTTGTGGAGTTTTAATCTTTTCAAAAATTAGGGGATAAAAATAATGAAGTGTTGAGCAAATCCGAGGAAGAATAAAAAGGAATTGTAAAAGATTTTGCGACAGAATTTTCGCAATTAATTTAGAATGATCATATTAGAGAATAACGCATAAGAGCAGATTACAGGTGATTTTTTTACGAGCATTTTTGTGAACTTTTGTGCATTGGCAAAAAACTTTAAAATGCAGCTGTACTAATTTCTAATTATTCAGCATCATTCACACCAGTGAGTATTTTTAGGGCGTTTATAATTTTGAAATTGTAATATTACTAGTTCATATCCGTATGAAGGTAACATACAAGGACTATTTTTGCAATGTAGACTAAATGAAAGTTGCGAAGCTGGATTTCTCTACCATTACTGTTTAAATTGGTTTGCAATGTGATGGAAGCGGCAATCTTTCCGATTCACCTTTCGGAATTCTCTCTTTCCACATCCGACAATACTTCCAGGATTGCAATTTATGATGTTATTGACCCTTAACAGACAGAACGTTTGCAGAATACCCATGCGAAATGCCCCTAGTCCCTCTTGAGAACAAATATTGAGACGAGCGCTGTATGTTTTTAAAGATTCCTAGCTAGGGGCCCTTAGGCCGCCTTTCTGAGACCTTCATCAGGGCGAAATGCATTTCGTGCCTGTGCCTAGGGCGCGGCGCCTCCCGAAAGACAAGTAACTAAAAGCTACAGAGTTTGACATAGCAGTCCTGCCATCGCACGCCCCCTCTCCTCTTCAGGCTAGCGTAAGAGGTCCCAACAACACTTGCGCGGCTAATACTCATCTCTCGTGCGCTACGCAAGAGGCGCTGGTGGCTGGCGTGAGCAGCGACGCCATGCGGGACCCGGCAGAATCAGC
This sequence comes from Gryllus longicercus, assembly GCA_038098605.1. Classification (NCBI taxonomy): domain Eukaryota; kingdom Metazoa; phylum Arthropoda; class Insecta; order Orthoptera; family Gryllidae; genus Gryllus; species Gryllus longicercus. The sequence goes on along the minus strand of JAZDUA010000568.1, from coordinate 512,787 downwards.
TACCCTCTTCCCAGTCCGACCACTTCTCCCACACCCCCTGCAATCGCTTGCAATCGGATTCACGTCATTTTCATGTTTGATTATTATATAAAGCATAAAAACGCGGGCTATTTTAGAGCGGTCTTTAGGCTGCTGTGGCGTGCGGGTTGCAGCTCTCTACACCGCAAGGAGCAGCACAACGTTGCACTATTAACGAAAGATTCTGTCCTCCACTTACACTTCCTTAGAGGTTGTTCCACACATTCGGCATTCGCCAAAAAGCCAGCAACTCTTCCCTCAATCCCGAGCACCTGAGCTCAGCGAATGTTCGCTTCCTTTGTCTATATATTTATTTAACGTTATTTTACAGTCTTGGCCGTTTTCCGCATCCCGGAATAAAATTGTGTACAGCATTCAATAATAAAATGATTATATTCTCGGATTATATTCTCTTATACTATAAATCACTGGTACTACATACACTGTACACTGCCGCACCCCCCCCCCCAGTCACCGCCGAAGAAAGGGTGATTTTGATGACTTCTCATTTATTCACTTCTTTTAACATAAAGTGATGAGACCCACTAATGGTGCATATTTCAGGTGACCAATCGTTCTCCTTAAGGGTGGACAGTCCTTCGTAGGTTCTGTTCTTCCTCGAAAAGTGCCCTTCTTCCTGTCCAGTGCGGAAGACGCGATTAGTGTTTCCAGACTTTCAGTAGTTTCATCTTCATTATTTCAGATTTTTAGGCATGTGAGAAGTCAAGATTGAATGGTGATATTCTAGCTGCAGAAGTTACCGTGAAATTCAATATGAAGGATATATCTTGCTCCGAAACCTCCAATATACTCTTAGAAACTGAAATATTGACAACAAATATTCATTCAATGGAAATATTCTCTTTTAATTAAATAATTAAAAGGGATTTATAAAATGTTTCATTTATTTACGTTCCACTTTTCTGTATTTTTTTTTCGTCCTTTTCATTGTAAAAAAATTACGACTGTACATACATCGGCGCGACTCATCATTATCTAAAATGCTGTATTAAAATTAAATTATTTAATTCTCGCATCCAATTCAGTGTAACTATTTTACTGTCCAATCAACTTCGCCAAGATAATAATTGCGCTGGTAATTGATTCGAAATATCTGTAGGATATATTTCGAACAACTGAACTTTGCCATCTGATAATTTCATCAATTCTTGCAGTTGAATTACTTTGAACGTACTTGATATATCATTCAAATTAATGAATCTGTTCCGGTGATGATTGAATATTATGTCTAAACAACCATAAAATACGAAAACGACTTTCAGCATTCACAAGTCTTTCATCTTCAGATGATAGTTTATCAAAATAGCTTTCGGTTTTCTTGTCTCTTGTTTGAAATTTAAGACATTACATTCCAAGTTTTAGTTCGATTCAAAGCTTCATTTATAGCACCGTCGAAATTACATCCAAATCTTGATAATTCTTCTCGAGCGTTCTCTAATAAAACATGTTTAGCTTCATAAATAAAAATATTAGATTTTTTTTAGTAGCTTTGAAGCTACATTGATGAAGATACATTTTTTTAATGCAAGATAACTTGGACGAAATAATGTATTAATTGCTTAGTACACAACATCGTAAAAGCATCTGGCGCAGTGGCAATAACGTACTATGTAAGCATCTGACCTCGGCACTAATCTACCGTTTTTTGTCAATTCATTGTCTGCAATTTCTTATTATCATTTAATATGAATGACAAACAAAGGAAATAAATACAGAAAAATAGTGAAAATGGAACACAACTTTTTCTCAATTTTGTTATTTTTCTATTTCAATTAACTGTAAATTCAAATATATTTAATAAAAACATTTGAAACTAAGAATGTATTTAGATTGTACGCGGGGCCCTTCAGAGCCCGAGGCATTCGCTCATTGCACCGGCTGCACCACTGGTAGTTCCGCCACACAGCGGCATCCACACTACTCGGTTTGGGGGAGCGAACGATCCCTACTCGCTGAATACGGGACGTTGCAACACACAAATAGTTTGTGTTTACGCACGAGGGGGTGTCTTCAAGTATCCTACACACTCTTCAAAAAAGTGGCACCTGCACGGAGTTGAGTCGTCGCGTGTCAACTGGCGCGGGGTGTCAAGTAGCGAGAGATCGCTACTCGCTGAATACGGGAGGTTCCGAGCCACCGTAAGTAGAAGTAGTTTGTGTTTACGCACGAGGGGGTATCTTTCATGTATCCTACATACCCTTCAAAAAAATGGCACCTGCACCGAGTTGAGTCGTTGTGTGTCAACTGGCGTGGGGTGTCAACTACCGAGAGATCGCTACTCTCTGAATACGGGAGGTTGCGAGCCTCCGTAAGAAGAAGTAGTGTTTACGCACGAGGGGAGGTCTTGGAAGTCCCCCGCCCCCAAAGGCACTTGCACGGAGAGGCCGCGTGTCAACTGGCGCGGGGCGGCAGCGGCGGCGCTGGCGTCGGGCGCCGCTTCAACCGCCGAGGGCGGCCGCTCCGCCGCGCTGCCCTCCGCGCCGCGCTCCGCCGCCGCCGCCGCCGTCGCCTTCGGCGCTAGTCGCGCGGCTGCATCCGTCGAGCGAGCGAGCGAGGCGAGCGGCGCGGGGGGGCCCCTCCGCGCGAGATGGCGCCCGCCAACCTCACCACGGCCGCCGCCGCCCACGCGGCCGCCGCGCGCGCCGCCCACGCCGCCGCGGCCGCCCACGCCGCCGTCGCCGGCCTGCCGCCGCCCCCGCAGGCCCCGCCCCCGCCGGCCCCGCCGCCGCCCCCGCCGCCGCCGCCAGACCCCACCAGCCCCACCGCCGCCTTCCCGCCCGCGCAGCTCCTCAACTGGGTGTACCTGACGCTGGCCGAGCCCGCCGCCGCGGCCGCCGCCGTCGCGGCCGCGGCCGCCGCCGCCGCAGAACCGCCGCCTGCGCCGCCGCCCCCGCAGCCGGTGAGTGCAGCGAGGCGAGTGCACGAAGCCATCACATCATTGACTAACATTTTCCAATGTTCTCACGACTGTCGTGTACCAATAATATTTTACGAACGAGCAAGTTACAATCGCACAAAAAATACATCACATTTTCACTTAAACCCACGTTTTAAGCGCTCCGTATTTCCTCAACCAAACGCTTTCTTCTCCTCCGAAATCTCCGTCCGCCGAGGCCGCTGCCGTCTCTGAAGGCCTCGTACCTCCCGCTGAAATCCTCCAGCCAGACGTTTTGCCTGCCCACTTCAGTCATGTGACACTCGTTGATGCCAAACGAAATTGTGGATCGGGGTCAGTGATTAGCACCTATAAATGATTCGCATTCATTTCACGAACGGTGGATAACTTGAGCTCGAGTCGTTTTCTTTCTTACTATTTTTGTCTTTCTGCCAACTGAAGAATATCCACATATCAATACGAAGCCAAAAAACTATGTTTTAAAGCTTCGCTTTTATGAAATATAATGTACATGCCTTAATTCTGTGATTGATGTTTACTCCTTTGTGAGATTAATTTAAATCATCGTGGAAGTAACCAACTCTTTGAAATTATGTTTATGGGCTGCCTTTTCTTAGCCTTTTGATAACTTCAGTCCCTGGCTTACATATTCTCAACTGCGTTTCCACAATACTTATATCAATTCTTACAATGTGTAGTAACGATGTTGGAACAAAGAATACCACTAGTGAAAACTACTAACCTCCACAACTACACGAACTGAACCACAACTTTCAGGCGTTAACAGCTGGCACTTTAGTTCTTGTGATTGGCTGAAGAATACATTTCACAGAGCGATCCGGTCCTAGTCTATGCTCAACAGTTTTAGAACCTGTCAAAAAATCTGTCAAAAAACCTGTCAAAAAATTGTCTGAACGGATCACACCAATCGCCGGCGGAACCCGGCGACGAGGTGTGCGGCCCCATCGAGTTATCGATGAAACAGATGAGTGATAAGGTGACAAGTAGTTGCCCTGCCAATTATACGTACGGAGTTTAATGCATCGCATTTTTAATGTAATGGAGCAGTTATTCACAAAATTTACTGCATTCTCTACGAATTGTTCATCTCTTTGATGAATGGAGAGGGATTGCACGTACGAGTAGTTCGTAATATTCGCGTAGCCCAGAGATCGCTGGCTCCATAATCCCTGACACGTTTGTCAACTCCCCCCCCTCCCAATTCATAAAACTTAATAAAGTGTCGAGAATAAGGAGTGTTTATCATCCAAACGTCATCTGCATTATACAAATGCACCCAGCAGGTATCTGTGTGCCTGAGAAACTCGCTAGGAAGATGAGGGGAACATGCTGAGAGACAAGTGGGAGCCGGGTTGTCTTGAACCTATTTGTATAAATCATGACATTTTTGGTCCTATTGCATTTTTGGAGGTTTTGTATTTAATAGACTGTGCAATTTAATCTCGACATTCTACAATTTTAGGCTGTTTACTCGCGCACGATACGAAGTGTACAAGGCTGGTCGTTCGAAGTTTTGGATTCCGACATAAAGCTATTTTCACTTTGGAAACAATGATTTTGTAAACAGCCGAATGTCTACGTGAGTCTATGAATATGTATAAAGAATATCCGCTCAAAATACACATAGCAAATACTAGCGTCCCATCCGTGCACTTTGTTAAGCATTCGATTTCACGTCTTGGAAATCATTAATCCACCATTAATCATGGCTCCACGTCCTAGAAATTACTATTTTTCGATTTGGGCCAACATAAAAACTCAACTTGGTGACGAACCAACGTTTTTCAATATAGAATTCATCACACAATATTTCCTGAAAGGGAGACGCGGTAGGAAGTGCAGAGAAGCTACACTTAATTGCCTCTAAAAGTAAACTAAGGAGAAATTGCTTAATGGAATGTCTGAAAAGCTTATGTCTTTTTTCTACTCTGCACCACTTAAAAGCTATAAGAAATGTTGAGTACCCTGTTGTTGACATAATAGCGGTGTGCTCGTGTTAATGCCTCGTAGGACTGACAATGAGACACTGTTAAGGATACCGGAAGAAATGAAACGGCGAATAAAATATTCTTATTAAAATAAGTATTTCGACAACATTGAATTCTGGAGAAATCCACGAAGATGCATGCAAACACAAAAGGAAAGGTCTGCAGATTAGCAGACACTAAATAAGAACAGATGTCCATACTGTTCGACAAAAACTTAGGAATGGGCGGACGATAAGGCCACATCCGCTTTTATCTGACTTCTAAAAAACTACGAGCGAACAATTGCAACGTGACAAACTGTATGTTACAGACAGAAGGATATTACACATTGCGCATACCCCAGCAGTGCAGGCTATAAATACTCAAAATGGTCAGACAGGTGTTCGGTATTTGAATATACTCGGATTTGAGCACTGAAGTATAATTGCGTGGACGTTATTTTAAAAATCAGTTTCTATGGATATTCCTGGTTACGTAAAAGAAACATTAACGCCATCAAATTGTTTTAACCTCAGAATTGTTTACTGCGTTGCTGTTTGTACGAAGTCGCCATATTAATTGTAACTGACGACTTTATTTTGCCCTGCGTGGACCAGGAAGAAGTTCATTCGTAGTACTTAAAGTTTCTTTTATTTTATTTTATTATATATTTTATATTATTTTATTTTATTTTATGTTGTTATTTTATTCACAGAACACGCCTCTCTATCACAAGTTGTCCTACACTGGTATTTTAACATTAAACTACTTAACTATTCTTGAAATCAAGAAGTATCCCAACTAAAAGGGAAATAGGTTATTTTTCGGATTGGAATGTCCCAGATAAACTTGGGTTATTTCTGTTTACTCCGCTATTTCTCTTTTTTTCTGTTTGGTCCACTTTTCTCCCTGTATGAGACGCTGCTCCAAGTAAACTAACTTCGCAAGTAGCATTGCATGCAAGTTAATTGTAGAGACAACGTTACACTTTTTGTAAAGCCACTGTCTAAGTAGGTAAAGTACACACGTAGCCACAGCACAAGCGAAGCAATTCTTTGGCCCGTCTTAGGTTTACTTCGTAGTATTGGATCACGCGCGTCCTCTACGCGGTCAAGCATTGATGAGTTTGCATTCATGGTGGTATGACACTGTCGCTGCTTTCTGCTTCATTGTTCACACAATGGATCGCGACCGTTTTACGACAGGGTCGTCGCAGGTTAAAGGCTGGGTGCTCATTGAGCTGGATTACGGATGTTTGCTTTCAGCCCCATTTTAAGTAATTAGGACAATGTTTTAAACGAGAAATATTATTGTACTATAACATATGGTAATTATAAAATTAGAAGATCCTTGACAGCTTATGGTCACGTGCGAACGCCTCGTGGTACCTAAGTTACAGCGAATTACAAGCTTCAGCAGTTGCACAGTGTTGACACCTCGAATTATGGGACAGTAGCTTATCAGATAGGTCGCTGTCTCGAGGAGAATTCTATTGACCAGCTGCTCTGATCAATAGTTTTCCACGGTTTCTCAGATCAACACCATGGAGCACCACTCTGACAAACGGGCCAGGGACCGCGAGCGATCTTTCCTACCTCCTCCCTGTCCTATCCGTACCCCTTACCCACTACACTACTACACATGCCGCGAGACGTGTCGGGAGCTTGGAGCTTGTCCCGGCTGGGGACAGCCGGGCTGCTGAGAGATACCTGGTTTGGGAAAACCCCACTAGTCGACAGTACAATCTCGCCATACAGCATGGGGAAACCATCGCCACCTCCCGGGCAAAAACATGCACTACACGTACGGGACTTATGACCTCAATAGTTGACGTTTCAGGAATCACTCAATCAATCACTCAATCAATCACTCAATCAATCACTCAATCAATCAATCATTCAATGGAATTATAGGGAAAGTAAATCGCATGACCATGGCCCGAATGTTCCACATGTGTGACATTACAAGTATCGTGAGTGAGGTTAATAGTGTTAAAAGTTATTTGCGTGACCGAGAATAGCATACAACTTATACTTTGTGATCAAAAGTATCCGGTCACGTGGCTGAAAATGGCATACCAGTTCGTGGCGCCCTCCATCGGTAATGCTGAAATTCAATACGGTGGTGGCCCACCCTTAGCCTTGTTGACAGCTTCCACTTTCGCAAGGCATACTTCAATCAGGTGCGGGAAGGTTTCTTGAGGAATGGCAGCCTATTCTTCTCGGAGTGCTGAGCTGAGGAGAGGTAGCGATGTAGGTCGGTGAGACCTGGCATGAAGTCGGCGTTCCAAAACATCCCATTTTCGATATTGTTCAAGTCAGTACTTTGTGTAGACCGGTGCATTACAGGGATGTTATTGTCTTATAACCACTAGCCACAAGTCGTGCAGAATGAACAGGTGCTCTATTGTGTTGAAAGATGCATTCGCCATCCCCGAATTGCTCTTCAACAGTGGGAAGCGATAATGTGTTTAAAACATCAACGTAGGCGTGTGCCGTGATAGTGCCACACAAAACAAGGGGTGCAAGCCCCCTCCATGAAAAACACGACCACACCATAACACCATTTTGGACGCGTCCGAATACATTTGATCACATCGTGTATGTTGTTTTGTTGTCATGGCTAATAAGATATTCTAGCTATTGTAGCATGGTTGCACTATAATAAAGTTGTAGAGTACCTTGTACGCGACAATGCCTTTCTCTTCCACCTAATTCTACTCGTCCATTACCACTTACATTTTATTACAAAATGTTCCAAAGAAGAAAAAAAATACATTTTTACTGCGTACACGTTCAGAATGAATCCCTATCTAGAGCTGAATGCGCCTACTGGTCTGTCCAGAGCTGCTCGGCAAATGCCGAATGTGTGGAGCCGCCTTTAGAGTCACCACTGTATAGAGCGATTTTTATAAGAATGGGACGTTTTGACAGCTAGTGCTGACTGCACAACTGATGGTTATGAGGTTGTTGTATCCTTGAACCTAATAGACTCCCCTTCCTCCATTCGTTCGTTTGCAGTTGACTAACTTGTAAATTACTTCAACTCTTGTCTTTGTGATGTCCTCGTCCGACGAAAATATAGTGCGCCACGAGAAATAATTGACATTAGGAAGTGCAGAGCTATGTGCTCTTCTCAAAAAGTTCTTTTTTTATAAACATTTCATTAAATTTAGTTTTTATGCAATAAGTATTATGTTTGTTTTAAAACCGAGTCTCGAATGTGGGATGTGTGCTGATCACGATGCACGTTTTAGCGGCTTCTGAGTTTTAAGTTGGCGAGCTGTGTTCGAGAGCGTTTCTTGGTCCCGTGCTTTGCTTTTTATATTTTTTTTTATATAATTGTGACATGATTATGAAAACTAAGCGAAACTCTTAGACTTATGTATAGTGATGTCTCCGCGGGAGCCGTAAACAACCACTTCTCGAAGAGGCGTGGTTGAAAAGCTGCCGCGGCGGAGGGTACTTCTCTGTTCACTTGTTTTGCGAAGCGTGACTTCGGCCCCATTCTTATAAAAATCGCTCAGTACTACGGTGCGTGAGTTTGCTCGCGGCGAGGCGCGTGCGAGCGTGACCGGCCGCCGGGCTGCGCCGCCAGGTGGCGCGCGTCGCGGGTGGCGTGGGCGTCTGGGCGCGCAGGCACGCCGGCCGCCCGCGCGGCTGGGAAGCCGCTGTTTACAAACACCGGCTGCGCCGCGCCGCGCCCGCGCCCGCGCCGGCCGCCGCCGCCGCCGCCGCCATCGACCTGCGCACTGCACTCGCGAAGGCGCTCCAGCACCGGGCCGGACGCGCAGATATTCTTCTTCTATTGTTTTCTTTTTTTAATTTTTTTTATAACTTTCTTGCCCTTACGAAGAATCCCGTAAGAGGAGAAAGTTGTACAATAGGGCGCCGGAAAAATGCGAATCTTCACCAGGAAAATTCCTATTGCCGAGCCTGGCAACGAAAAAGTGGATAAATCCACTTGCCTAATCTAGAAAGAATCCTAAATCACGTGGTTTAGTAAGAATCCATGGTTTGTGGGTCCTTGATGCCGAAAAATCGACTGACGGCAAAACGTCTGTTGTCTATCTGCCTCTACGTCTGTCTGTACGACCGACTGTGGTCAACGCTAGGGCATAAACGGATTTACTTGAAAATTGATATTCCCCAGTCGATCTGAATGAACTCGCGGCTTTCGAAGTTTCTAACGGATTTTTTTTTTAATTTCCCGCCGCACTACGTACTTACTCTAGTGATTTTTTGACAGAAAAAACTCGAATTGTGGGGCCTGGTAATCAAAAAGTAACTAACCGTAATAAATACCATCCTTTTAATACGTCCGTGCAATAAACGTGCAGTCTGAATCCACGTTTTGTGGGTTCTTGATACCGAACAATTGGTTTACGGCAAAACTTCAGTCTGTGGCCAACGCTAGCGCCTAAACCGTTCAGACAATTTTCTCCATAAATGATATTCTCCGATGGATCTGGCGGGACTCAATGCCCTGCACATTTGAAACCGATTATCCTTTTCGTTAATGTCTCTAAATGTTCGAAAACTGCAAAAGTTACAGATAATGCAAGAAAGTAATCTATGATGCTTTAAGTATGATAAGATTTTCGGATAATGCGAACTAGCAGCGGTAGTTTGCTATATACTGTTGTATCGAATTAATGCAACTCAAGAGTGGAAGCAAAAACACTCTTAGCGGCCGTCCTCGATTAAGGAATTAACATCGTCCTTTGAGAACAATCGAAACAAAGGATTATTGCTTGAGTATGAGTTTACTTATCCAAGAAACCGCATTTCTTGTTTATATGATTGAATATGAAGATAATATGAAGATCCTTTTACGAATAGGATCAAATGACACACGACCGAATCGCCTTCGCTTACGAACATCAACCTCGTCTGTTATTTACGTCCTAATGTGTACCAATGCCATTTCCGCAAAATAGGCATTAACATTCCTAACATCCGGGAACAAAAGTAACATTAAAAGGAACTTTCAGGGCTGTCTGACACGCGGCGTGCTCAGTGGACCAATGCCAAGATCTTCCAGAGGGCAGGGGAGGCGCAAACTACTCGAGGAAGCTGGAAATTCGGCGCTGGAAACGCATTGGTATTTCATTGAGAGACTTATTGATTTATTAAATCACATAAGCGTCAAATTACGCTTAAATACAAAATTGTATTGTGATTTTCGAAAATTGTATTAAAATTTTGTTAGCCTTATAAAAAATTGGGAAAAGCCAACTCCTTACATTCGCGGTAACGAGGGTAGCTGCATGTATCCTGCAACACTGCAGAGTAGTTGACTATTTTGAAGATCGCGCAGCAGAGAATCGGGGTCAGTGACGGTTAAATTTGTCCACGAAAACAATGGAGGCACCCCGCTACATCTTTTGTGAACCTCCAGCTTTTGGAGTTAAGTATGCTGGCTTTAATATTTAGTGTTTCTGGGCGCATCAACTAGTATGGTCATTAGATTCGTAAGTGCAAAGAATGTTATATCCCAGGACGCGGGGCGATGTTCCTTTCACGCATAAACTTGAGACGCTTCCCCGAACTACATGTCATCTTTCTGAGGGTTTCCTTCTCCAGATATCGCCACCACCCTGCTCCACCCAGACAAGCTTAAAGCTCCCGACTAGTCACTTGGGAAGTGCAGTGGTGGAGTGTGTATATGTGTACTGGGAGAGGAGGGGTCACAATATTAAGGATATTAAGAGATTATTCGCCTGCTATTGAGGAATACTACCGACCAGAACAGCTGCTCGACAAATTTCTCCAGTAATTGGATTTAGCCTAGCTGTTGTTGCTAGTGTCGAAACTCATTTATGATAACCCGTGGGGAGTGTAGAGCTTATGCGGCGGTGCCCCGTTAGCGAAAGTGCCTGCTAGGGGAACCACGCGAGCCCACGCAACGTAGGTCGTCGCTGTTTGCCACGTTCCAGCGGTGGAGGAACACCGCCACCTCCAGAGATATGTAATGCACTTGCTGACCGTGGCAGTCGACGTGCGGAAACACTATCTCCGTCACAACCGAACGTGGGCGGGCGTAACAGACGCCTCGTGTCATTGACCAAACAACTGCGCTCGGCAAAGCGTGGTGGCGCTGAGTATCAATCGCGCTCAGCCGGAGCCGCCGCCGCTGGTTCGCACCGCCTCCCCCCCCCCCGCGCCGAAGCAACGCCCCATTCACCGCGGTGGGGGAGGGAGGGGGAGTTCGCGACTGCGCGAGTGCCGATCTGCAATTGAATACTCCTCAGCCGCCGCCTGCGAGACCTCACCTTGTGCGGTTGACGCCAGGTGCGCAAGCACGCGAGGACGCCGCTGATATTACAGCAGTAGCCCCTTTTAGCATAATTACACGTGATTTGAAGGTAGCGTGCTTCCCCATTCGTAAACCCGGAAAACGTCGACGAAAAGACGGTCACTAATTATTGTATCCATACATCAATTATAAAACAAACATAGATATTGTATTTCGTATCGATGACAAAAATGGATCATATTCCTGATTTTATGGAGGTTTGTACAAGTAATGATGTGATTAGGGGAATTTAGGTTCTTAGAAAATTAATTAGATTGTGCATGGTACGGACCAATTAAAATGCTGGACTTCTGCTGAATTGCATTATACGAAAGAGTGCGATTTCGATCTTACACGTATATATCATTCTCTTCGAACTGAAGTAAGCAATATAATAAATAGTACATGCATTAGGTCATCACGATATGTAGAGATATCATCATATCCAAGTTTATATTTTCTAGGGGCATGTTCTGCGATAAAACTACGGGGGCCAGCAGCTAGTAGTATTATAGAAAATTGGTTAGATATGTGCGAACATTTCGCACCAACTGTAAAATGTATTTTAGAGTACTCGAATGGGAATTGAATAATATATTCCTCCATTCAAGAACTCATTCTCCAATAAAACTGTAATAATAATAATAATAATAATAATAATAATAATATAATAATAATAATATAATAATAATAATAATAATAATAATAATAATAATAATAATAATAATAATAATAATAATAATAATAATAATAATAATAATAATAATAATAATAATAGACTGAATATGACTGTAAAAGCTTCTGAGTCAATGGTAGCCTTTTTTTCATGCTTTAGTCTTTCTTGATTCATATGTAAAATGCTGAGATCCCTTTGCTTTGCTTCTGAACAAAACAATACATCCTTTCTCACTTACAAACCTCATCCTTCCATTTTTAAAAAAAAGAATATTTAGGTTAAATACAGTAGATGAATGAATCGGAGCGCAATTGTGCTTTTACCTACTTTCCAATATTTCTAAGCAATTTTTAACAAAGGGAAAGATACATTCGTGCGATTATGTTGTACACAATATCAAGAAGTTAACTTCATTGTACATAGATTACTATCATCTCTGCAACGGAGTGGGAGCAGTCAGAAGTAAACCTCTAAACACGCAATAGAAGGCTAAAAAGAGCATCATTCTTGTAAATTAAGCCTTAAGAAAAGCAACTCGTTGCCTCCTAAGGTATCACATAAATTGCAGTCACAGTTACTCTGTTATTGTTGATTGCAATAAATATTATTACTGAGTGTGTTGCAGATTGCATGTAGTTTGTATGCTGTTTTCCTGATATCATAATCTGCGAAGGTCCAATTTTCGTTCTAAACTAATAATGCCCCTGAAGGTAATCACCTTTCCATCAAATACATTGACAGGAGTCTGTGAGCATGGAATAAATTATACAGAAGCGTAATCTTTTCTTAATATACTGTATAAAGACGATAGTTGTAACAGTATACTTCAAATAAAAAATAAAAAAAACTCACTTCCGAAAACTTCTCATTTTTACACGAAAGGGGATCGCATGTCTGCGATTTTTGCCCATTGTGAGGATAAAAGTGCAACGTTGGGTAAAAGCTCGACCCAACATCCTGCACCATTGCCTCCGTCAGATCAGCTACTTGCCTTCTCCTCCTCCACAATTCCCTTCCACTTCGCAGCCCTCACAATCTCGACTCAAGCCACAGCCCCCATCGTCTCCTCCACGAACCACATCGTCTCCGCAGCCCCCATCATTTTGTTCACAGCTCCATCATTTCCTCCGCTGCTTTCATTCTCTACCCCTCAGACCCTATCGCCTCCGTAGCCCCCATAATCTCCTTCAGAGCACCCATAATCTTCTCCACAGCCCCCATAATCTCCTATAGCGCCCATCATTTCCTCCACAGCCTTGTAATTTCTTCCACTGTCTCCATCGTTTCCTCCGAAGCCCCCATCGTCACCTCCACAACTCCCATAATCTCCGTAGCCCCCACCTCCTTCATAGCCACAGCTCCATGTTCAGCCCTTGTGCTCCGCGCCGCTTATCCGCCGCCTTCTTCTCCCCCACTCCCGCTGCGCCGCGCCGCCGCGGGCTATTGTTAGTGAGGCAGACGAGCGCCCGCGGCGCCGCTCCGCGCGGCCCTGCTGTGTTTTGGCGGCGAGCGAGGCCTACTTGTCCCCTTTTAGCACGGGAATTTGTGACTTTTTTGTCTTCAATAAGTTGGTGGCCAGACGGCCGCGAGATGCAGAAGCGACGATTGCTTGCGGGGCAGGTTGAGAGCCTTCCGAGAATCTACTAGAGTCGGTTAAGAGGACATCGGAGGAAGAAGGAGAATACGACAGAATAGATGTGGAATGAGAATAGGAATGGAATGACAAAATTGGAATAAAACTGGATTTGTAAAAAAAATAAAAAAATATGAGAAAATATTTTAATGATAATAATAATAAAAATAATAATTTTATTATTATTATAATATTATAATTATATTTATATTATTTATAATATATAATAATATATTATATCAATATATTATTATTATTATTATTATTAAGATCTTTCCGGAGATTATCCCGGACAAACAAGCATATAGTTTATATATATATATATATATATAAAGTTTTTATATCATTTACCGATATCGGAAGCCTTTCAAGCCTGCGTTATGGAAAGTAATTATTTTCACAATTAATTAACACAAACACAGAATTTTTTTACATTTAAAATAATAGAGAACGAGTTTATGCATTTCGAAGATGACATAGTGCCTCTATCGAATTGTGTTGTGGCTCTAGCTAAATACTACCTGAGCTCTAGCGAGAACACCACCCAAAAGGAAGAACTGTGTAAAAATTACAACGGTAAAACGAACTTGAATGAAATGAGGGAGGTTCTCACAAATTTTGTAAGCGTACAATCATTATTTATTTGTAACAGAATTAAATAATTTTACTTTCTCGCATCATACATATGTAGCATAGAGAAAGTAATGTATTGGTGTGGCGAAAATCTCTGCTTTTTCGAGGCAAAAGTATTATAGATCTCTGAAACTGAAAAACTGGATAATGCTTTTCCTATTTGTAGAAATATTACTTCCCGTAACACATGTAGTTATAATAACACACGATTGGTGCATCCTTGATATCGGAAAGTTGATCTACGTCTGGCATAACATTTGGCAAAACGTCTGTCCGGCTATGGGAAAAAAACGGCTAAATCATTTTCACCAAAACGGGACGAAACTGACGTTTCACCAAAACGGGACGATTTTCACCAAAACTGACATTGCCTGGCCGATCAACCTGATCTAGCACCTTGAATTTGAATGAACATTCTTTTTTTTCGTTGAATTCTTCATTTTCGAAAATGGCAAATTTTCATTTTATTCGGTGTCTTCCTGCAACTATAATATTGAAGGTATGCATGTTTCTTCTTAATAAAATATTCTTCAAAAGTAGTTCTGTAAACTAGGTACTGTACAATGTCTTCATAACAAAACTATTTTTCGACATTAAGCGTGAAATGGAGAGTTTTAAAAACAAATTTCTCTCAAAAACATCTCCAATTTTTTCTTTGAATTGTTTGAATGGATAGCTGTAAATGCGATGCAAAAAATGTCATTAACATTTTTTGATGTCGTCTTTTAATGTTTCATAAATTACACAAAAAAGTGTACAAGTAATATCTAACTCGCTATCTTCACTTCGTTCTCTGTTACCTCACATTCACTCACATTTGCTCCCGACTACTGCTTTGGTTGCAACACACAGAACCAGTCGACATGATCAAATGATGGCCGATAAGCGTTTATTGTATTAATTTTAAGTTATTAAAATTCAGTGTTTTTTTTATAAAAGCGATTAATAATTGCAAGGAATAACACATCAGGGCCCCACTATCTTTAATTTAAAGGAAAAGTCACTAAATTTGGTTGAGTGGAATACTCCAATTTCTTTCTAAACAAAAACTCCTAATGAATGAAATATATGCATACTGTAGAGGTTACGATTAAGGGTAAAATAAATTCTTTCTTTCGGCCCACATTCCTTAATCCTACATTTTTTAAATAAGCAACTACTTCTCTATATTTCTTTTGCCTGGTTGTAAGAGTAGACAATAAAAAAGTCCAGAATGTGGAAGACAAGTAGGGCTACAGTATCGACAACAAGACACATTTGAAAATTAATGTTTTGAAACATTGGTGTTCGAATTTTTAAAATTCGATGTTCAAAAAATATACCGACCTAAAATTCTCGTCATTTTTAAACGTTGATGATTTTCATATTATTTTTGTAATTTGTATTCAAAGGGGGGGGGGACGATTTTATTTCATGGTGGTCGTATTTGGGCCGAAGCTGTACCGTAACAAATGGGCAACGGATCTATCTCCTAAGAGCGTTGAGCGCACCTTGGAGTAATCTTCCGTTAACTACTATTATAGGAGTAATAGTAATCCTTCGTTATTAATCACCCAGCACCGTCAAGGGGCCATTGGGTAGTCAAGTCACGTCAGTTGCAGTCAAGTCAGGGAATCGCCGATAGGAAGCGTCTTCGCCCTCGCGTCTCGCACGCGCCCTGCGTCTTTACCCATCGGCCAGAAATTATACTCTCTGGCCAGAATTGGGAGATAATAAGGAGAGAGTTAAGGCTTAAGACGCGTCACAGGGGTGGGACTAGTCCCTGTGAAGCATGCTTACTCGTTTTGTCTTAACAAATTTGACATGAGGTTCTACGGGGATTCTACGGGAATCGAACCCGGAACCTCGGAAAGGCAAGCGACTTCGCTTACATCTACTCTACCACACATGCCGGCAGACCGGTCGGGGGTGGTGCCGGCATGTGTGGTCTGCCGGTGGGCCGGTCGCTGGTGGGAGATATCTGGTTGAGGAAATCTGACGTAGGTCAGCACCGGATCTCGTTATTCACCGACATCTCCAGCGATTAAAGCATGCGCTACACTTACGGAACTAACGTCTTTAGTAGTTGATTCGTTCCCGGAATCATTAATCAATCCATCAATCGATGTTTTGCACAGCGTTAAGCACCTGAGCGTGTACGCAATTAACCCACTTTTTAGCGCGGATTAAGCATGGAGCGGACGGAGCAGCTCCTCAGGGGCCCCTGGCGTGAGGAGGGGACGAAAATTTCGTGAAGAAACGCAGAGCAAGCCCCCAAAACCGGACCGAGACGGAACAAATTTTAGAGAGGGAAAAGTAAAGGGAAAATTATATGTTGCGTATTCTCTCTCGTTCTCGTAAGTATGAAACGCTTCTCGAGGCTGCAGCCCACGAAAATCTCTCGCACCGAGAACGCGCTCGAGAAAGACTCGACTCTTGCTGCAAGCCGTTACACTGATAGAGACTTTTTTCCCTACGAGCTGCGATGGAGGGCGGAGATTACTCGCATGAAAACTGAAGATTGGTCTCCAACTAGCTCCCTCATTTACTCATATAAATTATATTAAAATCTAACGCATTCATGTTAAGTGAAATTAAAAATATTTTATAGGTCCCATAATTTTAATGTAACGTTTGCCAACACAATATGAAATAACATTTACATATGTCAAATATGTTTGGAAAAAGTATTTGTTTGTCAATTTTGAATTTTGGATAATTGTACTTATCTCGTTTGGAGTTGAAAATAAAACGAATCCTGTATATTTCCTCTCTGGCCGGTGAACGCAAGGGTACACGCAGAATACTTGCTGAGATTTGGAGCCATTCCAAAAAGAGAAAAGAACGAAGAGTTCCCCGAAACTAAATTTATCAGGACATTTTAAAGCTTCTCTAAGTTCAAAGTGGCGATTCCT
Organism: Gryllus longicercus; assembly: GCA_038098605.1. Taxonomy (NCBI): domain Eukaryota; kingdom Metazoa; phylum Arthropoda; class Insecta; order Orthoptera; family Gryllidae; genus Gryllus; species Gryllus longicercus. The sequence continues at coordinate 495,731 of JAZDUA010000568.1, read as the reverse complement.
TACGAAGTCCAGACGTTTTGTATCGTGACCCAGTGCCTCAGATTTGGCATTAACTCCAACAATTAATATGTAATACACATTAAAATATAAACAATTCCGGATAATTTTACATCGCAATAGATCATGATGTGTTGCCTATATTTGTTCATTAAATAAACTTAGTAAGCCGAATGTCGTATACCGTTTGAAAATGGTACATGTGAAACAAAGGTTAATCTTACTTTGCGGTGAAATTTATTTAAACTTTTTATCCAAAGGACAAATAAACGGAAGAAAGTGGAATGTAGTGCATTTAATCGAGAAAACATCAAACGATTATCGCTACAGTTCTTTTCGCAAAGGAGTTCAAAGAAATAACTTAATTTGGTTCTGTTGTAGCAATTTGTTCTGGAGATAATCCGCGATAATAACATCGTGTAGATCTACCAAAAGAGGCAGAAGCTAGAGAGGAGGCAATCTACCAAAAGAGGCAACAGCTAGAACGGAAAACAATTTCGAAATCAACCATTGGGGAGCTCTAGATAATAATTAATAATGTATTTTCCTACAAAGGACGATTTTAGAAATACAACTTCAAAATGATTTGCCCATCGAGAACATTTTTTTTCTTATCGATCTCACCAGAAAATAACTTCTCTCTCTCTCTCTCTCTCTCTCTCTCTCTCTCTCTCTCTCTCTCTCTCTCTCTCTCTCTCTCTCTCTCTCACACACACACACACACACACACTCACACACTCTCACACACACTGACACACGCGCGCGCACACACACACGTTCACACAAAACTTATAACTTATAAACGGTTCATGGTATGAAAATTCGGATTTATGCTCATATATTAACGATTAATAAATATCTGTACACCCGAGGGGCTCTTGAGGATTTGTTGCTGTTCCTGTTCAATGAAGAGGGGGCATCTTGCCTGTGATGAAAATGGGCCCCAAACGTACTTGTTTTTCATTCTGGCGCGGCTGGCAACACCCCAAGGGGGAGTGGCCCACTCAGACGCCCAAAGAATGTCGCTTCGGGGCGATCGGCGGACGCGTGCGAGATGGACGTTCGCGACTGACAAGACAGCCTAACGCACAAACCTGGCTATAGGACAGAGATGTGGGCAGTGAATGGTTTTTCGACATTGGATTATTCGAATTATTAAAAATGTTCAAGAAATATTTGAAAATGTATACCAGCGTTTCAAAAATAATTTTAAGTTTTGAGGTTTACATTCAGATAATTCTAAGCGAAGTCATTTTTTAGAACCTTAATTTTCACGTTTTCACTCATTAATAAATCTCATCTGAAGAAACATCTTTTTTCACCAAATACGTCTTGATTGGGTCTTATGACCCACATACTACTATATAGTTCGCGTAAAAAGTAATAATTGTAATCACAGTACAATTACTGTTCGTATCGTAAAATGGCGATTCATTACGGATTAGTATCATGATAGATTTTTAATACGGTCGTTTTCCTTAATATTTAAATACTATTCCGGATTTCTATAATAAATTGAATACGGTTATAATTCAAATGTAATTTATGTAACATATTTAATACCTGAAATATCAGTAAACCACACTTATCATTAACATATTACAGAGAAGCCGGCGAAGCAGGAAAAACTGTAGCCGTGTTGTTAACTTTGTCATAAAATCCAATCACTACTTTTATTCCTTAAACTAATTGGGCGTGACATTAAAATACTAATTCTTATTATTTTCTAAAAATGTTGACATTGAACATTAGGTGTTTAACCTTTACAATTTTCCTGAAGCTTTGGCATTGTCGATCCGGATGTTTCTTTTGGTAACACTCGGACAGCAATACTGGTCAAGATCGTGTTTCTGGGCGCGGAACTGCAATGACCAATAGTCTCAGGCATGTTATGCGTCGGGAGGTGGCGGTGTTCGTTTTCTCCTATGATATGTGAACCGCTGTTGCACTACTCGTCCGATTCTGTTACCCCTTCCAGGTATCTCCGCCAGTAAGGAACCCCTGAACTGGGACACGCTCTAAGCTCACGCCAGATATACCGGCACCTGAGAAGTGCATATAAGTATTTTTGAGTAAGAGGAGAGATAGGACAAGGGCAAGGAAGGGGAAAGAAAGATAGTACGCGGTCCGTGGCCGTTTGTTAGGGTACTGCCGCGACATTCGTCTGGTATTGATCGAGGAAATCTGGGAAAACTACCGCTCGAAGCAGCCGGCTTATAGAAATCTCCTTCAGACAGCGTCTGAGACCGATCTAGTTAGTGTCGTAATTCGTCCAAGCTACTGGTGAAATCTTCGGGACCAAAACCCTAGGACCTCCCGGTCAGAAACGGCTGCAGTGGGAACTGTTGTTCCTATCCGTCGGCACATGATCCACGAACCGCCTGCCAAGGACCTTCGCCAGTTCGAGATGCAACGAAACACTATGGTGGAACACGGACAAGAAATGCACGACAACGCCGCGTGCTCCGCCTGGAATCCCCAATGTTAGGGTTAGGGCGGAGTGCAAATCTAGGGAGGATGAGGTGGTGAGGAGAAACGGCGGGGCGGAGGGAATGCAGGGCGAAACGAGCCGAGACAAGTAAATGGCTCGCGGCAGAGTGGAAGGGAATGAAGGGCGGCGGAGCGAGATGGCAGAGCAAAGCGAAGGGGGAGTGGCGAAGGGCGCGGGGCATACAGCTTGTTCCCAAGGGAGGGGCGAAGAACGGGAGGCGGAGGTGAGTGAAAGGGGTGAGTATAGGGTGTGGGCGAAGGGCGTGGGTATAAGGGCATAAGGCGAGGGACGTTGAGGGGCGAAGTGTGAGATGCCCAGCGCGAGAGACGAAGGGCGACTGGCGGATTCGTATGTGGCGCGAGGGCGAGAGATGAAGGACGGGTTGCAAGAGGCTAGTCATGAAGGGTGGATGGTAAGGGTTGGGGCGGGAAGGGCGCGTGGACAAGCGATTATAGGACGCAGCGTGGCGCGGCGAGGCCCATTTGGGGCGGCCCGCGTGCCCAGGTCAGTCGCCCGCCGCCGCAGCCGCCACCGCCACCACCACCACCGCCGGGGCCAACTGTTTGGACGCGCGACCGAAATAAACGCCTCGCCTCGCCGTCGTCCGCGCGGGAGCCCGCGCCAGCACCAGCGCCTACCGCCGCCCGCCGCCGCCGCCGCCCGATTTAGAGCGCGCGGGGAGGATTGTTGGCGGCGGCAACCGACTCGCGAACAGACGCACGCGTGCCACCTTCCAGGGCCACGCGCCGCGCTAGTCGGGCACGGGCAACTCATGCGGACAGGGCTTGCTACTGCGGCCGAGTTGTGGCTAATGCCCTCCGTACTCTCGGGCCTCATACACACCGGCGCCTCTCCAGCGCCAGACCGTAGTGATCCCTATTCTCCACTGGAACTTTTAATTACTAGCCGTGCATAATCCGCGGCCTGCCGGCAGCCAGTATATTTCACGGCTGTCAATCGCAAAGTAATGTAGTGCGTTGCGTTGGAAACTGACCGAAGGACCCGCTCCGTAAAGAGCCGATTAACGAGTGTCCGCTGGCACGTCATGTTTCGCGTATGGTAAAAGGTACTCGGCGTTCGTGACATTGTATGGGTGGAACAAATCACATAGCAAAACGCGGAATTGAACCACGGAGCGCGGCGCCACTCCATTAAGGGCAAATAGACGGGGGAACTATTCTAATGAGCGAGTGCACTGGAACCAGTTAACGCCCGTAGTACATATAAGATTTTAATCCATTATCAGAAACGCTCAAACGCCATTTTTTCAATTAACGGCTCCAATTTTTTTCTTCAAACTTTTTGAAGGGATAGTGTTAATTGCACTCTTTTAATATGACATGAAGTTCATTTCAGGGGGTTTCGTTTCTTAAAAAATGACACGAATGTAATTTTTTGTGACACTTCATTTATTGTATGACTGAAGCCGCTGGCCATGCCTCCGGCCTTTGCCCTCAGGCTAAGATATCCTCAAAGCAGGGCTGCGGAGCACATTGCACTCCCTCGCAAGGTGTTCAGGCGCGAGCCGATGCAGACGCGCACACATGAGCAAGGCGCGGAGACGCGTGGTGGGGCAGAGCCAATAGCAGGCCGCGTTCTGCACCGGAGCGCGAAACACAAACTGCCTCACTACCACCGGTTTAGGTGGCTCGGGGCTCGATTGATGTCACTGCTGTGTCTGACCGGCAGGTCGGAGGGTTCGAGTCCCGACTAGAAAAGCGACATCGATAACAAAACATCGATGTTAAAAATTAAAACATCAATGTTACAAATACATCGACCAGAAACATCGATGTTTTTCAACATTGATGTTTTAGATTGTTTTAGTAATCTCTAACATTAAATTCGTGTGTATCAAAATTTTATTTGAGTGTTCATGTTGATCAATTCGCCGAAGAAGGCTACGAAAAGGAGAGACCCCACACAGCGTATTTCATGCCCACATCTCAGAGTACATAATGAGTATGAGGGAGGGAATGTAATGGTATGGAGGGAATCTCGGGCGAGAGAGTTTGGTCGATGAAAGTAGTACAAACAAAATGTTTCTTCCAAAACATCGGTGTTTTAAAAACATCGTTGTTCATCGAATGTTTGAAAACATGGACATCTAACTCGCATCCCTAGTGCCGACGTTGTCAGGACTCGTATGACTAGCCACATAGCTTGGTCGAATTCTAGTGGCCGACTGTAGTTTTCCGTGGCTCCGTTCAATGCCAGGCGAATGCCGGAGCAGTATTCTAACACACGAGCCAAGGACCGTGGGCCATCTTTCGTCCTTCTTCCTTGTCCTGTCCTCATTCCTTACTTACTCACAGTTACTTTAACATGCACTACACTTCCACACATGCCAGGAGACCGGTCGAGAGCTTCCCGCTTGATATGACTGTGCGGTTAGTTTCATGTAACGCTATCCTTTCTTGAATATCCGATAGATCACAAAATGCCTTTTAAAAACTGTTTCGAGGTTATTTTATACTCCGAAAATGATGCACTTTAACATTGGGCAATGCGCACTTACACGAGCTGAAAATTCAATCCGAACAAATGCTTTTCGTTCCTTGTTAACTGCTTTGGGGGAAGAGATAATACTGAGCAAATATTGACAATTAGCTTTAAAAGAGAACTGCGACGTTTCTGTGTGGAAAGTAAACAAAACGGCCCCATGGGAACTGCTTTCTCCGCGGGGCAAGGGCGCCTTGACCCGTCGCCACAGCGGCGCACTTCCGATAAGCGACAACGCTCTTCCCACGCCGCCACCGCTGCACGCTACCGTCGCACCGCCGCCCGCCGTGGGAGGGGGTGGGAGTAGGTTTCGCCGACCCTCCGGCGGCGTCGAACAAAGGGACCGCAGCAGTAAAACGGCGCAACCGGCGGCGCAGTGGGAACGCCATCATTAAAAGCTGTGTTCTAGCGGTGGCGCGTGCGCCTTCCTGCGCTTCGCGTAGCGAGAGTTGTCCGCTGCTTGCCGCAGCAGCGCCCGCCCGCCGCACGTGGGAAGGTCTCCATTCAAACCAATGCTCTGCTACGCGCCGCGGTGTTCGGAAGCGCGCAGCGGTGGCGACGTGTTGAGGCGCCCTAAGGGGAGCGCACCGAACCGACACTTGTCCGGTTGTCAGTCCGGTTGCTCAGTAGGCAACTGCCCGGACTACGCACAGATGTGGCTAGATGCACTTTGTAAGTTTTTTTTTTTTACACTTACGTACTCTTAGAGAGTGAAGTATTTTGTATTTCGGAGGGGCGTCGACTACTGTAATCATTACTCCCGTGAGAGTTTTTGCATTATTTCCCCACTCTGCTGGCCACTTTCACGCAAGTTTAGGAGGCTGTCCATCCCCAGTTATCTCCCCCGAGTGCGAAGGTGCCTAGCAGGGATAAGGTACTAGGTCTCAACTGGTCACCCGGCAAGAGTTATGATGTAGTTTAGTGTAGGAGAGCAAGTGGGGAGAGAGGACGGTCAAAGATGAACAAAGAAAGATCATTGGAAGCCCGTTTGCTATGCTTGGATTAAAACATTAAGTCCGTTGACACTGGGTCAGCTGTGACACTGTCCATCCAACACGGAGCTTGAACGTCAGTATTGACGTCACTACGGTGACGTTCCGGCTTCCGATTCGATGACAGCGTTATAAGTGACCAAGTATCAACGGATCTATTGTTTTGATCGAAGTATAACTGCCCCGTTATTCGCCTGGCATTGATCGGAGAAACCACGGAAAATTACCAGAGGAGCCGGCCGACAGAATTCTCTAGACAGCGTCTGAATTCGACCTTGCTACACAGCTAGTGTCTTAAAAACACGACGGAAAACCCCGGAAAAGATCACCCGATCAGAGTCGCTGCATCAGAAACGGGCTTTGTGTCTAAGGAGCCATCCCAGCCGGATTTTCTACATTAAGACGGCTCCACATATGCGGTATTCGGCGACTCGCAAGCAACCGCTCGCCGAATCCCAAGTAGTGTGGACGGGTAGCTCGCTATTCGCCGAGCGCCGAACATTCGGTATTCTCCCTACCCACCGTGTCCGGTCTTTAGGGCACATCAAAGGCGGCGAACATTTGCTGAACACATCAGCTGTTCGGGATTGGACGTGCTGCTCGGCGAATGCCGAATGTGTGGAGCCGCCTTGACGCAAATCTCATATTTTCAAGTTCCGCCCAGCTCTCGAGCCCCAACGACCACTGTGCGCCGCCGGTGTGGTGCAAGAGGTGGCCACCAATGCACTCGCTAGCTCTGCACTTCAAAACAAACATTCATCTGCTTCATATCAACAACGTTTCAACCGACGGGATTGGAAGAGCACAGGAAACGGAGACTAACAAAACTACGTTTTTGCTCTGCCCCAAGTCACCTTCCAAGACTGTCAGTTCTTTGTCAATGGAAATATTAGGCTACAGAAATACTTGTTTTGAATTAAGGAATAATTGAATCTTGTGGATTTTATAAAAGATTCGAAATTCAAAAAGTCCAATTTTTAGCTTTGTATCATTCGAATCTTTTAATCTTAACTTGAGTAAGATTGCTTTTCTTAATTACATTAAAATCCAGAAATAAGTTTCCTTCAAATTTACGAAAATTTAGATGTGCGATACAATATTTATTTAAATTGTAATGTTATACCAAAGATATTCGTTCATTCCCCATAGTACCTGACACGCGTGTGCAGAAAAAATACGTCGACTTGCGTTGTTTCGTAGGAGGATTTTGGGTAAAGTTATGTTTTTTGTTGTTTTTTTGCTTAATTCAACAGAATCTTCCTTTTCCTGTAAAGTGAACGTTGATAGTGTCTGAAAGATATGCCCAGGGTACAAGAGTTTTACTTTCGAAGATCTGCAAATGTGTACCGATTATGATATGTCGGAGCCCTCTTCTTTATTTCGAATTAAACAGGCATAAAATCGTGCACATCTTCTAAATATTGTACACGTATTGATGGCTTATGACGAGTAGTCTTTATGCACAAGAGTAGCTTTAATCATCTCGTAAATGTATAGCGATTTTGAAATTACCATACCTAGGATTAAAGTTACTTTTTTTCTCCGTTCATGCATTTGGAGGAATTGGGCGCATTTTTAGCCCTCCAATGGTAGATTTACCCACCTTCATTCGTGTCATTTTAAAACAATAACAGTATTCTTAATAATGATTATAGTAAACTAAAAAGGAAAGTACTAATAAAAGTGTAAATGACGATTAATTGAAAAAATTACATATTCATTTATTTTAATTAACTTGTATGTATTAAATAATTATCTGGTCTGCTAGATTATATTGCCTGTTTCTTGTTCTTTTTTGTCTGCTTGTCTTTCATGCCCTGCAGCGACTGTTGTCGCTCGCAGATTGCGCGCTGCTTCTGAAGATGTACTGTTGGTTAATTGATTGATTGGTTGTTTCGGGGAAGAACCATTAATATGGTCATTAGTCCCGTTAGTATAATTAGCTTTGTTCTGGGTGGTGCAAGTGTTCCTGCCCAGCTGGATTGTGAGATCCAGGCATCTTCTCCTAGCGGGGCACTGTCAGGGTCAGCTCTAAGCTCCCGGCAAGTCTCCAGACATTTGCGGTAGTGTAGTGCGTGCAAGGTTAGTGTGATGAGCGAGGAGCGAGACAGGACGAAAAAGGATGAAGTAAAAATTGCGTGCGGTGCATGAACCTTTTGTTGGGTACTGCTGCGGCATTCGCCTGGTGTTGATTGGAGAAGCTACGGAATACTTCCGATCAGTACATCCGGCCGTAGAATTCTCCAGACCGACTGAATTAGACCTAGTAGCTCTCTAACAGAATATGCACTACCGTCAGGCTCGAGTCCTGGGATATCCAGGTCAGAGTCCTGACCCGTGCTTAGAGGGCAGATATGCTGACTCTGAGGTAAACTTAGTCGGTAGATATATCGTCTTTAAGTCAATTCTCGTACACTGAACGCTGGAAATAAAAGGGACTTTCTGGACGTGAAGCGTACAGCACTCGACCACTTTTCAGCACTTGCGCACACGCAGAGGCCCGACATTGTCGTCGCTTGCTGCAAATGCTCATAAGAGCTACGAAACGCATATTATCTACTGAAAACCAAATGTTAAACCCACGCCACATCGCGGCAATTCTGAGATTTTTTTACCTCTAAGAAATGAAAAACATGGGTGCGACGCAGAGTCTAAAGGGAAGCAAATATTTTCACAGAGTTATCACGACTAAGAGGTTAAGTAACAGAAATATGACGAAAGACCAATATAGCCAAAAAGACATCCCAAAAATGATCTGATGTGATCTACAAAATTAATAAAAAAATTGTTTCAAAAAGAGTTAAAATATGCATATTAAAGTTTGTTCAAATTATCAAAAGAGAAAAAATGAATCGTAAGCAACAGATGCGTAATTATCTTTACCATTTATTGATATCTTGGAACAATGTCATATTTCTTATTCTCTTCCCGAAATTCTCTGTTATCGTATATTGCCTAATCCTACCGGGTAGAATCTCCTCAGAGCACGCAATCGAGCACTATCGGTAAAAGAGGTAACGATCTTATAACACGGATGCGAGCTTCGAAAGATAAACGGTCCTTGCTCAGACATCCGCCACTGTTATCACAGCAAGAAAAGAACAAGGCACTAGTATTCTTTTTTCATTTTCTCGCTTGTTTTACATAAGAAAAAATGTACTGTAATCGCGCGCCGAAAAATAACGATTTTTAACAGAAAAAACTCTTAGTATCGGGCTCTGGTATCGAAAAAATGGATAAATCTTGTACCTATGAGTAGTTAATGAATTCTTCTAACGTATCATGTATTCAGAATCCATGTTTTCTGAGTCCTTGATACAGAAAAATTGATTGACGGCGAAACGTCTGTTCACCCGTCCGCCCGTTCGCCCGCCCGGTGAGGTAAACGCAAGCGCTTTCTCGCTTCCCGGCCGCCGCTACTACCGCCCCTTCAGACGGATGTGACAATGCTGCGCGAAAAAAACGGCGAATTTTCGGCAGAAAAACTGTTATTACATGGCCCTGGTAACGAAAAAGTGGATAAAGTCAGCTGCTAAATTTAGGAAAAACAATCCTCTATCACATGGTGTAGCCAGAATCCATGTTTTGTGGGCCCTTGATATCAAAAAATCGATTGACGGCAAAACGTCTGCGTCCATCTCTGAACAACGTTAGCTGTTAAATCTTTCAGTCGATTTTCTTCAAAATTTGTATTCCGCAATCGATTTGGCTGATGTCGCGGGCTCTTGAATTTAAAACCGATATTTTAATTGTGGGGAGTGCTTTACATAAAGCCCCAGGGACGTCCAAGTTTTAAATAAAAGGCTCAATTGTTTTTTATTTATTGTTTTGTTGGATAGTGTAAAAGTAATTTAAGATAATTGTGCAAGTCTCATGTTTGTTGAAAGCCCTCATTTTTTGAATAGTATTACAAAAGTCCGTAACGAGACAATCGGAATACAATAAAGAGCCGTAATCACTGTACGGCCTACCAATTATTGGCCTGTTGCAAAAGCTGCTCAACTATTATTAATTTTCAAAGTTCTATCAAAACAATTATATTAAAGATGGGACCTGAAAGCAAGTTTACAGTTAAGTAAGTACAAATAGTTTCCAACAGACGTCAAAACACTCAGCGAGATCTTCTCCTATGTGTTAAAAATTTGAATGTTATTGTCTTCGTGATGATTGAATTATATTGAAGCGTTTGATTTTCCCGTTCACGTAATCACCTAAGAGATGTTCGTTATCTAACGAGTTACATATCTCGTATTTGTAACGAACTATATTTTTGGTATCACTGTGGTCAAATGTTTGTTTTTATAAGGTAGCATTGCTAGGTTACTTACGGCCACAATATTTTATTTAACAGCCGACTGCAGTTGTAAATGATTTTTTTGCTAAACATAATTAATTAAATCTTGTTATTTTCAAGTCCGGGTGGAACACGCTCGCGCGCATGCGTGCGTGCGTGTGTGCGTGTGTGGGCGGGTTCGCGCCCCCGTGAGTAGCGTTTCCCGTTTTCCATAATGAAAACGGGTGGCAATTCGAAAATGTGACAAATAATTAGCATTAAATTATCAGACATTTTTATCCCAGTTGTGCTTACATGGATATTTGAGCTTGTTACACGGAAATACATATAATTTTCACATTCCTTTTTATTTGCCTATCTTTGGAAAACGTTCGCCATCACGTACCTTAGAAGTTGCTGACGGTGTCAAGTTGTTGATATGGCACAGTTCCCAAGCAGCAGGTGTCTTCCAAAGAGGGCGATCATCATCGGCGAGCGCATCCTGACACGAGAGGGGGAGGCGACGGAGATGGGGCCACTTCCCCCCCCCCGTTCTTCTTCTCTTTTTTTTTTTAACTTCATGGAATGTTTTACCAGTAAATAAATAAAACATACAAAAATAATGTAATTACAACTCAAATGGTTCAATTAATAAATAAAATTGATTTTGTTCAGCTATTTACAGGGTTATCCATTGAATCGGAGAGTTTTAAAATTTTCAACCAATTTCCCACATTGTCACGTTAAAAAGGAAAAAAAACCAAGGGAATGGATATATTCGCGGAAATAAAATGTTTGATTAGGGTTTGCTACGGGTCCCTTTCAAAATGGGTCAAACCCTGAGCCTATGGTAATCATCCTCATTAAGCTATTTTTGGGCAGGTTTTTGATACGATAGCCGTCTTCTCTTAGCTCGTGGATTTCGACGTCTGAGCTCTGCGTGCATTCTTATATTGTTGCTTTCGGCCTTGTAAAGTGTAAGGAGTGGCCTTGTAAGGAGTGGTAAAGTGTGAGGAGTGTCAATTTCTCCTTTCGCTCAGCATATTTGCTGACGTATGTGTGTCTTCTATATCTAGTTATCCGTTCAAAAACACGCAGGTTATGTCATGTGAGTATCATTTTATTACACAAACAACGAAAATTGAAATAAGAGGTGAAGGGATTTCCAAATTCAAAATACAAAGCCGTACAAAAAATACAAGGAGAATACTTCCGCGAGCAATTTATCTTATCTCTGAACGTGATGTTTATGCATCGTTGGGTTTGCGAAATCCTTGAGCTTTAGAGGAAATAAAACTGTTGGCGTTATCTGCAAGGCCAGATCGTTAAAGAGAAGCATCTCCCAGCTGACGAACTCCAGCGCTATTCGAAAAGATAAGACGGTGACGGAAGTTCTCCCAGGAGGCGAAAGATTATATCGTGATCCTTTCGCTTTCCAAAAATTGACGCTGCCATGATTGCGTACGAGTAGTTGCTTTTAATGATCGATTTTAAATCTATGAAAGAAAGCGTCTTGCTCTTTCGTTAATGTAGTTTGCTTGTGGTTCCAGAAGTGTTCTTTCCAGCATCTGTGTTTTCCTAACAATATTATGATTGTCTACGGTATCTTAGAGTATTGCGAATCGAGTGTCAATTACAAATTGCAAGAAATATAATTATAATGAATACAATTTGAAGAAAAAAAATTGTAATTAATAAAAAAGATTGAACAAAACTGTATAGTTGTAATAATTTCGTGCTCTCTGTGCCAGGTTAAGACGATGCAGCGACGATGATTAAGATGATGATTACTGCTTAGTCGCAGCCTAAGACAAAGAAAGTTTGAGTATGGCTGGAATATGGTCTGGTAAAACCTTTGTAATGATTCGCCCATCAAAATTTTCTGAAGAGGTCCAACATGTGTGGACGAAACGCCAGCATTAAAATGCAAGTAATAGTATTGCAGCAATAGTATTGAAAGTACTTGCTGAGTTCTTGATCCATCACGTCATTCCACATCAATCAGCGATCTTCCCTTATAACATCTAGTCTACACTCGCTTACTTATCTAGAAGTTGCATTAAAACAAGGGTGTCCAACGTGTAAGGCCTCCAAGGCCACAACTACGAACCTTTCATATGGTTGCGGACCATGTTTCCATTCTCGTGTAATGTACACCCGACATTCTCGTATTGTTCATTTCGGAAGTTTTCCCGTCTGCCCTGAAACGGGTGGGGGTGGGGGGACCATGCGATCATACATAACGCAATGAAACACATTGGAATGATTTTGAATATGTGAATTTACTAAAAAAAATTAAATCTAAACAATCTTCCATTTTTACATTAAGGGGGTGTTCACCCCGGCAGGGTAGACGCGCTAGGCGCACACTGTTCTCGACCAACGTGCAATTCATTGATTGTTTTAGTAATCACTGTCACGTGAAAAAAATGAAAGAAAAAAAAGGGAGGGGGGATCATTCCCGTAAGTATAGTGCATGTTTAGTGCTCGGGGGACGGGGTGATCTTTCCTCCGCTGTAAGGCGACATTCGGCGCCGAACTGCCGTAGTCTAGCGGGGTTTTCCCAACCTCACACCAGCGGGACACCGCCCAAACCGGGACAAACTCTAAGCTCCCGACCGGTCTCCCGACATGTGTACTTGTGTAGTGCGTGTTAGTGTGTGTGTGTGTGTAAGAGAAGAGGATAGGGCAAGGAAGAGGTCGGCAAGATCGCGCGCGGTCCGTGGTCCGTTTATAAGTGTACTGCTCCGACATTCGCCTGGTGTTGAACGGAGAAACCACGGGAAGATACCGTTCTGAGCAGCCTGCCGCTAGAATTCTCCTCCAGACAGCGACTGAATTCGACCTAGCGGACAAGGTAGTACCGAAAATCCTGCCACCGTGGGGACTAGAACTCGGGACCTCCCGGTGAGAAGGACTGCAGTGACATCAGCCGCTGAGCCATCCCTCCTGGTACCGACGTCCAAGGGTCTTCAACTTTTGACAAATAACATTTCACGGGCCACAATAAATGGCTTCATCAGTCGGACAATCTCGCATTAAAGACTATAAAGCTGACACAGAAATTAGTATTGTCACAGAAATTTTCTAACTATACTCATCATGCATAGTTTTAGCATGCAGTGCCGTGGAAAATTTGTGTTCAATATTTAAAGTCTTCTAATTACTGTCTTAACGACTATCAACCAAGGGAACTTAATAATATTTATCTTGAATAGACAATTTTCATATTAAAGTATCGCGCCACTCAAGGGAGCCCAGGAGCAGTTTTGGAATCTGTTGCTTAATGAGATGAAAATGCAGCGACATTTTATGGGTGAAATGTAGAAGTAACTGTTGTGCCAACAAGCCAATTGGTTTGTTTTAGTATTTGTTTTAATGATGTCTACTGTAGCCTGATGGCAGGGATCATTGATACGATATCCCCGAAACGTCGCCAAATAAATACCTCAAGATCTGACAATATTTTATAATTAAAACATACTGCATGCTGAAAATTTACATCTAAGCCCGTCTGAAAACCTTATGGCCTTATGATTGTGCTTAGAGATAAAGATAAAGATGTTTGCACTGCAACTGGGTATAACCCGGTGGCAGTTAATTACATAAATAAGGTACTGTAATAACACACAAAAATATAATTGTAATGGTAAAAATAATAAAATGGGAAACTAATAATAGTAAATGTTATAATAATAATGTTAAATAATGGTATTTAACTATAAGAATACTTGACAGACATAAAGCGAACACGCAACTCGTTTTTTCTTTAAATGGAATGATGGTAGAATGTGGCCATTAATATTGTCGCAGTCGTTGGTGTATTTTGCAGTGTGGTCCATCATATTTTTCTATTGGTCGACATCTCATTGAAATACCAAAGTGGTTCACACGCTACCTTCCCCCCTTCCCATTCCGCCCTGGCCTCCTCCCCCCCGACCGCTCCTTTACTGCGTTGATCGCCCGCCCCCGCCTTCGCCCCTCTACCTTCACGTCGCCGCTCAGCGCCGTCCTCGGCTCGGCCTTCATCCGTCCCCCTCTCCCCTTCTGCTTTCAGCGCCACTTGCGTAGTCCGCGTCTCCAAACCGTTCGTTCCACCTCCGCCCCTCCCCCTCCTACTCCCACTCCCACTCTTCGCTGCTATTACCTCTCCTCCGCACCGAAATCTTGACACCACTTCGGTTTCCCGCTTTTTTATTTTTATTTTGCTAAACAACTAAAGCATTTATGTAAGTGGGACAAGCTTGGAATTGGTGTATTCAAGAAATACTCTGGTAGTTACTCAAGGGAACTCGGTGAATACGAGCGTATGTGTATTATGATGTAAAATGCAGTGTAATGTCTACGTTGATTGGACTCAGGAATGTTCTGTACGAATATTAACCGTCCACTGCCCTGGCCGGCCCCGTAGCTGCCTCGTCCTTCACCCAGGCAGCTGTTTTCTATTGTTTCTGTCCTCTCTCCTTCCCTCTCTCTCTCTCTCTCTCTGTCTCCCTCTCCCCACTCCGTCAAACGCCTCTCCACGCCGCCAGTCAGTAGTCCCCGGACCATTCGTTCCGCCCCCGCACTCGCTCGCCCTTGGGCCCCAAATCGCCCCGCGCCGCCCGCCTCCTACCCTGCCCTGCGCTCCGCCTACCCAGGCGCAGCTTCCCGGAAGGAGGCGTGCTTCTACTCTACGATGTCGCAACTGGTAAGCGCCAGGAGCCCTTGTCAATCAACCCCGTGCTGCCATCGTTCTTCGTCGTCGACTGCCTTCTCTTTGATTCATTGATTACTTGGGGTTTCTGAGCACGTCAGCTGCAATGGTCATTAGTCCCATAAATGTAGGTGTTTGGCAGGTGCCAGTGAATCTCGAGAGGTGGTGGTGTTCCTCTCCCGCCAGAAAGTGAGTTTCGGAAACGACCTACGCGTCGGCGCGCTGGGGTGGAGATACGTCGTTTGATTGATTAGTGATTCCGGGCGCGACAACTGCGAAGGTCATTACTTCCGTTAGTATAGTGCATGGTTTTGCTCTGGATGTGGCAGTGACCTTCCCCCGCTAGATCCGGCGCAGACCTACTGTCGGCTAGCAGGTGTTTCCCCTACTAGGTATCTCCAATCTCCCCAACCAGGACAAGCTCTAAGCTCCCGTCCGTTCTCCCGACATGTGAGGTAGTGTAATGCATGCAAGTGTAAGTGAGTGTAAGTAAGGGAAAGTAGGAATGGGAAAGAAGACTCAGTGCGGTCCGTGGCCCGTTCGTTAGGGTACTGCTCCGCATTCGTCTGGTGTTAATTTGAGAACACACGGAAAATTACCAATCAGAGCAGTCGGATGTTGGAATTGAATTGAATTGAATTTGCCTTATTTTCAATTCAATTCAATTCCAACATCCGACTGCTCGGAATTCACCTCCAGTCAGCGACTTAATTTGACCTAGCCGACAAGCTACTGTCGAAAATTCTTCCACCGTCGGGACTCAAACCTAGGATTTTCTGGCCAGAGGCACTGTAGTGACATCAGTTGATGGCCAGAGCCACCTCTCCCGGTCGTAGTATGAAACCGGGGCCAAACGGGTAGTCTGGGAACCCCGCACTTCACTTTGTCATCTTTTCCAACCCCCAGGGCCAACGCAGCGGGACAGGACTCTTAAGGCCCATTCACAATGCAAACAAGCATAACACGTAGACGTAAACATTAACATAAGTTATAGACTGAAGTATTCACAATGTCTAACGTAAACGTACGCAAAATAAGAGTTTCTATTGGCTGTGAGCCATTCTAGTTAACTGTTGGTGGGTTGTGGTGGGATTTCGAGGTATCGACTGTATCCATGGCGTTAGTTCGTCTATCGACTTCGTTCGTCTAGCCTATTTCGATACTCGATTTTGAGTTAACGTACTGTGATTGGTTCATTTCTTATTGTGTTACTTAAGCACAGAAGCTTGCAAACTTTTACGTAAGCCTCTTAGTAGGTGTTATGCTTATACGAACGCATTGTGAATTAGTCCGCTCAATGACGTGCTCCTAACTTTTTTATGTTAACGCCATGCTCATGCTTGTTTCCAATGTGAATGGGCCTTTAAGCGAGAGCGCATTGGATTGGTACGGGCCGGACTGGCGGGGCCGGACGGGCTTCAGT
Organism: Gryllus longicercus; assembly: GCA_038098605.1. Taxonomy (NCBI): domain Eukaryota; kingdom Metazoa; phylum Arthropoda; class Insecta; order Orthoptera; family Gryllidae; genus Gryllus; species Gryllus longicercus. The sequence goes on along the minus strand of JAZDUA010000568.1, from coordinate 479,357 downwards.
TTTTGTGTGGGTCGTGCAACCTAGGAAGGGACGGCTTGGACACTTCGCTTCGTGTCTTGCATTGTGCGCCACAGCTTCATCATTTAAGTAAAGAAGCCAACGCGCTGGGTTCATTTTTAATGGCAGAAGAAGGAAATTAGGTGAGTTGAAGGAAGTCCCATTTTCCTTCTCTTCTAATCAGAACGTTAATGGGAATTTCACATATTATATCCCGACCTGGTTTAAGATGAAAAAAATATTTCAGTTCTTGTCTCACTATGTCTAACTATACGTTTGACGCTAAATTGGATATTTTGAAGAATATAGGATATAAATACATGTACGTTGATAACACAATTAAATTGAACTAAAGAACGGACTCGTAATTGCATTACTTTATTTCGAAATTTACGAAAATAATACGCACTATTATTTCTGCAAAACATTGAAAAATTACATTGGTTAATGAACGAAGAATCATTCCACAACATGGCATAATATAATCAACTTTAAAAAAAAATCCCGTCCGTCGCTAAGCTTTACAGTTCGGGTAAACAACTGTTCGTGCGACATCGATGTCGATTTGTTCAAACCATCGATGTTGTTGTAAAATCATCGATATATTGAACCCAAAATTTTGGAATCAGATGAAAAAAATCGATGTTTTAAAATCATCGATGTTTTGAGTTCGATATTTCTCCGAGGTTGATATTTTATTTTTAAGTGAAGAAAGTTCTATCATGATAAAACTTGTATTATTCGAGAGATTTCCACAAATTTGGCATTCTTCAGACCAATGTAAACAAGGGTAAAAAATAATTAAAATGAAGGTTTCGACGATAAATGCAAGCGTACGCCTGTGGGAATTTGCATACGCATTAACTCGTCTTTTCATGCGCAGGTCTCTAAACAAGTCGTTGGGGTTTCATTTTTTTAAATCGAACTGGTGTGGATATATATTTAATAAAACATATATAATAATAATAATAATAATAATAATAATAATAATAATAATAATAATAATAATAATAATACATTTTCTTATGTGCATCTTGTATACGATTGTTGCCGTGAAAACCACCTCTCCAAATTTGAGAACATTTTAAGTGAGCTACTCTGTGTAATATTAATAATAATAATTTTCATATTTAAATATTAAGTTTAAATAAATAGGCTTTCCTTGTCAACAAAGACCCTGCCAACAAGTTTAGATAAAATAAAATAGAGTAACATTTGCTCGTACTGTATTAGTTATCATGTTACAAAACTTAACTTGTGTACTATTATAATACCATATAACGTGTTGATGTTATTTGTTAAATTATAGCGAAGTCGTGGCGTTAGTTTTATCATTTGGTGCAGCCTTCCTCGAATTTCCCTCCCAAAACCTCGTCAGCCATGCGTTGGGCGATTTGTGTCACGTGACAGACGCCATTCGGGGGAAGCCCCTTGTTCACATGAGCAGCTCTAGGTCCCCCTCTACTGCAAGGAGTGGAGGGGGAAGGGAATTGCGTGGCCTGGCCATCGTGCACAGTGGTTCACTTTAAAACCGTAGGACCTGAAAAAGGGGGAGGGTAAATCTCGTACGTGTTCGGGGAACCAAACGGTTTTGTTCCTGATTTGTGCATCTCGTGTTTTACACTACGTGGGCGATAATTTTTAACCATATGGCTTATTGCATCCTTTAGTGAACTTTCATCTTCACAACTTTCAGAATACTCGGTACACTTTTATATATGTGAAAAGACGACCTGGATATGGTCAAACAATGAACCATTTACTTCCAACAACATTGCGGGTCTTTGCGTATCACGGGAAAACTCTCATCTTTTATGCCGCAGCTGAACGGTTTCCAGGTTAGAAATTATATTTTCCTGCACCTATGCTGGAGCGTTTGTCAGGACATTCAATTTTTAACTTCACATTTAAAAAAAACTTAGGCCATAAGAAACGTGTAAATTGGAATGATTGTCTTCGTGATGACATTAATTGATAAGATTTTAATTGAGAACATTTATAAAACAAGATAGAATAAAGAAAAGTAGCAAAGGTATTACGAAACAAATAATTGAAACAATAAGGATTTTGAATAAAGATATAAATTATAATAAATGTTTTCGAGATGATACTTTTTTAACAACATTCCTTACAATTTTTGAAAGATGAAAATGATGAAAATGTCTTGGTTTGTGGAATGTTAGATACAGTAAAATGTTATTGATTTCTCTTCAAAGTGCGTTCCGAAGACATGTTTTATTGAATATATAACAGACGATAAGAAATGGCATCCGCCTTTTCATCGGAACATAGTTTTCACCGACTGAAGGAATGCAGTCCGTAATGAAAAGTTGGCAGGTCCAGTTAATTTAAAGAATTGTATTCCTTGACCGGGAAACCATTTTCTATTTTTATTAATTCACACGATCGATATAACGAAACGCGTATGACACCCTTTTAAATTAGAATTCCATCTGAAGTCGTAGGCTTCCGCCGACGTAGTCATGTGAATGATCTTAGCTGTCCGGGTGACGCCGCGTCGAAGACGACGTTTCGACCATCTTATCGCTTCAGACCAGCCCTGAAGAAGACCACGATAAGATGGTCGAAACGTCGGCAACACTGTGTTCGACGCGGCGTCACCCGGCCAGCCAAGATCATTCATTTAGAATTCCATTTGTCTTTGGAATTTTTTATTAATTATTTAGCCGTTTATGCGGAATGGTTTGTTAGCCACTCGGATGCATCATTCCCGCGCTGTCTTCCCGTGAGCGCCGTGCGAACGCCGGAGCAGGGCAGGAAGGACGCGCCGCCAACCCTCAGGACCACCATCGCTGGTGGTCTCTAGGAAGTCTCTGACGGAAAGTGCAGGGAGCAAGTGGATTGTAGGATTTACCGGGCGAGAACGTGGCGTGGACTGGAAAGATAACGGGAGGGAGAAGAGAGGGCAAGTTGGTGAGAGGCCGAGTGAGAGAGTGATGCGGGGCGAGCGAGAGAGATGAGAGGGAGGATGGGAAGGAGAGGGAATGTAGGTGATATTGGAGATAAAGAGAAAGGAGGATGGAAAAAGGGTGAATGAGAGAGAGAGAGAGAGAGAGAGAGAGAGAGAGAGAGAGAGAGAGAGAGAAAAGAGGATGGAAAGGGTGAATGAAAGAGAGAGAGAATGGAGGATGGGAAGAGGGTGAATTAAGAGGGGAAAGGGGGAGGGAGAGAAAGGAAGACGGAAAGAGGTAGATAATGGGGGTGAGACGGTAAATGGAAGAGAGGGGGGAGAGAGAGGGAGAGATGTCAGGGTGAGGGGATGAGAGGGACTAGTGAGACAAGCGAGCGAGAGAAATTGCGGGAGATACGTTGACGGTGAGAGAGAAAGAATGGGCAGGCTCATTGAGGAACGAAAGCGGGTAGAGCGAGAGGGGATAGGTGAATGCGCGTGCAGGCGCTCGTGCTGGGCGCCTGGCCCACTGCCTGCCGCGTGCGCCGCGTGGGTACGAGAGCCTCTGACTGGGCCTCTGTCCGCTGCAGCGGCGGCAGCAGCGTGGGGACCGTGACCAATCGGCGAAGGCTCTCTGCCTCCGGGGCATCATGCGTACGACGTCGCAGCAGCCAGCGCAATCATCAGTGTGTCAGTGACTCGGTGTGGTGCGGTGCACTCGTTCGTGACTCTGCAACGAGGGACTGCGACTCGAACGTGGATGTACGCTTCCCACGTGTTCAGGTGCTCTGTAACAATGGACGTGAGTAGGAACGGTAGCGCCGGTGCGTGGCACGTGAACGTGAACGTAGGCGACAGCGCCGATGTGTTGGGACGTTCGCTACCGTCGGCGCGTGGAACGTCGCACGGGAACGTGTTCTGGTGCGGAGGAAGGAATTCGAACGTGGATGGCGACGTCGATATGTTTGGAAACTCCTCTGTGTGGAAGAGTGACTTGATGTGGAACAGCGACGCGTTCATATCACCGTACGTTCGGTCTCTGCTGGGCGTGCTTGACGAATCTCCCAGCGTGAGTATATTTCAGGCCTTTACCACATGCCACAGCCACCAAGTTACACTTGCAAACAATAAACAATTAGTTATTAAACGCTTGCCTCTCTTCGTGGCCATTACGCAGTACAAGCAAGATGCAAGACATCTGACTTCTGTCTTAGTCTTCGGTGTGTTTTTTTATTGCCAGAGAAAAGTGGACTTGTCGTAGAAAACAACGTAACTTTTCTACTAAATATATGGTCAGTATCTTTCTAAAAATATACTGACTTAATAGCTTGAAAATACTAGTTTTTCAAACCATGTAATACGCCTCACGTGAAGCAACTATAATCACCCTCAATAATTGAATTGTGTATTTTGATGAACAGTTATCAAAGATAACAATTATTCCATGGGTTAATATTTCGGTGAATATCCAGATTTTCAATAAGTGTAGATTCTTCCACTTCCACTGGCTGCGTTCCTAATCGTCATTGTTGTGCAGTAGCGAATAGTGGTGCTGCTTTGTTCTTTTCTATCAAAATATTTAATTAGCATTAGTTAATATTTTTGTAATCAATGGGGTCTTGCGACCCCGCCCTGGTATAGCCTCAATACTACACACATCTACAAATCATAAACAACCACTTTGTTTAATCCCTTATCTTTTAACGAAAGCAAGTTTAAATTATTAACAAACTTCCGTAATTAAATGGTTATATGTCATCGAGAGTATCTTTACTATATATTCAAAGGTTTGTGTTTAATGTTAATTTGCATTAAATGATAAAAGAATTAGTGTTCAGTTTCATCAATTATGTAAAAAGTAAGCAATTTTACATAAAGCTTTTTGTAAAGGTCTAAACCGCGAGAATGTCGAGTTCGGTCAATCGGAATGGCATCATGGAAGCTCAGTTCGCAATAGATGTCATGTTACGTCTTCCGATCATTCCCATGTTGCAAAAAAAATTGTTTATGACTAAATATCGCGTCTAAAAAGCTCGTGAACAAAGAGTATAACACGCTTTTTTCTGCAGGAAGACTGTAGGGGGGGGGGGGGTCCATGTATACGAGGTGAGGCTTTTGATATCTTTCTTTTTTATACGTACTAAAGTTTTGTCAATTTATTGTGAACATTCAAAAATTTCGTAAATATCGAGTACTTAACCAAGTTAATTCGTTTATGTTAGAAGACCGTGTTGAGCCTTCAGTTGTCAGTCCCTTCATTTTATATAAAACACTTCAGAAATGTCCATCTCGAAATTCTCAACGGATTTTCATGGCCAAAATAGATTATATTGCACCCTTCCCAAATCTCATTAAATCGGAAGTGAAAGGGGTAAAGTAAGCATTAACCAATTTTTTGTTTATAAGTTAGGCAAACGACTTCGTTAGCAATACATTATATTTTTGCGGTTGTCTCCCACGTTCTTGCAGCAAATTCAAAATCCTAACTTTAAATGATTTTACCGGTAACAAAATCCCAAACGTGACCATGTAATTTTGAACTTCCGCGCAAATGTGACAACAGGTATCAATTTTCCATGGTCTCTTCACGATTCTGAAATTCCGCAGCAAACTACGACTGAATATAAGAGTTTTGCCCAAGTACCTTCTTTGGATTTTCCACCTAAGTGGAGTAAATCTTTTTATTAAAATGTACCTTTAATTTGTGTTCTACTTAATTTACAATAGTAAGTAGTAAGAGAATGTAATTTATTCGGACAAATTATCAATATACAGCATATCACAGCAATACTTTCTTTGAGGCTACTCAGAAGTGTTTATTTGATTTTTCTTTCAACATTGTATGTTAACCACGTTAATTAAATTTTGAGTCACAGTTTAACTCTTCTAGAGGTTTGATGCATTGCTGTCATAGCAACAAATTCTGATTGGAAACATTCAGATACTCGGGTAGAAAATTTATTAACGAATTTATTATTGAACTCTTTAATACTACCGGAATGTGTTGTGGTACATCCAATGTTACGTGCTCTTAGTGATATATTCACGGTGTTGGCCAGAACCATCCTTTAACATTCTTAAAGATGAACATTTGATTACAAAATGAAATTGATGAAAATTATTACATCGGGTAATTAGGACATTTTTTTGAGGCGCATCTACCCGGAATTATTGTATTATGACTTCATAATTTTCATTACTCATTCAGGAAATTCATTTCTGTATGGTGCGAGCGTCTCTGAGGGACGCGGGGTCACGTCCCCTCAAGTTTTTAAAAGTATCCAGAATTATACTGTCATTTCATTTTTTACTAAAGACCCCTTTAGTATAACGTGATGAAAGAGTACCCCAGGATAAGATAGTACAAAGTTTCCTAAAATCAAACGATATATTTTATTTCTAACTATGACTCTCAACATAAAAATAAGATTTTTGAAAGATTTCTTATCCTTCCCCTACTCTTGCAGGTCACTACTGTCGAAAGTGTTTTCTAAAAATCTTTTTTATAGACACATTTACTTTTCTAATTGAAAAACGTAACGAAAATTAGAGAATAATGTACACTACGAAAAATATTTTTTTTTAAATTAGTTTTTCGACGCTGAATTCAAACTTCTTTTTTGAAAAAAAAATAACAAAATATAATTTGTACAATGTCTTGGTATGTGGAAAATGACAAGAAAAGTTCTCGAACTACTGGACATTAAGAGAATTTTAAAAATTTATTTTCTACTGGTCCATACATAAAAAAATTGTATCGGGCGGTATTATCGGCTCGGTACTGTACCAGAGAAAACAATCGAATATTACTCATCGAGATTAAAATGCACGGAAAATCAAATTGACCCTTTTCTATCTTGAAAGATAGTTTCAATATTTTTCCTTGAATTTCATTTTATATAGATTTAAACTTCTGGATTTTTCTGTACACCCATTCATTGGAGTGGGGGTACTCAAAATAACTACTTTTCAAAATTCTAAAAGAAAGTAGGTATTTTATAAAGTTTCTTTATTTTGTACGTTTGTTGTTTTTCATCTTTGTGCATATGTGTTTGTTCAAATGGACATATTTATGAGATATGACATTTTTGGGAAATATTTTTAAAACATTTAAGTTGGATTTTTTAAAAAGGTTTAAAAGGTCAGTGGCTCGTGTTTGAGCTGCCGAACATTTTTGCACCTCTGGTTGTATAACATTCGGGCCGAGGAAATATATTACGTTGTTCATTTTTTAATTAACCTCAAAAACATTGCAATACTGTGCACAATACTGTGTACAATTGGAAGAAGTGCAATCTCCATTATTCTGAAGCTGTGAAAACCCTTCCCCAGCATTTACACGAATTAAGTTGAATTGTCTTATTTACACGACTTTAAGAGACTTTTTTTCTTTCGAAAAATACAGGAACCTTTTTGTATTCGCAGATTAAGCCTAGTCTGTTAAGGTTTGATTTTCATGTAATACCACGCATATTTTATTGTCTACAAGTTTGATTAAATTCTCAACAAAGATGATCAACACATACAAAGATATATAAATTAGTAATCTTTACGTTCTCAAAACCACTCTTCGAAAAAAAAAATGTTTAGAAGTAGTCTGGAGAGAAATTGTGTAGTCCTAAAATCTTGTAACAAGTTATTCAGCACAAAATGTATAGGAACCGAGATATTTGAGAAAAGACGATTTTTTGCGGCTTTTCATTTCTAATAATTTTGAACGCACACGTGATATTGATTCGAACTTTCCACCCATTTATAGAATTTGTAGACTAAGGTCTCAGAGGAGAAAAATCAGTTCAAGAATTTGTGAATCTGACTTACTATGTTGACTGGACCATCAGAGTTCAGCAAAAAATACAGGAATAGCCGGGACATGACTTTTTTAATCTATTGACGTGCACCTTGGAATTGGAGTGGAAAGGTATTGAAGCTCTGTAACCGTTTGTTAATTATGTCTTTTTAGTTATTTTATTAGTGATTTTTGCTATTTACCAGTTCGGAGAGTCATTTGTATTATTTCTGTATGTGACCGGAGCATCGTGGCAAGCAGTTTTCAACGTGTCTTATCGCTAGTTTGTCTGTAAATACAATACAGCTTATTCGGCTAGGTTTACTTCGTAGAAATACTCTCGTGTTGGGCATTTAAGCCAACCTCGATCTGAGGTGCCTCAAAATTCGATTAGCCCTTTTATCAATTCACATCTTGATGACTTCCGAATTTGCGAGTGATTTTAAAGTGAGTGGGCCATTTACAATCGAGTATTCCAAACAATGCAATAAAAACTTTTTTACACGATACTGAACGAATTGGTTTCATGTTGGAGAATAAAGAAATGAATATTGTCTTTTCAATACGAATCCCGGATTAACATGGCTGCGCTTAGCATGTACAATTCTAGCAGGTAAAATATCGAAGGACGACATAATTTGAATGTTGATTGTACCCATATCATGAGGCAAACTAAGGAAAATAATTTTATTTCAGAGTATTTAGAAAAGGAATAGATTTATTTCTTGTTGGTTGTATATAAGGTATTTGCTATAATTGATATAGTATTTACAGATAGTACATCCTTTTTTGGATTCATTTTAATATTTCGATATTCAGTTATATATAATTCATATTAACATAACTGATATTCAGTGTACATTAAAAAAAGTTGAAGTAAAACGACATTCAGAAAATTTAGGTTCATCTCTATTTAATTGGCTGTTCAAGAAGTGTTAATGCATATTTCCGTCTTTTATGGACTTATTAATTTTGTATAAATGGGATTAGAGAGCCTAAAAATCAGAAGTCTACTTGTCAATAAAAAAGGCCTTTTATGAATATACTGTATGTCATAATACCAATGTGTGTGTGTACCAATAATGAAGTGAGAGGCTTCCGTGAAGGCGTTCAGCGCATCGGCGTCGCGTCGCGTCGCGCTGGGCGTTGAGACGCTCCCGCGTCCGCTTCCGTCGCCTCTTCGCTGGCGGCGCCGCGCACGTGCTCCCGCCCCACAGAGCGGAAGCGCCCCCCCCCCCCCCCCGAGTAGTGATGCGACATCGCTGACAAAACATGGATGTTAGCAAACATCGATGTTCAAAATACATCGACTAAAAACCATTGATGTTCAAAATACATCGATGTCTTAGACTGGATTAACCTCTAACATTAAATTCGTGTGTCCCCTTGAACCTCTAATAATTGCCTAACGATTGCGACAAGCCCCCCCCCCCCCCAATCCAATAAATAAATTTGTTCAGTAATCAATTTATGCACACAGTCATTGCAAAAGAGTGTTAATACAGGTTTATTTTCTAACACTTCACGTTCACGGGATGATTTTGCGTCCAAATTTCAGTTTGTCTTGTTAGTTTTTTCTGAGTTCTCAATGCAAATATTGTGCTATTTTATATATATATATATATATATATATATATATATATATATATATATATATATATCAATTCTCGTGGCATTTCTATTAGTATTGATCTCAACATATACCAAGAGCAAATACTATGATCCAACCTTCGGACTGCAATTCTTGTTCCTAGCGAATCGGGGAAGTATCAGTAACGTTTTATCCTCCTGGAAGTTTAGATTGTGTCATAGGAAATACAGGTTATCGCAATGTCTCCGTGAGCGACGCCTCCGCGGCCTCTGCTTGTCAATAGGCGTGTAACCAAGGAGGGCGCGGAAGCTTTCCGCCCTCCGAAACACCCGCGAAGCGAAGTGTAAATGTCTGAGAAATAAGCGGAGGAGAAGTTGGCTCGCAGGTGGCGCTGACACACACTTGGCGCGAGCCTTCGCGGAAAGGCGTTGGGGGCTCGCACCTTTGACCTGTCGCTCGTGGAAGCGGCGGCGGGCCAGGCGCACGTGCTCTCGGCCGCAGCGGCCGGATGCACCCCGCCCCGCGCCCCTAGGGACCTACGATTCCTTTACAAGAATCGATTCCACAATCGAATGGTTGGAATCGATTCTAGAATCGCATCGAAAGAAAAGAATCGATTGCCTAAGGAATCGAATCAAATGAAAACGTTCAAGGAAGTTATAGATACCAAGAATCGCAATTATTATTTAATAGAACAAAACTAGGTGTTAATTTAATTTTAATAACAATAATTAACTGATCGAAAAATTATTATTCAATTAATACAATTTAAATAAAGTAATAGAATGTATCAATGAAACAATATATTAATAGAACCAATTAAAAATATATTATATTATAACATCAATAGTTAATCAACTAATCAACGAAATTGTTATGGATTTTCAGAAACACTTCACTCAACGCGATCCATTTTTTAAAAAATTGATATGCTAAATATGTAATTTGAACCACGGACGTAGAATACAAACATGACATAGTCTTCTATTAAATTAACAATAAAGTAATAACTACATTAATAATAAAAGCAAACGACAAAAACTCTGCAAAATATAACAAAAATACGTCGGAATATGCTTTTTAATCAATTGTAGGTATTCATTTGATTCAATTCCGGCCTTTCGAATCGAATACATAGGAATCGAATCGATAGAATCGGAATGCCGTTACTCGCTCCCTTCTGTAACTGCCGCCATCCTCTGTAGGAAGTGTTGGCACGGTGAAGCGGTATAGCGTAGAGTAGCGAATTGGAGAGGTTTTGCTCGGCAGAGCGTGCGGCAATTTAATGCATGTGCAATCGCAGAAGATCGATATTGCGGTCGATTGTCCTATAGTAGTGATGTGACATAGACAAGAAAACATCGATGTTTTGAATTTTGTTTAGAAAGCTCTTACCGTTAATTTCGTGCGCAACAAAATCTAATTTGACAATGGCCGTACTTAATTTATAATTAAAATTCTAGTAAAAATAGGCATACGACGTCTCTGCATGTGCGAAATACAGGAAAGCGAAGGAAATTCCAGGCAATCAGGATCATCTCTAGTAAGGGAGAGTTGTCTGCTCGATGAAGATGGAATAAACCGCGATCGTTTCGATCGAATAAAACCACATATTGGTAGTATCAGTTTTCGTTTCTTATTTTAACTTTTACAAAATTGTAATTATGTGCACCTTATAATATTTTCATTTATTGTAACAATTTACAACTAATAACTTTAGTTTATTCGTTTTTAAAACATTAATTTGTTAATATTTAAATGTTTTAGCACATGACTAAAAAAGGAATTATTTCTAATCATGAATTTCTAAAACTAGATATTAAGTATACGTAGTACTTACCTAATACCGGAGACCCCTCGTAACGGAAACTTTGCATCGCTTCTCCTCGCCTGAAAAGTCACAATATTTGAGATACGTGTTAAAATTTAGCCAGCGATATGAAAATGTAATACCTTTTTTTGAGTTTAATACAAAAATGTGAATGGGTGGGGGCAATAGTCTCTGCAGCCCGAGGTCCTTTTCTGCAATCATTTTTTGGACATTTGTTTTAGCCTAAATGTGTGTTACACTCGAGGTGTTCGAATTCTACGAATTCGCACAAGGTGACCAGGCGTCCCCTATCATAAATAGTAGCTTTTTTGAGTCCCTGTCCCGTATTTTTTTGAGAGGATAACGAAACGCCAAAATGTCCCATTTTTGTGACAATCGGCATAAAGTGTCAACAATTTTAATTTTATCTTAATGTTTTCCTTTCGTTTCGCATTACTTTATACATAAAGTATTGCGAAAGTAGATCATGTACCACGTAAAAAGTGTTTCACCGTCTATTGAAATCTAAAGGGAGAGATTCAGCGACGGTTTTAGGAAGAAAAAAATGCGCAATCGTGTCACTTGAACTTGGCGTTATCGCTGTCGATATCGTTACCGAGAAATTCAATAATACGAAACTTCTGCAGAATTTTTCAGAAATCGTGAATTGAATTCTCAGGTTTCATTGGCAAATAATGTACCAACTTTACAAAAAGTAATTTCTACAACAACAAAAAAAACTTGAAATAAATTAAGTTTCGACATTTTTTATGTGCTATCCATTTCCATTAATGGTTAAAAAGTACAGCATTATAGCATTATTATATGTAAAGTAAAAGTAAAGCATTGTTTAATATTCCTTTTCGTTATGTGCATGTGGCCCTATTTGTACCTTTTGTTAGCCAAGAAATGACCCAACGTCCCGTGTTTGCGCTTTTAAGTTCTGGTCACTGTGCAGTGTTGTGTTGTATGCGGACGTGTTGTGTGTGTGTGTACGCTGACGTGCTGTGTTGTGGTGACGTGTTGCAGTCGCGGGTGGGCGTATGGCACCCGTTCCCGCAGGCGGCGTTCGGCGCCACGCCCTACGGCGCCTCCGCCCACGACGCCAACGGTGAGTGCCCTTCCTTCAGCAGATGCAGAACGAAGTGGATGTAAACCAACCGGATTGTCGTATCCCTCCGCCGAAACGCGTACTCTGAGCTGTCGACGCTGGCGTTCAAAGCGTTGCACAATTCCGTTGTCCAATGGCGTAGCGTGGGTGTCAGCCGCCCGGGGCGGAGGAAAATTTTGTCACCACCTTACTTCGGTATTTCAATTTCAAAGACTAAAATATACAAGATTGTACAACGCAGCAGATTGCCAAACATACAAGTCAATAAATAAAAAACGCAAATCAAATATTTAATACATGGCCGAATGTACACGTACATGAACAATACAATTTTCAAAAATGTTCAATAATTTAACAATCACTACACGCACTTATGAGCACTAAAGTCACTGTTAGGAAAGTGCATTTATAAATGATTAATTTAATGTGAATTGGATCCATCAATGAAACTGTCTTTCAATTGCTAAAGTGTCACTCGTGGATTTCCTGGAGGGACTTCGTAGTGTAATCTAATTTGCAGGTACACTATCCTATATGTGAGAGAAGTAATTAACGTTTAACATAATAAACAATTCAAACAAAATAAAATATGGGTAATCCCTACAAATCAGTAAAGATGGTGTTGCCAGTAGCTACAATGATCAAGATGTCATTATTGTACATTCATTTAGAAGAAGTCGTTACAGAATAAGTCATGATACCATGCTCATTTCAATCGATTCGAATCGTCGGTGCGACAAAAATATGAAATAAAATGATACAAATTATTATTATTATTATTATTATTATTATTATTTAGTGTATAATTTTGCCGTAATCTAAAAGTGCTGCCTCTGCCGCCCCCACTATGCTTGGCCACTGCCCTTATCTATCGGAAAGTGTAGGACGCGCAAGAGAAACTAACTGCTTCATAATTCGGTATAGAGATCATTGCACTCGAAAGGATAATAATGCTCGTCGTATTATTTCTACAGTTTTTGCACTCTACAAAAACGCAGGCAGGTCATGACGCATATGACACTGATTTTTACTTTCCCGTATAGTACTATTTACGGAGTAATAATCGTAATATAGGGTAAGTTAGTATGTAATGCTGTGGAAAATCGATTTCGAGATTTCAACGGAAATACTCGTTTTGGGGTTACCTGATACCGAAAAAGATTTTTTTTTGTTTTGAATTTTTTTCGGGGTCTTCTTACAACAACAAAATTAAAGTTAGAGATTTTTTCTTCATACAAAATTTCTTGTACATAATTTCTTTCATTAAGGTTATGTACATTTCGCGCAAAATTGCGTGCAATTTGTGCAAGTTAAAAAATATTAAATAAAGAAGATTTTCTAAAAAAACGGCTTCAAATTTTTTCTTTAAACTTTTGGTAAGGATAGTGCTAAATGTACTCTATTAGATGACATAAAAGCCATATTGCTCTATTCTTTTATTTTTTCAAAAATTACAAAAACGATTTGTTTGTCTTATCTCTCATTCGTTAATATTTATATTAGTGGTAATTTGTTCACTATATTGTACTTATGAGTGCATGTGCTTTAAATAATGTCAGACAAAGCTTCTCGAAAACTCAACCGTTTTCTGTGAAAACTAGCTCAAAATTCGGCAATTTCAGGAACTCTCAAACTCTATTTTCTCAAAAAACTCATTTTCTCTCTCTCTCTCTCTCTCTCTCTCTCTCTCTCTCTCTCTCTCTCTCTCTCTCTCTCTCTCTCTCTCTCGTCTCGACGAAACGAAAATATTTTTTTCAAACATTTCAAACGGATAGTGGTAATTGCACTCTTTAATGTGTCTTGAAGTTATTTTCGTTGTACTTTTTTTGTTTTTTTCAAAAATTGCAGAAATGTATATTTTTTTTAAAGATCTCTCGTGTTGTTGATATGCACATTTCTAATTTGTAATCACTTAAGTATTTGAGTTAAAGTACACAATGACTTCAAATAAAGTTTCTTGAAAACTCAAAAAATTTCTGTGAAAAAGAGCTTCAAATGTCGAAGATACAGTACTGTTCTTTACTAATCTTTAAAACTATTTTCACTCTATAATTAGGAAAGCGGAAAATTAAGAAAATAATTGAGGCGGCGATAGAAGAGCTGGCAAGAGAATGAGGCGTGTGTTGAGTAGTTAGCCGAGACTAAAGAAAATAGATAACTACTACGGGAAAGTCTGTGCCATTCTGTAGCACCACTTGCCTTACATGTAAGCTGAGAATTGGTATAGAACTGCATTTATCTATCATTGATTTAACTTGAAATTTATTCGTTATTTATATATAAAGAAAAAAATCCCACCCCATTCTCGATCTTGAAAATGGCTTCATTGTCTATCAATTGCAAGTTCCGTATTTTTCTTGCGTAATGAATTGCTTATGTTTAAAATAGCAGTTGTGATGCCGCGATTTATCGGCTTTTCTCGCGAATGTTTTACGATTTCAGGCGTTGGCGGCTATGGAGTTGATTGCTCAGTCATGGCATTTTAAGAGACAAATGCCCTATCCAGGATACACCAGGATACGCCTCGCTCACAATCGCATACCCACGATTATAAACAACTCATCTTGACACTGTACTGCTAGTTTCGTTTACACTCATTCTGCACCATTCTCAACAGTTTCACAAAAGGAACGTGGTCTGCTATTACATCGAAACTTTATCAATAGTTATCTTCGTTTACTTTTCTCGTTTGAAGTAATACATAACATGTAATGTAAATTTACACTTAGAGACGCTCAAATCTCAATTTCTTCTCTTTTTTTAAATTTTTTAATTGTTTATACAAACATGTACTTGAATTTCATGGAACTATTTTATTACTCGTGTTCTTCTAAAGTCCGAGGACGAATTTGTATCGACGACTTACAGACAATCTGCCTCTGCCTGCCGACGTGGCAATGTTTACATTCGCTCATTGGATAAAGAATACGCATCTTAAGCACGAAAGGATTTCGTATATATTATTTGGTTTCCGGGTGCGTCAATTGCTGTGTCCATTAGGCCCGTATGTGTAATGCACGTTATCCAGAAAGGTAACTGTTCCTTCTCCGCAAGTATTTGAGTTCAGGCGCCGATCTTCACACGTAGGCTGTGGGTGTTACTAACTTCCGGGTATCTCCATCAGTGGAACATCTCAATAAAATAAATGTTTGTTTTCATGTATGCATATATGCATGAATGTACGTGTGTATATATAAAAATCGGAAGCTTATAGGAAGGCAACAAGAATCAACCTCCCAGCAACTACGCCCGTTTTGAGTTTGGGGCTATGAATCTTCCAAGATCCTAGGCATTACCGCATTACACACTATAAAGGCGCTGCACATATTCGGCATTCGCCGAGCAGAGAGCTAGTGCTCGACCAATCCCGAACAGCTGATGTGTTCGGCGAATGTTAGCCCCCTTTGATGTGTCTTAAAAGACCGACGCGCGGTGGGTAGGGCGAGTACCGAAAGTTCGGCGCTCGGCGAATCGCAAGCAACCCATCCACACTTCTCGGGATTAGCCGAACGTCGCATGTGTGGAGGGAGCCGCCGTAACAAGAAAATTCTTCCACGGGCGGGAACATTCCATTTCGCAAACGAGACGCTCATATCTTTGTACAATATTGTTCCCATGCTCTATCACGCACGCCTTCAGCGGAGTTATTGCTACGCTGTCTTCTTTCACACGATACAAGACTGTTGTATTGTGTTGTCTCAGTCTTCTGATACAGTTATTTTTCTAACTCAGTGTCGGATTTGCATGTGAACTCATTGGCATTTGCTTACGATGAAAATTCGAGGTTAACATGATTGGCAAATAACAATAGTAATAATAATAACAACAACAATCAAAATAGTGGCGAGACAAACTACTCCATGGGCAATATTTAAAAAGAATGGACAAGGTGCAGATCGATAAAGATCAATTGTTTATACGATTTAAAAGGGAAAGAATGAAACCAGAATCGGAAGAACGCGTAATAGCCCCAAGATCAGGCGTTGCGAACACAATACGATAGAGGTTTTCTAAATTTCCCAAGATAATAAATGCCGCATTTGCCAGGAACAAGTAAAAACCATTTATTTATTTATTTATTTACTTATTTATTTATTTATTTCATTTATTTATTTACGTCAAAAACAGTTCTAACTGTGTGTGACGTGCTATTGGGAGAAGTTAATTTGAAGTTGCATTTATGTCCAAAAGCAAAACAAGGGGCCATCTAAGTATTTGCTAATGGGTCAGAGAAACTGGGCAAAAACCTGATCGAGATGGAGGTCCTAGACCAAGAAGGTTAAGTACAATACTTGTTATAGGGTCTTTCGAATTATACAATCCTAATGGTAAATAAAACACTAAGTGTCCATTTGCAAACTATTTCCATCGGAAATAATATTTAGAGAAAATAAAATAATCAGCGTGAAGAAATTTTATATAGAAAAAGCGTTATTAACAAACTTTGAGTCTATGTATAATGATTATAAAACTATTACAGCGACAAAGAGGAACACAGATATCATTCCGAAAAAAATTCATAAAGAAATTAGTAGACGTCGGCATTATATTTGTTACAAAATATTCAACGCGTTGAGTACAGAACTCAAAAATTGTGATGTTAATACACGAGACAACGAAAGCGTATCAGATCCTGGATTATTGATTTGAATGATTCAATAATTCAATCATTTTATCAACCCATGCAGTGACTAATGTATAATGTCTGAATATGTCTCAAATTATATTATATTTTATATTATTTTTCATTTTATAATTTTCATTTTTCTTTAATTTCGTTTATTCTTCAAAAATTGCTAATGAAAAAGGTAGACATATATGATACATAATTAGTCATTGCAGGTTCGCGCACAAGACTAGGTCTTCTGCGAAATAATGTCAACATTATTTGTACTTTGTTACAACCTGTAAATAAATAAATAAAATGTCGTTTATTGTACTTGGGACTTAAACTTTTGTATAGAATTTTGTTTCAAATTTTGTATTGAATGATTACATCGTCTCAGTATGTCCAATTCTAGCAAAAAACCGAATACTTGACGAGACACGACAGGGTGTGTAGTTACCTCCATAGGCAGATCAGTACCGCCCTCGAAGTTCCAAACACTTGATCCAAGTGGTACGAACACTCCAAAACAGGTGACGTCTGTTATGCAGGCCTTACATTAGAAATGTTTCCGCAATATCTTTCAGCAATTTGTTTCTGCTTCTTGCGATCTTTACACTAGCAACAGCAAGGAGGGCCAATATATTGTCAGAAAGATCTGAGCAAGATCTTTCCGGCAAGATCTGGCAGATCGCTTTACATTAGGACTATTTGTTGCCATGATTAGTGACAGCGCGAGGAAAATGGCGCATGAAATTAAGTAAGGTTATACTTCACGTCCCCAGATATAACTAGTGGAATGCATGAGATGCGAGTTGCGGTCGCAGTTATTGTGCTAAATGCGATGAAGTAACGCCGACGACTTGTGAGGACGTGTGACGGAATTTTAAGAAAGGAAAAAGGGCTTGTGCGAATTAGGTAGAAGTGTCTGAATATTTTTCATAAATCAAAACGATTTCGTGGATTTTGATTCGCGTGGGAGCAAAGTAATTTTCTTTTAATAAACAGTGCAATTACTAATTCGGTAAAAAGTTTGAAAATATCCATTTACTACTACTGATGTATGATAGAGTAATCTTAAAATTAATTTAGATTAGATTAATATCTTGATAATTTTTAACGTAAAAAATTAATTATCAGGAGACATGGCTGAATCAAAATTTGAACATTTG
Source organism: Gryllus longicercus (assembly GCA_038098605.1). Lineage (NCBI taxonomy): Eukaryota > Metazoa > Arthropoda > Insecta > Orthoptera > Gryllidae > Gryllus > Gryllus longicercus. The sequence continues at coordinate 461,370 of JAZDUA010000568.1, read as the reverse complement.
ATAATCAACCGTAGAGGGAATATTTATTACTACTTCTTTTATTGTCGCAAACCTTTTTCACACACCCATTTTACGAAAAAATGCATATTAAAATGGAAATATTACGTCCATGTACTACCGTACGTACTTCCTGCGCATGTGAACTTGGTCATCACTGGCTTCTTTCAGCAATATTTTGCTCATACTTCAATCCAATTCTAGTCCCAGCAACAGCCGGCAATATCTTTCCGAGAATGGAAACACACGAGTTTACACTACAACCGGAATATCTAGCAAGAAATATTGCCAACATCAGAAACATTGATTGCCGCAATGTTTCCATTGACAACTTTTCTTGCGAAATAATATTGCTCGCCATTTTCTTGCAAGTGTAAAGCCAGCTTTGGATTGTGTACAACATTGTACGAGCAACAATTCTAACTGATCGCACGATAGCGGCAAAAAAAACGGATATTGTCATCCTGGATTTGGAGAAAAAATCGTGTCTTCTTGCAGACCTTGCTGCATCAGAAAGTCGTAACCAAGGAGGCAGAGAAACGTCTTATATACAAGAGTTCGAGATCTGCCGAATGTTAGGCGTAAGAACACAGGTGGTCCCAATTGTTATCAGAGCTCTGAGAATTGTTCTACATAATTTGTGTAAGAACTTGTTGGAACGCCTAAGTAATTCAAAAGACTGGGAAGTGCAAGAAATTTGCTTTATTTGGAACAAATTTGACGCAAAGTATTGTGGAGGCACCGATAGCCCCTATATCTGCTCCTTAGGAAGCTAGTTACAACCCAGAGTCGATCAACCGACTAATAACATCTTTAGTCGTGAATTAGTGAGATAATATAATAATAATAATAATAATAATAATAATAATAATAATAATAATAAAGTTTCTGTAAGCACTTCAAGAGAGGTCCTAGACTAAGTCAGTAGCGTAACGAAATGAGCGCGGGCCCGCCGGCAAAAATATTTTCCGGGTTATCTTCATAAAAGTGTTAGCAAACACAAGTAATGTTAGTACCTTAAATAATAATAATATGCCTTAAAATTAGGCCTCCTTTTACCTGGGCCCGCCCGCATGGCAGACCTTGCGGCACCGAACGTTACGCTACTGGTTCGAGTCTAAAACTGTGGCGGGTTTTTACAATAACTAAATGACTTCAATCACTATCAGGAGCAGAATTTTAGCGGCCAGCTGTTTTGATAGTTCGTTTCCCGTGGTTTCTCCGATGAATACAAGGCGAGTGCCGGTTCAGTATCCTAACAATCGAATCATGGTCAGCGCACGATCTTTCCGACTTCATCCTTGTCTTCCTGTCCTCTCATTCACGCTATAGATGCCCCAAGCTTCCACACGTTTGTAACTCAGCCGGGACTTCAGGGCGTGCTCTTACTGATCTTACGCGATTGCTGCTGAAATCGTTGAAACACTTCAACACAACGTTTTCCAATGCAATGTTGCAAGGTAATCCAATCATGCGAAATTGGGTTTGGAAGGGAAAGACGGCACCATTAAGTAGGTGAATAATTAATAATGAATACCGAAGAAAGATCGGGCATTTGTAATGAATATGCCACGTGGTCTCTGGGGAGGGTCTTGTGAATATGCGAGAAGACCGGTTCGTCCTGATAGAAATGAGGTAGATTTGGTTGGAGTGGGATACCAGTGGAAAAAGGCAGAATTTAGATGATGAAATAACAATCTGTAATAAATAATAATTCTATCTAAGAATGGGGAGGTCTTTGTGAAAGTGATTTCGTTGTTGTTTACAATTTATAATTAAAAATAATTGATTTGCAATGTTTGAAGGCAAAGAAAGGGTGAATGAAAATGCTTTGGGCAAAATTGGTATGCAAAGGAGATCAACTAATGATCGTTTTGTGTAGTTAGACTGAGGTTGTCAGGATACTCAGTTCATTATTGATAGAACTGGATTAGTACACCGTATGTTTTTTGTCGGGCACGATTGATGTGTGATTTTCATGTATTCGATCGAGGAGGACAAATTGGTATTTCAGGGAAAGTTAGGAGTGAGAGTGAGGGGTGTAATTATTATTGTTTGAGAACTTGTGAAGTGCAGTTGTGATGTTGGAGGTTTCTGTCGACGTAATGCAACGATTGTCGTTTTGGTGTTGGTGAGTTTTAGATGAATGTGCAGTTTCTTATGATGGATTTCTTACCGCTGAGAATTGAACGTTTCGTTAGAAAAGTTGGCAGTGAAACAATAGTTCAATTCCTAAATATATATGATCTATGATAATTGAATTATTTTTTTCATTATATTGCCATTTTGTCGCTATTCTTTGTTGAAAAGTTAGTATTAATAACGTATGAGTGAGAGTCAGATGGGTAATTTTGTTTTATTTAATGTTATCGAAATTCAGCAAAGAATTCTGGGATCAAATTTAATTATTAAGTGAATTTCGTGGTGGCAGTCGTCGTGGTTATGATAGTCCCCAATATAATTCAAACACGTTTATAATTTGTTTATCCATGTGTCCGTATTTACTGAGATTTTATTTTTGCTATTTTTTCTCCAGCAAAAAAGCCTAAACTAACGACAATCTTACTGAAGCAATAAAAACACTAAAATTAATTTTCGTGGGAAACGCATTTTACGATTTTGTACGAAATACTTTGGTTTATACTACAAATTACCTTCGTAGAAAAGCAAATTTTCATTCTATTAGCACGAATCTTCTTTTAACCTTTATCAAAGCGATGACGCAGGTATTTGTGAAGAAAACAATGCACATTGTGCAGGACGCATCTAGAAACGTCATTGTCGATAACATATCACACACGATGGTATTTCTTCAAAGAAGATTAGAAATACTTGACCGCGAAACGTTGGTAGAGGAATTTTGTCCTTGTGAGACGTGCGAATTTATGCTTTTTTTATAAATTTATTTCTTCTCGTCCGACAGTTTTGTCTTTCGAGAACGAAAGTTTTTGTCTTTCGAAGGTATATTATAATATAGAGCTTTTAAGCTATGGCCATCCTTAAGTCTAAATTGGTTTTCTTCTATGAATTTTAACTTTTGACCAGCGTAGAGGTAAGTAAGAATGAAGTGGCGGAGGAGGAGGGTGAGAGATACGTAGAAGTTAGAGATTAGAATCGGGCTTTTGGGAGTATTGATTTAATGCGAGGTCGGTTATTTTTTTTCTAAGTTAAACATTGATGAGCAGGAAGAATTCGGTAAGTTGTTGAATAAAGTGTTGGCCAGGTGTTTTACTGACCCCTTGAATTCTGATGCAACTAATTCTGGTCTGATTTGTTAATTGGCGATTGACATGGTGCATTTAGTGTCGATTTGAGATATTTTGGGAGTGTTCTTTACTTCTTAGTGCATGGCGCTGCTCCTCCCAGAGTTGGGCATGCATATGTCATAGTAGCATTATGACTGATTTTGAGATTCATCCGAATTCTACTCCCATATGTGAACGGCAATTTGTAATCGGGTCCAGTTTGAGGGTTTTAATTTTCATTTTGTCTATGTATGCATTTACATGGAGTTTCCACGTAAGTCTTTGTCGAATGAATACTCCTAGTGCTTCACCAGGGAGGTGTGATAAAACGTTAAACGTTTTTTAGTTATATACTTGTATTTAAGCAGCTTTATAATGTGTACTGAATATTTCTCTCTCTCTCTCTCTCTCTCTCTCTATATATATATATATATATATATATATATATATATATATATATATATATATATATATATACTTTGGTCTTTTGCGTTGCATTTTCTCAATTGCATTTCTTTGGCCAATTCCTTTTGTGATTATGAAGCTGCGGAATTTTGCCTATTTGTTTATTTTTTCCTTCAATGGAAATTCCAATATTTTAGGTTACTTATTCATTTTGAAGCATTTTTATTTGCGAATTTTATAGTGACTATAAATACCTACTTCCTTATTAATTGCCTAAATGTCTAATCTCGTATTTATTGATCAAAATTTTAATAATCCTTAATTTATTTTTTTTACTTTTTTCGTAATCCTACAGATTACAGATAAATCTAACAACTATCCATAAGTCTACGTTCCGTTTTATTGCCACCATAGTGCGTATATTTATGAAACACGTAAAACCACTGGTGGTGGAAAAGTTATTTTTTACTTTGACTTTTTAAACAATTGTTTACTCAAATGTAGATTTTTTTCATAATTTTTTTTCCTCGAATGTACCAATGGACAAAGAATAAATTGAGTCAGTTTCATTTTTCGCAAACACTGTATTTTTGAAGATTGTAAAAAGTTAACATTACAAAAGTACAATATTGAATACAGATATTTTTGTCTTAAATTAAATATGTTCTAAAAATCAGATCTTTAAATAATTCCATGAATAATGTTTTTACACTAGTGGCTTTTGCGGGCCCACGCTGTTTAGCTCATTGGTCAGAGTGCTCGCTTTCCGTGACGCGACCCCTGGGTTTATTCCAGGTCGAACAAAACTATACTGTGCGTTTTACTTGCACTTTCCCGGTTTATGTTGCAGTGTAAGGATGAGAAAACTCACTTTTCAGGTTGAGAAGATCAGAATTAGGTGTGGGGATGTCTTTGTGCTAACCACACTTACCCCTTAAACCTATGGCCTCTAGGCCGGAACGCTGCAAGTAAGGCCCTGGCCTGATCGCGGGCTCTCGAGACAATTACAAACGGTTTTGCGGAATTTCTGCTTAAATTTCAAGCAAATTATAAAAAAGATTAAAAAACTACAAATGTTTGTTTCATTTTTTCCACGTATTGAACATGGAACACTTACAAGAATGGAGCATGACTCATTTTGGTTGAACTCTGAATTTTTGAAAATTGAATATTTTGAAATATATTTTTGAATACAATGCGAGAAAGTATGCGCTGTTGGAACACCACTACTTACATTTATGTCATACATGTCGATTAAAACATCGTATATTATTTTTACGTATGTTTAAATTAAATATGTGAGAAAAAAGATGAAATGGTACTGCATTAGAGAATCAGCTTGCATTTAATAAAAAGGAAAAAAAAGTAGCTTCTGCGGTTCAGCCTTTTTTCTCCGAATTGTCCAACAATGAAAGAAAAGCCGGCCCGGATGGCCGAGACCGCTAAGAACGCCTTCCCATGTCGCGACGACAGCGCGCTTCCGTCAAGACTCGCTATGCAAAGCGAAGGAGGGGGTACGCGCCACCGCTAGCAGAATACAGCTTTAAATGGGAGGCTTCCCACTGCGGCCGCCGGTCGCCGCGTTTTACCTGCTGGGTTCCCTTTCTTCGACGTCGCCGGAGGGTCGGCGAAGAGCCCTGCCTATTGACGTACGCGCGCTGCCGTGGCGGCGTGGGAAGGCGCCCTAAGGCAGTAGTGCCGTAGCGATCTCGGACCAAAGGATCAAGTCCCGCGTCGGGCATGAGTGTATTTGAGTTCGTTTTTCCATCCCCTATCATCACCATATCATTTCATTTTGACAGTTATCATACCGTTACTCGCAATAGTGGTCGCTAATGGCCTAGAAGTTGATGCGACCTTTAATAACAAAAGAAAAAAAAATCAACGAAGATGTCAGAACGATAATGAAAGCATTCTATGAAGGTTTAATTCCGTGAAGAAATTACGTATTTACTTTAGAAACCTTCTAAACAAGAACATGAATAAGGTTAAGAAAAATATATAAAGCCTTTCTAAATGCCTATTTTACCAGCCTATTTCTACAATTTTTGTGACTATAAGCTTAGTGATTGTTATATTTCCTCCAATATGAGCAGAACAGTGTTGCCAGGTCCGATGGACATTCGGCCGCTAGATGGCACGCGTAATTCCGCTAGATTCCGCTAAATTTAAAACTTCTTGCCGCAACTTTTCCGCTAAATCAAGATATTTAATTTTACATATAATAACAGTTGTTTTTAATAAATTATATTTATAATATCGAGTAATTGTTTATATAAATAATTTATAAATATTAAATGAATATGTGATACAAAAGTATTAAAAATGAAAATATTTGAAATTTATGAATCAGAACTAGGGTGATAAATATGCCATGTAAGAAATAATATTAATTACGCGTGTAGAATAAATAATTTATAATTTTTTATTTTATAACATGATAAAAATACAAATTCGATATTTACAACGTATTTTAAATATATATAAAATATACAAATATAAGCAACGATTAAATATTGCACATGCTTGTGTAATTATATTTATAATTTATAACTTAAATCTAACTATATAATAGTTTACACAGACGAATCGCAGTAATAATTGAATAATAATATTGATTTATTATTACTATAATTTTACATTACTATTCACTACTATTAAGTTCTGAAACAAGCTCGTCTATTATTTGGACTTCATTATTGTCCTCATTTATTTGCTTATTATATTTCGCATTTGAACCTATAAGCCTATGAACTTCATCTGGAAATCGAAAATTATTACATTTTCCATGCCGTTTTAAACTAAATCGAATGTTTAAAACAGCATTCACCATTTCGGTTTCCATACGATTTCTTAGCTTACTTTTCACGATATTCTTATGTCTACTAAAATAATACTTTTTAAATATTAGTTTCATAATTTAATATGATAGAATATTAACGCGGATGTAGATAAAAATATTAAAGTATATTACTGCAATATTATTAAAATATTGTTCTTAGAGAGACTTGAATTTGCAGGCTGAATATTTATTTATTTATTCACAAACTATTACGCTTAGCATTTCAAAAACTGTACAAAGAGATATTGCATATTTAAAGAGAACGCGGATAATATTTTCTCCACGTTTGATTGGATATTTGGTGGAGAATCTCCGGCCGCTAGCCAATGAGAAAGGCACCACGCGCCTAGTTGAGGGTTAAGGTAATAGGACTCATATCAGATTTATGGTTCCAGCGGTATTTGTTTACTTTGGATAATAAGGGACGGAATACTTTACATGTCCCCATTAGTTTTTGGTCATCGAAACAAAAGTTTATAAATGGAAACATGTTTCAACCTTGTCGCTAGAAATTCCGCAAATTGGCTTTCATTCCGCTAGATTTTCCGCTAGCCGCTAAATCATTATTTCTCGTCGCTAGAACGGTTGAAATTCCGCTAGATCTAGCGGCCAATCCGCTAAACTGGCAACACTGGAGCAGAATATGACGAGAGCGATAGCATCTTCGTGAGATTTAGTAAGTCGTTCACCATCCATCTCAAGATAACAACACCCAAAAACCAAACACAACCAAAATTAAAGAATAGTTTTACGCTAATAAGTGCTGACTTCCTGAATTTTAGGCTCTTTAGGATTTCCCCATATCTTAGATGCAGACTCAAGCCAGATGCACTCGCGTATAAAGAACAACTTGCTTTATTGAAGTCACGGAAAGTACATCCAAATTTAAAGGTTAATTACATATCTTACAAAATACAGACTATACAAGTAATATTATTATTAATAATTATACTAGTTAACTAATTATACTAATTATACTATTATTAATAATTTACTAGTGTTAGGGGACATGAATGCTCGAATTGGCAATGAACAGGAAGTTTTTTCTGACTTCGACCGGCAAGAAGCGAGAGCGAATTCCAGAAAAAGCAAAGACTCGGTCATCAATAATGATGGGCAGGAATTGCTAGAATTATGCGAAAGATTTAATCTCGAAATCTTAAATGGCAACTATGGACAGGATACGGAAGGGGAACTAACTTTTATTAGTGGGAATGGAGGTAGTGTAATAGATTACGCTCTGTTGTCGCAGGAAAGAATAGACAATTTATTAGATTTTGGGATCGAATTACGGGCAGAATCTGATCATTTGCCTGTGTGCGTGCATTTAGCAGTAAATGCTTCTGCACTGCCATCGGCAGGGGAGCGGGTAGGAGCAACGAACTTGACAATAGGAAGACAACGGTTTGTATGGAAAGAGGAAACGCGACAGGAATTTGTACAGGATATTCTTTAACTCGGCAGGCTGGGCGCGAGAGGATTGCTCGCCGGAAATGCAAACAATGAATTTAGAAAGTCGGCTCTACCGCTCAGGGAAGGGTATTCGAAGGTGGGGAAGAAGAGGAAGGGAACTGACCCAAGGGTGGTTTAGCGAGGAGTGTCGGGAGACCAGGCGCGAAACTATAATAGCCTTAAGGAATTTCAGAAACAGGGGAACGGAAGAAGCTAGAAACAGTTATTTGTTATTACGTAGGCAGTACGAGGCCACAATTAAGAAATCGAAGAAATCTTGGCAGGATAGTGAGGCAGCAAGAATACAGGCAATTCTAAGAAACGATTATAGTAAATCAATTTGGGACGTTATCAGATCTTTGCGTAATAAAATAAATTCAAGTAATGAAATTTCAGCAGACAAGTGGGTGCAATATTTTTCACGGACGTTCACAGTAGAGACCATTGAAACAGGGCAAGGTATTTTCACTGACCGGAGTGTGCCTGAATTAGACGAACCTCTAACCTGGACTGAAGTAAATAGGGCTATTCTAACAATGAATAATAAGAAGGCAGGCGGCGCGGACGGCATTCCGACAAAATTTATTTCGGAATTGTGGCACATAGACCCAGAAAGTATTATGAAGTTATTTAATGCAATTGCTGATTCCGGCTCGTATCCAGAAACGTGGAGTACAGCTATCCTCCAACCGATTTTTAAAAATAAAGGGGATGCGAATTGCCCACAAAATTATCGCGGAATTAGTCTTTTGCCAGCGCTGAGCAAACTGTTCTATAAAATACTCAACGGGCGACTGAGTGAATGGGCGGAAAAGTACGGTAAAATACCAGAATTGCAAGCAGGCTTTAGGAGAGGCTTCGCGGCAACAGACAATATATTTGTGTTAGATACCCTAGTAAAACAGGCGCTGGCGCGTAAACGGGGCCACTTATATTGCAGTTTTGTGGATTTTGAAAAGGCTTTTGACTCTATTAATAGGGATGCTTTATGGCGAAAACTAAATGAGCTAGGCGTCTCACGTAAAGTTTTAAATGTGTTGCAGAGCATGTATAAGGAAGTAAATTTCTGCGTCAGGTGCGGTGACGGAAGTATAACGCAAAAAATAAAATCGACAGTAGGAGTAAGACAGGGGTGTCCTCTTTCACCGCTGCTGTTTATCTTGTTTATAAATGATTTATTGACGTGGGTACAGGAAGCGGATACAGCGGCTCCGGTAATTGATGGCTTGAAAATTCCCGGAGTACTATATGCTGATGATTAAGTCTTATGTTCGGAGACGATTGAGGGCTTACAGAAGAGTTTAAATATTCTAGAACGGTATAGTGAGACATGGGGACTAAAAGTAAATATTCAAAAAACGAAAGTAGTAGTCTTCAAGAATGGGTTTATCTGGGGTAGCAAAGAGAAATGGTACTACGCTAGGGAAGAAATTGACCGCGTCAAAACATTTACATATCTTGGTGCAAAATTTTCCATGAATGGGGGATGGAATAATCACATATTGACCGCTCACAGCAAAGGAAGAATTGCGCTCAAAGAAATCGTTTGCGCAGTGCGCAGGGTTCCGGAATTGTCGGTAAAAGTATGCGATACAATGTTCAAATCGTTAGTTCTCCCAACTATGAACTATGGGGCAGAAATCTGGGGAGTGGATGGGATAGATCGACTAGAAAGCATCGAAACAGATTATTGCAAATTAATTCTGGTAGTTTCTAGGTGCGCAGCAAATTCCGGAGTCTTAAGAGAGGTCGGTAGTATAGGAATTTGGAGAGATTTTAAAATGAAATCTATTAAACTGTGGATTAAATTAGCAGATGCACAAGGTGACACACTTATACATAGGTGCTTTAGAGTGCAATGGCAGGGAAGCGACCATCGCTACTGGGCGTACAAAATTAAACGGCTACTTGACCGCGCAGGGTTGGGAGACGTCTCTCCGGAAATGGTGGGAGATAGGGGAACTCGTGAGATAGAACGGCTGATTTCCAATAGACTTGCGGATATTAAAAGGCAAGAGATCTGGGCAGCAACGGCTGAAAAACGTTCGCTAGTAGCTCAAATCCATGCGAGTCCGGTATGGGGTTGCGAAAGTTACGTTCATACTCTCGGAAAGGACGCAAGAGGGGGGTACGCTTGGTTTAGGGTTGGGGGATGGATGCAGCGTAGACTAAAGGACGCAAGTGGTAATGGCATATGTGTGCTTTGCGGTGATAGGGAAGACTGGATTCACATCCTCTTAATTTGCTGTGCAACCGAATCATGGAGAAAAAAATGGATGGGAATGGGAAATTACTACTTCCTAAACAGGAACGTAACGCTCGCCCAAAACATTTTAGGTGATAAAAGGTCTAAATTCATGAAAGAATTAGGAACATTTTTAGGAAAGGTTCGGACCATTAGGGAAACTGAAATTAGGAAGTGGGAAAACAGCACCGGTTAGCTTGAGCGGATCCTAGACTGGAGAGAAATAAATAAGTCAATAAGCTAACAATATGTAAGTTAATCAGTAATTTTATGTTAAGTTAGTAAATAGTTAAGAAATAAGTCATAAGTCGTAGTCAATTGGTAAGTAACAGGGCAATATAATAAATAAAATAAAACTGGCATAGTAATAAGCACATTAGGGGGTGAATGGAAGGGGGGATCGAAAATGTAAGGGCAGAGGCGCTGGTGCGGACGATCTTCTGGGGCGCTGTTTGATTTCAGGTGCTGAGGAGGCCAAGCACTGCAAGGAGACGGCGGGACGCCCGCGCCAGAAAATAAATAGTTAAAATAAACGGATAGATTAGTATGTACTCGGCTTCTGACGGCAGGTTTTTCCCCCTTCAGGGGTTTTTTCCTGAGCCGTACCTTATGGTCTCTTGTCCACGGCTTTGATGCGATGGAGAGACCATTTGGGATGAATACCAGAATTCGAAAGATTAGAACGCGAAAGGATGTAGGTATTGTAATGGCTTAAAGGCCTTCGGCCTAGCCACATAGGATCAAGTAAGCCAAATTGTTAGTAATAATTACCTATTAAATAAAATAATAATAATAATAATAATAATAACAACAATAAGAAGAATAACGAAAGGCCGATCCGTTGGTTGAGATTGCTAGGGTGCAGTGGCGGTCTCGGACCAAAGGATCGCGGGTTCAAGTCCCGCCTCGGGCATGGTTGTGTTGTGAGTGTCACTATGATCGTGTGTGTCTGTTTAATTGCTCATCATTTATTTCATCCCATTTCCCGAGGTTAACAACCCCGAGGTATAAAAATGGTATCAGCATTGAAATGAATGTGAATCGTTTTTACAGATTACTTATCGACCATATTCCCTAATTTAATTTGTCCTTGAACATGCGTGAAAAAAAGCTCTAATTTTTTATGCTAGGCATTTTATGCTCGCGTTGTCGTGTGACTTGAGGTTAGTTTCAGGAAGCAGGTGTAGTTTTAACCGTTCCTTTCCCATCAACTGCGTGCTGTGCTTGTGTCGCAGGCGTGTTTTTGTGCTCATGGGGGTGCTTGTAGCAGGAGTTAGGAGGGGGGGGGGCAAATCGCTTAGTATGCTTAAGCGCGTGCTGTGCTCGTGTCGCAGGTGTGTTGGTGGACATGTGCGTGCTCGTGTCGCAGGAGTTGAGAGGGGTGCGGTGTCGCCTTGTGTGCTCAAGTGCGTGCTGTGCTTGTGTTGCGGGTGTTTGGCTGAGCCCATTGCGTGCTTGGCTCTCAGGAGTTATGAGGGGGACGCAGTCGTCTTGTGTGCTGTGCTGTGCTGGTGTCGCAGGCGTGTTGGTGTGCTCACGGGCGTGCTTGTTCTTGTGCCGCAGGCGTGGTGGGCGGGGAGCTGGAGGCGCTCACCGAGCGGATGCAGGAGATGAATCTGGGCTTCCGGAAGACGCCAAAGCGCCCGCCACCAAACTACATGTGCCACCTGTGCTGGCACAACGACCACTACATCAAGGACTGTCCAAAGGTACGCATTGCTCACGCATTGCAAAACATGGCATGTGGTTCACGTCACTTTTGATCAGTGGCAGTGGTAATAATGTTGATGTACAAATGTGTACTGTTTTTGTACTCGCATATCTGATAAGCGTGTTCTGAATTTTCTTCCTTTACCCCGTAAATTCTGTACAATCTTATCTTATTTTCTTAACTAGTATTTATCTTTTAATTCTCCTCAGCATATAACTACACTGTGAGACTTGCTATTAAATTTAATGAATGTTAGTATATTAATGTAAATGAAACGTAATTTATATTATACACTAAAAATAACTTAATATATACGTACATTAAATTTAATGCTTAAAGTTAGATTTAATGTAGAGTTATTTTTTCGGGCCACATACCTCTCATTATGCATCTTATATTCATAATCACCTGTCCATCAAGATCGTTCATTCATTCATTTCATATAGTACCATACAGTGTTTACTCTTGCGCCTTAATGTACACGTGTTCATTAAATTTAATCTACGTTCATTATAATTACTGTATGTACCTTTACATTAAAATAATACAGAAACTTCTCAGTGTAGCTATATTTCTCCAACTCGCATCGGCTTCTTTCCTTTTTATTTATTTCTTAAATACTCAAGTTACTTGCATTCTTTTATCTTCAACAATATATCTCTCTTTACTTCCTTCTTGCACCTGATTATCCGTTTCTGTTAGCAACCAAAGTACTAATTTTTGCCTCTTTCCTATCTCATATTCCTCGTTTCTTCCGCAGCCGGGAACGATTCTCTCGTCTTTTATAAAATTTTCCCCTTTCCTGCTTCAAACTGGCATGTATGTTCTACTTCCTTCGATATCTCCCTCCCCCTTCTTATGTACCCCTAACTATCATATTTCCACCTTTCCCCCAATCGCTGTTCAAACTTGGCCCTTTTTTCGATTTACTTCATCTTTCCGTCCTTTCTCTTTCCCAACAAATCCTCAGACGCATTCAACCAAACACAACATCCACCGAATAAATTTCTCCTGATACTCTCTATTCCCATCTCTCTCTCTCTCTCTCTCTCTCTCTCTCTCTCTCTCTCTCTCTCTCTCTCTATCTATCTATCTATCTATCTATCTATCTCTATCTATCTATCTATACCTATCTATCTATCTATCTATCTATCTATATCAACTCCCAGTTCATTCCATCGTAATCGACTTCTGTACCCGACTGCTAAGACTTTTAAACGATGATGACTCACGCACTTAACAACGACTCGAACCGTAAAGAAACAAGAAAATGCACTATTACTTTTAGAGCTTATGTAGAGCACAGTGCCGTACCGATTATAATGTAAATGACCGGTCGAATTGGACCTAATACACGTGTACAACAAAATTATGAAGCGTTTTTGTAGGTTTTGGCGATGCGATCTCTGCGAGTATGCAGGGAATTAAATCAACGCCAGCAAAATAGATCTGTACGTGGCATTGATTAAACTCTAGTCTCCAAAGGCATTTCCGCTCAAAACGCCATAATTGTTTTTAAGATGTTGCCAACACTAATGTTGAAATCCTTACGTGAACAAGTGAAGTTAATTTGAACAAGTGAATCGCATATTTCATTTTAATTTTTATGGGTAGACCTATTATTATATTTTTAAACATAAAGTTTCGAAAACCTACGCACAATGTTGCCTTGGAACTTATTAAATTTGAAGACTTTCAAGTGTATTCGGAGAAAACAAAACTTGAGTATTTTCAGAGAATGAATTAACAACGTTCGACGTCTCACGTTTACCATCCTAAGTGTACAAATACCGATTGACCGAAAATGAACGAGACCCAGAACTTAATCTTATAAAACTTTACCAACACCTTGTTCACACAAACATATAAAACAGTCGCCCTTCAATGTTTTTCTAGATAGGCAATTAAAAGAGCAATTACAGAAATAGAAGTGAACACAAATTAGATTGAGTTTGTGGAGTTTTAATCTCTTCAAAAATTAGGGGAGAAAAATATGGAAGAGTTAAACAAATCCGGAGAAGAATCAAATGTGGTTATAGAAGACTGAATTTTCGGAACTAATTGAGAATGATCTTATATTAGGATAAAAACAGCTTACTGTGATCTTTGTGCATTTTTGTGCTTATTAGTAAAAACCGTAAAAAATGTACCTGTACTAACATGCAAGTCTTTTTTACGACGGTGATAATTTTGAAATTAAAATATTTCCACTTCAAAACACGTATGGAGGTAACATTTAAGACCATTGGGTCCATCCAGGATTCTTTTTAATTAAGCTCTTTTATTGACAATTTACTTTGTCCCTAACAACTTCCTTAGCAGCACTAATTTTCACATCGGCGTCGTGCACCGTTGACGCTTGATCTGTCAAGAATTATTCTTTGCGTTCCAGCTTGGCTATTGTTTCGGGCATGAATTATGGCAATTTCATTCCAAACTATATGCTTCACAAACGACAAAAAATGAATTTTCCGTCATAAATAGGATCTTCATGATCCAACAACTAGGAACGAATTAATGTAGCTTTCGAAGACTTGTCTTTCGGCATTGTTCCCCCGATAGTAGGAATTTGCCTGACTTACGTCTTTCCTCGCCTGGATTGCGAAGACTTGGGGCGTCGCAGCGATTTGACTCAAACCTGTCAACAGCGCAGCTGCACCCGCAACGGGTGCAATTGCCCAAGACACGTGTTTTCAAACCACGTCACCACTTCCAGGCGCATCGCGATGATGTATTTAAAATGATCTTTAGATTTTATTTACTTCAATCCTTGCGTCTTTTTATGTCCACAAAATAATTTTGTACTATCATAGTATTATTAGTAGTAGATTGGAATAAATCTACTTATAATTAAAATATCATAGTATTATTAGTAGTAGATTGGAATAAACTACCTGCAGAAGCACTAGAGGCTCTTCCTTCTAATGTAGCCAAATTTAAAAATATGCTTCATTCCATCTAGATCATCTCGAATAATACTGACTGAGACATTTATCTTTATTATTATTTTTATTATTATTACTTTTATTATTAATATTATTACGTTTATTATTAATATTATTACGTTTATTATTAATATTATTACTTTTATTATTATTAATATTACTATTACTTTTATTATTATTGTATTATTACTGACAAATTTATCATCATTGTTAATGTTATTAGCTTTGGGGAAATTTTTAAGTTATTATTTCTTATATTGTTATTGTTATAATTATTATCGACATGTGCCGTAGTAGACCTAATTGTAAATGTTAAAAATGTTTAGTAATTCTAATTCTAATTGTTATTATGTTTGCCACCGAGCATTAGCTCAAAGCAAACTTTAATAAATCTATCTATCTATACGTTATTTGTTTATATATGATATTCTGTACTAATTAATTATGGATTTTTGCACGTCCTTTCCCAATAAGCTTCTGTGGCTCGTGTAGCATCGACGTACATCCGTAGCGCGCGTCGGGGATATTTAATATTTCCACCCACGCAGGTCAATGGTTTCCGTGCCCACGCGAGCTGTGCCCAACCTGTGTTTGGTTGAGATCCAAATTAAACGTCGCAAAAGAAATGAGTCACCGTTTCAAATATTGAACCCAGATTTGAAGAATTGTTGATGAAGAAGTAAGCTCAGCCTTCCCATTAATTTTAAACGAAGAATTTGGCCATACAATTAAAAGTTGGATAAAATGTGTTATTTTATTTAATACCTAATTAAAAAGGAGAAATAAAGTAAGCTTTCGTTTCACTACTCATTTGTGTTGAATCATTAGTAGGCCTAGTTAACTGTTATATTTGGAACTTATTGTTACTATGGGTGTCGCGAGAAGTTTCGTATAAGTCATGGTCGAAAAAAAAATGGAAAGCCCTGTCCTAAGACGTTCGTTCTGAATGGAGACGAGCGTGAAACATCCCCTGTATATTGATTGGCTGAGCTCCTGTTTTTCGTTGGTTTGGACGAAATTTTTCGGTGCGTAGTCGATTGCGTATTTTGATCAGGAAATATTTGCGTTTTGACAGATTCTGGAGAGTGCGTTTTCGTATTAAAATTAAATACGTTAATTCTTCAACAGTGCTGGTTTTTGGCAGTTTTCGGTAAAAAAAATTAAAATTCATTTATTCACATCAATTATTCAAAATAGAACCTTTTAGGACATTTTAGGCATTATTAAATGCTTTCAGTAGATCTATTTTTCCATGATTCGTAAACATATTATTTTCTTTCAGGACCTAAATAGGCATTTGTCCTAAAATCCAAGATTCTTATTAGTAATCTTACAAATTTTAAAAGTTTAGCCAGTAGGTCTATGTAAGTTGCGGGATGAAAACAAAAGCTATTTTTGAAAAAGAATTCTATATTTTATTGAAATTACAAATTGCATTGATAATACGTAATACGGAAAAATTTGCCTAGGAAATGTAGTATTACAAGGTCAGATACCTCAAAAAAATAGTGTTCTATGTCTTGCAGAGCTTGAGATCCCGCTTCACCAAAAAGTTGGAGACTACAAAGCCCGATATTATGTTTTATGAGCTAAACTCTAGCATGCCGTCATACGTTTTGTGTTAATCTTTATACTATTATTTTTTTAAATAAACATGTTTCTTCATTTTCTCAGTATATACCAGCTGTTATTAAATTAAACTATCGGTTTATTTTCTGTTGCTGTTGGAAAATAATGAGTTAAACACGTAGCTAAAGAATGTAAACTTAATTTATTTGTGATTGTCTTACATCTTTCATCATCACAAATATTCGAGCGAAACCCGGAACATTCAGATAGTTGTTATCGGTAGCCACGTATTGATTGTTATCAGGAAGACGTGTTTGTTGTGGGAGGCACTGTGCAATGTGCGATATGCGAATGCTCTCGACAGATAATACAACTGGGTTTCTACGAAGTGCCAAGGAATCTTAAGTTTGCTAGAACGTGCACGAGTAAGCGACAAGAAATGTTATCCAAATACTAACTGGCCTCCGACCATTCCACATTTCGCCGCCTGGTTTGGTGCCAGGTTAGTTCTTGTGTTTCTCCGCTGCAATCTCTGTGGCAATCACGTTCGTAATCTACCGGGACTTTCGACGTAGTCATCGGACATCGGACTAAGCCCTATGGTCGTATTTCGAGAAACCTGCAAAAGGCGAGGGATTTGCGACTTGCTAAAGTGTTACGTTCATCTAAGAATGGTAGAAAATTCGACCAACCTGATGGCACATTTGCAGAACAAACATCCAACATTGTTTGAGGAGACGGAACTAGCATCTACAACCCTGTTATTTCATGAAATGAAGTTAGCGTCAACGACTGAGAACACGACGGCAAAAGTAAGTTTTTCTGAAACGATCATTTCCAGTACATTTAATGACGAACTGCATCAAGGACAGATGTCAAACACAAAAATGACCGAACTTATTGTCTGGCCCTGGTAACGCAAAAGTGGATATAATAGTAATTTATTTCCTATAACACGAAGTGGAACCAGAATCCATGTAATATGGGTTCTAGATACCGAAAAACCGATTGTCGGCAAAACGGCTTTGTCCGTCCGTCCGTCTTTGGTCAATGATAGCGCCTAAACAGATTTTCTTCAATTTTGATGTTTCCTGATCGATCTGAACCAACTCAAGACTTTGTGTGTTTCAAGAGATTTTTTTTATTTTTGATTGTACATTACACGTAGTAACCTAAAAATATCAACATTTTCTCAAAAATGGCTTCAAATTCGTTGATTAAATTTTGTCCTTTGATAGCGTAAAGGACGCTTAAGCGGCTGAAGCAGGTCTCATGTTCGTTGAAATTCCAGATTTTTCGAAATTTGCAAAGTGTATTTTTCATCAGCTCCTGATTTTTCAAGAAAAATCTTGAAAAACGTCAAGTTTAGTATTTACAAATATGCGTAGATTTCACGTGAATTAACGCGAACTATGGGCAATTTTTATCTTTTAAAATTTCCCCCATAAATTCCTGATTTTCCGTTTACAATTTCTCCTTGTATCAAGGGACGGTAAAAAATATGGCATTCCGTACCCGGTGTTGCCATGCAAAACAGCTTTTAGGCAGTTTGAGAAGTTTTCCGAGAATTTCATTGTTGGACGGGGACATGGATGGGAGAGAGAAGAGGAGGAGTCTTTATTTACTTAACGTTAATGTTACAATGTCTCTACATTCAATGAAATTGTACATTGGACTTTATTTGAATCGGGAAGAATATTAAATTAGCGTTACTTAGAATCAAAGTTGGGGGGAACAGACATGAACTTAAACCATTATATACAATGAAAGGATTGTTTAAAAATCTATGGTATTATTATTATTGTTATTGTTACTTTAAAAGCTGCATATTCTGCAAGAACGTGCCGTCCATCACACAAACTGACCCAACCCACAGAAAAGAGGGCCATCAATCACTCTTCAGTCCCTGGTATTTCAACAGTCCTGAGACTCAAGGCCTGAGTTGAACTGTCAACACCCGAAACTGGCTCCAGGAAGCCTCCTTCGCAATAGCGCTGCCCTCGGCTCCATATCGCGGCGGCTGACGTGTGGTTCCGGGAGCTGTTGGCATATCATTTTAAGGAATGTGGAAGAGATCTAAATTACTCACTGTGCAGGTCTCACAAATAATTTTTACTTTTAAGTATTCCCTTGAAATTCTTTGTTCCATTACTGTTAATATATTTCAAAAGTTGTTTACAAGATAGTCAAAATACAATGAAGTTTGTAAAATATCTGCTGCTTTCCGTAGATTTAATTTTATCAGAGAAGCTAACACAGAAGATATAATTAACGTCTAAATGTATTCATTATAAAAAAATAATTATATTCCAAAGTTAGAGTCGTGGCGTAATAGCTACAGCGTACGCCTGTAGGTTTTCTCTTGGTTCTCTCGTTTTCCATTCCATTCCACCATTTCTCCATCATTCACTTTATCACTAACAGTCGTCAGTGATAGCAGATAAGCACCATTATAAACTAGTTTTTTGAATTGAATTAATGCCTTATTTTACGTGGCGAGACTCTGGCCATCAAGCCCGCTCTCCGTCTGACCACGCAAATTTCGCTACGCTCCTTTCACGCACTAGCGAAGAAAGGAGGTATTTCTTGGGCGACGAATCATGCGATTTGGATTAAATCGCTTTGAACTGAAGTTTTTTTTATGGAGCTGGGATGTTAGCCCTGCGTCCAATCCCCATGCTTAATCCTGGAGGTAGATGTTTTTTTTTCAGGGTTGTCATCCCTTAGGAAGGTTGGTTCCACTACACCTACGGAGGCCCCCCTCCCTCCTTGGTTTTCTGTCAGGGTTTCCTTCCCTTAGCTCATGGTTCCCGTTTTAAGGCACCGGAAACTCGCCTTTCATCCCACCCTTTTCGTTACTCTGTAGGTTCTCACCACGCAGAGCATCCAGGGCCACCACGAGGAGGTTTGGGAATGGACTTGATGACTCAGCCTTACTACAAAGGTTCCCCATTACAGGAGGGCTTTTCCTGGTATTTAATGGTGTATACCTATGAGCCTCAGTATACCCCGCCAGGGCCCGAGTCGTCCATTACGATCCCTGCGATTTGAATTTAGGCCAAAAGCGTCATTTAGGCTTGAGGATCTTTTACTTGCAGGTAAATCTACCAACATGGGAAGGCCGATCTTACTTCCCCTAAGAAGGAAGGCCTATGAAGGACTTTTTTGGCCTTAAAAATCCACAGCAGTCCGATACGCTTACCGTTCCACCATTACCGCCGCCGCCGCTCCAATAGCACATAATTTCTCGCACCTACAACTCTGCTATTTTCGAAAACGAAAAGTTCGAAAGAAAATAAACCGCCATTTTAAGCGCTCTTTACCCATTTAAGAAAAAAAATTGGCGCCACTTTGAGAAAAATGCATCTTTTATAAATCTCATTTACTTCAAGCATAAATTACGAGAAAAACTAGTAGTTTAAAAAAAATTGCACCTGGCTATTTTTTAAAGATTAATTTATTAGAACAGATTTTATTCAAGAAACAAATCTCTCGTCGATTTTGTGGTTTTGAATGTTGTTGTTTTTTGTCGCAATTTCTTAGAAATAGATATTGTGCCGAAATTAAGTTCTGCAGCATTTCTAATCGTCCTTTGCTTTATTCATTGAAAAAAATTGAATTTTTGAGAAAATAATTGTATTTAAAACAGCCTCTTGTTTCACTCAAAATTAAGTAAAACTTATTATCTGATCTTAATTCAAGATATATATTTGAGGAGCACATTATATTAAAGATATTGTAACACTAACGATTACCTGTGGAATCGATTAGCGACCCTGCCACTAGCTCAGATCGGTGATGGAAGGAACTGTTACACAGTACAAGAGAAACACAACAAAAAATAAACACTTGTTCACTGGTAAAATGATTCACTTTATTCCTGAGCAAAAAAAAAATAAACAAAATTGCACCAGGGAGATTACAATTCTTACACTAACAATGGAAAAGGAAAAATTATAGAGAAAAGAAAATTAGGCATGTTAGTAATTATAGAAAAAGACTTATAACTAGGAAGAAGGTCAACTTATTACAAATAATATTTACAAGCGTTACAGAATGATAATTTGACGTGCCCAAGCACATTACTGCGTTACATGAGTTTTGTAGATGAATACCCGTCAGGTCATCAACCTCGTAGGGTCCTTTGTGTGCCCAGGCAGGCCCCCGGCCGGCGTCTGGATGAAAGTAGGGCGGCGGCCTTGGGCGAGGGGGAGACCGCGGCCGTCCCTCACCCCTCTCGGCGCGTGGCGTCAGCTGAGCGGTCCTCCGGTCATTCAACCAGGGGAGGCGATGTCCCGGGCGAACTGCCCGCGATGTCTAGGCGACTAGAAGTTCTTGAAGATCGTTGGGATTTTTCTCCCGACCTCAGGCGCGGAGTCGACAACAATGCGTCTCTCTAATTCTCATGACAGTCATTCGCATAGTCCGGTTTCAGAAAATCAAGAAATCCGTCACGAATAATTCAAATTCCAGAAAAGTTCCTCTATTCCCTACAGTCTGCTCAAAACTCGAGCTGATACTGTAAAAAATTCTAAGTTCGATAGAGGTGAACTTGCCTCTAAACGAAGAATATTCCCCCCAAGAGAAACTTCTGCCCCGACTGTCCTGTCTAAACTCCAAATCCCTTCTGCCGTTCTCTCCGTTGAAATCGCACCAGGTTAGCTCTTCTCCCCACCCCAATTTCTTACGTGTCCTAGTTCCCTTTGATAGCAGTGTCGCTATTGGTCAGAAGTTGTGTCGCAGTGAAACATTCTAACCCAATCGCAGCGTGAGAAGCGAAGGAAACTTCCACCCTTTGTGCAGGCTGCGAGCATGCGGGCTGTTCTCGAACCTTCTAGAAATCTAGCCCTCGCTTGCGTAGGGGGCGCGTTCGATGACGGAAGTATTGCTCTGGGCTCCCCCGAAAGTGGGTGGTCTCGAAATCTGCAGCTGGCCGCGCGCACGTGTACAGTATCTGTCACCGGCAGTCCTCAAAACGACCGGCTTAATGGGGAGGAGGCGGTAATGGCCCCCGCGATAAGTGAGACTACGCGTGCATTGCAATCTGTTTAAGCTCCCGGTAGAATTCTGGGTGGTCCGAGTTTGTTATATTTAATTTTTCCAGCATGAATTTCGTTTCGAAAAGTATGACGAAATCGGTTTCGCTACAATATAATAATTATTTTGAATATTGTAGCTGTTGGAAGTCGGACACATTTAGAATATTCTTGTAATATTCGGAAATTCTGAGTGCATCGAACATATACTTGCGTCATTTTTTAAGCGGCCTTTGCTCTATCTGAGGAAAAACGGTTTATTAATAAACTTTGGAGTTAATTTTGAACATGTCGAGGCGTACTGTATCTCTCAAAATCGAAATATTCGTATCAAACTCACTCCTCCTCGAGTCCGTCCAGATCAATTGGGGAATTTCAATTGTCGATTCTCGGCGCTGAGGCGAAAAAAAAATGGTTGGAAAATCTTTCGCAGGTTCATGCGTATATTGCGTTGCTTTCACAAATGATACAAGATACTATGTGCTGTTGTAGCGCCACTAGTGTGATGGAAGACAATCTACAAGAAGCCCCGACATTTTAAAAAAATCTCTCATTTTTAATTATTAAAAATTAAAATCATTAAAAAATGGCTTTAATTTTTTTAAATTCTAGGAGGAAAGAAAAATTGCGCTTCAAAATGGAGCTGGTAACATTTTCCAATTTTTAAAATTTTTCTCTCTTTCGGATTTTGCGAAGCACGCACATAAAAATTGCGCAGGTTGTATTGCTTTGAACTCGTGAATTTGTGAATTAATGTAAGTGCTGTTGTACCTCCAGTTTTAATGACAGACGAGTTATGTAATTTATATTGAACTGCCGACGGAATGACTACTATCT
This sequence comes from Gryllus longicercus, assembly GCA_038098605.1. Lineage (NCBI taxonomy): Eukaryota > Metazoa > Arthropoda > Insecta > Orthoptera > Gryllidae > Gryllus > Gryllus longicercus. The sequence continues at coordinate 439,086 of JAZDUA010000568.1, read as the reverse complement.
CTGCCCCCTTCCTACCTACCTAGTGGAATGATAGCAGATCATTGTACGCGGATAGAACACACTACATTCTGAGACGCTAACTCCTGCGCAACATTTTTAATTTTTGCTTTCCTGGGACACAAATTATTTAGCATCTTGTGTCCTCCTTCATTCCCAATTGTTTTAATCAGAGAAAACGGAAAAGGATCATTTTCCCCAAGACCTTCCTTGGGGTTTCTCCAGGCTGTGGTGCGTGACCAGATAGTGTTTCACTCATTACGCACCCCCACCCCCTGTGAGTTTGAACGCTTCACTCCAGAGAAAACGACCAATTCGCTCCTTTGAGTATACGCTGCTAGATCGGCATTCCGTGCCATAGTACGATAGAATCTGAAAAGCTGATACATAGTAGCTCGTCGCCGCTAATGCATACTGGCGGGGCTTCAACGTCAAGCACAAAATCTCCGAACGTGTGAAGATCGTTGCCAAGAGAACGCTGCACTCCAGGTCGCTTCAGGGAGACCTGCCGTGCGAGTTGCATCTGCCCCTGCAAACCAGAGAGAGTGTTCGAAGTGAAGAACGGAATGAAATCTTGGTTTACGGTAGGGGCCGTCCTTAAATTTCGTAACACAATTTTGGAGTATTTTGGACTCCCCCCCCCCGTATGCACCTGTAAAGCATACTCACCTCTCTAAATAATTATGTAACGCTTGCGAAACCCCTCCCCGCCATTTATAATCAGTAAAAGTACTTAAGTAATATCAATTTGTATTAATTGTATTTATGTTGTATATTAGAATTTATGATAATTAAAACCAGAATTAGTTGATGATGCTGTCTGCGCCTTACAATAAGATAGCGGCAAGTAGTAAGGACGCATAGGGAAGAAAATTTGTCCCACCATGCACACGCCGTCGTGGAAGACAGCAACACTACTGCGTGAATTTATTGGATTCAATTGGATACTGTAGATTCAGTTGTGACTATTTTCTTCGTAAACTATTAGATTCAATCAATATGCTTGCTTTTGATGAAAATATATTGCAATAATTTATACACCAAAACATTTTAATTTATTTATATTTTTAAACATAATTCTTTAATATTGTAATGTTTTGATACGAGACCGAATAAAAGGAATTATTTTAGCAAATATAAAAAAATACTAGTGAATTTCTGACTCTGCCTAAGTTGGATGAAATCAGGCGTTATCTCTAGACTTCAGGCGACAACTATGATGTTTTACGGGTTTTATTATTTATCAATAGCAGGCAAACGCTGGAGCATTTTCCTAAGGAACGGGCCCCGTAGCTCGCTCTATCTTTCCTTCTCACTGTCCTATCCTCTCTCCGTACTCACGGACGTACATGCATTGTACTATCTATCGTCGGCATAAGTGGGGAGAGCCTAGTGCTTGGTCTGGCCGGGTCGGAACCCTTCGAAAGCAGATATGTAGATCGGTTTCTTGCAAGCCGAGCTGAAGGTCGACGCCGGATTTTCCTATCCAATAGGGGAAACACCATCAACCGGGATAAAAAAATCACTACTCTGACGGGACTGGAGCTTAGCAATCGACGTGCCCGGAAACCAATCAATAATGGCTGCTTGTCCCGTCTGTAGAGTGAATGTTATATCGCGGGAGGTGGCGGTGTTCTTTAGTCTCTTACCCCTGGATGGTGAGACCCGGCGCCGACCTACATGTACGCTGCAGGGTTTCCCTTTTCCCGGTATCTCCCTCCGGCGGGTCACTGCCCCAGCCTGGACTAGCTCGAAGCTCCCGTCTGGTGTCCCGGCATGTATGTTTGAGTAGTGCCTGTAAGTAGTGCATGTAACTGCAACTGTGTATGTAAATAAGGGGGTGATGATAGGACAAGGAAGAGGAAGGAAAGATTGCGCGTGGCCCGTGGTTCGTCTGTTAGGGTGTTGCTCCGCGATTCTCCTGGTATTGATCGGAGAAACCAGACAATACCGTTCAGAGGAACCGACCGCCAAAATTCTCCTCCATACAGCAGCTGAATTCGACCTAGTATAAATGAGACTGCTGGAACACCCTGTTGCACCAGATACGCCACGCCTGGTCTTAATTAGAAACTCAAATGGATTTAGGTAAATTAAGATTTTTGTGTAGAAATATATTATAAAAAATTTTGTGGTCGCTAAATGCAAATATTGTAATACAATTTTAAAATTCAAAACGGCGGCATTAAAGCGGCGGAAATACACATTTATAAACAAAAGGAAATGCATAGAAATCATATTTGGGTATCTCAGAAGCCGCTTATTTCAAATAGCAAAATGCAATTCCAAAATTCAAAATGGCGGCTTCAAAACATCTAATAGACTTACCAGAAATGAAGAGGATGTGAGAAGATTTGTTGATCTATTTACGAGGCATGCGTATATATGGTAATTAAATTTCAAAATTTGACAGGAATAGGCTTTAAAGAAAAGGTTTGAGTGAAAATGTGATTTAAACGAGTGTTGAGTTGGTGGATTGTTCAGATTTATTTTACTTAAAAATATGTGCCGTATAACGGAGATGCCTTATCTGCTCACGTTTTGCCTTCGAAATCATTGCCTCCTAAGTTTTACTTATTAAAGCCACAGTTTAAAAACGACTGCATGTAACGTACGGGAGATAAGATTTCTTTTCTCATTTACTCGACAAATTTTGAATTTGAATTATGAATAAAGAAACCACTAGCGTTATATAAAATTATTTAATATATCATATGGTATTATCACCGAGCGAAGTCGTTTTTTGCGTAGCGCGCTGACTTCGCATTCGGGAGGCCGGGTTCGATCTCGGTGCCGACCATCCTGACCAGGGTTTTCGTGGTTTTCCTGTCATATGCGAATGCTGGGGCGGTTAAAAAGGCCACGACCACCTCTGATCATCATCCTATCTCCTCATATTTTAAGGCTTATCAACCTTGACTTACCAAGCTGATCACCATAATAACACACGTTAATCTCTCTCCAGGATAGAATATGACTGGGCCTCGGAAGAGAACGTATAGCCTGGTCAGAAATGGTTCATTCGCTAACAACAACAACAATAATAATAATAATAATAATAATAATAATAATAATAATAAACACAATACTAATACTACTAATAATACTAATAGTAATAATAATAAATAATATAATTATGTTTGTAAATGGTTAAAAACGTTAAAACATGAAATTATTGTTCATAAGAAAATTGCGAATAAAACGCCCCCAGCTTTCGAAGGCAATTCGAAGCGCTCTAGAGTTAAACTTTCTATGCAGCAGTACTGTAAATAGCAATAAAACAAACAGGCACAACATATTTTTTTGATTTGATACTTCAAAATTCTGATACCCAATTTCGGAAAGAAGACATGGACTCACGAAAACGTCGTTGCAATGTCATCTGAAATCCGTTACACTTCCGTGTAAGGCAGATGTGATGTCGCAACAAGCTCGACATTTTCGCTGTCACTCCGGGAGCGAGAGGATCGGGTCGCGCCTGCCAGGGAGACAGCGGATTCGCTGTCGTGCGCTTCGTGTGGTCACCGTGATTGCGTCACCAGGTGGTCACCGTGTGGTCACCGTGATTGCGACTCTGCAACAGCGCTCCCTTACGGGGTGGTCATTCGGTTTAGAGGTCCTGAAGCACAGGCTGCGTCGTATGCAGTCGCTCCAATTTTCGTCTCCGCCGATTTTTTTATATTGGTTTGCCTTTATAGTGCCAGTATTGGGTATTGTACCTATAAGGAACTCGTTCGACAAGCACATTGTACGTGTAGCACGACTGAAGGGCCACTGTAGTGAAGCAGTATGTCACGCCGCCGCAGAGGTAGACGGTCTCGTAGACGACGCACAGGAATTCGTGAGGAGAATGCGGTCCAGAAGCCCGCAGCTCCTCCAACAGATGCTTCTGATCAAACCGTACAGGTGGTAATTATAGTGATGATAGAGCTCTGCATCCTGGCGAAACTCTGCAACCGCTCGAGTTACATCGTGAGTCTGCGCCGAAGTTCGCTGGAAGGGGGGAAACTCGCTCGTTAAAACATTTTCAGCATACTTTTCTTGTCATCTTTTCCTTCACTGCGAGAGGAATTGGAGGTTTATTTCGACGACAGGACTATTATATCAAATCTGCAGCGCGTTTTTTTATTTCAAAATCGTGGGAGATAAGAACTCTGGTTATCAGATTTTGAGAACGTTCTTTGCTAACATTTATTTGTAATTCAGAAATTATATTCAAGGTGTGGGGGTAGGTATCCCGGGGTTCAAGAAAATTTGCGCATATAATCTGCTTAGGGTCCGTCCGTAAATTACGTAATGCAGATTTGGGTTACTTTGAATACCCCCTTTTCCCCCTGTAGCGCACCCCTAAATAAGTACGTAACTCGTGCGCCATCCCCTATAAATACAAGAAGTGAAAATAAATTATAGCTCAGTAAAAACTAGTGGTGCAACAGACTGGCACAGACTTTTCCGTATTAGTTTTCTATTTTCTTTGGTCAGGACTAATTATTTTGAGTTGCCCCATTCTCTTGCCAGCTGCTATCTATCGCCACCCAAAGTATATTTTTTTTTAATTTTCTCAATTTTAATATTATTTAACGAATATCCATAAAGAGTAAAACCTCATCCTAGGTGGCAATTTTCAGTAAAAGGTTTGGAAATGTTTTTAAAAAAATGGTTAATGGTGGATGCGAATTTTGAACCTCTTTTCACAGAAAACTTCATATGAAGCCATTTCGATCACTTTGTCACATGCAATAGTATTTACAAATCGCTAGAAATGTGCATATTTATGGTGTGAGAGATATTAAAAAAAAACAAACGATTGTACTATTTTAAAAAACAAAAGAACAAAATACAAATTTTATGCTTTATTACACAGTGCAATTAGCACTACCCGGAAAGAAAAATTGCCTTTTAAGGAAAATGGCGCTTAAACGTTTCTGAAAATGCGGAATATTGAGCTTATTTTACAAGAAAATTGTTGAGTTTCCGATTAATTTTTAGACATTTTTGTACTCCTAAGTTCATAGTACTCATAAACATGTACTCATACATTTATTAAAATGAACAAATTACCAGTAATGTATATAGTAATGACGTGATAGACAATTAAAAAAATAAATTTGTGTAATTTATGAAAAAACAAAAGAATAGAGCAACATGGCGTTTGTCATTTTATAGAGAACACTTATCACTACCCTCCCAAGAGTTTAAAGCAAAAAATGGAGAGGTTTTTGAGAACTCTTGTGTTTGCAATTTTTTAAAATTGCACATATTGCACACATTATTGTTCGAAAACTACCTAAATTTTCAAAAAATGCACAGGGTCTTATCAAAAGAACTGATTATGAACAAGAAAATTTCATTTGAAGAAAAAAATCTATCTAAGCTATGTGCTTTTGAATAACATTCATTAAGTTTTAAGAGTTCTTTACCTGAAGCTCATAGGACATTCTCAATTTTTTCTCAAAAATCGCAACATTATTTGTTTTTTAATTTTTTGTAAGTAGAGAGCAAAATATGTTTATCTGGCATAGATCCAATTTTCTTTAACTCTAAATTTTGGAAAATTGTCAAAGTTTGAAAATTTTTAGCATCTTCCTACAATTACAAAATTGAAGGTCAAGATTCTTTAATTGAAATCTTCTCCATAAGTAGTATTTTCATTAAAGCTATGTATTTTTTTGAAAATTTTAGTAGTTCACGCACAATGTTATATATGCTATATATGAATTACATGCATATATAGAAATATCAAAAACAAGAATTTCCCAATAATGACTCTAAATGTTTTCTTTAAACTGTAAAATAATTATCAATTAATTTGGGATATACTTTTTGAAGGGAATTGCAAATTGTATGAAATGATTGTGAAAAATTAAAATTCATTAGAGATAGAGTGGATGTGGCTTGACAGAATTTTACTTTTCGATATTGTTGGCCACTGAATCAGTGAGAGATTTTTTAAAATTCTTTATTATTATTATTATTATTATTATTATTATTATTATTATTATTATTATTATTATTATTATTATTATTATTATTATTATTTAATGAAATCTAAACTAAAAATCAAAATTCATTTTCTGGTAACTGATAATAATGTCTGTCTTTTGTTTCAGGCACGACCAAAAGGAGAAGGTTTAACTCCCTATCAAGGAAAGAAGCGGTGCTTTGGTGAATACAAATGCCCAAAGTGCAAAAGGAAGTGGATGTCTGGGAACAGCTGGGCCAACATGGGTCAAGAATGCATTAAGTGCCATATCAATGTTTATCCGCACAAACAAGTGAGTTAAGATTTGGGTTTTGTTAATTAATTTATTTTATTTTAGATCGCTGTGCTACTTGTGGTCATCAGTGATCACCATCTGATTTACAATTTTACATTTTTTATTACCTTTCATATCATTGTCTATTAACAATTTAAAACATTCAATTTTAAATACAGTTAATATTATAAGCATTGAAAATGTTTTACATAAAATAAACTATTTATATTTTTCTAATTTTGTAACACAGAAATTCAATACCTTTGTGACACTCCAAAGTAGAATTTAACATAAAATGGACATCTGTATCAAATTTGAGGTTTTTGCTGAGGTCACTTATGAAAGGACATTCAACTGGCATATTGGATGTAGAAATAATTTGAACAAAGTTTGAACACTTCTGGATTTGTCGTTTTAAATAAATTACTGTGACTCAGCCGTGAAATAGCCAATTCAGGGTCTTGATAAAATTAATTTTTTTTTTCTTGTGAACTTCAAGAGGAGAAGTGAAGGATTCAGATTTTTATTTCCCACTTGACATAATTTTGAACGTTTTGTTTTCCATTTCAAATCCTATAGTCATAATGTTGAAAATAGGAGTTTTTTTACAGTCATCAAGGGAACCAGAAACTGAGTTATTGGGAAAAGGAAGTTTGGAATGCTTTGTTTTCTTAGTAGTCTGTATCTTCGTTTTCCCTAATTCCTCAGAGGAAGGGATCCATGAAAGAGTGACATTACAATTATTTTGGTACGTTCTTGGATTTTTTGAATAAGAGGATTTTTAGATTTGATATTTAAAATAGCAGAAATTACTGAAAATGAAGCTGTGATGATCACCAAAACCAAAGAAATTCTATTTCATAAAATTTATCTAATGCTAATCTATCTAATTTTATAAAAATTATCCATGGCCCTAAACAGTATCTACTAACTTGACCTAGAGATGTTGTGTCCTAGGCACAGATGCCTATGTTTTAGCCCTCATGCTGCAACCTTTATCATTTCACCCGGAGGAAACTTGCTGCATGTGGCTGACAAGTTGGCATCTGTACCTAGGACATGGCATCTCCTGGACAGACGAGTATATACTTTTTACCCCTCTGCTCACACTGGATGTACTGCCAAATCTCTCACCACCCATGCCACATGGTCTTGATAGTGAGCAAATTCTCTTACACACATGAACACACTTATATTCTGTCATACCCACTTTACAGACTTACTCTCATACCATCATAAATTCTTCAGAAGTTTGGGGTCTTACAAAATATCATCATTTTTCACATTTACACATTTTCAAGATCCTACCCCACAGCATCAAAGCAGTAACAGTTTGTATGTTTTTTAAGAGAACGAAAGAAGTCAATTGCAAAAGTTAAACCAACAAATTAGATTACACTAGTCGGATTGCAATGGGCCAAGTGGGAGTGACCTATTGGTTCAGTTTGCCCTTTCACTCTGACACATAAGCACAGAAGTTTGAAATTTGCTGGCAACGCCATGCTTATGCTTATGTTTTCGTTGTGAATGGTCCTTGAGAGTACACCATATGCTAGCTTTGGCCCACATAGCTCTGGCTCTCGCCAGAGCGATATGACTCATGAGGGTGATGTGCAATGTCCAGTTCTCAGAGGGATTTGGATAATTTTGATGTTTAAGAGCACATGTATTTTAAAACTATAGTCAACTTCCTCATTTTAAAAAAATTAGCAATTTTCCTTTAACATTAAAGCAAAATTTCCCCCCTGGAATTATATTTGAGAGAAGAAAATATGTGAGGACTTTCTTTCCTCCCACCTCCAAGACACCTATCCTTCATCAAAAGTACTGCTTAGTCTTCTAATGGAAACTCCAGATGATATTCAAGCTTTTCAATTCTGTAATTACTTAATAGTGTACAATAATGTGAATATTATCATAAATTTTGTTTTCAGAGACCACTTGAAAAACCTGATGGGTTGGATGTCTCCGACCAATCTAAGGTGCATCCCCAGAACCTTTGTGAGAAATGCAAATCGCTGGGGTATTACTGCAGAAGGCTACAGAAAGGGTGCGATGACACCTTTTAGAAAGTAACTTCGGTTATTTTTTCTTTTCCTATTTCTTCTTTTTTTAATGCTGTATTTACCTGCACATATGGGCAAGACAATTGAGTATAAGACAATTTTAATTTTGAAGAGGCCTCCTGTTTTATTAACCATTTTACTATTTATTACAATTCAGTCAATAAAATTACAAACTTTCTTTATGACTAAAATTGTCTTAGTAAAAAAGTTTAAATATTTTTACCTGAGTTGCCACTGTATTCGTTTCATGTATATCATCATCGTCATCATTTGTGTCACCTCCATCTTCTCGTGTATCATTCTTTTTTTTATGATACATCCCCCCCCCCCCCAAACAAGAACAGGGATCTCTTAAAAGTTATGCAGGATTATTAGGCTTTCTTTGTTTTTCATCTGGTGCCTTCTAGGAAGATTCCCGTCTATGTCTACAGATTTTCTTGTTGGTTCTCTTCTTCATGGCCTCTATTTTTGTAACAACTTGAAATTTGTTTAATGTTAGTGTGCTCAAGTCGTGAACTGCAAACTTATATCCTTGTCTATGTTCCACGAGAGAGAGGGACAAATTTTACAACCTTGGGGTTGCTTTGATAAGAAATTGTTTTATCTTTACACATCTGTGGTATGATGTAGAATTATTGAATGAAATTAATTTTTCATTTTGATTTCCTTCAAAATGTGATGCGGACTAGGGGGTGGGGATCAAAAACTGTGAGTTCACATGGCCTTGTTAATCAGTTTTTTCTAAAACAAAATCTTGCTGTGATTTATTCATTTTCACATTGCTTTTCACTTACTACAAGGTCATTTGTTTGATATTATATCTTTACTGATCTGATCTTATTTTATCTTAAAAGTATTGGTCTGAATTCTATAGCAAATTGGGATAGATGGAATTGTGGGGAATGCCAAGAATATGTTTGTGAATATAATCAGATATTATATATAGGTGTGGTTTTTTATAGCTTTTGCAGCTTCTTGTTATATCAGCATTTGAGTTTCTTGACATAGAATGGCAATGTAAATAAAGACTCCCACCTGCCTAGGTATGTAAGATTATAAGATAATCCTGTTTTTTTAAAATGAGATATTTAGAAAAAAACTTGTCTTATATTCAAGTAAATACAGCATGTATATTACCATGCACCCTTTGCTTTCTTGTGACTCCCTCTTCCTCCAATTTGTGGTCTGATAAAACTCATTATGACCCAATATACCATTCCATAATATTTTTTTCAATTTGTTATGTCCACTAATTTGTATGAGTTTACATTTCAAATATGTATCATATTTTAATTACTAACAATTCTGTGGTTCAAAATAATAAATTATAGGTTTTATCTCCAAAAGTTTCATTATCTTGCTATGAAGGCTAGGAGAATTCAGATTGTAAAGAAATGACACTCTAGTGTACTTTCTTTTGATATTTTAAATTCTGTTCATTCTTGTATCTTCATTTCAATATCATGTGAAGTTAATAGTTAATATGAATATAATTCTAAGCACGTAATCTCAGGTGCAATATAAGTTGAACTATCTTTTAAGTATATTAATTAATAGTCTTGTATGTCAGAAGTTCATAGTATTTTTCATTTACAACATTCAAGGAAGTCTGAAGTTTTAGGAATTAGAATATGTTTGTTCATAAGTGAGTTCTAATTCTGTGAAACACATGTTGTGAAAGCTAGTCTCCAAATGCAATAAATGTATTTTCCTATGCAGGGAGATTAGAATAGGTAAAAAATGTGACCAGTTCCTAGTAGTGTTTTAGTGGCAAGTCTGTTTTTGGTATAATTTTTGCTGGTTAATATTTCCACTAAAATTGTTTTTGATGGATTTACTTATGTAAGTAATGAAAATAGTGTAAAGAAATGTTGCTGTGCATATATATAGGAGAAAATTTGCATGATAGGTAAATAAGAAGAGAGTTGTATTCTAAATCTTATTAAGTGCCTTAACTCTTTTATAAACAAATGAATCTTTATTTTATTATCAAGGGATAAAACCAATTTGTTTATCAGCTCATTTAATACATGCATATAGGTATTTTTATAACTTATCTGCCAACATGGAATTTTTGTGAAGTTCAAGAAGTGCTGGGTATAAATTTAGGCAAAGTTAAATATAGTCAGCAGGCATTTGAACTTGGCTACCGGCCTTCCCTCAGCAACCAAACTGCAAAAACAAGTCCACACAAACTGTACTACATGTTTAATCCAATTGCATTGTAGAAAATACAATTTTGTTCCCCCTTTTTATGTGTGGTTTCACTGTTCAGAGAACATTCATGTATGTTTGTTTTTGAAAACTTGCATCATGGAAATTTTAGTGAATTATTAGATGAATTTTTCCAAATGCAATAAATATACTACAATTAAAAGAAGTGTAAGAGAATGATTCTCAGTAGCAAGTATGTTAAAGGTGTTATTTAGAAATTTTGTAATGAAGTGTGTCTTGTAGAATAATACTAACAACATTTCGAAGTTGTAAACTTTTTACCCTCCAGAACCAAAGAGTGAATTTGTGTGCCATAACAAAGGTCAATTTTATTAATGTAGTAAACATTCTAGAAGATAGCAGTATGTTAAACCTTCGAGAATTTCCTAACAGAGGATAATACTATGACTGCAACTTTATAAAACCAATGTTGATAATTTGTGAGATGTCAGTTCCTAACAATTTTTTCTATTAACACTCTTTTTATTCCTTGACTTTTGAATCCCCGTTCTTTGATGTAATGAAATATAAGAAATATTGTTTAATGCTGAAATATTGATGTGTATAAAATTTGCAGTTTCATGCCTTGTGAAAGATATCATTTGAAAGAAGTTTATTTTACATGTGGACTTGTAGCTTACTATGTATAAACTGGTTATGTATCTTTTATATACTTGTATATGTATATATTCTTGCAATACTCTATTGTATGAGAAAGTTATGTTAGAAAGATTGATATCATTTATATTGTGATTGCAAATCTTAATTGAGTACTTAACCATATTGATGCCTTTATGAAGAAAGGTTATATTTCCATGCTTTTTTATATAGTATTTCATAGAATGTATTTTAGAAGATTTGCCAAATGTTAGTATTGGGAGTTGTGTTTGAGTAATGTGTAATTTTTGTTAATTTCAAATATTTCTTATATATGTTTAGCATCTTGCAAATTTTTTAATCTTCATGCTGAATCATATGGTGCATTCAAAATCCAACTTTCTTTTTTTTTTAAAAAGTCCAATAATTATTGAAGATTCATGTGCCAATAAGAACATGAAAACAAGTTATTCTGACAAAACCAACATGGAAAGCATATTACTTACTTTTTGGTATCTGAAATTTGGTGACTTTTATTTGATCCATTGCTATTGAATAAGCTTTGTCACAATCATTTTTGGACTTTTGAATTTTTGAAAGTTGGCTTTTCATTTACATACCAATTTTATTTGTTCAAAAAGCAACCATTAAACATATTGCTTCCAAATTTTTCTTAAAAAAGATTCCTTTTGATTCCCTTTTAACCCAAATAATCCTCATAAAAAAAATTTCAAATTGTAGATCTTGAAATATGTATCCAGTACAAGTATTTGGTTTGACTCGTGTCTCAAAGGAAATTTCTCTTATAATTCTTTTGTATGAGGGGTTGGTCTTATATTAATTGTCATATGTCTCTTGTATTTGATTTTAAAATTAAGTAGCAACTTGTGGCTGGACTCAAAGTGCACTCTTCAGTCAATAAGCCATCACTTAACAAACACTGGTACTGACACTCTCACAAACACAGATTTTATCTTTCTCTTAGAGAAAAAATTAAACTACTATATTGGTCATAATTGAATACTTTTAACATGAAGATCGTACAACAAACTTAAATATTTTATGATTAGGTAAGAGTTCAATAATACATAAACAAAGGATAACTTGATAAATTTTCTTTGGATTCAGTTTACATAACAGTATTATATTTTGCACAGTATTTTATGTACTAAAATAACTTTTAGCTGAATTTATTCATGAATGGAAAGCACTAGTTTTTCCAGTAAATATAAGCAATGTCAGGTTGATTGATTGTCCCAAAACCTCATATTTCTGTGAGATATTCATATTTTGTGTTGTGTGAACACACACACACACTTTTATTAACAAGTAAGTATTTTGAAAAACTGAAAGAATATGTAAGTTGAGATAATGTACTATGCTACACTATGTAGATGTCTGTTCTTAGCTTAGTACACTAATTAGATGTTCTTTAAATCATTGCTTCAAACTACAACCACAAAAATATAGAAACACTTATCAATATTAAAAAGAAATTCATATAGGAGCCACACAAGAAAGAAAAAAAAATTGTTTTAACACACTGGTAACTAAAAATACAGTACTCTATGTTAGTGAACAGCACATTGCAAATGACTGGAAACTCAGGAAAAGGTTTCTTTCACTTTGTGATTGCTTACTTACAATGACTAAGAAAATTCATCGAAGTCCATTTTAACACAAGGAGAAGTAAAATAAGATTTCCCTCTGGAGACAGCAAATGATATGAAGGGATCAGTGACAGTGCTTTGGCATAAATGTTTCAAGCATTCTGCAAGATTCATTTCTTTTCTGGTTTACCTTCGTTTTTGCCCTGGTTGATCTGTGTTATGGTAATCTTATTTTAATATTATAATTTTTCCAACCAGGGCATAATTGAGAACCAGAATTACACTTTAATGTTTTTGGAAAAGGCAGGAAAAATCAGGGAATTTGTTGAAGAATCATTAGAAGTCAAGGAAACTTTTGAGATGGTAATACATCAAGATAGTGTTCCTTAGAAATATAGAACAGCATCATTTTACTAATGTCTCATTTTTATTTATTGTTTTTATTATTATTGTTTTTTTAATTTATACTTAGTCACATTTCACTTTATGAAATCAGAGTTGACAAGGAGATTCAGGCTAGTTTTAATATTTTCTTTAAACAATGTGAAAACTTATCAGTGAATTTGTTTTTTAATTCTCAGAAAACATGTGAAATAATGGCATGAGAGGTTTTAAAAGTTTCATTTGTGTATTTTTTTAAACAAAAGAATACAGCAAAATTAATTTTGTCTTTTTAAACAGTGCAATTGGCACTATCTGTACCAAAGGTTTGAAGAAACAATTTCTAGCGGTTTTGAGAAAATTGAGTTTGAATATTTCTCAGGATGCGGAAATTTGAGCTTGTTTTCACGGAAAAGTTTTGAGTTTTCGAGAAACTTCATAAGACATTTAAATGAAATGTACTCACAAATGCAATAGTATTAATAAATCGCCGCTAATGTAAATAATAACGTGAGAGGTTAAATACATATTTGTAATTTTTGAAAAGACAAAAGAATGGAACTAAATGACGTTTATGTCACCCCAAACCGTTTAGCACTAACCCTACCAAAAGCTTTAAGAAAAAAATTAGGAGCCGTTTTCGAGAAAATGTTTTTGTTATATTTTAAAATTACACATATTTCATGCAATAGTGCTCGAAATCTATTAAACATTTTAAAAAATCTACATGACCTTAATGAAAAAACTAAATATGGAGAACAAATTTCACTTGAAAGGAAAATCTCTATCTTCAATTTTTAATAGTAGGAAGAGGAGCAAAGAAATTTGAAGTTTTGCAATTATCGAAAATTTAGAGTAAACCCTCATCATCGGACATATGCCACCATTACAAGTGTATTTTACGATATTCTTACAAGGACTTCCAAGAACAAATTTCGAGCAGTTTTTGAGAAAATTTTGAAAATGTATCAGCTTCATGTACCCCCAAATTTTAAAGAAAGTTTTTCAAAATCGCGGCGCCTCGAGTGGAGCCAGATCGACCCGGGAATGTCCGTTTTGGAAAAAATCGTACCGGACATTTTGCCGTCAATTGATATTTTGGTATCGTGGACCTACAAATCAGGAATTCTGGCTACACCACGTGTTAGATTTTTTTAAATTTAGCAATTAGATTTATCCACTTTTTCGTCATCAGGGCCCGGCAATAAATTTTTTCCTGTCGAAAATCCGTCGTTGTTTCGCGCTGCTTAAAAAGCTTTCTCTTTACTACCCACATAATAACCAATTGTTTATTCAATGTACAATTGTTTATTTTAACAATTGAAAATTTGTCGTTGGCAAATCAGTTACTACATAAATGTATATTTATGAGGCTAGTAAGTTAAATAATTGAATGTTATACTTCACATTTTCTAAAATGTGAAAATAAAATAAGGCAGAAAATAATAGTGATGGGCACTTTGTAATATAGTGAAGGGCACTCAGAAAAATGGATTGTTAAAAGCCCAGATCAAATAGAACTGTTGAACGCTATTAGCTTGTTACTGCTGGTTTATTAAGCTTCAGTCATTCAATAAGTCTAAACATTTTACACAAAAAATATAGTTTCGTCTGAATCGCTTTCTTCTACAGAATCATCTGAGGAAAGGAAATTACTTGTGAAACACCTTTTAACACAATTGGCACCGTAGTTCTTAAAATTGAATGTCTGAAAATATAGAGTAATGCGTAAAATTGAAATCTGCCCTGAAAATACTTCCGTGGATTTCTGGAGTAAAGAAATTTGCTGTTGCTTCTTTTCATCTTGCAAAGGCGTGTAGAAGTGCTCGCCTGACAAATGGACTCATTTCTTTCACCTCCTGTTTTAAACCTCGAATGGATGAATATGTTATATTTCGTGTAGAATTGACATTTGTTTTGCTGAGGTTAGCCCGATTATTTGTCTCCTCTAGATGGCGCGTTTTCTGCTTAATATTATTGAACGTTTATACTCTTTCTTCTCCAACAATATCGCAGAATATTTCAAATGTCAGTGATTTGTTTTGTATGTTGTGGCCACAATGTTTGCATTATTCACATTTGGTGCGATGTCATTGTTCATGCGCTCAAGACCTTTAGTGAAATCAATCATCTCAGGGTTCCATGGAACAAGCCAAGCTCTAAGACCATTTTGCAACGTTTCTGGCGTTATTGCGCGCACTACCTGCTCCAACACCGGGGCGAAGTCTTTTCTAGAGAGCGCCTCAGAAGGATGTTCTCGACTCCATATTAGCACTCCTTTCTTCCACGCACTCTTGATTGGTCGAAATACAGCGCGACATTAACAGCTTAGAGAATTCTTGTGGAGTTCGGTTACAGTGCAATTAAAATTATTTGTAATTCAGAACAGAGCTCATTCATCTGAAAAGTAAAGTGACTTTTGTGACCACGAAAAGAAGAGAGAGAGATTTTCGAGTAAAGAACAGTCCAAACCAAAAGTATGCAAAGGGATTAAGTCTCTATTACATCGGGAACATATACAACATATTATTTAATTAATTTATTTTAATTAATTAATTTATTTATTTACGTTAAAAACAGTTAAAAATTGTGTGTGACGTGCTATGGGGAGAAGTTGATTTGAAGTTACATTTATAGTCACAATTGTTTACTGTGTTACATTTACAGTCACTCAACTTCCTTGCCTTCAAAGCGTCTTCATTTGTTAAAATCAGTGTAATTTAACAATCTGAAATGGTTTTAATCAATTTTATGTCGTTTTTCTTTGTCTTAGGAGCATTTTAAAAACATTTAAGAGTACTTTATTGACAAATTTTTGGAGATGGTTTAGGTCATCAAAAACCGTCCCCTAGTGATAACATTTAACCCCAGAACGTATATTGAGACAGGGATTGGAATATTCAAATTTCAGTGACGGGCACTGTGCCCAGCACTGTTCAAAATATTTCTAAATGTTCATTTTCGTTGAACAAGACAAACAATGTTCGAAAATTTAATACTAACATAACAGCAATGCATAAAGAATAAATTGCTCAAATTACAGTGATGGACACTCCATGCCTATCATTGTCCTGCACGTCAAAAATATTTACAGTTATGGACACTGCCTTTTTTGGCTTATGATCTGCTCTGAGAAGGTGAAAACACACATGAAAACATAGATTATATACCTGGATACACTATGCACAGAGCGGATTGCAAATCTAAAAAGACACAATTACTTAAATCCTTAATAACTGGACACATCTCCGCTAACGAATTCACAACGTTTCGATGCACAGGCGACATGTGGAGCACACCACTAACTATTCAAGTGTACCTACACAAACAGGGAGCCACATTCAATTTCTATTCCGGGGTTGCAAAATTTCAACTATTTATAGTTAAAATGATGGAAAGAGATTCTGGAACTCAAGAAAACGTGCGCAGATAATCTTCTCCCCCCTACATCATACACAGTTTTTACTGTTTTTTGACTGAATAAATCTAAATCTTAAGACACACACAACGCAGTTTATATGCAGAGAGCCTGTCGCAGTTTGCAAATCTTATTATTACCCCCATTAACAGTTGCTGAGCCCATCACTATACTGGTGCCCACGCCTGTTCCGGTTACTCCACATCTGTTGTGGATGCTTCAGCCCTAATATCGAGACAGCTCGGAAAGCAGCTGGACTCGATCCACGGTGTAAGAAATATTGTTGTGTAAGAAAAGTTTTATTACTCCGTGACACGAACTGAGCTTGCCAGGAAATATCTCATTCGCAGAGAATCTTTCATTTAAAAATAAATATGTCGCAAGTTTTTGGCAGTTCTGGTCGATACGATATTTGCGAAAGCACTTGTTTAAACATTTATAATTGTGGATCTCTTCGTAATTATTTATTTAATATCTGATTATTAGTGAAAAACACTAACACTAAATTGATCGAATGAATCAATTAATTTCAACTGATAGTGCTTAATTTGGTATCAAGGAGTTACTGATATTAGCGTAACTTGGAATCAAAGTTGGGAGGGGAGAAAAATATTACGTCATGCCATTATCCGAAATGAAAGGATTGTTTCAAAATTTCTATAGCCATGTTATTATTACTATAAATGCTACGTATTTTGGAAGAACGTGCCACCCATCACACGAACTCAGGGCCTCTTCCCACGGCGCGACCGCGGCACGCTTCGCAGCAGCGCGGCGCGTAGGAGAGCATTGGTTTGAATGGAGGCCTTCCCACGTGTAGCGGGTGGCGACGCCAAACTCCAGCTACGCGAAGCGGAGGAGGGGCCACGCGCCACCGCTAGCAGAACACAGCTTTAAATGGGAGCCTTCCCACTGCGCCACGGCCGCAGCGTTCTACCTGCTCCGGTCCCTTTGTTCGTCGTCGCCGGAGGGTCGGCGAAACCTACTCCTCCAAACCTCACCCGCTTCCACGGCGGGCGGCGGTGGCTGCGTCGGAAGGACTGTGCTGCTGGAAGGATGCGCGCCGTGGGAAGGGGCTCTCAACCTCCACACAGAAAATAGGGACAACAATCACTCTTCAGTCGTTGGCTTTTCAACAGTCCAATCATCCAAAATAAGTAATTTCCAGGAAAGTGAGGAGTGATTTATCCTCTAACCGAGGCACAATCACCAGAGTTCAACCGTCGACACCCTTGGGTCGAAAGTGACTCCAGGAAGCTACATTACAGGATACTGCCTGCAGGTCTCACAATTTATTTGTGTTTTTAATTATTCCTAAGGAATTGTTTCTTTGTTTCTTTGCTTATTAATACATTTCCAAACTTTTTGGACGACTATAAAAATTCAATGAAGATGGTAAAATGTCGGCTGTTTTCCAAAGATATAGTTTTACCTCACACGCTAATATGGAAGATTTAACGACTTCTAAATTTATTCATTATAAATATATTATAAATAAATATATCAATTATAAATGTATTAAGATAATTAATTACATTTCTAAGGGGGTCTTGGCTACAGCGTACGCTTTCCATGTTAATATTACACTGTTCGTTGATTCCTAGCCCACCATGTGGAATTTATGGTGGGCAAAACTAAGTCTGTATGTTTCTTCTTGGTTCTCTCGTTTCCACACCAGGGACTCAGATCATCAACTGTCACTGCAATGCCTCTAACCTGGAGGTCCTAGGTTCGAGTTCCCACGGTGGCAGGATTTTCGGCACTAGTTTGTCAAGTATACTTTTCCGTGGTTTCTCCGACCAACCTCAGCCAAATGCCGGAGCAGTTCATAACACAAGGGCTACAGACCGCCCGCTATCTTTCCTTCTTCTTGCTTAACTTATTCTATCACCTCTTACACACACTCACATGCACTACACTTCTGCACGTGCAGAGAAACCGGTCGGCAGCTAAGAGCTTGTCCCGGTTGGGCCGGTTCCGGGTCCCGCTGTTAGAGATACCTGTTTAGGGAAAACCCCGCGAGCCGAGAGGTAGGATGGCACCGGAACTCACCATGCAGCGGGGGAAGATCTCCGACACCTCCAGAGGGAAACATGCACTACACTTACGGGACTAAAAACCTTATCAGTTGACGCACCCGGAATCATTAATCAATGAATCTTGTTTTTCATGCCATTCTATCATTTCTCCATCATCTCATCACCTATAGTCCTCAGTGATAGCAGATACGCTCCATAATAATCTAATTACGCACATACTTTCCCGCACCTACAAATTTGCAATTTTCGAAAACACAGAGTTGGAACGAAAATGACCTCTTCAACATTTTTACTCGTCCTTTACACATTTAAGAAAAAAAGAATAAATTTGGAACCTTTTTGAGAAAAAACCATTATTTTATATTGCTTTCACTTCAAGCAAACATTACGCGAAAACCAGTAGTATTTTTTAAAATTTTATGTCTTTATTTAAAAAATATTTTTTTAGAACTTATTTTATTTAGGAAAATACTCTTATTGTCGATTTTATGTTTTTAAATGTTTTTTGTTGTAATTTTCAAAGATACAGAGAGTTTGCCGAAAATGAAATTGCGCCATCCTTTTAAACGTCGCTTTATCCATTGCGTTGCTCTATCCATTGAAGCAAATTAAAGGAAATAACAGAGCTATATTTGAGAAAATAATTGTTTAAAATTGGCCTATTTCATGCAAATTACGTAAAATATTCATATTTTCAATATATTGTACATGACCTCATTTCAGTATCTATTTGTGAGGAACAGATTTCATTAAATATCTAATATCTATTTTGTATCTTCTAGTTGTAGGAAGACGAAAAAGTTTTGAACATTCTTGCAATTTTCGGACATTCTGAATTAACGAATATGTACCCCGTTTTTAAGTGACCTTTGCTCTATCCAAGCAAAAAATGATTAATACACTTTGATGCTATTTTTGAGAACATTTTCGAAATGTTGAGGATTAAAGTATTCCAGAAAATCGAAATATCAATATCAAACTCACTCTGCCCCGAGTTAGTCCAGACCAGAGGTGTTCAACTTGGAAGTCCTCAAGGGCCATAACTAGAACCAATATAATTGCGGGCCATACCATATTTACATTACTCGGGCGCTCCACACCTGACTTCCCCATATTGCTGATCTCGGCAGTTCGACCGGCTGCTCTGACACGCGTGTGGGGGTGGGTGGATGCAACCATGCGTGGTATTCGTACCATGTATAACACACTGAATAATTTTAATTTTGTGATTTTTTTAGAAAAAAGTCTTAAACTAAACTAAATCTATTTTTACATGAAGAGGGTGTTTACACCGACGGAGCGCTTGCACTTGGCGTCATCTTCTCGCCAGACATGGATGAAAGGGGCTTTCACCAACGAGTTAGAGATATCTCTAACTCGTTGGCTTTCACCACACGCGCGGCGCGCGGCGATGGTGTGACGGTTAGCGTACCGGACTGTTGTACCTAAGTTGGCGTGTTCAAACCCGATCGAAGCCGTTGATATTTAAGGGCGAAAAAATACTTCGTACGCCTTCTTTCGGAGGGGAAGTGAAGCCGGCTGTCCCATGTTAGTAGATTTACTTGCATGTAAAAGATCCTCAAGCCTAAATGACGCATCTGAGCTAAATTCAAAATCGCCTGTTTCTAGCCAAAGTAATACCTCCTTCCTCTGCTAGTTGGTGAAAGGAGCGCAGCAAAATTTGCGTGGTCAGACGAAAGAGCGAGCCTGTTGGCCCGAGTCTCGCCACGTAAAATAAGGCATTAATTCTATTCAATTCAATTCACTTTCGATTCGCCCCCACCATCGCCTTTCGCGGGCCACAGTCCATGGCAGCGCGGGACGCCAGATGGACAACCCTGGTCTAGATCTATTACGCAATATTTGTATCGATCTTCGAATCTGGGCTGTGAGAAAGAAAACAAATTACTGGTTGGCAACCCTTTCGCTGGTTTATGTAGTATTATATTGTGTAGCCTTTACAAACAATGCAGGAAACTACGTGCTGTTGTAGCACTAGTTTGATTGGAAATTTACAAGAAGGCCCGACATTTTAAAATTTTTCTTAAAAACGGTTTCTTTTTTTTAAAATTATTGGAATACAGAATCATTACTCTCGTCAAAGGGATGCAGAACTCATTTCCCAATTTTTTAATTTTTCTCTCGGTTATTGTGAAAATTATTATTAAGTGCTCACTTAAAAATGGCGCAGGTTCTATTTAATTGAACTTTGAAAATTTGTAAATTAATGTTTGTTCTGTTGTACCTCTAGTTTTAATAGCAGACGAGCTATGGAATTTATATTGCAATGCCGAGAGAATGACTACCATCACCGCTCCCCTTCTCACCTACCTAGCGGAATGATAGCAGAAATCGTTGTTCACGGGTAGAACATATTACAGTCTGAGATGCCCCCCTCCCTCGAGTGATGTACAATACCGAACATTTTTAATTTTTGACTTCCAGAGGCACAATAATTAGCATCTTGCTGCCTCATTATTATTCCCAATTTTTAAATCAAGGAAAACGGAAATACGAACATTTTCCGCAAGAGCATCCTTGGAGTTTATTCACCTTGTTCTGCGTGAGCAGAGACTGGCATCATTTCACTCAATGTGCTCCTTCACCCACTGGGGTTTTGCACGCACCGACTCAGAGAAAACTGCCAATTCGCTCCTTTGAGTAAACCTGCTAGATTGCCATTCTATGTAGTAATATGGTATAATCTGAGAAGCAGATACATTGTGATATACATACACAGTCCTGCTAGTGCACACTCGCAGAGCCTCAACGTTATCCAAAAACGTCAAGCTCTAGAAGATAGTTGCCAACAGAACGCTGCACTCCTGGTAGCTTCAGGAAAACCTGCCGTGCGAGTTGCATCTGCCCCTGTAAACCTGAGTTGACTGTGTTGAAATAAATTCGATGTGAAGGCCGGAATGAAATCTTTGTTTACGTTAGGGACCGTCCATAAATTATGTAACGCTATTTTGGAGTATTTTGGAAATGCAATTGTATCGCTCATCTCCCCCTCCGCCATTTATAATCAGTAAAAGTAAATTATGTACTAACTGTAAAACAATTTGTTTTAATTTTATTGATGTTTCACATCAACATTTTGTAATAGTTAAAATTACGATTAGTTGGCGAAGCTGACTGCGCCCAACAGTGTTACAACCTCAAAATCGCCGGCCTCCAACCGGCGCCGCCTCTCTGGAAGCGCTGTGGGAGCGCGCCTGTTCACGTCTGTTTGCGCACTGCCGCCGATGTCGCTGTCCACTCGGATCAATCATTACGACGTATAGCAAAATACCCGGCGTTGCCCTTTTTTTCGTATTCAATCCCTGTGAAAAGGAAAAGATCTTTCGGTCAGCCTCTTCCTCTCTGTGTAATTGATTCAATCTCCTTCGTTCTCTCTATTTCTCTCTCTCTCTCTCTCGCACGCGCGTTCTCTATCTCTGTGTCTACGTCTATGTCTGCCTCCTGTCTTTATCTGTCCCTGCTGCTTATCTCTCTGCGGGCTCTATCGTTGTGTCTGCCTCTATGTGGTTCTCTCGTTCTCTGTCTGTCCGTCTCTCTCTTTCTCTGTTGGTTTCTCTCTCTTCGTGTCTGTCTGGGCCCACCTCTGTTTCTCTGAATCTGTCGCTCTCTATATCTCTTTCTGTCTCTTCTCTTCTCTCCCTCTGTCTGTTTCCTTCACTCCCCGCCTCTCACCTCCTCCGACCCCCTCCGTCTCTTGCATCAGTCCGGTTCTCCTAGGCCGCGCCCTACGTCACACGGCGACGCAACAGTGAACCTCGAGTAGATCGCAGTTTGAATGGAAATTGAATTAAAATGAAGCGCAACTTTGTTCTGAAGAGCCATTTATTCGAGTTATAACCAAATTAACAGCACTTAAACCTTCTCGGTGGAAAAACACGTAATGTGCTAACTTTCATGGATATCGGTCACAGAGTGTCGGAGTTTAGCGATTTTAAATATATCAACAACCATTTTTATACAAATACATGATGACGCAGGCGGTCCCATATGAGGTAGCTCTACGGCTCACGGGGCATATAAGCAATTCACATTCATTGGGCACCGGGCAATTCTGATTGGTTAATGGGTAAGGATCGCGAAACCGCGCGAAATCTGATGTCGTGCATTTATTCTTTTACAAAGAGATCGAGCTTTAATTTTACTGTATGTTCTCTGGTATTACTACACACTGAAGATTTAGATTTTTTCTATTTTATTGTAAATATTATCTAAAAATGTAAAAGAACTAAATATGGAGAAAAGATTCATTTGACGGAAAAATCTCAATCTTCAATTTTATAGTTATAGGAATACGGTGGGGAAAAAAAATGCAGTTATCGAAGATTCAGAGTTACCAAGAGTAGTCAAGTGTCACCATTCTTATGAAAATGTCATTCTTGTTTACTGATGGAAATAATTTTGACTAGCATTTAATCAATGAAACCGACTATCTTCAAGACTAAAGAAAATACCAAGATCAATTCTACACAACAAGGAACACTTCTTGTTTTAGGTTCTACTGCACTTTTGTAATTCAACAATAATATTATTGACTGGTATCATTCAATCTTCTGAACATTTTAAGTTCCCCGACAGAGGCCCAAGACAGGGATCCTATACGTCCCAGACTTTTAACATGCACTGGCATCCCATGACATTTTTTGATAGCACATTCAGTTATTTTGAATCCACGACTTTGTGTTTCTTGATGAACTGTTAGTCAACCTAACAATGATTCATTACAAAGTGTCATTCCTTTTTGTATGAATGTGTAGAGGTAGTTCTTATTTGAAATAATTTCAGGCAGTTTCATGACATTTTATTTTAATAATAATAATAAAAAAAGAAGCCACAAAACACCCGAGAAAAAGTTTGTTTTCAGAGGAAATTTAAAGGCTCCAGTTCTCATTCCTAAAAAGAAACTACTGGCTGTTCCAATGACAAACTGGAACGTGGTATCTTCCATGGAGTAACTTATAAAATTTTTCCAAATTTTTTTTAATAATTAGATTGTATTGTAACTGCTCAGTATCATAATTATATGCAATGAAAGGAGCAAATTATTTCTTTGTTCATTAAGTATGGTATTTTGATTCATATGAGATGGGAAATCATGATAGGGTGGAGAGGTCCCTATCATAATTTTGTGTTGTGTCCCCATTTTTCGCTTTAAAAGTATGGGATTTCTGCCTACAAAAACTTTAATAAAAGTCGCTTAAAATAATACATTATTGTAAATAAGAAAACAAACTTGTCAGAATTGTCTGATTATTTAAAAGGTTGGGAATAGATGCCCCATTTATAAACAAACATAACATACACACCTGTATAAGCACATTAACAGTGAATCAATTTCAAAAAAACATTACATAAAATTTACATCACAAAATACATAACAATACATTAAAGAATTGATAAAATATTCAAGATGCGGCACATCACAAATATAAGAAATCATATTAAATTTTGATCAAAAATGGACTTAGGCGAAACAATAACATATTCAGCTTTACAGATAGGACATTGAAACAAATACAAATTTCAAATTTTTTATCAACCTACTGAAACAAAGAATGGTACTTGGAACCATGTGAAATATTTTGAAATATGCTGAATTCCCACAAAGAGTTGCTAATAATTATACTGTACGTATCATTTTTGTAAACAAATAATTACTTTATAAAAGTATAGACTGAGTCACTAAACTGAACTAATTTCATAGTAAACAAGGAACCCACTAAACAATAGTTATGAGATTTAGCAGGGTAAGTATTCTTTGGTTTTCTCTGCACTATTCTTTCAAAGGAGAGCTATGAGAATCTCACTTCTCATCCTATATACTTATGATTTTTCCAAGTTTCACTTTTGTTAAATGAGAATTATTTTTTTTACGGTTGAACATTTTTTGTAAGAAAACTAAATATCTGGTAATGTAAAAGAAATAGGCAGTTTTCAAAAACATTTCTATTTTTTATTTTTGATAGACATAATCTGGAATCTATTGATATGAAATGTCATGAAATTTAGTGTGTAAGAAGAAATTTCAAGATAAAGACTGTTCATAAATGAAATATCAAGAGTACTTTAAAGTTCGGAAAAGTTTACACAGTCACAAGAATATGGTCATAAATGCCTATTTTAAGGTTTTGCTTTTAACATATCAAAAACAGCTGGCACTTCATTTGTAATTATAACTCCATAGCAATATTTACCTTAATTCATTATAAAAACTAAATCTGAACAGCCCTATCCCTTGATTTACTTCAGAAATTTCCAGGAAACAATGAGAAAGATTGAATTTAAAACAGTTTGATAATTTAATAAACTCTTTTTTACCCATTATATCACTTTTTTAAGACAATTACTTGTTCCCTTTTTTTGGAAACAACCTTGGATATTTCTGAATTTTAACAAATTTATCCTTAGTTCATTGAAAACATTAAGTTGATGTTACTTTCTTTTTCCTGAAACTTCTTTCCATTAGTTGATGGAACACAAATACATCAGTGAGTCATCAGACTACTTCCCCTTCACATTTTTTTAACTGTAACATACTGTTATGACATCACAATGAATACAATAAACTATTTACAAACTGAATATGATTAGAGTACCAATTTCAACTAGTGACCCCAAACATTCATATTTACTGTCCCTTGAAAGATGACAGTTCTGATGCAAGCAGATTCTTGCAACTTAAACATAGATTTGTACCCTTGTACTACCAATTCCAAACAGGTATATTTTATCCAATAGTCTAAATGCAACAAAAATGCATTTTTCTACACAACTGATTTAACAATCATTTCTTAGAGTACACACTTGACCACCCGTTTCCATCTACATATAGGCTTCTGCCTCATTTATCCTACTTGCTATTTCTCATACTGCATATAAAATATTAAACAGTAAAATCTTATCTACAGGCTAGATACATTGATAACTTCAAGAATACATAATTCACAATATAAACCATTCTACCAGAATGTACATAAATGTATACACGCATAACACTTTGCTACTCAACATGTATTCATTTGTAACACATAAATAAAACATCCCAATTACTTATGTAGTGGAACATTAAGGTCCACTGTGAATTACTTGGTCAGGTGAGTTGACTGATGACAGAAGGGGTACTGATGTCACAGTAGGTGGAGAACTGGGAAGAAATAAATGAGGTGCTAGTGAAGATGGAGGGCTGCCAGTCACGTTGGGAGGAGCGGCCACCGACACAGGGAATACTTGCTGGGTCTGCAAAAGACAAGGCCAATCATGCCAACAAATTCAGAATGTTAAAAATTGGGGTGTACTTTTATAATATACAGTGGAATCTTATTAGCTTGTTCCCAGTTTTCCTGCTCAGTACCTATTAATTTATAAGTCCCAGTCCCATTAAATTACTTGTTTGTAGATTTAAAATCCCAATGAGCATGTTTAAAGTTTGTCAGCAACATATTCTTCAATTCACATGAGTCTTCAATATCTCTTATATTCACGGTACTTTGGGGTACTTGAGGGCATAAAGAATATAAACAGGTGCTTGAAGAAAGTATTCAGAATATTTTCAATCCGTTTGGTTACCAATCTTTTGCCGGAGAAATGTGTTCTACTTCTGTGTCTCCACCACCTCGTTCTTTGTGTTACAACATGTTTATTTGAATTTTACAGAACAAGGATGCTAGTTTTTTAAATTTTTTTCTAATAGCTTCCTTTATTTTTAATGCCTATGTATTATTAGCGCATAGTGACAGAACTTTTTTACTATCATGAAAAGGTGGTCTTGCACAGGAAGTCTCTTCCTTGATGCAACACCATTGTGACTCAACTAATGGACAAAGTCCACACTCAATATTGAATGCCTCTGGCAATGATAGCCAACATCCGGTAATAATTCTGACAAGAGACTTCCCATGTAGGAGAACCATTTAACAGCTAGCCATCAAAAGCAATCCCACCATTAGCATTTATAACATATGTAAAGGATGAAAGACGACAGTCATGCAGTTTGTATGCATTTGAAGACCTGAAAAGATGGCAAAACTGATCCACATAGAAGGATATTGATGTTCAAACACCACACAAGGTAGGGCACAGGTTTGCCTTATGTTTTACTCTAAAGGTGTATCTATTCCTCCCTGCATCATGGACTTGTGCCAGTTCAGCTTGAGTCAATCTTTGGATTCAGTGCTGAGTCAACACATGTATAGTGAAGGATAGTAAACAGTATTTTATCGTAAGATTTCTTCAGATAAGCAATCAGCCTACTACAATATTGTCTATTTCCTTGTTATTTAGTTTGTAATTTGCAATGAAAGGTTCATTTCAGGTGACTTTCTGTGCCTGTTTAAGTAACAATCCGTTTTTATTCTCTATTGTAGTATTCTGAGAAGGAAATTGTGATAATGACAAATTGGGCATTTTTTGAAAACGAGTTTTCCCAACTTACAATACCCAAAATTTTCAGTTCCTTGCAAAATGTGCTAATGAGATTCTCCTATAATTATTTTGGGTTTATGATGTCATAACACTTCCATGAGGGGGCTCACTGACAGTGTGCTAGCATTCTGTGAAGCAGTCCCAGGTTCAAAGCAGCTGTAACATATGGCATTCCAAATAACCTTCTGGAGCCGAAAACAAAGGGAAAGGTGGAGCCCTTGCCTTTGTCATTTTTATAACCATTAGGGTTGTGTGCATTAGCACAGGAATAATTTAATCTTTTTCTTAACACAAACAATATTTAAGTTTAAAAATTGTTGTAAACTTAGCATTCCGATGTTACTACACCATATTTATACTACTGCAAAATACTATAATTTCTTTGGCACTGTTGATTAAAAAATCATATAATAATTGCCCAAATGACCTGTGTTTGACAAATGTCCAAAACTTGGTGGTTCCTGTTGAAATGAAGGTTGGAGCAAGTCCTCAAAATTCGGCACTTCCAGAAATTCCTATCAGTGGTTACTTGTTAATGGTCCTGCCTGCCTAGGTCCCCATTTAACAAGTGTAATACATAAATGCCATCTTGAGAATTACATTCTCTGGTCTCAGGTCCAAGGTTAACTCGGTTGGAATGGGCTTGATGGGTTGAACAATACTAATAATTATCGTAAAGGAGTTCTGCATCAGCAATTTATGAATTTGAAAGGTGAAAGGAGGCTGAATGTATGAACTGATTGGGTGTGCTGCTGGACTCAAAGAAAGGTGTTGTGCACAAACAATTTAACTTGTAGGGAGACTTCAAGTTATCTTATTTTAAGTAGGAATTTAATTCTAATGTAAATTCTTTTTTTTCTTTCTTTATTTTAAACATGGTAACAGTATTTGGAGGGAATGATAATTTCAGAAATAGTGTACGGGTCTACTGTAATATATTGCATTAGGTTTTTTTATTTTGTTAATTAATATGTTTTAAACAATGTTTCTTGTGCTTCTTAGATTAATATATTTCAATAAGAGCACAGAGTAACCCTAAGCTTTTGTATTTCATAGCTGATCCTCATAATCACCAATTTTCATTTAATTTTAAATGAAATATAGAATTGAAAATTATAGAATAATATTTAATTACATTTGTTGTTTTAGACTGGAGTATATATAAAATTTAAAATGTTATATGTAAATTGTTATAATAAATGAAATATTGTCATTAATGGTATATTAATTGTATCTACATTACAAAGAAAATATTGAAAACTGAACTATAACAAATTAAAAAATCCAATTAAATTAAACAGGAGGCACTACCACCTTTACAGTGTCTGCAGAAATTTTTTTGCCTGTGAAGTCTTACTTCCCTCAAAAATTCCCTACAGTCTTGATTGTTAGGTGCACAGCCAGAACAGCCAACTAATTCTAAAGTCAGTAAAATTTAGATTTTAATTGGTGAGTTTCATTAAAGCAGTTTCCTTATAAAAATTCATTTTTAAAGACACACAAATAGTATTAAACACACCCACACACATATACACGCACAAACATGCAGGAACGCACACACACAGTTACAATAAAACTTCACTTATAAATTCCTCATGGGAATGAAGGGAAAAATGAACAAATGAGAAAAACACATAACTGAAATTGAATCGTATGAGTAAAACAAAAACTCAATATTCTTAAATTGACAGACTCCACTCTTGCACCTGCTTGCAAGAACTGCTACCAATATTACTTTTGATTTATTTAGTAAAAGAACAGTAAAAACTATGTAATGTATGGGGAGAAGTACCATTTGCATATGTTTTCTTGAGCTCCAGAATCTTTTTCCAACCTTTGAACTATACATAGTTGAATGTATAGTTAAGCGAAGTTAGCACCTTCTGAAAAGAGACATTTTCGCCCTCTGATCCCATGATCTGACTATTGATCTTCTCCCACCCCTACCATCACTAGCAAAAAAATGAACTCAACAAATAATGCATGTATTCATGCTACATTAACCAAAATTATCATTCGACGATTGATGCTATATTAACCAAAATTGTCATTCACTTTTTTTCACAAAAGAAGAAGGCTGGATGGAAACCCCTTGTCACTTGCTCTTGTGGCACATTACATACCTGCCCTCCCCTTCACTAAATACACCACTGACTTGCACAACCCACTGCTCCTGGCTCCTGATCCCCCAGTGTGGTTAACTTACACTGGCTTGCTGTGGGTCCGAATAGAAGTAGTGGGCTGGGAAAACTCTCGTGGTGGATGAAGCATCGCTTACTTGCACAGCATATGCTGAAAAGGGAGGGACCGGAGAGGGAGCACTCACGGCAGGAACAAAGAGAGGAAGCGTAGGGGTGTGAGAGTGCTCTGGTAGGAGTGTCGACCTCGTTGTGTCCAGCTGTGAGGGCACAAGCGTAGTGGGAGGCACTGGAGCTCCAATAGGGGTAGAAATCATCTGAAACAGCAATTAAGAATTGATTCACAGCCTCTACCACAATAATCTTGCATATTGTCGTTTAAAAAACCATTGCAGAAAAAGACTACTGCTTCTCAACATACCATCATTGATGTTGTTCTTAAATTTAGTTATTTATATAGAAGCAATTGCTCAAATAAAAATTGTATGATTGTTGCATTCAACAGTTGCTAACTGCAATTGGGTAACATTTGAGTTCACATACTTTCTTTAAATAAGGAGGCTCTTAATTATAATGAATATTCTTGACAAGTCTTTACATTGCCCCATGAGTTAAAATCCCTGATTTTTTGAAAACTGCAAAAGTTATCATTTATTACAGTGTCTTTTTACTTTCTCGTCTATGTACATATATATGGAGTAATACACTCCCTGCACTCTGTAAATTACTCCTTACGTATATATAGAGTAATATACATAGTATAGAGAAAGTTATGTAATGCTATGGAAAATAGATTTCAAGATTTCAATGGATATACATTTTTGTCCCCTGATACTGAAAAAGTGTTGTTTTTTTTTCAAAACGTTTATCCGTCCACTGTATATGAGCAACACTAACGTCTTCCTTATGAGTACAATTTTTTCCAAACTGAATAAATCCCTGTTGATCTGCCTTGAGTCAAAGCTCTGCGATAAATATTGATTGCTTTTGATAAATATTAATTAATTTTTGGTGGTACTTTACATGAAACCCCTAAGACATTTTCAAAATTTCCTCAAAAATGGCTCCAAATTGTTTCTTTAAATTTCTTGTAGGAATAGAGTGACGCACACTTCTAAAGATGGCTCAGGTTCAATTTTCTCTGTTAACTCTAAATTTTCAAAAATTGCAAAAGTTCAAATTTTTTTTCAGTGTCTTCCTACAACTATAAAATTGATCATAGAGATTTTTCCATCAAATGAAACTTTTTTCTCCAATGTTTAGTTCTTTCAATAGAGTCATCTACATTCTTTTGAAACTTTCAGTAGTTATCATGAAATGGTGCATGCAATAAGTACAATTAAAAAAAAAATAACAAGAACAAGATTTTCTTAAAAATGGCTCCAAATTTTTTTCTTTAACCTTTTGACCGGGGTAGTGCTAAATGCACTCTGAGAGATGACAAAAAAGGCATATTACTGTATTCTTTTGTTTTTTCAAAAATTAAAAAAATGTAATGTTGTTTCGACAAGCCTCTCACATCATTGATATTTACATTAGCAGTGATTTGTTTACATTAATTCATTCACAAGTACATGTGCTTTAAATGATGTCTTATAAGGTTTTCACGCAAACTCAAACATTTTCTGCGAAAGCGAGCTCAAAATTCTGCATTTTCAGAAGTGTTCAAATTTTTTCTTTAAACTTTTTGCACAGATAGTGATAATTGCACTGTTTAGGATGACAAATTTTATTTTGCTGTACTCTCTTGCTTTTTAAAAAATTACACAATATAATTTTTTTGAAATATCTCTCAATGCCATTAATATGCCTATTCCCAGTGATTTGTGTATATTATTGCATTTGTGGGTGGAAGTACTTCAGATGACTTCCAATACAGTGTTTCAAAACATCTGGAAATAAGAGCTTCGAATTTCGCATTTACACTAGAGCTTAAAAGAATTTTTCTTAGAAACAGCTCCAAATTTCTCAACAAAAATTTTCATATAGGATGAGGTTTAACTCTTCTTTAATATATAATAAAAAGCAATATTTTGAATCTACCAATACCATCTATAATATACTATTACCATCTGCCATCTTCTATAAAAAGCAATATTTTGAATTAACCATTAGAAAACTGAAAAATTGAGAAAACTTCAAAGAATGTATTTTGGGTGGCGATAAATGAAAAAACATTTTCTCAAAAACCTGCTCCAATTTTTTTTTTTAATTTTCTCCTTTTATGTATCAAAGGACTATCAAAAATGGTGGTGCAAGTCTCGTTTCTAGTGAACTCTCTGAGTTTTCAAAAATTGAGAAAAGTTAATATTTTAAATCTACAAAATAGAAGATAGAGATTTTTGCCTTCAACAAAATCTATTCAAAAAAAAAAAAAAAAAAAAAAAAAAAAGTTATACACATAGTTTCACCTTAAAATATATGTAATTTTATAAAACATTTTCTCAAAAGCAGCTCAAGATGTTTTCCATGGATAAAATAAGGGAAACTTAACGCCACAATGATGGGAGCAGTCATTTTGACTAGTTTTAGTTTTCGTTTGTGCCTATATTTATTGATTAATTTTTATAATATTTTGTGACTTTTAATATTTGAAGATGTTTTATAAAATACCAAACTACAATTCTTTCACACATCTTAGTTTTCAAGATAATAGCTAATTCTTCATGGTTTACCTTCAACAATATTTATGAGTGGGTAGCAGTCAAATGACTGCTCATTTTAAATGCGATTCAGACGATTAGAAAATGACACGGGCTCTGTCAAATCTTCATTCAGGGACTGGGCTGTCTTAGTGTTTCATAACAACATTGATTTAACTGGAATCAATTCCAAGATTCTGTATGAAAAGGTCTTGAGAAACAAAATGTCCTGGCGGTTGTATTTTCTGGACCTGGATGAAGAACATCGCATGCCACTGCTATAGACTTGAAACATTCCAAGAGGGCATCACTTGTCACAGAGTGCAACAGTACAAACATTCAAGGGACAAAAAAACATTGACAGTGTCAAATGAGATACAACTAAAACAATGACACTTGTTCTGGGAGAAGAAAAATAGTTAATGGCAAATGTGGCGACATGAAGAGAATAGCTGTCTACTTGACTTAATAAATAAAAAATTATTTGAAACCATTATTTTGACTGCTCACAGTCATGGTAGGTAGAATAGCTTTGCTGTCTCTGTAGTGTTAAAAGAATAGCGTAGGTCTCAAGTTTGTTGACCTCTCTGAATTGTCAAAAATTACATGCTGGAAATAATATGAGACAATTGTATTTTTAAGTATTGGCCCAAGAAGGTATGTCAGAGGGCTGCCTGGTGAAGTGGAATGACACAGAGTTAAGTTGGTGGACCTGAGTTAGAGTCTCGACATGGAAAAAAGCTTTTGCTGGTTGAAAACACTTTTAATGGTTCATGCTGCAGTATAATATTGTGAAACAATTACATATATTGTGAGAAAGTATGTGCTGTTGTATGACCTCTAGTTTGTTCTTGTTTGTTTCAGCAAAGTGGTATGATTCACAATACCTGCTGTCCGAGGTGTGTAAAGATGGGTGTGGGATGAACGTGTCCCAGAGCTGATATAGGCGGCGATGACGCTCCAGAGAGGGGTGGGCTGGGGACCGGTGCTGGCGCAGGGAACGTGGCAGGGGGAGGGGCAGATGTGGTGTGGGGGACGGCGGGTGGTGGCGAGGGAGGAGGAGGGGAACTGCTGGCATGCAGATGGAGCACTTCACCACTGGAGACATGTTGCTGAGGGAGTGCAGCTACACCACTAGTGTCTTGGGGCCTTTCCTCTGCCGTTCCAGCTTGCTGCCTAGAGCCTGGCTCTCCTGAAACATTTTGACAGCTTCCAGATGCTTTTCCTGTAAATGAGGTATTCAGATTTATAAGTGGGAATGAGCTTAAAATCAAAAGCAGAGGTTGAAAGTAGGAGCCAAAGAGATTTTTTTTCATAAACAGCATTTTGTAGCAACAACTGCTATTTTTTCAATTAAGGTATACAGATTTAGGATTAACTGATAACTTTGTTAATCAAGATAATACTGTGTGACTGAAACATTTGCTATGTGAGAAATGAAAGAGCCTAATTTTTAACTGTAACAAAGAATTCAAATAATCCGTTCTTATTTTTACGAATTTGAAGTGTGAATTGTACAAACTTTTAAAATTTGTTTAATATAATGATAATATTTATTTTCATGATTTTATGAATTAATTTATTTCACAAAGGGTGAAAATTTGCCCATCTACATACATGGGAAGTACACTGAACAAAAAAAAAAAAGTCTTAGTGTTTTTTATGAAGCTCTTTTGGGATTTAGATACCGGACTTCACCTGTTCTGTGCATCAGGTTGATGCCTAACTGGTTCATGACCTAAACATTTGGTTCAAAACCTCCAAAGAATTTGAATTTTGTAACTAAACCTCAAAAATATCCTAGAAACAGCAAAATAAAGAAAGATCAGAGAATTTTGTCTTAACTCACCTGCATGACTCTTGAAAAGTTCATCTCTTAGACCTGGAAGAAATGCATGAATGCGGTCCCATGTAATCGTCCATAGAGGTGTGTATCCATCAGATGTTGAAAACACATGAGCTGAGTCCATCACCAAAAGCATATTTTTGAGAGATTCTGGAATCGCTTCACACTAAATGAAAGACAAACAAGAAATTAATTGCATTAATAGGACTGTATTTATAATGCTTACAGAAAACATGCAAGAATAATTATTTGGCTGTAATGGGCAATGGGCTTACAAAATAGAGGGAATAATCTTGAATGTAATTAGAAAAAAAAATCAGAACATTTTATATGAATAATTTAAACTCCAAAGATTTCTTACCAATAAGTCACTCTTATCTGCATGCATATATTTATCCATAAAATCCAAGATAGTAAGCCATAATGCTGTGAAGGTAGGCAAAGATTGGAGTGGTGTTAAATGATGTAGAAAAACCTAGAAAATAAACATTTGATTAGGGCACAAACATTTCAAATATCACATAATGTCCTTGCAGTTCATGTGACCCATTAAATAAATACATAAAAATTACCATTAAAGATAAATGAGCTTATAACCTAATCAGACAACCTGAGCACACGCAATACAATTTAATACATGAATTTGGTTGATTGCTGCTGACAATGCGGGCAATATGTATGCCATTCCCAACAGCAGTGGCATATGGTCATATTCTCCCACTGCTTCCTGGCAATGTAGTCATGACATCAATTGAAGGGTACAAGGAAAAAACCAGGCAAAACTATATTCTCAAGAACACAGAAAAAACGAGTTTTAAAGTTTGCAACAATACCCAAGTTGCCTGAAAGTCAAAACTTTAAGGGCTAATATCTCTTGACGAATACATTCCCCCCCCCCCCAGTTTGTGAAATAAACTTCTATCCAATCTGCATTGTACATTATCTGTAACTCAATTAAAATTCACAAAAATTAAAGTACAAAAAAATTGACTTGCTTCTTTCCCTGTATCCTTCAACAACTTTCAAATCCATTTCTGCCAAATCAAATTGAGGGGACAGTAAGTAAAATGCCCCCAACTGTTTTTGTCAAAACTTCATTTTTTAAGAAATATTATTTACATGGATAATTCTTTGTTTAAAAGTTGGTCTTATGCGAGTTTAATTGAAAGTGTGAAATAAGGTGAGTGTGAGATATTTCTCTGACAGAAAAATAAAAATAGGGCTTCAATCATCAAATATAAACACACTGCTTATCTTTGATGAATGAAGCTCCACTTTTAATTTTTCTATAAAAAAAAATTGATTTTGATATTCTCAAATGCTTTACAATATGATCTACAACAATTCTTACATTATTTTGTTTCAGTGACAGTATTGAAAGAAACTATATCACATGCGAAAACTATTCATTATCTGCAACAGCACTAATTTGAACTCAAATGCACTGAACTGAGGTTTTGCGGCATTATCAACTAGTAATCCAGTTCATTTAGCTGAAGGAAGAACACATTTTAGAGAGTGATGTGGATTTCAGTGATCCTCAACTATTTTGGAATCTGTGAAAAATTTGGTTGCTGCCTCAGATACATGTATCTCTTAAAAGGAATCAGATCTTCTGAAAGAGCCCAATCAGTTGAAACAAAAATTATTAAAAATGTGACTGTGTCAGACAATTTGTTTCACAAAACTTTTTATAAAAGTGTCATAACACTTGTTTCATAAAAAGTTTGATCATTGTATAACAAGCAAGTCTTCATGTTCAGGATTTTCAAATATTTAATGTTGGATACCTTGCAAAGAACAGTAGCAGCCCGCATGCGTGTCTCCTCCAATCCCAGTGGATCAGAGGGGCTGAGGGGTTCTAGTAGCTTGCTTAGCAATGGAAATAGCACCTTGTTGAAACAGCCCTCCCACTCATGAGCAGATAGTGTTTGCAAGTCATGCACAAGGAGCGCTCTCTGCAAGTAGGTGACGGCACTTGTTCGCACCTATGCAGAAAATGTCAAATTATACACACATACAAAAAACCAAGATTACAACAAATTCAATACAATCGTAAAATTATAATGAAGAAAAAGAAAACATCATTAGACAGGACAATTTGGTCCAACTCCTAGAGAGAATATTTAGAGTATAAAATTTTCAGAAGTAATTACTATATTTATCTGCACCACCCCATCACGGAGAGAAACTGTAGCTAAATTCTCTCAAATTAGTAATTTTTATCTGTATTATCTGCTAAATAATTGCAGCTCAAAAAGGTTCAAAATATATTCATTATTTTCCAAGATTTATTATACAGTTAAGCCAAATTGTGGAAGTCATCCCAAATATTCATGACTATTACTTTCTTTTGATGCAATTTTCCTTCTTTATTAACTTTATTTGTCAGTAAGTCACAAACACATTTCACTGCCTATATTTGTTACAATCACTTTATCCCTTACTGAAATAGTAATTTCTTACTCTTCCTTCAAAAAAGCATAATTGTAGTTTAATTGCTACTTAAGTAAGTGAATGAAGCATTTCAAGATAATTTCAATCTAACATCAAACATAATGAGCAATGAATAAAAACAATATACTAAATAAAAAATAGAATAAGTAGTAAAGGTGGTAGCGATGTTACAAAAAATATTTGTAATTTTATTTTCAATTTATTTACAGTGGTGTTGTGTGTAGTTAGATGGATAAAGAGAGTTTCTTTTCACTTGTTGAATTGAAAATAAAATTACAAATATATATATTAAATCACAGCAAAAACATAAAAAGGCTATACACCTGCTTGCGACTATCACAACAGAGACGAGCAATGCCCTGTAGCAAAGGGCACCACCCGCGAGCCCACAACGATGTGAAGTCAGGATCACCACTTTCCTCAGCCCACCATCGGAAAATCTGTGCGGTCCGTGTGTGTAATGTGTGCATCAGGTCGAGGAGCTGTCGAAAGATAAACCATACAACAATTTCATTCACCAATGACGATAGCTTTAAATTAACCTTCAAATCAAGTAAAGCAATTTACTTCTAGATTCCAAACAACGTCAATTAAGTACAAAGTGACAAACTATTTTTTAAATTAATGTTTTTACAAAGTTGTATTTCTAAGCAGACACTTCAATAATTATATTGATTGTCCCAAACTTGGATTAACTTTAAAATCTCTAACATCTGATCTGTTCTGGTAGCTTAAAAATTTTTCTTTAAAATGACTTGAGAACTGTCAGAAAGGTTAATATTCTAAGTCTTTTGTCATTTATTGTGCCCCTTAGCTGATGGATATCTCTTTATCTCTCTCTCTTTTTTTGCACGATCACTGGAACATGATAAAATTATAATTTTTAAGTATTTCCAGCCAAATTTTAATGATGGTCACTAAGCACATCCTATAGTCAAAAGAACATTACCTTGGTATTGTTAAGAGAAGGAACCTGTGCAGGGAATACATTACAAAATCAGCTCTACCTGAATAGAAACTTGGTGATAGCCACTGGGCAGCTCATCTGAATCACTCTCATCTGCATCATATGGGTTTGGGTCCCGAGGACTGCGTGATCTGTGTGGAGGTGATGATCCATCCTCTCTACGCCTCCCTGAGGACTTTTTACGCTGCTTTGTTTCCTTCGGGGATCCAGGAGTTTTTCGAAGCACTGGCTTATTTGCTGAAATATTTGTTTAGTTCAATTACATTTCTGCAACTTGGATCAATGAAAAAAATACAACAAAACAAAGTTAAATACTAGTTCTATATTACATGTATTGTTCTGCCACAACAATCAAATTAATGTTTTCAAACTAACAGTTATAGCAAAATGTTTCAGAAATGTACTAAAATTATTTAATATAAATGCAAACAATTGGAATTGGTAAATACTTGGCTGTTAGCGAGATGCTGCATCATAGGCACAGTTGCCAACGTTTAGGCCACCATTCTGCAACCTTCCTAACAGCGAAATGAGGAAGGTCGCAGAATGAAGGTTGGTATCTAGGACGCCTAGGATGCAGTGCCTCCCAGACAGCCAAGTATTTACTGACTCCGTCCACAAAAGCCTAAACTCTCAAACAATTGGAATGGAATGAAATGAAATGATTTGTCAAATCAGACACTATTACTAAAGTTTAAGAAGACAATGATTATACATGAAGATCAACCAGCCAACTTGACTGACAAATAAATAACAATGTTTTCTTTCAATGATGTGGATTCAATTCAATTGAAATACCTCCTAA
Organism: Gryllus longicercus; assembly: GCA_038098605.1. Classification (NCBI taxonomy): domain Eukaryota; kingdom Metazoa; phylum Arthropoda; class Insecta; order Orthoptera; family Gryllidae; genus Gryllus; species Gryllus longicercus. The sequence continues at coordinate 401,213 of JAZDUA010000568.1, read as the reverse complement.
AATTCATCACCAATAAATTAACTGAACAAAAATGAACATATTAATAATTAATACTAAAATATATTTTGTGTAATAAATTGCAAATGAAAATATTAATGACTAAAATCAACGAACATTTCTGTTCACTCATATGTCTAAAAAGTTTTAATGAATTGGAGTAGAGAGACATTAATATTTTCTACCCTAAACATTACAATAATGATTAAAGAGGGTATATCTGCTATAGTAATTCACTTATATACTTACTTCCATTGAGACTAGCTTCCACAAAGGTACGAATGCAATGAATACAGTTCTCGAAGTTGTAAGGAGTTATGTGAGCAACATCTCGAACAAGGAATGCAAGACTCTCACAACATTTAACGAGGCCAAAGGGGTCATGAGCTACCAGCTCCCGCTCCAACACAATGCTGAACTGGTTGATGGGGAGGGGGCGTACTTGCAAGGGCTGAATCTCCCCTTCTCGTCCCACCTGCAAACCAGACATTTCCAGGTACAAATTTGAATCTTTGTATTATTAACCATGGCCAACCAAATGTTGATTCTATCATCATCATCATCATCCGTAAGGATTAGGTTGTAAGCTGAGGAGACTTAATGATCCCTATGATAGTCATTCATTAATTTACTTATGGCTATTTTATAATAGCAAGACAGGGGATGGCTTGTCATTAAATGCTATCTGGAATTGTCAGATCTCCTACAAGCATAGTAACAGGCTAATCTGCAATACAATAAATACCAATACTCAGCCATGATGAGCTCATCCTGAACTTTGATACCATATTATAATTATCAGAAACTCTCTAAGGACTGGTTTTTTGATCGTCTTTAATGACAAGTTCAATCTTATAATCTTACTAAACTCTTTGTAGACGGTGGCAACCAGTACTTGGTCTAATGCCTGTCTGTCTGCTTATTTACCAGTGGTTGGAGTCCACCACAAATCTTGACCATGTGCTGCATGTTCTCTCTACCGCCAATCACAATACCTACACTACTATCAAAAACTTACGTCTTCACTATTAACCATCCTTGTGACTTTACTTCTAAACGCTCCTCCCAATGTCAGTGATCACACAACTCTTAGAATGTCCCTCCCAGGCATGACAGATCACCATGCTGGTAAGTTTGAATTGTATTAGACATTTTTTCAAAATGTATTTGTAAGTTCCCCAAAACTAACAAATGCAAATGTATCGCCAGTCACATCTTAAATTTTTCTTTTGCCAGGGTAAATCTATTACTTTTTGATCCACTTCCATATATCAAAAGAAGTGCAGACATTAGTAGTGCATTTTCTAGATTAATGCACAAATACAATAAAATATATATTTTTGGAAATGAACAACTCCTCCTTTTAGTAATTACTTTAGAAAATGACAAAGAAATAGAATAAAAACAAGAAGAAAAAGAAGGCAGATACTGCAGTAGAAGTACTTGCAGTAGAACTTGTGAAAGCTCCTAAAGCCTAAGCAAGTTCAAATCCCAGCCCAAGAAAATAATTTTTTCTTTCAACTTTTTGTAATAATACAGTACAATACACATACTAAATTCAATGACAAAGCCATTTTCAATTAAACTTGCCAATTTTCAAAAATTAAAAATATATATTCTTTGAATCTCTTGGGCTATGTTTGGCTATCTTTTCAAATGATGGCTTAAACATTTGCAGGATAAAAGTTACAATTGTATTAGTATTAAGTAATTATTAATTAAGTAACCATTACCAGAAACATGAGAAAGTATAAATTTGCCCCACTGGATGATTTTAAATTTGTGCTAGAACATCCTTTATTATAGACAAAATAAAAAAGGGAGGGGACTATGTTACTTACCAGAATCCAACCTCCCCCTGTGTTGGGGCTCAGTTCGGGGGAGGTGGGCCGTGGGGAAATGGTAGCTCGACTGAGTTCTGAATCTGAGGTATATCCTCGGTCATTTCCCAAACCACTATCCTCCTCCCGGGGAACTTCTCCATCTGATTTGGCTGCTAAATGCAAACACCAGTCCATTAGTTAACTATAGTAATTAACTAATTACTTTATTATAATCATGGACTTTTTGCCTTCTTTACATTTCTACATAAATTCTCATTAAAAGCAAGCAAGAAATAAATGAGTGCTTTGGTAATAGCCCTTAAACCCATACTCCTAAATTGCCTTTTTGAACATGATTTTAATAGTGTTTTTCTTAATTAATTATGCAGCAAAAAAATATCATAATTAAAAATATCACTTTCTAATTTTCTATAAGTACATGTGTTTCTTGAAATTCAAAATTTCTAAACTTCAATATTAATTTTACAAGAATTTTTGTTCAAACAAAAGTCAATGGATTGAAAATTATTCATATATTTATTTATTAATACAAGCAATGAAAATGAAAACCAGACTGAAAGATCATTAATTGTTTTCCTCAAAAGTTAAAGAAAAGATTAATTCAGTAAAGTGATTATTTATTTAATATGCACTGGAAATTAATAATACTTCTGATATTAACACACTCAGTTTTAATACACTACATTTGAAACAAAGTTCTTTGTTCATTCACAGAAATTGTATCCATTAACACTACCTGTCGAAACAAAATGTTTTTACAGTTTCTAGCCTTTCACTTCGCTCATAGAAAACTTCTATTACAGGAGTAACTTACTCCTACCCAACAAAATTGAGAAATAATACTAATATCATGGACTACAGAGCCACGTAATAAGAGTATCTGAACAATTGTGTAGCAAATTTTATCATTCAAAGAGAAAATAATGCAACTAATAAATTGCTTTGGATCTTAATTCAAAAAATTCTGATATGGAATATTGGACATGGAACACTAATCATTTACAAATGATCCATGCAGTTAAGTGACATTGGGATGATAAATTAAGATTCAGCCCACTTTTACTTTCAGAGAATCTATCAGTTTTTGTGTAACTTGAAATCTGTTACCAACCTAACAATTGTTGTCATACATAATTTCCTCAACCTGGTAACTGAGGTCCAGCACAACAATTGGAATGAATTGGGTAAGGTTAATACAAATTGTGAAAGATAAAAAGAAATGTTTAGAGCACTGTCCAATTGCCGAAATACTGGCACTGTGTCACTTACTTGCATTTTCAGTTGAAGATTTGCCACTCTCTCCAACAATGCGTGGGGGTAATGCCCCAGCGCCAACACATTCTAACAGAGAAAATATTATTGCCCAATCAGTGTCCGAGTGAATGTTCGCAGCACTGGTTTTTAGCAACTCGTACAATCCAAAAGCCACTTGACGTGACACACGGAAAAGTACTGTATGCTTGAGGAGCAGCAACATTCGTAGTGACTGTAGTACCTAAAAACATATGGGTAGAAACATTAATCAATATAGTCAATTACACATATTTATGGGTGTGTAATTCTACTTATCTTATTCATTGGAGTTGCTCTGAACAACCATCCCAATGAAATGATCACTCATTCCAATAACAAGATCTTTTGAATTTATACTATGAAGTGCTGAAATTAACTCTTAAACTGACCAATAATCATTCTTTTAATCCTCTAAAAGTGCTATGAAATGAGCATTATTTCACACCTCAATTTCAAAAATAGAAATAATGGTAATCCTTCATAGATCTAAAAATCTCTCTACTTTTTCTAAAAATCTCAAAAAACTCCATTTTTTCAATAAATTGTTTTACAGGTGCTTTAGAACCAAACTAGTTTTTCTCACTTTTCCTTAGTGCACTTGTAGACAAAACAATTTCATACAGGATTGTTAGATTGAATTACACTAAATTATTTTTATCTGGTCATCCAAAACCACCAGCAATAATTCAAGAATTTTTGCTAATACTTCAAAGCTTCGTTCATTTTCTAAGTTTGTTAAATTTTTTGCAAATTCTTTTTGAGAATTTACATTACCATAAATAGCCATTACACTACCACCGTACTCTCTCATTGTAATGACATGGTACCATAATCCTATATACAGTAATCAGGTAAACTGTACATGCCTGTGTTCTTTTGTTATGCCTTGTCTGAGCCATGGCTCAAAAGGTGGGAAGTCATTTAGTCATTTAACACATCTCAGTTTACTGGTGGTACCTTCCTCTTTTTCAGGTACTTTCAAAACAGTCTCAGAGAATTGTATAAAAATGTTTATGATGAAGATGTTAAGCATCTAAAATAATACATTTGTTTGGAGGAGGTCAATGCATCTACAAAGATGACCAGTGCTCACTCAATTCTTTGATTCAATTCAAAGAATTCTAGAAAGAAAGAAAAATATTTTTTGAGAGTCTGGGAGAGTTACAATACCTAATGGTGACATGCTGTAACTTAATACAATGCTCTTTCCTTTTGTAACGAAACGAAAAAAGAAAGAAAAAAAAAAGAAGAAAAAAAAGAAGAAAAAAAAGAAAGAAGAAGAAAAAAGAAGAAAAAAAAAGGAAAAAAAAAAATTGATTTTAAATACGTTCATGTGATAATTAAAATTGTCCACAGAATATTTGTAATTTTTCTATTGTAATGGAATCCTCTATAACTAAATTAGCAATAATTAACAAACTCACAACAGGGCTCATATCCTCCCGTCTCATAAGACGAATGGCCAATCGCAAGAGACCAACAACTGCACGCTCTAGCAAGAAACAATATTCTCCAGCAGCTGCGCCCATCATCAGACCGTATATGTGGTCACGCACACCTTGCCACACAGCATTTACCCTATCCCTGGAAGACAAATGGAATCTCAATCAGAAACAAAACAAGGATGAAATGCATACAAGAAATGATTGTTTATGTACTTAACAGTACACACCATTGAAATTAAAACACACTTTTCTCATCCCATCTAAATTTGATTGCATTATTTGATTTTCTTCTGAATAAATTATACTTACCGATTCTGTATGACAACTTTTAGTAACATTTCAAGGAAAAATACTGCAACATCCTCATCATAACTGAGGCCATCAGGTCCATGAGAAGCAAAAATAAGAGCCTGAAAAATAAACATTTCATTTATGACCACGTTATACAATTTTTAAATAAATGGATCTCACAGTAAAACACAGTTGAAGAATACCACAAGTTTTGACAAATGGGTAAAGAAAACCTAATAATAAAAAAAATCTGACATCAAATAACATGAGTGCAACTATTGGGACATCACAGCTTAATTTAGAGAAGACAATAGAATTACTGAAAACATTTATTTGTGACCATCTAGAACAGGGTTGTCCAACTGGCACCGCAAACTGCCTGTGGTGCCATTTATTGTGGCCCGCAAAGCTTATTAGTTAAAAGTGAAAGAGTCTTGCAGTTATATCAGGTGGGACCATTGCACGCTTAGTGGGTGTTTTTTTTTGGGTAATTTTCTTATGTCGTAACATAAAAATAATATCTTTCTAAAAAGCAATTTTCTAAAGTGAAAAGAAAAAAATGACATTTCATTAAATCCGCCCCTAGTGATAAAATATGCTTTGTTTTCATTATTTTGCTTCACTACCATTACTACATTAAAAATGCTGCACTTAATTTACATAGTGATTTTTTGACAACCCTCTATAAGACAAAAACTTTCTTAAGGAACTGTCAGGATCCGTCTTAGACAGGTTTTACTGTAAATGAGTTTATCTGAGTTATCATGCATGGTTCCACCCTCACCCCCACTTCAGAGCAAGTGCTGAGATCAACAATATTGGGAAGTCAGATGTGGAACGCCCAACTAATGAAAATATGACCTGCAATCCTATTAAGATTTTAGGTGTGAGCCTTTAGGACTCGCAAGTTGGACATCCCTGATCTAGGAAGTGAAGCATACTTACACAGTATTCAGATGTGAAAGTTCAACTATTTTAAAAACCAGTCTGGAAACATACCAAAAGTACTTCTTCTTGAAAGTACAATTATTATAAAACAAAATAACTACCAATCCTTGAACAGGAAATTTTGTAGTTTGCGTGCACCTATTAAATTTTTAATCACAGACTAATTATCATCTTGAATAAAATATTGTACATCACACACGTAAAAATGTTTTTCTATGACATAATGGGATACATATCCACCTCATTTGGGAACTCTCCTGTACAGTCATGGAAATATCCACTTTCTTGCTTTGTAATGTACATTACTATTTCCCTTTTTAGATTTAGAATACAAATTTACGTACTCTAACTAGTTCTTGCAAGGAATCCAAGCGTAGAAACTTTGATTCAGTGATAAGTTGTTCCAGATGACACTCACGAACACAAGTTTGTGCCTGCTGAATATGTTTTTGGTCTTCAGCTGATGGCACTTTTTGGTTGGAAGTCTCTGGAGACCAGAAAAAAAGGTGTTTAATATACTTATAATTAAGATCTACAATGGTTAATGTATTCTTAATTGTAAATTGAATATATTTTTCAAAAAAGCATTGAAATCCAACATATTTTAGAAATTAAATTTTTAACAAATCTACAACCACGGTTACATTCCAAGTGGATGAAAATTATTTCCTTTTGTAACCCTCCTTACACAAAAAAGTAACAAGCAGATCTTACACTTAGTATATTATGAAATAACACACACTATCAGAAGACAAAAAAGACCCATTATTTAAAGATGTGCTTAGTTTACGCTACCAATACAGTTTTAATTTTTGAGACACTGACATTTCTCTTTTATGAGAAAAAGTAAATATGTTTGTAACACCAGTTCAAATAGCATGGCTCAAGTGGTTAAGCGTCAGTCTGTGAATGTGAACGTAACACCTAAAGTTCAAGATGGAATAGCTGACTGTTTCTCTTCACTGCCAATTAATAATTGTAATAATATACAAATCAAAATTTATATTAATTTACAATATCTTGGTAGATGTAAATGCATATTTGTGTTTGGCAACGTGAATATCATACGTGCTTTTGGTAAAAACATCTCATTCCCTAATAATTTCAGAACTGAAAATTAAGTGCCGGTAATTATTGTTTCTTTTAATTAGCACCGCACAATAAAAAAACATGAATATTTCAATGAACCTAGTTAAATTCACAGGCCATAACTCAACCATATCTTTCAGGAATTGCCTTTGGAAAGCATTTATTTTATTCTGTAATAAAGAAATATCACTACCACTTAAATTATAACTTTCTGGTGTTCTTACAACTCTTGAAACAGTGAGTCAAGCTTTTTTTTCCAGTACGAGTGTTTCATTTACCCCATAATTTAACAACATTTGAAATAAAATGTCAAGTTTTTATTAATTGAGGTTTTTGGTATCTAATGTAGTCGCAAGTCCAACTACCTTGAGTAATGGGAATACTTGCTGTATTGTAATTAGTCAAGAGAGTATTCAGTTAAAATTTTTTCCTATCTAATTTAACTATTAGGAATTAAATCAATCAATCATTATACCTGAAGCCAAAGCAATGTATGAATAAATAGAGCTTAAAAGTCCTGTTTCTGTTTTCTGTGAAGGAGTTTCTTCCCGGAGTAATGATATCTTTCCATTTTGTTCAATAAAATCTTCAGCCTGTAAAAATGAGTAAAATACTTTTGTACAGTAACACTGGAGGGCAATGACAAATTAATTTTTACTTGAGGTAATGCTTACAGTCAACAACTCTGTAGAATTTTTTTATTATTCACAAACTTCAAAGCATGCTCAAAAAATTACCTCAACAAGTGCCTTTGGCAAAAGTTTGCATCGATATAACTGGAGGAGACAATCAAGCACATTTTTCCAACCTTCTCGAAGAATGTCTCCATGGCGATGAGCTAAAGTGAACACTGTCTTAGCAGCTAATTGGGCCTTTGGATTAGCTCCAAAAGATATAGTTAGATTTTCTGGAGTTTCAGCACTATTAAGAAGAGTAGTAAACTTGCAAAGAGATATTACTAGATTGTCAAAATCATTGCTCATGCCGTAATGAGCAGAAATCATAGCACACTTCCTATAACAAAGCAGAGAATTTTTTTAAAAATCTTTAATAAATTATCACTTTTTCAGAATATGTAAAATAATAAATAAATAAAATTGCAAAAAAGCAAGACACTTGTAACGGGAACAATTCACATTACCACTTTACTCATGAATTGAATCCTCAGGTTCTATAGCCCTAAATTGCCCTTTAAAACACTATTTTATTCATTCAGTTAAATACAGAACATAGGCTACAGGGAATCACTGTGATGTGCTGGTTGAATTTTTTCAAGGACACGATGACGTATCTCTTATCAATGAGCACATCTACCTTCACAAATCTAAGCTTCTTTAAACATAAAACACACCAACTGTAAATGGAGAATGCATGGACTACTCATGTAAGGGCAAAGGGCACACATGCAATTATGTGCTGGGATTTGACAACTCACACTCTTCACACAAAGTATAACAGATGCAACACCGAATTATTAAGAATCTCTAGTGAGGAACAGGTGTACCATCAAATACCCTGTACCATCAAATACCCTGTACTATCACACTGTGGAAGAGATGGAAGCTTTCTTAGAAAAGTGTTTTCATCTTGGTGAGAAGTTCAGTACACAATTTCTATGTATGTAGATGCAATAAAGTTTTTTTTTAATGATTTGTGCTGTCACTGATTAAAGAATATTGTAAATCACTCAAATAAAATATTATTTGAAAATAGCACAGATGTATAGATTAATTTTTACATGCAAATTAATTATGTGGCTAAGAAATTCACAAAATTTTCCAAAATCACGTTATTATAACAAACTTTTTTTTAATGTGAATTCTTGTGAAGTAAATAATGTAATAAACAACAGCTATTCTAGATCAAAACAGAAGAAGCAAATGTCCTCCAACATTTAGTGAACCAAAATCCCCGTTCTGTGGGTACTTGATATCGAAAAACCAATTGACAGCAAAACATCCGTCTGTCTGCCTGCCTGTCCATCCGTCTGAACACCACTACCGGCTACACCATACTTAGGATTTTTTCCAAATTGAAGAAGCCCCTGTCCATCTGGCTCAAGTCGCAGCTTTGAGATTTTGAAAAAAATTCTTAAAAATTTAGAGGTACTTCACATAAAGCCATCTGGACATTTTCAAAATTTTCTCAAAAAAGGTTTCAAATGTTTTCTTAAAATTTCTTATAAGAATAGAGTAAAATACAATTTGAAATAAAATTTGTTCTCCATAATGAGTTCTTTCATTAAAGTCATGCACATATTTTTGAAAATTTTAGTAGCTTTTGCGCATTATTGTGAGCAATATGTGCCATTTTTATAAAAATACAAAAATAAGATTTTCTCAAAAATACCTCACTATTTTTTCTTTAAACTTTTGGTAGGGATAGTGCTAAATGTACTCTACAAGATGTCATAAATATCAATTTGCTCTATTCATTTGTTTTTTTAAAATTTACAAAAATTTAAATTTCTTTGACTTGTCTCTTTTGCAGTTAATATTTATATTACCTGCGAATTGTTGTCATCATTGTATTTATGAGTACATGTGATTTAAATAATGTCATATATTTTGAAAACTCAATCGTTTTGTGTGAAAACTAGATCAAAATTCTGCACTTTCAGAAACACTCAAACTACTCTAATTTTTTTATCAAACTTTTCGAATGGAGAGTGCTAATTGCATTCTTTAATATGATGTAAAGTTCATTTTGGGGGTCTTTTTGTTTTTTCAAAAATTACACAAATATAATGGTTTTGGAAGATCTCTCATGCTGTTAATATGCACATTTCCAGCAATTTGTAACCACTATTATTTTTGTGTGTTAAAGTGCTTCAAATGACTTCAAATGAAGTCTTTCAAAAACTCAATAATTTTCTGTGAAAAAGAGCTTAAAATTTCGAATTTACAATAGCGCTTAAATGCCATTTTCTTAAAAACGGCTCCAAATTTTTCAAAGAGAAGGGCCATTTTGTTTGAGGTTTTACTGTTCTTTAATACATTTAAAATAATATTTTTGTTCTACAATTAGGGAACTGAAAAATTAAGAAAATTTAAAAAAAAATGTACTTTGGGCGGTGATAGACGGCAGCTGGTAAGAGTATGGCGGCAGCTGGTAAGTCTAAATAGCTAGCCGAGACCAAAGGAAATAGAAAACTAATGCGGGAAAGTCTATGCCATTCTGTAGCACCACTAGTTTTCTTCTATTACAACTTTTTCACACTAGAAGAATTCAATGCCATATAATTACAAACATGTTGCATTATTGAACAGCATCATTTTTTACATCTCAGTCTGGTGTAACATTCAAACTTGTATGAAAGAATTAATCTGTGTGACACAAAAGATTTCAGCAATACTAATCTGGCATGAATGTCCAGTTAACACTTGAACTAGACTGAAGAAAATTGGAAAGAAATAAAATTGTTTTATTGGTATTTATTTAAGAATCACCCAATACATGAGAAGTTTTTGCTGCAAGCAATAACTTAAAATAATGTGTTCAGTGCAACAAAGCTGCAGGCAATTTTGACTCACCTGAATCCAGATATCGCTTTTTGATATATAGTGGCATCATTACTTTTGTCAAAGACAAAGCTAAGAGCAGCAACAGTAGGTCCCCATATCAGAGAGAACAAATCATGGTCGTAGAGGCCATTGGGAGCATGCACGAATGAACCATCTCGGCCAGCCCCTCTACGCAGCAGTACTTTCCAGAGGTAGTTCTCCCGCACAAGACCAGTTTGCTCTGCTGGCATCACAATTTCTTCATTTCTGTGGGATAAGGAATGTCTCTTGGTAATAACAAAATATCAGAGGTCAGGCATTAAAAGTTATTGATTACCTGAGATGTAACAAAACAAGGCACTAATAATAGATGAGAAACTAAAAAATCTGAATATTGAAGAAAAACTTAAATACAGTAAAACCTCTCTTTTACTCTTTTCAGGGGCCCGATGAAAAAAAGTGTAAAATTCAGGAAAGTGTAAAATACAGGAAAGTTGAAAAACGATAGGCTAAGCGAGTACTTTCGTTATTTACTGCAATGGTTACTCAGTTTTCACTTTCTCGCATGTGCTGGAATCTGCGATTTTTGTCAGAAAATCTCCTGTCGACACGCCCTGGTAATGAAAATGTGGATAAATAATATTTCTATATGTAGTAAATTACTTTCTCTAACACATGGTGTAACCTGAATCCCTGTTTTATGGGTCCTTGAAACCGCAAAATAGATTGACGGCTGTTTTTCCGGCTAAAAAGATCCGTTTGCCCATTTTTGGTCAATGCACGCGCCTAAACCACCTGCCGATTTTCTCCAAAATTGATATTCCTCGATTGATCTGAACCAGTGTGAGGCTTTCGCGAGTTCGTTACATACATATGCAGTAATTTACTACATATTGGAACAGGATTTAACCACTTTTTCTGTATCAGTTTGAGTTTTTCTGTCAAAAAATTGCAGTTTTTTGCCGCAGCATTATATAATTTTCTCAGCGCTAGTTATAAAACATACGTATACAAGAAAGTAAAAAAATAAAATAAAATAAATTTTAAAAACAGACGTAAAAGGAGGGAAGCACTATTCATATCAAGTTGTAAATTGGGTGAAGAGAATGCATTGTAAATATAGGCTTTTCAACGGGACAAACGAAAAATTATGTAAAATGTGGGAACGTAAAAATGGGGTTTTACTGTACGTTGACAAGTGATAATGACAGAGCCAAATTACTAATGATGTGGCCAGAAACATTTACTATGATAAATCTCCCATTGGAGTACATCCCTGTCAAACTATTTTTTGATTTCTTGCCCATTTCTTTCTCTTGTCACTTTATAACATTCCTCCATATAGTGTTTTCTTCTATGTTACATCCATTTTTTCTGGTCCTGATTAAAATACACAATGCTAAATTTCCCTCTGTACATTTCCTCTATACAACAATTTCCTCTGAGAAATGCTTGTATTTTTGTTACCCTAAGGAATTATTTCCCTCTTTATTATACAAGCCACTGAATGAAGATGCTTCATTTTCTGTTCTGTGAATTTGCACAGGCTCCAAAAGGCTGAGCCTGGAATCAGTCACGTCAGGGTCAGTGACCGAGTCGCATGAGTCATGACACACATTGTGCTTACTGTCTGTCCCATTGGCACCATTTTATCAGTTTTAGTGTGAGCAAGCAGTGAAAATAATGGTGGATAAAGTACAGTGCAGTGAATTGGCGGAAATGTAGTTCAGGAATATAACACTTAGGAAGAGATTTCATTAAACAATAGATATGGCCGAGAAGTAGATTTCCATTAAAGAAAAAGTTTCACTTATTAAACAAGTAGATGCCAATACTTGCAAGAGTCGAGTGGAGCTAGCAAAGCAATTGAAACTGGTCACCTCCACTCTCAACACTACACTGAAAAACCAATGATCCATAATTGAAGTTGCTGAGAAGTGTGGACACTTGTAGCCTCTGCAGACAAAAGCTTCGACAATAATGAAACAGAGAAAGTTTAAATAACTTAGTTCCAACAAGTACTTTCCAAAAATATCTCCATAAACGAAACGATTTTCAACGAAATGGAGCTACAAGTAGCTTTGCAGTTAGGGGTCAAAGATTTCAAGGCTTGGAATCTGCCAATGGTTGGATTGATAATTTTCAACAGGGTGACATGGTGTTCTGTATTAAGCAGAATGAGGGAAGAGAGAAAGTGTAGACCAGAAGAACACTGTAGTTCAATGGGTGCACTCACCCTAATGTCACAACTGGCAAGGAGCTACATAACATTTTTGTAGATTCCCTCTTCATAGTGTGCACCTTAATACAGTGTTCAGAATTCTTGGTCCCTTAGAAAACATTATATAGAGGTTTCTCTGTGTATCTTTGACATTAGTACTGAATAATACATTCAATGTCAGCAGTACTTGGAAAGACAAGAAGTGATTGAATGCCATCAATTTCCTACGCTTCTGAAGCTTCAGTATTATTCAACAACCAGCAGATTGTCATATTCAAACAAACCTGTACTTTACATTATTTTTTATGATAAACTCTCACCAATGTTAACATAACATATGACATACAAAATGCGTGAGAATGAGAGAAAAGTATGTAATTAAAAAAAAATAACTGTGTTGGATGAGTTATAGATTGAAACACATTTCAAAAATAAAATTATAATAAAAAAAATGGTTTCCTAAAAATAATACTAATTGGTCCCAATCAGTCATAAAGTAAATCATCCAATACTTTTCAAGTTTTTCATACTTTCTTTCCAATACTTTTCACATCCAATACTTACATTCGATATGTCATCTTGATTTTTTTTTTTTTCATTTTACTTACTTGATGGAATGGTAAATATCATCTAACATATCTTGATCAAAGTCCTGGCCACCATTAACATTCTTCAAATTCTTTTTAAACTCTTCAATGGTCATTGGATTATTTTGCCTTTTCACATTATAGTTGTGTTGGTCCACATTTAGCATAATGACAGCATATGCAAGAGTGAATGCAGCATCAGCATTTGCAAATGGTTCTCCATTGCATTTCTAATAAGGAAACATAAAATTTGTTTCTTCAATATTATTTGAGAACCATAACATTCATAATGACAACAATAACACATCAATGCATTTTCAAAGTAAATAAAAAATGAAGCGGATACTTTAAAAATGCAAATATTCATGTAAGAAGTGTGAAACACACTCTAAATTAGATGAAAGACATGATAGTTTTATACGAAATATTGAATGACTTTGCTAATACAACCTGGCACAAAAAAAGTAGATTCAGTGACTCACATGCCAATGTTCAGCAAAATGCTCCATTATAAGAGATATTAAAGGAGACTCTCCAGGAAGTCGGAAAGTTTCCAAATAAAGTCGGAGAGCTTCATCAATACGAGTATCAGTGAAATCAAATGACCTGCAAATAAGAACAAATTTGAAACACAAATTTCAATTAAGAAAAGGCTGATTCATTAACAACTTGTTGTTTGTATTGTCAAGCATTTCACAGTACCACACAACCAGCTCCTACATCCAGAATCTCAAATCAAATTACAGAGAATGATGAATAATGGATTCTTTTAAAACTGTTAATAGTTATTAGCTCAAATTGCAAAAAAATCACATTTGATATAAGAAATATATTCAAGAACTTTTAAATGATTTGTGCACTGAAAACTAACACTTCAAAACAACTTATAAGGAGTATTACAGTAGTCTCGCAATTCATCCAAAGAAATTACTGAAGGCTGCATTGTTATTTATTTTACAACTGGTGGCTAATTTCCAGACCTCTTCTTAACTTTTTGGTTTCTTATTTTAGTCCTTTAACATTAATGCACTACAGAGATCTGCACTACTATTGATGGGCACTGCCTAACACAAATTATTTAATTTTAATGCATTTTAATTTGATGCACAATGAGCTTTGTTGTATCAACTATTGTTTAACCTTTGAGAGGTGCAGCACATTTGAGAAACATCAGAGATGGCACAGGTTCTAGGAGTTATTTCTATATTTTATCATATTTAGCAATAAATATGATAGAAATAATTATTTTACATAATAATCCATCACATTTATTAAATCCATGCACATAATATAAACAGATATGCAATAATTTAAATGATCCAGAAGTGAATAAAATTGAAAAGCCTAGAATTAACCTTTACCATATTTTATAATACAGAGTTTCCATTTATATTCCCCTAAAATGTAAAAGATAAAAGGTATCAGACAGTTCAGAATTTTTTCACCTCAATGACTCACCCAAATATCCAAATTACAATTCATTTTTAAGGGGAGATGGTACCATGTATACTGCCCATGATAAATGTGCAAATCATTTTTGATGTACCTTTTCTAGAAAACGGTTAACAAGAAAATTTTGATATTTTGCACACTTAAAAATACAGCTATTGTTCTTATTTTGACATTTTTTTGAGTTCATAAAAAAATAATTAGATTTTTTTCTATTATAACTTTTGCCCTAATTTTTTCAGCATTTTGGATTAACATTATTTTTTTAAACATTTTTTATTGAAGAATGTTTATACAAAAATGTCAATTTATTGCCAATACTATATTGAATGTATCCTGTAAATTGTAATAAATTCTGAACAATAGTTTCTGAGAAAAGGTAAATTAATTACAAAATAAAAACATTGTGGGCAAATGCCATTTGAAAAAAGTGTTCTTGCCACTGATCTACTTCAACATTCCTGCACCATATTCTGGATTATGCTTTTCTGCGGAAAATACCTATGCTACCAACATATGAACAAAAGAATGTTTCAATAAATCATTAACATCCCAACATTAATTGAAAATTATGAAATTACAATAGCTATTCTTGTGTGCAGTGTCAAAAAAGGGGGCATAGCTTATGCGCACTAGGACATTAATAATTAAAGGGACTTTGAGGCGTCCTAGAAAAAAATGTTAATATATTTCAGAAGGGCAAGGTTTGAACTATGTATTTAGCCAAAAAATAAAATTGATAATTTGACCCATTTCAAGGTACCCTCTCCCTTTAAATAACTTAGAGCCATCAGCACAAAGTAAGGAAAAACGGAAGTATTAACAATGAAGTCATTTACCTAAAATACTACTTTACTTTATTATTATTATTATTATTATTATTATTATTATTATTATTATTATTATTATTATTATTATTATTATTTTTATTATTATTACTACTATTAAAGAATCGCTTTCAATTTTTAGTCCTGGCAAGACTGACAACTCTTCCCACTGCTGCTGGAACTGGTGCCACAAGGTCAAAGAGATCATTTTGAAGCATGATTTGATAATAAAAGGTAATTATAGGAACTTTAGACCACTGTGTAGTGCCACAAAAGATAAAGAATGTAAAGAATTTATGATCTGTAATGTCTCTCACTTGCAAAATTAGGAATCGGATAGGTGGAACCCCAGAAGAACCTGTGCTACCTTTCTCGAGTTAAGACTAAAAAACCCACTTACTTCACAAAGCAATCCAGAACCGTCAAATTGCTACGACTGCTTATGTACTCGCCAATCATTTTTTTATCTAGACGAGGATTCTCGCGTAAAAAATGCACAACTTCTGAAGGGTCCTGAGGAGATGAAAGCAAGTTGTTTTCTTGAAGAAACTGAATGCCTTTCTTAGGTTTGGCATTAAACTGTTCAGTTCCAGTTGATAAAAGCTGAAACCAATAGTGTTTTTAAGTTCCACTCTCCATTTCATAACACAAAAGATAAATAAAAATTCTATTAAAATCCCTTTCCTTTTTTTCTATTTTTCAATGGCCTCTTTAACCAGGGTCCTGCAACTCTCTATTAAAACCGGGGACAAAGCTGGAAGGTGCTACTATAGGAGGCGCTAGTGTCCCAAGGTGCAGCTGCAGGTTAGGCTCGCCAACTTTCACACATACAAATTGGCTAATTTGTGAGAAATACGAAAAGTGTCTTCTAAATGTTCAATTATTCATAATCTACACTTATAAGAAGCCTCTGAAGAAAGCGCAAACATAGATGTTATCTTTTAAACATTATGGGCCTGCTTGCGACCCGCGAACTCTGCCGAACGCAGCAGCCACACACGTTGAAAGTATCGCTGGCAGCAGTTCGTGCTTTAGTTCCAGTAAGGAGGTGATGCAGCAGAGCATGCCACCGTAATGGTTTCCACCACGTTATATGGGAGTTATAGGGCCCTTTTTTTAACTTCAATGGTAATTTCTTTTACGTCTTTACACCAATAAAACATAGCACAAAAAGACTGACCTATTTTTTAGTTTTTAATACTTACTGTAATATTTACAAATATAAGTTGACTTTGAATATAAGACAATCCCCCTAATTTTGAAGAGGCTTCCAGGAAATTTTTAAGCTTTTTAAATAATTCTTACTATTTAGTCAAAACAAAATTGCAAATTGACTAGAAAATTGTTTCCTGATGAGAATGTTGAAACTTTTGATAACATGTTCTTGTTCCTTAAAATCATAATAACCATGGTTTTTGTCACTACCTTTTTCATCTTCACATGTATTTCTCTTTCTTTTTGATCCTCCTCCAACATTGCAACATCCTCTGATTTTTAGGCCTCTCTAAAAGTTTTGCATGTTGAATTTGCATTCTTGGTCTTTCAACTGACACCACCAAAGAATGTTCCCTTCTGTGTCATTTGATTTTCCTCCTGTCCTGCTCTTGTTCATGGCCTTTGATTCCTTCACTGTCTTCAAAGTATACTTTAAATCTGTATCATTTAATGATAGTGTGATCAAGTTGCAAACTGCGAACACAGACATCTCTGTTCCTCTGTTTCATAGGTAACATGGGAGATAGTGGCCAGGTTGCAAATTAGGGAAGTTTTGCAAAGAAAATATTTTTATCATTGTCCCTTTCTGTGATTGGATGTAGAATGCATACTCCTGTCAATGTGCATTTTTTAAGTCATATCCTGCAAAAAAAAGATTTGCACTTGTTGGGCAATGAACCGAGAGTCCACATGGCCTCTTCATATCCTCATTGTGTAACAAAATCTCAACAGTGATTTATATTAATTTTTACATTGTGTTTTAATTGATTCAATGCTAATCGTTGAGACTCTCTCTTTACCAGCCCATTCAAAAATATTGGTCAGAACTGCTTGGCAATTTCGCAGTGGATGCCAATAATACATCCATGAATACAATTAGGTATTACATATAAGTGTCAAATATTTTTATTGTCTTCTCACCTTATTGTTTCAAAAAATTTATGAGTGACAAGGAATGACGATGTAAAAACAAACTAACTGACTAGGTTTAATCTGCAATTATAAGATGACCTCTATTTTTCGAATTAGATATTTAGGAAAAATCCTTGTCTTATATTCAGGTAAAGAAGGTATATCACTATAATGAAATAAGTAATAGTATAATAAATCCTATACCTCTTAGTCGCATAAAATAAAAATAATTATACTTGTTAAACCACACATTTTTTCACTTATTGGTAATCATTGTTTCCATCATTAAACAAGTAACGAATAGTAAGTAAATAAATTACTTGTGTAAGAAATATTGAAATCTAAATTTACTTGGACATTCATTAAACAATTTTCTCTCCTGAATACATGTTTGAATTTTTTGCCTCTACTAGAGCTTGAATTTTCAGACTTCTTTTACGTTTGTTAACACTATCAGACCTACTCAGAATTATAAACACAACAGTTCTTTTAAATAACTGTTAAATAAAGATTTGCTTGATAAAAGTGGGTTTAGCAAATATTATTTACACATTAACACTTTACAACTAAAATTTTCTAATGAAACAATAAAATATTAAACCATAAGTTTTAAATTAAGTAATTTATTTAAGTTTTCTTGGTTTGAAGTAATTTCATTTTTAGGAGCCTGAGGTCCGAAATGTACCCAGATAGGTTCCACGTTACAACTCTAAATTATAAGAAAAATTCCAAAAAAGTGTCTGTTTTTATTTTATAATATAATGTTGTTGTTTCTGATTGAATATCTGGCATATTTGGCTATTACGAGTTAGTAGCTTTGTATCAGACATTCTCATGCTGGTATGGTAGACACCTATGTATAGTTATGACGATATGCTACAATGTTTTTCTGGAAATATCTTTGTGTTTTTAGAACAATATAGTAAATGAAGCAAATAAATAGCATCATTTTCTAAATCAATAATTTCAAATAGCATCCGTGCATGAAATAAGGGTAAATTATTGGGTAAAGCGTGCAAGGTCAAATCTAACCCCAAACACGGCCCACGTAAGTAATGGAGAAACAGAGTCGAAGGGTTAATAAAAATAATATTAGCAACATAAAGTGCACATGACGCTTAAAATAACCTCTTTGTTACCTTCTTTTTGCGTTTAATGGCCATTAACTGTTCGTGACTGGGAATATTATCAGATATCTTTTGGCGAGCAGATCTCTTCAGTGATGTAAATGCCAAGCTACTTCCATCTTTACCACTACTCATACCGTTTTCTGGAAAGAAATGTAGAGTGTAAGCAGTGTGAAAAATGTTAAAAAGAAAGAAGTTTTTAAAAACAACCTTATTTAGTGCATACAAAATTGTAGTAACATTTGGTCAGAAACAATTCTGATGTATATAGCAATTCTCTAAAAGTTCCGGGATGCATTAGATAATATACAAAAATCTTAAGACCAAGAAAATAATTATTCAATGTTGCAAATACCTCCTTTTCCTTCTTGACGTTCACTGAGAATTCGACTGTGACAGTGTGCTTCAATTGAATCAATGATTGTCAGTAGAGCGTCTAATGACAGCAAGTGAGTGTTGTAGAGACCAGTGACGGGAAAAGCATTCTGCAATCAGATCAATAAATAATAATACACAGACATTTTCTTAAGAACAAAAAACATGTGAATTTTTGTGTCACAGCAAAACTTTCATTAAAATTCATTATTATTCTATCTACATACAATTGCATAATATGCTGTTTATACAAAGGAGATATATACCTTAGAAAGAAGCTTAGTTAAGTCTTCAAATAAATTAGGGCAATACAGGTCACAGTCATAATTCAAGTACAATTCAGTAACTAAACCAGGGATTCTCCAAAGTTGAACAACTGATTCTAAAGGGAAAACAACAAAAAGTTAATTATAAGAATGCATTGTCATAAACATCTTTAAGCAGTAAGCTATAAAAGCACAGCTTTTGGAGGACAGTATTTTTCCTCTTACTTTTCTCTCGTATTTTTCCTCTTTTCCTTCATACAGTTTCAATATAGTTTTTTTAAGCGATCTCAAAGAATAGTATACTAGCTCTGTTGAATAGAGGTATAAGATTTATTTTTAGAGGGTCACAACTGACTGCACAACTTACCTAGAGCAATTTCCTTTTGTTCATAGGGAATTTTTGTTGAATCTGATACAATAATATCAATTAGTTTGTTAAGGTAAGTCTCCAACTGAAACTTGAGATGTGTTCGCAGTGATTCAAACAACAGAAAGCAGACTTGCAAATCAGCTGCAAATATTGACAATCGCTCTGAGTTCAGGAGCTGCAAAAACAAAATCACTTTTGATGTAAAGCAAAAATCGTTTACACATGTATGATAAACTTACTTAGTTACAACTAAACTTTTCAAATTCATTTTGTGCAAATATAAACTTTTCTCCATTACACCTGTATATACTATGATTTATTTTGGTGTTTGGGCAACGCAAACTACACCATTTTACTTTCATTTTCCGTTTTAATCTAGGTGCAAGATTTTTGTTTTCTTGTTAACCCTGTTTATGTGTTGCACAAACCCTATTTATGTGCAACGGGTTAGTGTGCTCACAACTCGCTCTTCCGACATTAATTTCATTTAATCAATAATAAATGAGCTGTTTGATATAGGGATATTTGATTTTAACTTTTCTTTACTTCTCAGAGGTAATAGATAAAATAATGTGTTACATGAGAGTCAAAAGATTTTATTCACTAATTACAATCAACTACCATCTTCTTTATTCACGAACAAATCTTATTTTACTCTCTTGAACCATATATTGCTACTGTAATGTTTGTTTAATTTTCTATCAAGATTTTTCAGAGAAATATAGAGAAAATAAAAACAGACCTAATACAGAAATTACAAGTAAGATTAATGTCTGCATTCATGTCTGAACAGGCAATATTATTCAAGAAAAAAAGATATAATAATCATTTCTCACAAAATTTATTTTGTCCCATTGGGGGAAAATAAAAACATGTTAATATCAATATTTTTTATAAAAACATTTTTTTATGAAGTGTTTGATGTGAAACAGAAAAGTTAATAAATGTGACTTATTTAATATTAAATTGGACACAATCAAATACGTTTCTAAGAAAATATTATTTTTTACGATATAGATCATTATTATGAAAGAGTGATATTCCTTCAGATCTAAATCGGAATTTTGAACTAAGGAACAACTGCTATTTCCAATTTTGCTTAATCAATAAGAACAAATAATTAATAAATAGCAATTAATGACACTTAATTTTAATTATGAATTATTTTTATAAACATATTCAGTTCAACTCACTGAAAATAGATTTCTGCACAAGTCATCCTTAACCAGCCCCAGGAGAGAATTGAATTTGCCAATGCTGTCTGCTCCCACCTCCAGAGCAACTGTTAGCAATGTGAGGCCAAGATGAACCATAGTTTCATTGTTCTGTTTGTCAAGGGGGTTGCACAATGACACAAGAAACTGAAACAATTCTCTCACACACACCAGTCCATGCGGCACCAAAGGTTGAGAACCTGTAACACATACCCCGGCACTAACTTCTCAGTCAATGATTTGACATAGGCCCAATCACACATATATAATCTCATGACTAACTCACATCAGAAATTATTTTATATATTATAAGTATAATTAATTTAGGAATTTTTGCAATGACTATGATAACACAGGGTACTACTGAATGGGGGCCCAATGCTGCAACCCCCAACCTGAAGGGCCAGGGGATTTTTTTCAGGCTTTCCATGGCCTTCTCTATGGCTAAAAAGATCCTCCTCCCCCAAGTGCAAAGGAGAAATAAAGATTGAAAGCAGAGAAGAGTAGAGAAGTAAGAGGATAAAGTAAGAGGACAGAGAAGAATAGAAAATGAATGACTCCCTAGCCCTTGAAAGCTAATAGTGTCGGGGTCAAAAAACACAAGAAATCTAGAGTGATAAAATAGGATAGTAGAGAGCAGTGTGACACAAGTAAGCAGAAGCAATAGCACCCTAGAGGCCACACTTTTCCAAGTTATGTCCGTCATCGTTGCTGTACTGCTCAGCCTACTCGCCATTGCAGGAACATCGAACAGCCTAGCATAGATTCCGACAGGCATATGCGGAGAAGAGAGACACACTCTTTATACATATAACAAAAGCCTATGAAAATATTCATTTGGAAAAATTATGAAAAGTTGTCACACATCAAAACAAATATACAATTCATAACAGCAAGTCAAAACCTGTACAATGATATGACAAGCCGTATCAAAATTGGAAGAAAAGTAACGAATCCATCCCATCCCAAACTTTAAAATTTCTAAAGGTCTGAGACAAGGATGCTGTATAGCTCCTACTCTTCAAAATATATTTCAGTTCTGCTGCTAAAACTTGGAGATGTAAATGTCAGAATATAGAGATAGTGAGTTAACAAAAATACATTTTTTATCCTTCACTTTGCTGATGACCAGGTTATTCTTGCTGAGGATAAACAATAGATTAGTGCGATATATAGATTATAAGCTGAGGAATCTGTATGAAGAATATACATCTTGGAGTTTAACTATGAATCCAAATTTTTAAAAGGATACCTCAAAGAAATAGGAAGCATTACAGAGCAAGTAAAACATGAGAAAAGGAGATAGAAAAGGTGAAGGAATGAGATCTTCAAGAGGAAGATTGGGAAGATCAAAAGATGTGGTGACTGGGATGTGAAAAGCAGCATCATCTGCTACTACTATAATTAAAAGTTTGTCTAAAGTATGATCAACAAGTGTAACTAACAAAATTTCATAAACATACACAATCATGCACACTCGTACATGCACCTCTGCATAAGGGGAGGTAGTACACATCATAGGACCAAAATGTTCGCTTTTTGCATTATTTTGAATCTTTAACATTTATTTAACATAGTACAATACACATTTTTGAGATATTATGTTCTTAAAGGCTTGAAAATGCCATTTAAATGTCTAGCAGTGCAAAAATGCCATGCTCATTTTCATGTTACCTGCCACTTTACTCTAATTTTTTAAGTTTTTGAAGTGTTTTTTTAGGGAAATTTCTTTCATGGTTGTATTTACATTGGTGTGGCAAAACTGCCTCGTGATAGTCATTTGTTACCTGACATTTTGGCAGCAATTTTTACGTTAATATCGTGGGTTGTAATATACTTATTGTGAGTGGATTTATAATGTGCTAGTCATTACAAGACATTACTACCACTACACACACTGCACTACTACCTATTCACAGGCTCAAAAAGGCAGAAGAAGCAGTAGAAAATATGTTAAAAGAAGTATGATTGTAGGAACAAAGTGGAAAAGTACAGAGAAAGATGAGGAAACAGGTGAAGAGCCAGAATCTGTACCAGGATTGTCTTAGAGTTATGCTGTCACAAAACCATTTCCAGGAAATTATTTTTTGTCTTCATATACCTTTTTCTCAGGCACATAACTCCATGAAATTTTCACCATTTATCATGTATTTTTGTCATGATTTGTTGTTTTTAAATAATAATTAAATTATTCAAAACTTAGATATAGAGTATGTTTACAAAAAAAAGTTTAAAAAAATACTCTGTTAGGGGAAAAAAATATTAAACAACTAAAATGACAATGAATCATTACAAAAAACACCGTGTGAAAAACATTTCTATAAAATAATGTGTAAAATTTCAAAGACCGTCATAAAATAGTTTTAGAGATAAAGGTACATAAACACAACACAATTAACAATATAGAGAAAGGCTGTACAACCTCCCCTTAAGCACAAATGCTTAGACGGACACATCTCTACTGAACTCTTATATGATTTGCTACTGCAGAAATAATAAAAACTAACCATTCTCTTTTCTTTCTTCACTGGTGAAACGCACTCCCCTTGGATTTACATAATCTCTGTTTTGAGGGTCATCTTGTGAATGGTTATCCTCTACAACCTCCTCTTCCGGACGTGCCACAGGGGAATCAATTTGCAACTGTACACAAACTTCAGACTTCTCTTTGGTTTCATCCACATTTTCTTCCTCTCCAGTCTGACCCACTACTGCAACTGATTGTGTATCAGGAGCTTCAACTGAGGTTGTGGTTGCGGTTGAAGTTGTGGGTACAATTTCTTCATGAGCACTGTCCTCAAGTAATGGTTTCGTCTCTTCCTGGGGACTTGACAAACTGACATCTTCAACAGAGCATGTTTTGCTCGAAAGTCCTGGTGATTCAAATCCACCAGAACTCTCAATTTCTACATTTATAACTACACATGATGAAAGATTTGAACTATCAGCATCTGGAGAACTTGCT
The DNA here is from genome assembly GCA_038098605.1 of Gryllus longicercus. Taxonomy (NCBI): domain Eukaryota; kingdom Metazoa; phylum Arthropoda; class Insecta; order Orthoptera; family Gryllidae; genus Gryllus; species Gryllus longicercus. Next base: position 377,275 of record JAZDUA010000568.1, on the reverse strand, counting down.
TCAACAGGTTTTGAAATATTAGATTGTTCTGAACTAACAGATATTTCTGGGACTTCACATGGTTGAGTAGGTGTGGTAGCTTCGGCTATTTCTGGTGTCTCTTGGTGAATTGTTCCCTGCATGTCCACTATGTTTCCTGCAGGTGTCAGAGGTGTGGTGGCAAGATGTGCAGGATGAAGCATATTTCTGTCAGCAGGACTTGATGTATCTTCAGAATTTAGATTGTCTGGAACAAAAGAAAAACTATGTTGTACATTCAATTGAACTTGAAATGTATATAATACAAATAAAATATATTGTAATTATAGTAAAACACAGTATACTTTTGTTAATTTAACATTTAATAATTCAAATTATAGGATAATTGAAAAAAACAACAACTACAATTCAATGAATTTTTAGAATGCTACACTAGGATAAAAATGCTCTTTTTGATTTAAATTTTGAGAAATTACACGTGGGTTTGAAGTTGGGATACTATGCATTTGAAAAAAACACAATAATTCCTGATGCACAAAAAAATGCTGGTTTCTGACTCAATGGTTCCCAGAAAGAGCTTTCTGAAAGAATAGTCAGAGAGAAGATGAACCTGATTGAATGTTAATTAACAGCATTTATCACAGAACATTTTTAATTTCTGTAGCTGTGACATGGAAATTTGGAGCAAAGACAGCAGTAGAGCTTTGAAGAAGGCCACAGCAGGGCCAAAATGTCAGCATAATTGACTGAGACGCAGCTCATCCCAGATAGCCAAGAATGTATTGGAGCAAAGAGTCCACATGAGGCATGTGTACTCAACAATTGAAGTGAAAGCCAAAGCTTGCTAAATAAATTTTAGAGCTCAATGACTGCACAGATATCTCCTGTGAATTCTACCACAGTTTAACTTGAAAGAAAAATTTAATATGCTTTAGAAAGAAGAGAGCTCAAGAAGAAAGATGCTAGTATGAATACCAACCATACACTACCAATTCAATTTCCTATATGATGAGATACACATTCCTGAATTTTCAGAATTAAACACTTTCATATCTCCATTTCTGAGTGACAGCATTTTCATCTTTAACAATATTAAAGCAGATGTTGTGAAAATAGGAGATAATGAAGATCACTACTAACTACTTAAAAATAACAAATGAAAAAAATAATGAAACTGATCACTTATTACAAAAGGCATTGTTTGCTTAATTCGAATTTTGGATAACGCAGATTTTATCATCTCCAAAAAGTAGCCCTTGCACTTGCAACATTTGAATAGCAAATATTTAATAGTAGGTGATTTCTTCCTTGGTGCTTTGATGTCACCTTACTGAGCCAGAGACTCGCTGAGTATGAGAATTGAATTGATACATGCTGTATCAGAATATGCGAAACAACATAATACAATATTTGTGTTTTTTACTCCAAGTCAAAAGAGTTTCAATGTTTTTGGACTTTTCTAGAATTCCTGTCTATCTAATGAAACCATAACCACCTCTCACATGGCTGCAAGTTGCATAGTTTTCTTTCAATTGCAACACACATTTGAAATTAATAATATAGATGTTTACCTGTAGGACTCAAGACTTCTCTTTTCTTTGGAACTGTTTGTGGATTGTCATCAACTTTTGGTGCAACTCTATTATGTTTTGATTGTGCTGATGATCTGCTCTTCCTCTTTGTTCGAGAAGAATTCATATTTTCAGTCCTCATTTTTAATTTCTGTTACACAAAAACAATGCACTTATATCAACATTTACCAATGCAAAACCAAAAAACCAAGCACAAAACCAATGAACAAAAATTTTGTTTAAAAAATAAAACCCTATGAATTGGTTTAAATACCACAAACCAACACAAAATAAATGAACAAACCTTTAGATTCACAGGAACTCTAAAATCTTCTGAAAACTGAGGTAGTCTTGTGAAAAGAAGCTGAACCATGTCTTTGAGACAATGTTCTGCAGTTCTCCTTAATAATTCTGAAAAAATGAAAATTAATTTATCATTAGAGATTAATCACATTTTACCATTCTTTAAGAGAAAGCTCATAAACACGTACATACAAAACAATAAAGGGAACATACCACTAAGCCTTGTCTCAAAGCAAAGTCTAAAACAGCTTTTCATAATCTCACACACTATTTCATTAGTAAGCAATGTTCCTTCGGGTGATAACATTAGAGTGCGAAGTACCTGAAACAGGTTCAATTTTTTCAAAACAAATTTACAAACAAGTAAGTGATTTAAGCTATTCATAAAAATTTTAAATATTTCTTTCATGTCTCTTCAAATATTTCAGAAAATTTTAAATAATCTAATCTCACCTGTAAAATTTTCATCAGGACCACTCCATCACTAGCTTGATCAGTACCAACAAACTTTGCACGAGTAACTGCACTAGCAATATTCTCTACTGCTGTTGCAACTGCTTTTCCATTGGGATCTTAGAAAAAACAATTCTTTCAATAAGGTGATACCAAGATCAGTTTGATTATTTAACAGTGGGCCAATATACTATTGATAATAACACAGATTAAGGTATAACAAAAGTATAAAAGCAAGTTATTCATTCATATTTACCTAATAAGCCATATGAAAGAAACTTATTTACTGATGACAGAGCAAGACTGGTCACTGGACCAGTGGTTTTTATGGATCTAATCACTTCCAGGAAAGGACCTACATAGCAGAATACCGAAAATATTATTATTAAACATATGTTTATAAGAAACATTTAACCAGACTAACAGTGAAACTCAATTTTACCAAGAAAGGTGTTGGGATCAAGTTCAAATAGATCATCTATCTGGTTCAACGTATCTTTCAAATGACTAAAACTTCTTATCAAAGGATCTTGATCCTCATCCTAAAAAAGGGAACAAAATAAAGAAAAAAATACTGTCAGTGCAATCAAGTAATATTCAACACAAATTGACGTTATGTCTAACCTCAATCTTACAATATGGTTTGTATCATGGATATTAGAGGAATAGGCAAAACGACATTTCAATATCGTAATATCAATGAAAATAGTTAAAATACCTGATGCACATGAGAAGACCACCTTAGCTCTCTTCGCATCGCTGTGAGGATAATTGTCATTTCTCCCTGGACCACGTAGATCCCATTCCCAGGGCACGTCATTGTGGGCATTTTAAAGAATAAATTTATAACGAAGGAATGTCTTTCTCACTGGTGCCGAAGAATTTTCAACCATACAACATCACGCTACATTTCAATATCAGATCCTCTTCATGAACAGCTTTTCTTCACATATCCACGTCAAATCGGCACAGGCCTGCACCTCTCGCGAGTTGACACTGACGTGTGTGACGTCAACTCTTCCACATCGCAGGCCTTCATTACTCGTTATTAAATGCTTTACAGGGTCATATGATGAGAGTGAATTGCACTTGACAAAAATATTGTCATCTTTTACGACAAATATACGTCATTCAAATACTGAAGAATTGGACACAAAATTTGTCATTATTGGACTTCAAGTGCGACTTGACTTCAGAAGCAGATTCTCATCCTGTTCTGCCCTGTTCTCATCATTCTAATTTATTGAGTTACTTTGGTTTTCAGGCAATAAGCGACTCTGGTGCATGTCATACGAAATATGTAGAAAAGGCGCGGTATTTAAAAACAAATTAAATTGTGAACTCCGAGAGTGATACTTCGAGGTCATTCGAAAATTTCTTCAATCATACTCAGAAAGCAACAAAACTAACAGAGTGTAACACTAAAACGCACCACTAAAAGTGCGTCAAATAAAAGTAGTGGAAGGAATTTAATCTCCAAAAACTTACAAACAGAGAGTATCAAGGGATACTAATTATAATGGAATACAATTACACAATATTCCAAACGTTGGCCTAGAGAAATGCGTAATATTGCAAAGTGAGTAACTGTTTTTACTCTCTGTTGTATTCATGCTGTGATGTCATCGCATTACTTTCCCATGGTTTTAATTAGAGAGAGGATTTTTATTACCTAAAAAATCATGAAATATGCTTTTAAAAATATACGTTTACGACCTAAAAATTTGAAGTACGCACTTAAATACGAAACTAAATTAAACATTATATCATTGTCTATGTAAACTATTCTGGGGAAATTTCAGGAAAAGCATACCTGGAATGAAAATTATTGAACAAACATGATGTAATCTACCCTACTTTTCGGGAGAAATAATTGAAGTAAATATTCACCTTAGTGAAGTACATAGTATCTTGTTACATTTCGTCTATCAGGTTTAAAAAAATATATCGAGAAAAATCCTTTATTTGCAAAAATATGAGTAGTTTATCGTATATAGAAAAGAAAAAAACGCAATAGAATAACGTGAATGAATTTTCATCTTACGATTTCACTTTGTTTTTTAACGCTCAAAACTATATTCTATAAAAAATGTAACGTCGTAAGTCTCTTTTTGAACGAAATATGCAATGTATACTTCTATAATTACACGAATAAGCACCAACAGGAAAAATTGGCCAAATAATCGCAAATTCACACAATCGTGGAAAAATCGGCCAAATAATCACAAATCACATACAATCGTATTAATCTACATAGCATCAAATTCTAAACAAATTTCACTTCGCTATTTCTCTGAAGCAACAGACAAAAATACGCAAAATCATAAAAATACGCTCCGTAGTTATATTATTTTTTATACTAGTATCTGAACAGACTATGTTCATAAAATAAATCTAGCTCACTCAATCACATCCACAAACAAATGTCCCTAAACATAAAGGAGAACAATAAAAATTTACTAGTAGGAACATGCCTTATCTCCAATTTCAGGATTTCATGAGGTAATGTGCACAGAGGTAGAAATTAATTTATTAATACATTCCAGCTCAAATTACTCCATTTTAAGAGAAAATTTTTCATTTCGGTTGATTAATTTATTTTTTTCTTTCGGGGGCTTTTTCAAGCCTCAGGGGATGCGGACTTTTCGTCTATCCGCGCCGGGTACTCACAACCCGTGACCCTTCCGACCGAGGAGATGGGTCGGCACACGCTCTAGCCATCTCGACCGTCCAGGTCGGCTCGGAGGATTCATTTATGAAATGAATAAATTGATGTTATTTACTTTACTGGCGCAAGTAATTTCCAGTAACCATTTTCAGTTATTCAATATGGTTGATGTCAAACTATTTCTTCATTATTGGTAATCATCATGATGGATATCATGATCGATATGATAGTGATGATAGAAAAGGCAATGGCATTTCTTCTGAAAATTGTCCTGTTTGCACAGGATTTGCGAAGAAAACTATGCAACACAGTGAAATATCATAGATAATTCATTGTTGATGCTGCTTGACATAAAATGTGAAGCCAAGAAATGTTAAAGAAATCGTGAAGAGACAAACTACTCCATGGACAATACATAAAAAGAATGGACAAAATACAGATCACCAACAAAACACTCGTTTACGTTCCTTAAAAAGGGGGAAATAATGAACCTGGAATCGAAGCAGAGGTAATAGCTGTCCTAAGATGAGGCAATGAAAACAGTTCTCAAATTTTTTCTACGATGATAAGATCATATTTGTCAGGAACAAGTAGAAACCATTGACAGTATTATATCGGCTTGTCCAATTATAGCAGAGTCTGAATACCTGAAAAGGGACGATAGCGTCTGTGGTTACCTCCACTGTCGGATCTATACCACCATCAAAGTTCCAAACATATGCTCCAAATGGTACGAACATTCGTCAAAGCCTTTGACTTCTGTTGGACAGGATGTCGAGAACAAATCGTGTCTTCTTGTAGCAGTTGTGCTTCTTGTAGCTGTGCCTTGCGATCAGAAAGTCATATAGGAGACAAAGAAACGTCTCGAATACAAAAGATTTAAAATCGAGATCAACCGGATGTAGGGAGTAAAAACATAGGCCATATTGAATGCCTTAGGTGCACCACGGTTTGTTCGGAATTCATGTAGGAACTTGTTCAAACTCTGAGGTCACTTAAAAGGCTGAGAAGTGGAAGACTTCGAGTTATTTGGAACAGTCCTCCGTACTTCACGCGACGTATTATAGACGCCACAAGATAAGCTTATTAGGAAGCTGCCTGCGATCCAAAGTATATTTTTAGTTAACCTCCATTTAACATTTTCAGTCGTGAATTTAGGAGTTAATAATAATAATAATAATAAAATAATAATAATAATAATAATAATAATAATAATAATAATAATAATAATAATAATAATACAATGATGATAGTGGTTGTGATTGAATAAGAACATTTTCAGCAATGGAAGTTAGGTTTTCACATTATCATTAAAATAAAGCAAATCATTTTGTTAATTAAATCACATAGTTTTTTTGGAAGCAGTAATCATCTTCTACGATAATGCAATGAACACCCCTATTAACGCTCTCAAAGCTAGTAAGTCGTATGAAGTTTGTTTCCACATCATAATATGGAAGCGGCTTTGTTGTCTGAACAACACAGTTGTTGACACGAATAACAGAGGGCTTTGTAAAATACCTCAATATAATTGGTTATAGAATGATTTACATGCGAGTTGTGATGATCTCAATATTCTGCATTCTCCTCACCATAGGTAAGAAATCAAAGGACTTCCAAGCATTATTGTAATATCTTTGCTTTCAATTTAGATTTTCAAAGAATTGCGAGTAAACAAGAAAACTTTTCGTTTTTAGAGAATGCCATAGACAGGTGACTAGAAGGATGTCTAATAATAACAAGTGACATATCTTCATCATTGATTGACTTTTTTGAACAGTTAGAGGTAGTATAGATTAGATTGTGTAAAAGTACTATTTAGCGTAGAGTAACACACCCTGAAATTGATCAAGTATTCCTTTGAAATAAATAAGAGAATAAATAATAAAAAATGAAGGAAATTCATATATTATGACAAGTACCAGTTTTATTTTAGAATGGCAAGAGTGGCAGTAAACTTGACTCTCTTCTCCTTCACAATTTTATTTAAAGTTCTCAAAGATACTGGAAACGAAAAGTAACAAAAATCCACAAAAACTTGGAGAAGAATCTCTTAGGTGAACAAGTACGGGAAAATGTTATAAAAATGTATTTTTTAATCACTTTGCGTCACGTGAGCATGGCAATGGCTTTGCTGCCACGCACACGCGCGCGCGCACATACACACACACACACACACACACACACACACACACACATATATATATATATATATATATATATATATATATATATATATATATATATATATATATTTTCTACTAATACCTGTAGCGACAGCATAAAGCCAACGCTTCAGGAATCGAGCGTAGAAGTGATTGGGAGATAGAGGGTTCGTGATCAATTGATTATTTTCGGTTTACGGGCGCGTCAACGGATATTGCCATTAGTCCCGTAAGTGTAGTGCATGCTTTTTAATTCCGGGAGGTGGCGTTGTTCTTCCCCCACTGGATGGTGTCGTCAACACACATCGACTTGCGGGATTTTCTCACACCCAGGTATCTCCCTTCAGAAAGACTCCAGCCGCGACAAACACTAAGCTCCCGACCGGTCTCCCGAGATGTGCGCTAGTGTAGTGCATGTAAGTAAAAGTGTGTTTACGTAAGGGATGAGGATATGACTGGGATAAGGGAGGAAAGCTCACCCGAATCCTAGAATCAGTTGATGCCCTGGGCCACCTTAGGATTCAGGGAAGTAGCCAGAAAGTAATTTAATATATTTAATGCCGGTGTGTTCCTGGGGTTTGACGGTATCGAATTCGTACACCGATTGCTCTGATAAGATGCTTCCCTAATCACATCCAGGCGAATGCCAGAGCAGCACAATAGAATATGGACCTTAGGCGGCGTGGGATTTGTAACGAGTCTGCAACTGAATCTGCAATGGTCGGTTGGGGTTAGGTTCGACTCTCGACGGTGCCTGACCACCTACAGGCCTGAGGTGAAGTCTGATGAGAATTCTGAGATGGTCTAATCGGTCATTTGCGTGGCTTCCTCCAATCCATTCCACGAGGATGCCGATCTGAAACAGAGTGCTACGAACTACGACCCTTCCTTCATCATCTGCTCCTTATTTCTTTCTGTTTGAAGAACGATTTCAGGGTTTTAGCGAACACGCGCAAACGCAATTTGGAAATGACTCAGAAGCTACGTTGTGCATGCGCACCGCTAAAAGGGAGTCAAATAGAAAGTGCAAATCGGGCCTTACAAATGCATGATTGGTTGATGTTCCAAACTCATGCGGTCCATCCCCTTTAATCCAAGTCTCCGACACGCGTCGGTCATGTAGCAAAAGTTGTGAGAATCCCATGAAATGTTCATTGAATTTGAAGGGCTCACGGGACAGTGGTAACTTTCAATTATAGTTATTATTAAGTAAAACGCAGTTTGTTTAAATCCCACGTTGTCCTGTTTTTTAGGAACTCTTCCTGCGTTTTACTTTCTCGCCCTAACGAATGTAAGAAGAGAAAGTATTGTAATCGTGTGCCGAAAACGGTGAATTTTTAACAGAAAAACTCTTATTGTCGAATTCTGGTGACGAAAAAATTGATAAACCTGTTTCTACATATAGTAAATTACTTCCTTTAACACGTAGTACTGCCCAAATCCGTGTTTTGTGGGTCCTTGATACCGAAAAATCAATTGATGTAAAGACGTCTGTATGAGTCTTTATCTGTCTGCCTGTCTGTCTCTCCGTCTGTGGTCAACGTTAGCATCTAAAGGGATTGAACTTTGTCTTCAGATAGCATAAAAGACGCTTAAGAGAATGGAGCAGGCCTGATGTTTGCCGAAATCCCTTAGTTTTCAAAAATTGCAAAAGTGTAATTTTTTGGGCGGCTTTCTACAACTATAATATTCAAAATATATATTTTTTCCTTAATGAAATATTCTCTTTAAAGTCAGATGTTTTAATAAGTTTTTGTTCAAAATTTTGAAAATATGAGTAGTTTTTGTGCATTTTTCGGAAAATTTAATTAATTCAATTTTTTCTTACATTTTTGTCACAAAATCACTCCACATTTTATTCTTTAAATTTTCTCCTCGTATATATCAAGGGATGATAAAACATGTGGCGTGTGCTAGTGGCGTAGAACTTGTTTTGTTGTATTTTCGAAAATTGCAAACATTTCAAAACTACAAAATTGTAACAATTTTGCCTTCGTCAAAGTTTGTTGTAAACAATCCGCTCTAAAAACGATCATGTACAATGTTTTTGAAAAAAGACTAGATTTCGTGTAATTTGTGTCTTAAATTAATGCAATTTCTAAAAAACAGTTCCTCAAAAACTGCTCCAAAATTTTCTTTAAATTTTCTCCTCGTATGTATCAAGGCAAGGTAAAAATATGGTTCTACTTCCATTTTCGACGAAGTGTCTGTATTTTTGAAATTAAAAAAACGTGTTGGAAATATTGGGTTGGGACAATTACATTTTAAGTGTCGGCCCGAATTCAAAACTCGCGGCGTTTCTTCGGCGTGTGGGTAAAATTATTATTGGAATACATCCCCTTTCCTTTCATTCGTGTTGACTCAAAATAGATTGTTACTATTGACATAGTATAATCTCTCATGAATGTGTGCGCTTCAAACATTTTCCTCGCTTGTGTTTTCAGAGACAATCGTTCGTTCCTTTGCGTTGAACGGTTCACACAATTTAAACTCTCATGGAGGTGTGCACTTCAGACATTTCCAACGAGCTAGAATATACTACATAGAGTGGCTGAAGCGCCTCCATCTTTGAAACAAATTGTAGCCATGTCAAAGCAGGCAGTCAAAGCAAAAATTCTGGGAAACAAAGTATTCTAGCATTACGTTCGGCGCTGGTTACGGACGGTTACACCACCACTCGTATGTTTTGACTTCAAAGAACACGGCGCCACTAGTTCGGCGAGCCTCCACGAAGAGCGCTGAAACTATAGGGACAGCCATTCTGTATTGAATATTCTAGCTCCCCTCTAGTTGGACATGTCCCTCGCTTGTGTTTTCAGAGACAAACATGCGTTCATTTCCGTTGAACGATTCACACAGTTTAAACTCTCGTGGAGGTGTGCACTTCAGACATTTTCAACGAGCTAGAATATACTACACAGAGTGGCTGAAGCCCCTCCATCTTTGATGCAAATTGAAGCCATGCTTTTTGCACGGAAACAAAGAATTCTAGCATTCCGTGTGACGCTGGTTACGGACGGGTGGGCGCAGACTGTGCTTAATATAAATCCTCTTATTGTGTGTTCTCACTATCAAAAACAATCATTTAAAAACGGAATGACAATATATTAGGAGAACGAATTGAGAAACTTTAAATACATGTTGCTTCTTGCATCGATTATTGTCATAAGAATGGAAGCTGTTGAAATATTATTGTAGTTAGCATAAAGCCTGAAAGTAAATGTTATTGCAATACCGTAACATTTTAAATACCATTAAACGAAAAACAAAGAAATAAGTTGTGATACGAACAACAGCACGACGTCTATTCAGTATAGCAGTTGAATACATCGCTACTCAAATGTTTCGACTTCAAAAAACGTGGCGGCCATTAGTTCGGCGAGCTTCCACGAATAGCGCTGAAACTATAAGGACAGCCCTCTATGAAGTATATTCTAGCTCGTTGGACATTTCCTTGGCTTGTTTGCAGAGACATGCGTGTTTGTTGAGCGCGGCGGGGCGGCGGCGGCGGAGGCGGAGGGGCCGGCGGCGGAGGCGGCGCGGGTGCTGCTGCAGCGGCGGCTCACGTGCGCGCTGGCTCGCGGGGGCGCAGGTAACGCAAGCATTTAATCCCGTAAGTGTAGCGCATGTCTGACGGATCTTTTTTAACTTTTGAACTACCCGGCAATTACTTTATTATCAATCTACTAACTTTCATCGATATTCTATTTTTTTATTTACTACGCAATTTGCCGTACCGAGTTCGATCCGTCATGATAATTTTTTTTAATGTTGTGGGTTAGAAAAGGCCGTCACTGCAGATTCTCGGTACTGAAAATTTGGCTAATAATATTTACTCTTTTCTTTGTATTCAGGATTTGGGGATTTTCCTTGCCGTTACCAATAATAATAATAATAATAATAATAATAATAATAATAATAATAATAATAATAATAATAATAATAACACCCTATAAAATCTAATGAACATTGTAATTCCTGTTCTTCAGATGACATAAATAACACATACACAAAATTTCATATAACAATCCGAAAAATGACCATAATAAGAACTCTGTCGTTATTTAATATTTTCCCATTATTCCTCCCCTTGCATGCATGGCCATTACCCCTTTCCGATCTTAACTTAAAATTTACTAATTTATTCCAAAACTTGGCCTTCGTACATTATTAAACATTTCTGTGCCCCTAGTAAGAACCTCCGAGTTCGAGTACCTAGCGTTCTTGACCGTCTCGCGTTCATTTAAATTTCCATTTCAATCCAGTCCAATTCCAATCGTGGCAGCTCCTTCTTTCCACTCACAGTTTTATGTCCCGTTTCACTTATAACATTTTATCAATTAATAATTTACACCTTGGATTTGTTTACGACATCGGAGAACCCTCCCTCAACAACTGATCCTCACCTAGTCGTATTACGTTCTGCCATCCAGTTCCCTCCGCTTCAGAATACGTTCTTCGTTTATTTGTAACACGCTTTCTTCTTTTTATGGTCTGCACATCTTCAATTCTAGTATGTAATGACCCATTACACATGTTTCATCGCGCGATGTGACTGTGCTCCTCTCCCGCTGCGGCGTCGACCTAAGCGTCAACTCGTGCGGGTTTCCCTTCTCCAGGCATCTCCGCCAGCGGGGTATAGCCCTAGTGGGGACGAGCTCCACGCTCCCGTCAGGAACCCCGACCTTTGGGGTCGTGAGTGAGAAATGGCAGTGAGAAAAAACTCGGATGAGTTGGCTCTTCCCCTTGTTCGTCTGGAGAGAGAATGAGTTGGATTCGGAAAACAAATGTTGCCATTTCAGCGACGCTGACCGGAAGGTCCTGGGGATCGAGTCCCGACGGTGGCGGATTTGCAACACTGGCTGTATAGCTACAGTAGTGCTAAAAACCGCATCACCTTTCTCACAGTTGTAATCCGCAATATAATCCTGAAAATACACCACTTGATTTGCAAAAATCGAATAAGTTATAAAGGTAATGAAATCAGAATCATCATATAATACACATACAATATATAATTACTAATTTCTACTCATGTTTGTTTAAAAGTTTTGAGAGCAGATTGGATTAGGAGAATAGATAATTAGCATTTTCTTCAGGTGATGCGGATTTTTTGAATACTTCCTCAGATGTTGGCTGGGCTATCCGGGACGAGCCGCGTCAATGTCATGGTGGCTAACGTTTCGGCCAGCGTATTGTGGCCTTCTTCAGAACGTACTGCTGCCAGACGGCTAGCGCGCTGGCCTTATATGGAGGAGAAGGGGAGGGCGGGATTGGTCAGGTAGCCGACCAATAGGAAGCGGGCAGGGGGCGCGGGATTGGTGGAAAAAGAACGGGGCAGTAACGGGGGGAGAGGCAAGATGGGATCACGGAGAAGGTGGCAATAGAGAGAGGGAGAAATTCTGAAAAGGATAAATACGAAAAAGGGAGAAATTTTCACAAGGGGGCCGCCTGAGAGGCAAGGGGCCATCAGCCAATCAGCGGCCGCGATGGAGGCCCGTCATAGGTCGACCGTAGGGGTGTGTCCCCTGGGGTGGGCGCCGGAATGGCGGGCCGTGAAGGCCCGTTTCCAGGTGGTACTGAGGCGGAGGCCATCATCTCGGTTTAGGTTGATAGGTCTCCTTGATATTTCCAGGGCCTCATTAATGACGCGTGGCCACCAGCGGTCCTCGGAGGTTATTGTGCGGGTCTTGTTAAACTCAATCAGATGACCGGTTTCGGCAGCGTGTTGTGCTAGGGCCGATTTATGGGTGTTCTTCAGCCGGTCGTTTCGCATGTGTTCATGCATGCGCTCGTCTATTGAGCGACCCGTTTGACCGATGTACACTAACCCGCAACTGCACGGGATTTCGTACACTCTGGCGTTCTGTCGTGGATCCAGGCGGTCTTTCACCTGGACCAGGCTCCTCCCGATCTTGTTGTGGGCATAGAATACCGGGCGAATATCGGCTGTACGTAGTAGCCTGCCAATCCTGTCCGTGATGCCGCGGACGTAGGGAAGGCGAGCTGTCTTGCGAGGCGGGCTGGATGGCTCGTTGGTGTCGATGTGTGTAGTAGCGACATTTCGTGCATCAAGGTTTTTAGGGCACGTTGTATGGCAGATGTGCTGTAGCCATTGGCCAGAAAAGTCTCTCTGAGTGTCTCTTTTTCTTTATTGAGACTGTCGATGTCGCTGATGAGGGCGGCCCGGTACGTGAGGGTAGTGAGAACTCCTCGTTTCGTGGCAGGGTGATGGTGCGAGTCCGCGTGTAAATAGCGGTTGGTGTGGGTCGGCTTCCGGTACACGGAGTGGCCGAGGGTCCCGTCGGGGCGCCTGGAGATCAAGACGTCGAGGAAGGGGAGCGGGCCGTGAAGTTCTGTTTCCATTGTGAAACGGATGCGGGGATGAATGCTATTCAGGTGGGCCAGGAAAGTTTGTAGATTCTTGGAGCCGTGGGGCCAGATGACGAAGGTGTCATCGACGTAGCGAAGCCAGAGCGTCGGTTTCAGAGGCGTGTTTTCCAGGGCCTGCTCTTCAAAGGCTTCCATAAAGAGGTTTGCCACCACAGGGGAGAGCGGCGAGCCCATGGCAGTACCGTCAATCTGCGCGTAGAACTCTTGTCGGTACTGGAAGAAGGTGGTGGACAGGAAGACCTCGGCGAGTATGGCCCACTCCGTCGGCAGCTGGTGTTTCTTCAGGTTATCCTCCACGATCTTGATGGAAAATTAATAAAAAGTAAGCCCGTCCCCTTAGCGCCGACCCCGCAGATGCGGGAAATGGGCAAGGATGAGAAAACACTACACTAAGAGGAGTAATGATCACAGCAGGAAAAGTGCCAGGCAACATCTCCGAAGTAGGGATGCGAAATCGACGTCGATGTTTACGAAACATCGATGTTTTAAACATGCCGATGTTTACAAAACATCGATGTTTTGTAGAATCATAGATGTTTTAAACATCGATGTATTAACACCGATGATTTTTTAACATCGATGTTTGGTGATACATGCTTTTTCTTTTGCGATGTTTTGTATCTGAATAAAAAATTCCCATGATCACAATACTATAACATTTAAAATATGAAATAATAACTGATAGTAACACTGTTATTCATTTGTTGGAACCAAAGTTTACACTACCTTTATCGACCAAACTCTTTCGCCAGAAATGACTTCCATGCCCTTGTATTTTCTCTTCCTTCATATTCGTCTCGCACATTGAGATAAGGTCAACAAATACGCTGTGCGCGTATGGCTTGCCTTTTCTTCTCGTTCCTCTATTCTAATTGATGAAAACGAACACTGCCAAAAATTAAATTTTAATGCACCTGAATTTAATGTTATATGTTACTAATCCAGTCTAAAAACACCGATGTTTACTAAAATGGATGTTTTGTTATCGATGTCGCATCACTGGTCTGAAGCGAGCACACGGCAGCTCCGCTAGCGCGGGTGTGGTGCGTGAAGCGTGGTGCGTGAAGCGTGGTGCGTGGAGCGTGGTGCGTGGAGCGTTGTGCGTGGAGCGTGGTGCGTGGAGCGTGGTGCGTGGAGCGTGGTGCGTGGTGCGTGGAGCGTGGTGCGTGGTGCGTGCAGCGTGGTGCGTGGTGCGTGGAGCGTGGTGCGTGGTGCGTGGTGCGTGGAGCGTTGTGCGTGGAGCGTGGTGCGTGGAGCGTGGTGCGTGGAGCGTGGTGCGTGGTGCGTGCAGCGTGGTGCGTGGAGCGTGGTGCGTGGAGCGTGGTGCGTGGAGCGTGGTGCGTAGTGCGTGCAGCGTGGTGCGTGGAGCGTGGAGCGTGGTGCGTGGAGCGTGGTGCGTGGTGCGTGCATCGTGGAGCGTGGAGCGTGGTGCGTGGTGCGTGCAGCGTGGTGCGTGGAGCGTGGTGCGTGGAGCGTGGTGCGTGGATCGTTGTGCGTGGAGCGTGGTGCGTGGAGCGTGGTGCGTGGAGCGTGGTGCGTGGAGCGTGGTGCGTGGAGCGTGGTGCGTGGTGCGTGGAGCGTGGTGCATGGTGCGTGGAGCGTGGTGTGTGGAGCGTGGTGCGTGGAGCGTGGTGCGTGATGCGTGGAACGCGGTGCGTGGTGCGCAGGCGCGGAGGCGGAGTGCCCGGTGGACGGCGCGTGGGCGGCGTGGGGCGCGTGGGGGCCGTGCGAGGGCGCGTGCGGGCGCGCGGGGCGGCGCGTGCGAAGGCGTGCCTGCAGCGAGCCCGCGCCCGCGCGCGGCGGCGCCTCGTGCCCCGGCGACGACCTGCAGGCGCAGCCCTGCCATCTACGCGGTAAGCGCACGGCGCTGCTGCCAGCGGCTCCATTCCAAATAAGCATAGCGCATAGACGTAAACATTAACATAAGTGATAGACTGAAGCATTCACAATGCCCAACATAAACATAAGCAAAATATGAGTTCCTATTGGCTGTGAAATATTCTGGTTTACTATTGGTTGGATGTGAGAATGGATTTCAAGGTATCGACTGTGTCCATGGCCCATATGGCATTAGTTCTTCCATCAACTTCGCTCTAATTTTGATTCTCGATTTTGAGTTTCCGTTCTGTGATTGGTTCATTTCTTATGTATTACTTAAGCATAAGAACAGAAGTTTGCAGGTTTTTAAGTTAACGTCTTACGTGTTATGCTTTTGCGAACGCATTGTGAATGAGTCCGCTTATGGACGTAGTCCTAACTTTTATGTTAACGCCATGCTTATGATTGTTTGCATTGTGAATGGTCCTTTTTTGCATTGTGAATGGGCACGGTTAGCGTGTCGGGTTGTTGTATCCAAGTTTAAAACCCGATCGACGCCGTGGATTTTTGAAGTAAAAAAACCTTCATGCGTCTTCCTTTGGAAGGGAAGTAAAACCGGCTGTCCCATGGTGTAAATTTACTGCATGTAAAAGATCCCCAAGCTTGAAAAAGCCTCTGAGCTTAAATTCAAATTCCCTATTTCATTGCCCGAGGGATATGTTATTTCTCCGTGGTGAAAGGGGCGTAGCGAAATTCATGAACTTACAGCACTCGTGGATGAAACGCTCGAGAGAGAGAGAACGAGCAGCACTCGCAAATTTCCACACGGTAGGTCAGAGAGCACATCAGCATGTTCTGAACAAATGCGTGTTATTAATTGATAAGCCACTTAGTATACAGCTATTCAGTTTACAAATGTTGCAATGTTTGTGAATCTTTTTCAAGCAATTCTAATAATTATCACAATTTGTGGGGGTAACCATGCGATGTGTGATGTCACGACGATGTGTGATGTCACGACGGTCTCAAAATTCAAAATGTTATTTCCATGGAACGAGGCCAGATAATCACGGACATCTCCACAGTCCAGGTTCATCACATATATAAACAGATCATAACATAAATGAGATGTGAAGAAATATTCCACGGACGGGCCTCTACAGAGATGATTCAGAATACATGTTACAAACTCCTAAGGCATGTACAGAAGTCGAAAATGAAGATATAGTGGGATGTTGCATTTAACTGAATTATATGTTTTTCTCCATGTGATATTTGCCCCTGGCTTTTAGGCAACGCATATGCACAGATGTACGGCAGGAACATGAAATCTTTTTGGTTGCGTCCTGTGACGTCCAGAATGTGACCTGCCGTACATCTGTGCGTACAGAGTTGCTTAAAACGTAGGGGCAAATCTCATTTACAAATGCATAAAACTATTTTTTGCCAGAGCTTGTATCCAGTCGACGGCTGGTTACCCATTACGTCCGGACGGGACCATACACTAGACACTAACTGTCCTGCAGGCTCCTCTGAGCTGGGGTCAGCAGAATATGAGGCCCTCCGCGACATTACGTGAGAGACAAGGGACAAACAATCGCGCTCAAGGCGGGTCTCGAAACAGCGACCCTCGGACCGAAGCGTTGAGTCGGTGCGCGCTCTTAGTCACCTGGCCCATTCAGGTCAGCGCATACAAATGCCCTCTTATAAAAAACACCTCTTGTATGTTTATTGGCAAAGAGTGATCATCTGCAACACCTCTATTTGTCGTAGACGTTTGCAACATTTGTTCTGAGAACCGTGTACGCTTCCCTCTTTCACATTTATGTGCGTGGGGTGGTTGCGGGCGCAGGGTGCACGGAGGCGCAGTTCGCCGAGGGCTGCGCCGGGGACCCCCTGCGCGAGGCGCAGCTGGAGGCTCTGCGCCGCGCCCACGCCGCCGCCCCCGCGCTCCTGCAGCGCTGCCTGCTCGCCCCCTGCCGCTTCCAGACGGCGCGCGACGCCCTCCAGGACCACGCAGTGAGTCTCCCTTCTTTTCCCTTTCACCCCAATCCATTTCTTTCCTCTTCCCTCCCATCCCAATCTTTTATTTCCCAACACCTCTCCTCCTTTCTCTCTCTTCTCCCAACTCTTTTCTCACAACATTTCCCCTTGCCTCTCCTACCAACCTCTCCTCTCTCACCCAACCATCCTCCTTCTCCTACGCCTCCTCTCTTCATTCAACTCCTCATCTACCCTCTCAATTTCTACTAATCACTCTCTACTCAACACCCCCATCTCATTATTTCTTCTTATTGCTGAACCCTTCTTTACTTACTCCCAGCCCCTGTTTAGTTCTCTGTCACTAATTTTTACTCTCTCTCTCTCTGTCACCCTACCTTTCCTCCCTTTCCATTAATACCTATTTCTGATCTCCTTCCATCCTCTATTCTTCTCTCGTTTCCCAGATTTTTTCCTACATTTTCCTCCCTTTCTCGTATCTCCCCAAATCTCTCCTATCCTATCACTCGCCTTCCTTTTCATCTTCCCCTATATGCCTCGTCTTTCATCATCTCTTGACTGGCTTAGGTGGCGCAGTGAATTAACTGATGTCTCTGACTCGTAGGTTCTGGGATTCTAGTCCCGATGGTGGCAGGATTTTTGACTCTAGCTAAATTGATAGGACGAATTCAGTCGCTGACTGGGGGAGAATTCTAGTGGCCGGCTGCTCTGATCGGTAGTTTTCCGTGGTTTCTCCAATCAACACCAGGCGAATGCCAAAGCAGTACGCTAACAAACGGACCACGGACTGCGCGCGACCTTTCCTACCTCTTTCTTGTCCTACCCTCACCCCTTACTTATTCACAAACTAACATGCACTACACAAGTACACATGCCGGGAGACCGGCCGAGAGCTTAGAGCTTCTCCCGGCAGGGGCGGTGCCTCGCTGGTGGGGGATACCTGGTAGGCCCGCAAAGCGATGTGCCGTGGCGTTTCGGCATCAGATCTCACCACCAGCGGGGGAAGATCACCGAAACATAGCATGATTAAAACATATACTACACCTTACGGGACTAATCATAGGTGTTGACGCGGAGCCAGAAACACGATATAATCAATCAACCGAAGTATGGAACATCATTACTTGTCTGCCACATCGATTCTACTCAACGAGACGACAGTCGACCCGGGCGGGTAGCTGACGTGCCATACGTCTCCGTGAAGCGGGTTGCGTCGAAAGTATAACCGTTTGCATCTCAAGGCCTCGCTGTCTTCACGCTATTTCAAAACTATCGTAAGTAATTCAAGAGTGCTTTGGTCTTTATCCGAATGTTATTAAAGTGTGAACCGCGAATATAGTTGAAAGAACGAGTGAGAGAAGTTAAAAAGAACAACCAAAATGGTATTACCTGTGCACGTTTCCTTGAGTTCCAAAACCCATTCTCCTTCTATTTTCCTGAACCTAGTTGAATTGTGAATGACATATAGCATCGAGCGCTGTTAGTAATATTTTATATTAAGAAATTTCTGCTCTTACGAAATTTCTATCTATACATTAAAACCCTGTTTTAGACAGTTATGTTCGTTCAATACTATCCGTTGGATCTAAATACAATGTGTATACAACAACATAACAATATTATTTTATTGCGTAATGAACTAAATACAGGATAGTTTAATTTTTATTCATTGCAAATACTTACAGATGAACGGGTACAATCAAAGAAAGACTTCTGAACTCTTACCCTCTTTGATTTTCGGAGTCTGGTAATACATACAATATAATATTAATACAATAGTGAAAGCATCATTTTATGTTTCATGCACTCGGAGCCCAGGTAAGCTGCATAACTTAATGTACTTTTATAGATGGAGTACTGGAACGCGCTGCACTGCGTCAAGCATAACGTGGGCTGCCCAGGTAAGATCCATTCTTCGATATCATTGACAAGTCATGCTCTCTGACAAGTGGTTCTGCAAACCATTTGGCAACATTGTAAATAGTTCAACGTAAAATTAAAAGTAGCGATTGAAGATGGATGACGCACAAATCGTTGCGTTAGGGTAACGTTATGATGGATAATAGCTAATAAATGTTTATTGTTGAAGAAGAAATGGGTAAAGAGGAAACGTTTGTGGGGAAGATAATGGGCGGCACGTCATGAAGCATCAATCACACTTGAATTAAATAAATTGGAAATGATCCGAAGACTACATGATTTATTTGAGATTGTACGAGGAATTCAAGGAAGATAAAGAAAATTCTTTATCTTCCTTCTTTCGAACCTCTCATTTTGAAGTAAAAAATAACTTTATGAATTGGGCATTTTGCACATCCCGGGAAATTGTGTCATACGGAAAGATTCCTTGAGTTTTATTTTTACTGACCGGATGTACAGTATTACATAAAAATTCTAATTGCTCATACTGAATAATTAAAACATTGGTTGAACCAATAACCCTCATGTACCACTCGGAAGCCATGTTACCAAAAGTATGATAAAACTTGAATGTCTTACTGTACATTTTGTCAAAGACAATTAATTTTATGAAGGAATATGAGCTATTTTGTCTGTCATGATTTGTTTTTATACAGCACCTTTGTCGAAGTTCTTGCTCAGTGTGAGACCGGCGTGCGCGTGCGCAGTGTCGGGCGGGTGGGGCGCGTGGGGGCGCTGGTCGTCGTGCAGCGCGCCGTGCGGCGCAGGGCAGCGCGTGCGCGTGCGCAGCTGCGACCGGCCGCCGCCCTCGCTGCCGGCGCTGGGTTGCAGGGGCGCCGCCCTCCAGGCGCAGCGCTGCGCCGGCAACGCCTGCCACCCCACGCAGGGTGCGCCCTCTTCGCTCACTCTGGTTCTCTCTCTCTCTCTCTCTCTTCCCCTTTCTTTCTCTTTCTCCTCTCTTCCCCTCAGAATGCGCACTCCCTTCCCACATATACTCTTCCTCGCGTTCATTCATACTCGTTCTTTTTCACCCTTTCATTCTTTCACCTCCGTCCCTCTCGGGTCTCCCCTTACACGCATCCCTCTTCCTCGCACTTGTTCATTCTCTCTCTCTTTCTCTCTATTCACATCCCGTCCATGTCTCTTTGCATATCTTCGTCTTCCTTCCCCTCTAAAGAGAGAAATTTCTCCCTCTCTTTTACGCTCTTTCTCAATCTATCACGTTTTACTCTTTGTCTCTTTTTATCCTCTCCCACTCTCTCTTTCTCTTTGCTCTCTACTTGCTCCCTCCCACTCTCCTCCTTGCCTCTCTCCTCTTTCTCTTTCTTGTCACAGTCATTTCCTCCATCTTCCGGCCTCTCTCCCGTTCTTCCGTACTCTCCCATTCATTGGCGCACTCACCCATTCACCTTCTCTCTCGCCCTCCTTCACAACTTCTCTTCTCCGTTTCTCTTCCCTCCACTTCTCTCCATTTTATTTTTCTCTTCCTCTCTCTCCTCTTTCTGCTTCCCCATCCTCTTACTTTTCCATTTTCTTGTCTGTCGATCACTTTCGCTCACATAATTTCTATATCGTTGTCTCTCTCTTTTTCCTTCTTTTCCCTCGGTATTTTTTAATATCTTTTACTCACCTCCTTAAACTTTGTTTTACTCTTTTTTGCTTCCCCATCTCTATTCTCCGCATTTTCTTCTCTTCCTTTTCCCACTGCCTTTCCTGACTCTCTCAACATTGCCTATCTCTATCTCTTTTTCCTTTTCTCTCTGCACTTCCCTCTTTCTTATCCTCCTATTATTATCTCCATTCTGTCATTTCTTTTCCTTGTCCTCTTACCTTATTGTTCCCTTCCTCTATGTCACGCTTCCGTACTCTAGAAGGCTGAGTGTTTGGATCTTTTTATCCACCAATGGTTGTTGCTACTCATGATAGGCTCAAGAAGGTTTTACATCATTCCTCATCTTCTAACAGAGCAACCAAGAAGTTCTGAGGACGCGCAAAGGCGCAGCCCAGAGAGAGGGTTTTAAAGTTTTTTAGTAGACGATTCGATAAAATCTCGTCACTACACGAACGCAAAGCGGGGGGATGCTTTTGGCTGTGAATCGTGTATGCTTGTAGGACTAAATTATTGACCTTTTTATATTTTTATGAGGGCAGTATTACTCCGAGAGTGTCCTAGGGTAGGAATAATCGTTTCTAATTTCGAAATTTTTTTTAACAATTAGAAGCGGCGTTTGAAGTACTGTTTGTCTTACGTGAACTTCAACATTGCACAAACTTGATTGTTCAGGTTAGTTTCCTATTCTCTTGAATATGGGCTAGCTTTTCGGCTTTTAATAAGTAAGTAAGTAAGTAAATAAATAAATAAATAAATAAATAAATAAATAAATAAATAAATAATAAATAAATGAATAGATAAATACATAAATAATTGTTGCGTCAGACGGCGTGTGGGCGGCGTGGAGCGCATGGGGCGAGTGCAGCGCTGCGTGCGGCGCGGGAGTGCACCGGCGCAGTCGCCAGTGCGAGCAGACGCCCCGCCGCCGCCGCCGCCAGGCGACGCCGCCCCCACCCTCTGCCCTCGCCCCTGCCTCGGCCCCTGCCGCCCCAGCAGCAGCTGCGGCTCAGCTCTCGACGGTGAGTGAGCAACTTCTCAACAGCTGCAGAACTGGTCGTCGCGCTAGCTTGCCATCTCTGCGCAGGCGCAACGTTAAAAAAAATACTCTAGGTTGTCCCTTTCGAGGCTTATGGTCAGTGTGATGAGGTGTACTAGCTTTCTGTGCAAATCCTACTTTTCCTAACTAGTGGTGTTACGAGGCCTGGGCCCTGTTTTTAATTTATTGTCAACGTCTGGGGGTATTAGCGACACATGTGGCGAGCAAAAGGTATTCTCTTTACAGTTTCTAGCATTATTGGCCTGCCCGAGCTTCTTCTTTCGTCACACAGCTATAGAAACGGAGACGATTGTAAAAGAAAACTGCAGCTCTATTGATGCTCTGACAGGGAATCGAATCCGGGACCGCCTCACAAAAAGCTAGCTTGCTGTCCATGAGACACATGAGGGCATTATAATAGTAATAGTAATAATAATAGTAATAATAATAATAATAATAATAATAATAATAATAAGCCGATCAGATGGCCGAGATCGCTAAGGCAGTAGTGCCGGAGTGGTTTCGGACCAGAAGATCACGGGTTCGAGTCCCGCCTCGGGCATGGATGTATTTGTGTATGTCTGTATGTGTTGTCCTTTCACCCCCATTATCATCATATCATCATTTCATCCTCCATACCCCCAGGGCTAACAACCGTGGGGGATAAAAATCGGATCCAGCTAAAAATGCTGGTCCCCCCCAAAAATTGTCGCAAGCACCTGCCACCGTGATAATAAATAAAAACTGAGCCACGGTAAATGCAGGATGCTTGCATGCGTGGTCCTAGTCGGCCGATTAACGTAAATAATAATAATAATAATAATAATAATAATAATAATAATAATAATAATAATAATAATAATAATAATTTATACGTGGTGTTATGAGGTGGCGAAACCGCTTTGTCCCAACGGCACCGCGGTGAGGCCCATTGACGCGCTGGGCGGCGCCCCCGCCCTCGCTTCCGCCCACGCGGCCACCGCCGCCGCCGCCGCCGGCGACGCGCCGTCGGCGCTGGACGTGCTGTCGCTGGTGAGCGCGTGCGCGGGGCCGCAGCTGGAGGTGGCGCAGTGCAACGCCACCGCGTGCGCAGGTGAGACCAGGGCTCTGCCAGGGGCTTCGTACGCGATGGATGTAAATCCCACCAATAAGAAAAGTGGAATTAATGTTAGTCAGATTTGCATGCAACACTAGATTCGCGTACAAAACAATTAATAAAGCAATTGAGGAAGTAGAAGTGAACATAAATTAGACAGTTTGTAAAGTTTTAATCTCTTCAAAAATTAGGGGAGAAAAATATGGAAGTTTTACGGAAATCCGGGGAAGAATCAAATGTAGAAGTAAAACATGTTGCGACAGAATTTTCGTAACTAATTTAGAATGATCTGCAATTTTCCATTTAGCATAAGTGCTAACGCAAATGTGCTACGTATATTTTTGTGAGTATTAGCAAAGTAGATAAACAATGTATCTGTACGAAAATTTAACTACGTAATTGTTACGGCGATTCTAATTTTGAAATTTTTATAAGAGCAATTCATATTCCGAATTCATTAGCAAGCTCAATGCCAGATTCTGAAAGAACGTATTTCAACAATGCTGGGCATGAAAGAAATGAAGTATGAAAGAAATTTTCAACTCATGAAATTATTTTTAAAACAGTTTACAGTGTCGGCGACGCCACAATTTACTATTATTAATATTTTAAATAATAAATCATTAATGTTTTAATTAAATAATTAATATTTGTTATAATAAATACTTATTTATTATTAAAATATATAGTCAATGGCCAAACTGATTATTTTCGGCTCCTCTACACGCCCTAAAACTTTGCAACCATCGTTCTGAGAGACCTAAACAAAAATTTTTCATGCGTGTAATTATGTAACATTCGTTCTGAGCCCCCCTGTGTAAACGCTGGCAGTGGACGGCGGGTGGTCGGCGTGGGACGCGTGGTCGGCGTGCAGCGCGCAGTGCGGCGTGGGCGCGCAGCAGCGCAGCCGCACGTGCAGCCGCCCCGCGCGCCACGGCGCGGGCCTCCCGTGCGCAGGCGCCGCCTCCGAGGCGCGCCCCTGCTTCCTCCGCCCCTGCGCAGGTCCCACCCCCACCCCCCTTTCGCTTTGAGGGTTCTAGGGGATCGAGGGTTTCCAAACACCAGGCGAATGATGGAGAAGTACCCTAACACACGGGCCACGGACGGCGAGCGATCTTTCCTTCCTCATCCTCGACCTATCCTCACCCCTAACTTACATCCACTTACACTTACATCCAGTACACTGCGACACATGTTGGAAGGCCAGTCGGGAGCTTAGGTCTTGGCCCGACCGGGCGGTGCCAAACTGGGGAAATTCCAGGAGAGGAAAATCTAACAAGCCGACGTGTAGGTCGCTGCTGGATTTCACCATCCCGAAAGGAAAGGAAAGGGTTCCGTCACCTAGAGCATAAAACGGGAATCACTACACTACACTAACGGGAATCTTTATCATAGCTGTCGATGTGTGCGAAACCATCAATCAGTCAATGGAGGCTCTGTTCTGCACGTACTTCATAATTCATTTAGAAATTTTGATTAGCCTCTTGTTTTACATCTCATATAACCAAGTGACAATTGTGACAGTTTATGCGGTTTAATGTACAACTGAACGTGCACTGTATGTGGTAGGTACTAGTTTTGACGCAATCCAAAAGAGTTCGCGTACCTGCCAAATACCAGTATAACGTAGTCTGCTTTGTGATACTCTTTGTGATACTAGCTAGATAGCTGGGTCGAATTCAACTCTTACAGGAGAGAATTGTAGCGACCGACTGCTTTGTTCGGCAGTTCTCTGTGGGTTTTCTGGTTATTACGGGCGAAGGGAGTAGTTCCTTCCCAAACGGGCCACGAACTGATCTTTCCTACATGTCTCCTCTGCCCTTACACACACTCTTAAATGCACGGACCAGTTGGATGCCCAGAGGCAATGCCTCACCGGGAGAGATACGCGGAGGGGAAATCCTGCCTGCCCTCGCGAAGGCAGTCTCAGAACTTCCGTGGGGAACGTTCCAGTGGGGGACGCACACCTTTACCTTCCAGGTTATAACAAGCACTACAACAAAGAGATGATTGCCTTAAGCACTCGCGCTCGGAATATGTACGTCTACACGAAGAGAAATGTTTAGTCATAGAATTAATCTCGTAAGAGATTGAACGACACTGAGTAATATATTTTGGATGAGCAAAGTGCTTAGTCACGTTCACGAAACTGGTGTTCAGTTAAACACACTGATACGCGTAAAGTAGCGATGTTTACTACACAGGTAGTAACGTTAACTAACCTTATTGCAGAAGAAAGTACTACCCAAATAGTTGCGTTTCGTAAATTACTAAACGCTGAGTAAGCCTTCATTAGCGGAAATGTGAAAGAGAACATTTTCTTTCTACCCCTTCAGCCATGCAGTATTGCACCTGGGGTTCATGTGCGTTCACCCATCCGACTGCCCCGTGGACTCGTACTTCCTTAACCTCGGTTGCCTGGCAGTGCTTAGCCGAGCAGAACGGTTAAGGACTCTGGCTGCCGACGTTTGGTTACCGACGCTATTCTCAACATTAGTTTAGAATACAACACACAATTATTTAAAATCAGTGAAATACTAAACACATCGTTTATTATTTCTTATTATTAGTATAATTCTACAGCCAGCGTATAATATTAAATCCAACGTTCACATGGACTCTATAACTATTTAAATTGGTCAGATTTTTGAGAACGCGCGCATAGTAAGCAGTGTTTAGTATGTGTGACGCCATGAGTCGTAGATTTCACAGAATAATTTTATCTACGAAATATACGTATAGTACCAATGAAAATTCTCTTTGTCCATTCACTTACGATTTTCAATTGTCTGATTGACCTAACGAAACTAAATCATGTTAAATGAATCTTACCACACGAATAATTGAATTTACTAAATGATCGTTTACTAAACATGTTTAGTACATTATACTCAGTCTCAGTGTAGCGTCCGCCGCCTGGAGCGCGCGATGTGCGTTGTGCGTGGGGCGCGGCAGTGCGCACGCACACGGTGGCGTCGTTCGCGGGCGACGGGGAGCTGGAGTTCGCGGCGACTGGCCGCCCCGCGCGCCTGCTGCACGTCTTCCTGCGCTTCCTGCCGCTCGCGCCCTCCGGCACGCTGCTGCACCGCCACCAGGTCTCTGCACACGGCGCCCACAACAGGCCGGCAGGCAGGCGGAAGGCGACGTCGGGAAGTTTTTGCACCACACCTAGGAAGACGTCAGGGATTGCAAAGTGCTGAAGCGCCAGGCGTAAGGTGACATCAGAGAATTTTAGCACCAGGTGTAGGATGACGTCAGGGATTTCAAAGTAATGAAGCACCAGGCTTAAGGTGGCGTCGGCACGTTTTAGCACCAGTCCTAGGATGACGTCAGGGATTCCAAAGTGCTGAAGCGCCAGGCGTAAGGTGACGTCAGAAGGCTTCAGCAAAACTCCTATGATGACGTCCGGGATTCCAAAGTGCTTAAGCGCAAAGCGTAAGGTGACGTCGGAAAGTTTTAGCATCTGACCTAGGATTACGTCAGGGATTCCAAAGTGCTGAAGCGCTAGGCGTAAGGTGAAGTGGCGTAAGGTGACGTGGGGAAGTTTTTGCACCAGGCGAATGATGAAATCAGGGACTTGAAACTGATGAAACACGAGAGGTTAAGTGATGTTAAAGAAGGGCGGAGGCTTTCACGACCGGAGTCGGTATTTACTTGGCTGTCCGAGAGGCACCGCGTCCTAGGCGCAGGTGCCAACGTTTCGGGCGCCATTCTCCGAACTTTTTCACTTCGTCTTGATGATCGCCGAATGGCGACCGAAACATTGGCAGCTGTGCGTGGGATGCGGCGTCCCTCGGGCAGCCAAGAAAATAGTGACGTTAAAGAGTTTTAGCACCAGATTAAAAGTGAAGTCAGGGAATCTTAACGAAAGGCGTAAGACGGCGAAGAGAGCCTGAGCTGGTGAAGGAGAGGCGCGAGTGGGAGTGAGTTACTAAAGGCGAGACATGACGAGAGAATGAGCTGGCGAAGGAGAGGTGCGAGTGGGAGTGAGTTGCTAAAGAAGTGACATGGTGAGAGTCTGAGCTGGCGAAGGAGAAGCGCGAGTGGGAGTGAGTAGCTAAAGGAGTGTAATGGAGAGAGCCTGACCTGGCGACGGAGCTGCGAGCTGCGATTGGGAGTAAGTTGCTAAAGGAGTGACATGATGAGAGCCTGAGCCGGCGAAGGAGAGGTGCGAGTGGGAGTGAGTTGCTAAAAGAGTGTCATGGTAATAGCCTGAGTTAGCGAAGGAGAGGCGCGAGTGGGAATGAGTTGCTAAAGAATTGACATGGTGAGAGCCTGAGCTGGCTAAGGAGAGGTGCGAGTGGGAGTGAGGTGCTAAAGG
This sequence comes from Gryllus longicercus, assembly GCA_038098605.1. Classification (NCBI taxonomy): domain Eukaryota; kingdom Metazoa; phylum Arthropoda; class Insecta; order Orthoptera; family Gryllidae; genus Gryllus; species Gryllus longicercus. The sequence continues at coordinate 349,939 of JAZDUA010000568.1, read as the reverse complement.
AGTGACATGATGAGAGCGTGAGTTGACGAAGGAGAGATGAAAGTGGGAGTGAGTGTCTAAAGGAATGACATGAGGAGAGGCTAAGCTGGCGAAGGAGAGGTGCGAGCGGGCGGTGGGGCGCTGGGCGCAGGAGGAGTGCAGCGGGGCGCAGTGCGACGAGACGCGGCTGGCGCTGCAGAGCCACTTCTTGGTGTTGACTGCGCAGCTCTCAGGCTGCGTGGCAGCGCTTGTGCACCCGCAACGGATCAAGGTACGTCCCCAATCCACTCCCCCAACGCACATTTGGAATATTTTGAATACCACATCTCTCCTCTGTAACGCGCACCTTCTATCTCCGATATAATTATGTAACACTTCCGCTGCTCTTGCATTTGCGATAAGCAAATATAAAGTAGATAACTTACAGAGTGTGATAATATTATCAAGCTCGTCGCCACAATTCGTTCACGTCTTTGCCACCATGTCCGAGCTGCACACTCAGCGGTTAGCTCCCGCCTACCAATCAGATATTGCTTTTGTTCACCTTCGATCCCGCAGCACAAATCTCACTACGCCAACCCGCCCTATCAATCTCGACAAGCGAATCCTGATCCGACAATCTACGCACCTCACTCCCCTCGACGTGTGCGAAGTCTCTGCTCGCCCCACTCGCTCCCCTCTCACGGCACTGCTCTTCCCCTCCCCTTTCGACAAGCTGAATTAGCTAAGCGCCAGCATTGCCACTGTCTGACCTGCCTCTCTGAGCGGGAGTTGCGAGCGTTGCCTACGCACATAGATGCGCGTTAATGATGATTTTATGAAGACTCAAGGGCTCTTTACGCCACAGCGCTCTCAACGCAACCCGCCACACACTAAAGTACGTGTAGTATGACGTGTAGTACGTGTAGTACGTGTAGTGGTATTAGTATGACGTCTTCATTGCGTATTCCGCCTCTGCTATTGTGAAATTTCTTCCGCGAGTGACAAATACAGAGAGAGACCGATGAAGACAAAGACACGGAAAGAGAAACAAACAGACATAGAGAGTCAGAGAAAGACAGAGAGGCACAGACTGAGAGAAACGGAGACGGCGAGAGAGTGGCGGATTTTGACGGAGAGGTGGCGGATTTTGCGAAACTAACTAAACAGCTAGGCTGCTAGAACTATTCTCCAGCTGCCCTCTGGAGGAGAAATCTTGCGCCGGCTGTCATAGTTTTACGTGTTATTTTGATAAATATCAGGCGGATGGTGGAATAGTCAATACTCCACCAAACGCGCGATCTTTGCTTCTACGTCCTCATCCTATCCTCTCTGTAGACACACACACTTTCACGTAATACACAATCAGATACGTTAGGAGAGCCGTCTTGGGCGATGCCCCGTTGGAAGAAATACCCGGATGCGGATATTCCAACGTGTAGGTCGGCGTCGGATTTCCCCATCCAGCGGAGAAGGAATATCCGAGTCAAAATATTCACTAAACTAATGGGAATAATGAGCATAGCGATCGATGTACCCGGAAACATCAGCCAATCAACTTCCGCATCCGACCGCACCCCCACTTAGCTCTTCCACCCCACCCTTTCTGACGTCATACCTTAATACACTGCAGATTACCAGAAAAACTTATATAAAACGTTGTGGGAGACTTGCCTCCCGAACAGTCCTTGGAGGTGAGGATTTTATTTCACGATTAGTGGGTCCGGCTTAGCTATTGCAATGTATTACACTTTACATGCATCTGGTCACGTGACCGTTAATCACGTTTTATGCTACGCTCTGCAAAAATTCAATAAACGAAAGTCTTTCTCGCGAGTGTGGTTCCGTCTCTTTCTCCGTGTCTTTCCTTCCCTCTGTCTATCTCTCTCTCTATATATGTCTCTCTCTCTCGCCGTCTGCGTCTCTCTCCTTCTGTGTCTCTCTGTCTTTCTGTTTCTCTATCTATTTCTGTTTGTTTCTCCGAATCTTTGTCTTCACCAGTCTCTCTCTGTATTTGTCTCTCCCGGAAGAAATTTCACAATAGCAGAGGCAGAATACGCAATGAAGACGTCATAATAATAGTACTTTAGTGTGTGGCGGGTTGCGTTGAGAGCGCTGTGGCGTAAAGAGCCCTTGAGTCTACATAAAATCATCATTAATGCGCATCTATGCTAGTAGGCATACGGTATATTCCCATCGTACTACGCCTATATTATTCTCAGGAGTGCAAGCAACAGGTTGGCAACATTTTATCACAATTGGATGAACGGTACGGTGGAACATTAAGCACGAACAAAAAACAACATAACATTATTTACAATGCAATGAAGCTCAATTGCAAGTTGCAGTAATGGACATCTCAGTTCATTTTATACGATGATCTAAGATCAAGCGGGATAATCGAATATATAAAAACAATTTTTTGTTGTTTTTTGTTCGTGCTTTCCTTCAAAATGTTTTTGTTGCGTTTTGTGTGGTGAGTGAGTGGGCCTGCGCAGATCGGCCGCTGGCACTCCGCGCTGGCGACGGTGACGGGGGTGGCGGCGACGCTGCGCGTGGACGACGCGCCCTGGCACGCGGCCGCCGCCCTCTCCTGCGCCCCCGCGCCCCCGCGCCTCGACCACCCCATGCGCGTCGGCGACGGCTTCAGGCACGCACCGCCCCACGCACGCTCCCTTCCTCCGCCCCCGCCCCGTCCCTTCCACCGCTCTCCCTCGGACACACCCTCTCCCCGTACCTTCCGGTGGTGAAGAAATTATTATTTTAACTTATATAATTTATTATATTACATAACAGCATGAAGCAATCAGAGTTTATTAGTATTACATTACTATTTTGTTAAAACTAATGAACGCAAACGCCAAGACAGAAGATACCCACGAGTTCAATAAAAACGTTAAAGTATTGCTGTTGGTTTCCTGTTTCGACTAATTACTATTTTAACAAATGTTTCCAATTACACAACACACAAACACTCAATTTCCGGAAGTACATTATTTCCTATTGATGACAATGTTTACGTCCTACGCCCCTTGATTTTCCCGTCGCGCAAAAGCCCTCACGAGGCACTTGGTAGTGGGTCGCTCCTTTGTGCGCGCGTGGTTGGTGTGACGCTCCGCGCCGCCGTGTGTGTGCCAGGGGCCGCGTGCAGCGCCTGGCCGTCAACTACAACCCGCTGCGCCTGCGCGTGGGGGAGGGGGAGGGCGCGGGCGCGGGGGCGGAGGCGGGGCTGGCGCCGCTGCGCAGCCGCAACGTGGCGCTGGAGCTGGCGGACGCCCCCGAGGCCTTCCGCGCCCTCACCGGCGACCTCGCCCTGCGCGCGCCCTGCCCCGCCCCCGCCCTCGATACATGGAAGGTGAATAGGGATTGGTAGAACCACCCACTCGACACCTGGAAGGGATTGACTGAACCACGTTCTCGACACCAAGAAGGTAAATAAGGATTGATATAGTATTTGATAGAACGACAACAGGACGGTTAATAGGGACGATTGAGGGTTGATTGAACCATGCTCTCGATACCTGGAAGGTAAATAGGGATGATTGAGTATTCGATTGAACCACGGCCTCGACACCTGGCAGGTAAATAGGGAATTGAACCGCATCCTCGACACCTGAAAGTTAAATGGGGATTGATTGAATGAACCCCTCTTCGATACCTGGAAGGTAAATAGGGCTTGATTGAGTCATTAATTGAACCATGTAGTCGACACCTGGAAGTAAATGGGGATTGATTGAGAGATTTAATGAACCCCTCTTCGACACCTGGAAGGAAAGTAGGGCTTGATTGAGACATTAATTGAACTATGCCCTCGACATTTGAAAGGTAAATAGGGATTTATTGAATGGTTGAATGAATCCGTCTTCGGCACCTGGAAGGTAAATAAGGCTTGATTGAGTCATTGATTGAACCATGTACTCGACACCTGTAAGGTAAATAGGGATTGATTGAGTGATTGAATGAACCACGCCCTTGACACCTGGAAGATAAATAAGGATTGTTTGAGTGATTGATTGAACCAGGCCCTCGACACCTGGAAAGTAAATAGTGAGTGTATGACCCCCGCCCTCGACACCTAGAAGTTAATAGGGATTGATTGAACGGCGCGCAGTGCCCATGGCAAGTAAATAGGGATTGAGGCCAGCGCGGTCGGGGTGGATGCGCAGGTGGAGGTGGCAGTGCGGCTGGCGAGCGCAGAAGGCGTGCTCCTGCTGCTGCCTGGACCTCCCGCCGCCGCGGGCCACGCGGACTACGTGCTGATCACACTCGAGAACGCTCAGGTCTGATTCCAACGCAACACATCAGTCCTGATCTGTTCAATAGGCGCCAAAATTTGACCAAAACTGCTCTTTCACCATTTGTGCTCTGGACACATCAAATACAGTCGTAATATAGAGGTGACTTAGAATAAATGTTACAATCTTCTAAAACATGCAGAGGGATCGAATATGTTTCGCCCATGAACATGTAGTGTGAAATTTCATATAAGGGAATTGCACTTGTGACTCCTTATGCGCAAATGTTGGGCATGCTATGTTTTCTCGCGGACAAGGAGATCAGTTATTCTTGACGATTATCTGTGGATTCGTGGATGTCAGAAAATCAGGAGCATTTGCCATATATGTAACTCCATAAAATGAATTTTCTCATTACATCTTCATTGGAGAATTATTATCGTTTTCAACTCTCTACAAGACTTAGAAGTTTATAACATTTATTTTGAGACAGAACAGCTTCATATGATGGAACAATGAAGACGATCTGTGGCTAGCACTATGTCAAAGCTGTGAATATAATTATATTTCTCGATATTTTTTCTCAATTTTACATAAAAATGCATTTTTGTAAAATACATACATATCCCGTTTGACCTAGACTGTTGAGCAACATACGTTTAAAGAACAATTTCGAGCATTTTTTGAGAAAATTCAGAATATGTCCTTGAGGCCTCATATAAAGTATCCCCCAAAATTAAAACAACCATTTCAAATTCAAGAGATCGCGACATCTGCCAGATTGATTTTAGAATATCGATTTTGGTTAAATTTGTACGTACGGTTTAGTCCCTTTCGTTGATCACAGAGGGGCGCACAGATGGACAGACAGACATTTTCCGTGAACCACTTTTTTAGTACCAAGGCCCACAAAATTGTGTCAACACATCATGTTAGATGTACTACATACAGGGACCACGTTTCTGTATCAAGGACCTAAAATACGATGCAAAATCGCCTTTTCCTGCTGCAGCACTACATAACTTTCTCAATACTGCGCATGCATTACGCCAGAAGGTAAAAGCAGCCCGGTGCCCTGAGGCGTGGACCGCGAGGGCGCCCGCGTGCGCGCGTGTGCCGGCAGGTGCGCATGCGCGTGCGGTGGGGGCCGCTGCAGGCGGAGGCGGCGGCGGCGGGGGCGGAGGAGGCGGCGGCGGCGGGCGCGGCGGCTGCGGCGGCGGCGGCGGCGGGGGCCGGGGCGGGCGAGGAGGCCGAGTCGGGGGCGGCGGGGGGCGAGGCGGGCGGGTGGGTGCTGGTGGGCGTGGAGCGGTCGCCCGACGCGCTGCTGCTGGCCGTGAACGGCGCGCCGCCCGCGGAGGTGGCGCTGCCCGACCGGCTGCCCCTGCGCTGCGAGGCGGAGTTCTTCGTGGGCGGCGCGCCCCGGCACCTGCAGGTCGCTCGCCTGGGCCTTAACGTAGACAGGGGATAGATTAGTTATTTATGCACCGAGGACGTTAAAGGGGTTCTAATGATCGAGCGGCGACAAAATGCCCGAGGGCCTTTGGCCCCATTAGAGACCATTAGAACCAGTTAATGCCCGTGGTACACACATTATTTTATTTTTTACGTAATTTAAATGATTTATTTATTTGCTAATTAACTAGTTAACTTGACTCGGTTTGTCTTTTCAAATTTCCTTCCCGTAATTCCGTTTCAAAATTCCCTCTCGCAATTCCCTTTCATAATTCCCTATCATAATTCCCTCTCATAATCACCTCTCATTATTCCCTTCATAAGAGAACGTATTGCACATTTCAACTGTTATCATATTTCCCTCGTAACCACGATCCAGGTAAGTTATGCATTGTATATCGAACGCCGTAACGAAGGCAATAACATCCATTAACTTGTCAGTAAAAAATAATGAGATAAATGCACGCTTAAATGGATAGATATAGGAAACAGACAGAGAGGAAATTCCATTAACGCTATGTTGGGAGACTCGCGAATAGAGTTGAAAAGAACACATCACCTCAAGACGGCATACCATGTATAAGAGTTAAATTCTACTAAGTTGGTTTCAAGAAAAATTGGATAAAATGGTGTAAGATTAATCTTATATATCATGGCAGAAGTGTACATAACATTCTAATCTTATTTAGAGGGGAAAGTTGATTTAGAACTTTGTATCCATGTGCGCTCCCAGATTTTTTCTCGACGCTGTGGTGGTTATGACATTTACAGTGATCTGGTGAAAGTATACTTCGCACGTGGGGAAGACGTAGTTGAAAAATACATAACTAGATGGGTGTTCAATAAAAGGAGGAATCTTCTCGTAAGGCACTATTAAATATCCTCTTCTTACCGTTGACGCAGTGTGTGACATGGACGAATAACACAAGATATGAAATAAAGCTGGAAATTATTTACCAGAGAAATTCAGGGAATTTTCGCATCTCTGCAAAGCGTACGTAGTTAGAAGCTCGATTCAAGTCTCCGATCAAAGTAAATTTCTCATATCTGCTTGGGACGTGGTGCCGTCTCCATTTTGTGAGTGTGTGGCCCGCCAGACTGTGCGTCACTTCGGGTAGAATTGTGAACTCAGAGCCTATCGTGGGGAGCCAGCGGATTTCCTCTACCTGACACCGACGGCGGTGGAATGGATTCACAAGTTGGACGTTCCCCCGCTCTAGGGACAATTGCTGTACCCCTCTGAAGACTGGTTTACTGTTGTGGGGGTCACATTGTGATGTATTGAACTGCATTGCTATATTCTGAGTGCTGTGCGCTTGCCTTAAGATAAATAAATCTCATATCTGCCATATAAACATAATCCATTTTTTGATTCATCAAAGCTGCAAGGATGGTTTCAAGAAAAAGGGGATATAATAGTGTAAGATTAATCTTATATCTCATGGCAGAAACAACATTATAATCTTATTCAGATGGGGAAATTGATTTCGAACTTTGCATCCATGTGTGCCCTCTTCTATTCGGTAATTTCTTTCCCAAGAAGCAGCAAATGTTGGAGGAGGCCCTCCGTGCCCCTGCGCTGAAGCGGTGGGTCGTGCGCGTGTGGAGCAGGGGGCGGTGGAGCGGCGCGAGGCGGCGCGCGTGGCGGCGGGGCCCGCGGGGGCGGGAGCGGAGGCGGGGCCGGGGGCGGGGGTGGAGGCGGGGGTGGAGCTGCGCGCGCTGCGGGGGCAGCTGGGCTCCCTGGAGGTGGACGGGCGGCGCCTAGACCTCGGCGCGCTGCCTGCCGAACTGCCCCGAGCCGCCATGATGTCCTCGCGGGCCGTCAGCGTCGCAGGTACGCGCGTTTTGGCGTCGGTAGGGGAACACAGGGCATCGGACTATTAACCCAAGTTTCCAGGTTCAAACTCGATCAAAGCCGTGGATTTTTAAGGGCGGAAAAATCCTTCGAACGCATTTCTTTGGAGGGGAAGTGAAACCGTCTGTCCCACGTTGTAGATTTACTGCATCTAAAATATCCTCAAGCCTAAGTTCTGAGTTAAATTCAAATCGCCTCTTTCATCGCTCGACTGATACCTCCTTTCTCTGCTAGTTGGTGAAAAAAGCGGAGCGGAATTTGCGTGGTCAGGCGGAAGTGCGGGCCACATGGCCTGAGACTCGCCACACAAAATAAGGTATAATTGAATTTAAGTGAATTTAATTTTCACACTTAATCAATTAATCATTGAATTATTTTGTGTGGCGAGACGCAGGCCATGATGCTCAGCTGTAACCACCCTGTCACCTTGTTGCCATTTACGTCGATTCCTAGTCAGCGTCGTATTGCTTTGAACCAGAAATCGTTTTTAGATCGATAAACAACAAATAATAAACCAAGTCTATCATTTGTGTTGCCGGTCATACATCGTTCAATTCCTTTTTGAAATACAAACACCTTATAAGAAAAAATATAAATAAGAAATAATTTTTCTTGCAATCGGAACGATCATATACCATCACTTGATACAAGTCATTTGTTTCTATTGCTCTTGCCATTCGGAGGACTGTCAAATCTTTAACAGAAGCAGAGGCATTCCGTCCAGAAATTTGTTCATGTTTGTTTGCATTATACTTATATAACAGTACAATGTTGCGAAATTAGTGGTGCTACAACACAACATAATACAAGTATTATATGAAACTTCTGTGCTTTTGAAAAATTCAGGGGGTTCAACGAACTTGAGATCTACACCGTTTTCATAAGCGTACTTTGCTTTTTCTAAAAAAAAGACAATAAATTGAGGAAATTTTGAAAATGCCCACGAGACTTCATGAAGAGTACCGACAGAAATAAAAAAAGATCGGTTTCAAATTCCAGAGACAGCAACATCCCCCAGATCAATTAGTAAATATCAATTTTGATGAAAATCCTACTCACGGTTTAGCCGCTAGCGACGGTTGAGCCACAGACGAACGGAGGGATCGTTTGTCGTCAACCAATTTTTCGGTATCAAGAACACACAAAAACGTGGATTGTGAGATCACGTGTGAGATGAAGTAATTTAAAACGTTTAGAAACAAAAAGTATCTACCCTTTGAGTATGCCCCTAACACGAATTTTTCTGAGTTAAAATAGCATTTTGCAGAAGCATTACAGTCTGTGTGGCACGCAAGTGGGAGGCGAGGAAGTAAATTGACCGAGTGCAGACGCTTACGAGTAGGTGCCAACAAATTTGGGTCAATCCATTTTAGGTGGTCTAGCACTGGACACTCGTCGTCTGAAAACAAAAATCATACTTGATACATAAATTCCTTTCTGGTTGTTCAAAACAGTTTTCAACATTTTTTATTGTACGTCGCTCACAAAAGGCGGCCATTTTGTTTTTAAGCTGTACACCATTTTTCGGCGTTTGTAGACATTTTCGGTGTTATAAATTAGCCACTGATAAATTGTTGTATCTTTTTAAACTGAAATCAATTGCATTCAGTAAACTATGGACTCCGATCAAAGTAATATTTGTCTACCTAATATGTTTTCATTATCTAGACTATACTGGACGAGCCGCGTCACTGTCATGGTGGCTACCATGGAGCCACCATGTCAGTGTCGCGGCTCGTCCTGGAGAGCCTAGATAACACAAACTCCGGCCGTCGAAGCCTACGCAACCATAATACGTTTTTATTTTGGTGGAATTTGAAAGTAAAACTATCAGTATATTGCAATAAGTGGAATGAAGGGCAGCACGCGAGGGAGCGAATGGGCGCTGGCGCGGGCGCAGACGCGTACGAGGAGGTGCCGCTGGTGCTGGGCGCGCCGCTGCGCCTGGCGTGCAGGGCGGACGGCGCGCGCGGCGGGGAGGCGCAGGGCGCGGCCGCGCGCGTCGACTGGCTGCGCCTCGACCGCCACCTGCCGCCGCCGCCGTCGCCCGGCCCCGACGCGCAGCGGCCCGCCGACTACTTCCAGCAGGCACGACACGCGACGCCTTCCTCGTGAATTGATTCATTGATTAGTGATTGCGAGCGTGTAAACGGATGAGGAAGCGGACCCGAAAGTGTAATGCATGTGTTTTCATCAGGAGATGGCGGTGATATTCCCCCGTTGAATGGTGAGATCCGGCTAGCAGGGTTTTCCCCAATTCGGTATCTCCTACCAGCGGGGCAGCGCCCCAGCCGAGATATTCTCTAAGGCAGACCTCCTGGCTTGAGTGGTAGTGTAGGGTGTATTAATGTGTGTGCGTGTTAGTAAAGGGCGAGTATAGGATAAGGAAGAGGAAGGAAAGATGGCGCGCTGTCCGTGGCTCGTTCGTTAGGGTACTGCTCCGGCATTCACCTGGTATTGATCGGATAAATTTCTGAAAACGACCGACCAGAGCAGCCAGCCGCTAGAGTTCTCCGCCAGCGCTGAATTCGACCTAGCTAGTGTCGAAAATCCTGTCACCGTCGAAACTCGAATCATAGGTTAGAGACACAGCAGAGATATGTGTTGATTTCCTGAGCCACTGTTTCCGGTGACTTCATGAAAATATTAGTCATTATATCACTACTGGTTTTTGGTTAGAATGATATTTAAGCTTTCCAATTACTCAAATTTCCAGATTTTGGCTTCAATTAAAAGATAGTGAGCCCAAGATATCGTTCCAGCTATGCCCATGTTATCGTTCGTCATTCTTAGCTGGTCATATTGTATAAACATTGAATTTTAATAAAATCGTAAAACTATGAAAATGAACCTTACATGTGTTCGTCGCGTGGCTTGTGCGCGGCAGGCGGGCGTGCTGCCGCTGGTGCCGGGCGACGCGCTCTTCTCCGTGGAGCTGTCGGCGCCGGTGGCGCGCCTGGCGGTGGAGCGGTACGACTCGCGCGCGGCCGTCGAGGGCTTCTACGGCTGCTGGCTGCAGCCGCCCAACGGCTCGGGCCACCTGCGCATGGGCTACGGCGTCACCGTCGTCGACTTCGATGTGGGTGAGCGGCCAGATGGATTCGGGCGCACGTGATGGAGGGTGGCCGACGTGGTGGATTCAGGGCTTTGGGGCCAGGGGAAAGGGGACACTTCCCCTTTTAGCCATCCAACGTCATCCAACACTCAACCCCATCACCCGATAAATCATCTCCCGACGCCCCTCATCTTGTCACCCGTCACCTCATTGCCCGTCTCAGAGTCACCTGTCACCCCACTATTTGTCACTTCATCACCCGACACCCCCGTCATGAGTCTCCCGTTCACCCCATCAACCGTCACCCCATCACCTGTTTCCTCATCACCTATCTACCCTTCACCCTTTCACACATCTTCGCCATCCCATAATCTGCCACCTCATCAACCGTCATACTACCACCCCATCACCTCAACAGCCGTCACACCAAACCCCATCACTCCAAGCCCTGGCCCACATCATCCCTCGCCTCTTCACTTGACATCCTATCCCCAACTAATTCTTGCCTCTTTCGCTTCTGCAGCGGCTCACTACAACGCACCACAAAGGCGATTTATGTTGCGGTTCGAGGATTATTCACAATGGGTCCGATGTGGATGAACGGTCGATGTTGGCTCACATGAGTAGAGAACTATCAAGGAACTTGATTCAAAGCATTTTAGCTCCTGATTCAAGTCATCAAAGTTCTCGGCGAGTGACATTCAATTTCAAACGGTGTCACTCATCCACCTAATTTCCTGTGCGATTAACCCTGTAACATTGGTTACACACTTTATAATGTACTACAAATATATTGCACTTCAAAGCACTTCTCACACACATTCAACCAGGTATAGTAGATTTTTCGTGGTACATTTGTGGAATGAAAACTCTGACCAAGGCTTACTAATCAATTCCCTGATAAATACGGGATGTATTTGTCTACTAGCAGCATTGCTGGAAAATCCATTATTTTTTATTTTGTGAGCTCCGGTTCTAGTTTTTGAGTGCCGTATTTGCAACGAGAAATCATTGAGTGTCTGCATCTGTCTTGTCCCCACAGGGGGATTGTGTCTGCGTAGGTGGACATGATCTCTGGTGATGAGATGTATACAATTCCTGTGTTTCACGGTGGAACTCGCGTCGATAACTTGAATGTGGAGGCAGTGAGTTGGCGATGCTAAGCTCCTGATTGCCGGGCTTGCCCGGCAACCCACCATTCGGGTCTATTGTGTGTCGACTTTTAGGCAGAATCGGGTGAAGGAGGTTCTTCCGAATGCTCTGGATCTTCAGATAGAAACCCGGCGTGAACCTGGTATAACCAGCCAGGTTGCCTAGGTTCTGGCGATAGATTCAATAGCCTAAAGGTGTAGGCAGTGAGGAGACGGGAAGGGGGGCCCTAAGCCGTAGTTCGGCTGGACCCCTGATAGGCTCGTGGCATCGTCGAGGCAGTGGCTAGATACTCTCGGCAAAGAGGAGGGACTTGTTCCTGGCGCATGTGCGTAGCGCATTGCTTAGACTTCGGTACAGCCCAGGATATCTAGGAGCTGTGACCTGGCAGGGCGACCCCACCCAGACATTGAATGGGGAGATTGCCGTGATGGAAAACTGCGTTCCGGCAGGATCCGGATAACAGCCCGTCGTCGTACTTGTGCGGCGTCGAGAGGTGGGGATTAAAGGCAAACGCTTAGGTTTTCACCCCAGGGACTTTTAGAGTTATGTGGAGTAGTAGAACAAGAGTTGTGTGGAGTTACAGCCTATGCAGGGTTTTGTAAAGTAACTGTCGTGTAACAGAATTCAAGAAGGAGGTCACCCACACCATGGTAGCGGCGGCGATGGCTGCAGTGATCGCAGTTGTCTTGGCGTATCTCATCTGCTGCTGCATCATGTTCAAGGAACGTAAGGATAGGTAAGATCTATTCACTTTCTAATAAAAAAATATATTTATTAATCGTCATAACTTATACATGTATGTTAAATAATTGTCAGTCCTGAGAACTTCGATTGGTTGTTTTGATCTAAAGTCGTGTACTTCATGTTTCTATTAGAGGCAATGTCAGAGTAATATCTATTAAAATTCCTAGAATTGTTACGAGTGTTATTAGTGCCGAGGCAAAATGTTAAAAATCGAGGCGGAAGGTAGCGGAGCCGAGATTTCAAATTTGGACGAGGCAGTAATAACACATAACATTTCGTGGTATGTTCAGTATTTTATCGGTCACCATCAAATTTCACGATTTATGCAAAAATTTACATTACAGTGATAGTAAAAAAATGAATTCTGTTCCTGCGGCACGATACTTCTATAGAAAGGTTATTGTTTGCGATATATCTATTCAAAAAATATTCGTATACTGTGATTCGATAAAATATGGATGCAAATAATTCTCGTGCACCTAAAGATACCTAAAGAAAACATGTTCGGTGAGGAAGTTCGCACGTCTGCTTTCAGTGGCGACACATTCAGTAAATGTGATTATTACAGAAGAGTATCATTTGGTGGAGTGCCGGAAAAATGAGGTTAATTTACCTGACAAACATTTTTAAATAATCCTATTAATATTCCAATTAAAAAATATCCCCAATAGTAATATGAGTTACTTTTATTCCGAATTGTTTGGATCTGACTTGTTTTGTACATCGCCAAGTTTCTTCTTAATAAACATTTGAATTGCGATGAACCGACGGTTGTTTATTTACGTTGCTAAGGATGTTAAAATCCATGTCAAAGGATGTTAAATTTCTTATCATACAGGTAGCTACAAGAGCACTTCACAAAGCTGCAGGGTTGCGTGTTAAAAGGGGTTAAAGACGCATGTGACCGATAAACGAAATAACCTACTCAAGGCTAGATTCAAGATGTCGGCAGAGAGTGAAACATTGCAACTTGAGATAAAAAACATTTCACACACTCAAATTTCTTCCAAATATATGGACTTCAAAAATCTGGAACAAAATAAAATCTTTTGAATCCTCCTCTAGAAATGTAGAAGTTGGTAATTGAGTATACGAGTATGCGCCTAAAACAAGGTAGTAGGCAACCCGCGTGACATATGTGCATTGTGTGATTGCATTTCTGATTTCAAATATGAGACAATTGTAGTCAGCTCACATTGACATACTTACAGGATGTATATAATTACTTCAAACACATGCTTGTGTACGTAAATTGACAAAATGAAGTTCAAAAACAATAGTATTAGCTGTTAGTTTCAGAATGGATACCGGTGAATATCTTTTCTCCATGCTGATAACATCTATCAACAAGGGTTAGACTTCAACCTGTACTGGTGACTACGTTGTCTTTGGCCTCCCTACATCTCTCTTTCTTTGTGAGATACATTAAAAAAACGTATACCCGCAATCTGTAATTTGGGAACCGGGACATGGTATGTTCGCACCATTTGTTCTTATTAGCACTAGATACTTTATTTAACTCAGACATGTCATTCATTTTTTAAACCACACCCCTCTATTTATCTAACAGGGTGCATCATAAAAACCATTTCTGTCGCTGTAATTATGTGTGTGTGTAAGGGACAAGGGTGTGGCGAAGATGAGGAAAGAGACATCGCGCGCGACGCGTGGCTCGTTTGTCTATTGCTCCAGCTTTCCTCTGAAATTGCTAGGCCACCCCACGGAAAACTACAGATCAGAGCAGCGCGAACTGTCGGATTCCTTCACAGACAGCGGCTGAATTAAACCAAGCTATCTAACTAAAAATCCGCCACAAAGTTGGATAACAAAGTTTGCGGCCAGTCCGTGATCTACTTAAGTGAAGTTTATATTATATATTTATAAGTTAGGGTTCTCGCTACCTAGTCGTTTCGTTCTATCAATTCAAACTTGCGCATTATTACTCATCATTACATCATCGTGTTTCAATGTATTATTAAATTTGAATTATTTTTTTATACTTCAAAGTAGGTTGTACTTATATATTACCAATTTCCAATAGTCGCAGAAACTGAAATAAATCTATTCAGCTCCCGGCAATGAAAGGGGTATCCAGTAACTCGAAAAAAATACAAAAAAATTGAGTTTCAATTTCGACTGAAGATGCAAATATTTAATTCCCTCTATTCTCATAATCAAACCGACTGGAATCCAATTCTAGTGCGTCATTGCTGCCGGCAGAGCTGACGCGAAGCTCCAAGGAAGAATCGGTTCGCCAACAAATATTTGCTATTTATCTGTCAACGGACAAATTAGCCTCTGACGGGGCCAGGACTTATCAGCAGCGTTCTGGTCTTGAGCCCATGGGTTAATGGTGCGTACGGTTAGCACATTGACATCCCTACGTCGTATTCTGGTCTATTTGTCGCGAGAAGTGAGCTTTCTCATCATTACACGGCGACAGATACTAGGACATTCCTAGGAAAGAGCACACTATAATCTGATCTGACCGGGAATTCAACACGGGGCCGCGTCATGAAAAGTGAGCATGCTGTCCCTTGGGGGGAAAATGCTATTTACGTGCTGCAAAATAGCACAACAATATTCTTTGAATACAATACACGATGTTATTGCAGTATTACTGAAGCTCGTTTTTGGTAAATTGTTAAATTTATTGCAATATATTTTTAATTTGCTGTTCTGGAGCAGTGTTCGTGCTACTTTTTGGAAAACCATTTTGTGTGGTTTTGTTGTGCAAAATTCTTGTTTCACTAAACCACTAGTTTTTAACTCAATCGTATACATACGTATATACGGAGCAATATACGTCGTATAGAGAAAGTTAAGTAATGCAACGGGAAAAAACGGCGAATTTTCGAAAGAAAAACATGATTGCCGAGCCCTGATAACGAAACTAGTGGTGTTACAGAATAGCACAGAATTTCTCGACAGATAGTGCTAGTTGCACTCTTTAATATGACGTATAGTTAATTTCGGTGTATTTTTTTGTTTCTTCAAAAATTAAACAAATCTAATATTTTTGGATGATCTCTCACGCTGTTAATATGCACATTTGCACCAATTTGTAAAAACTATTGTATTTGTGATTTAAGTGTATCAAATGACTTCAAATGGCGTTTTTCGATAACTCATTAGTTTTCTGTGAAAAGTGGTTCAAATTTCAAATTTCAGTAGCACTCATTTCACATAAATGGCTCTAAATTTTTGAATGAAAATTGCCATTTAGGACGATGTTTTATTGTTCTTTAATATTCTTAAAATATTTCCGTTCTACTATTAAGAAAACGAAAAATTGCGAAAATTAAAAAAAAGTGCTTTGTGCGGCGATAGATGGCAGCTGGCAAGAGTATGTGGTAAGTCCGAGACCAAAGGAAAAAGAAAACTAATACGGGAAAGTCTGTGCCATTGTGTTGCGCCAGTGGTTTCAACTTGCAACGCTGCTTTGTGCTGGCGGCGCAGTAGTCGCCCCACGGGTGGTGCGCAGGTTGGGGCTGCTGGCCGAGGTGCGGCGCTGGCGGCGGCGCGGGCGGCTGGCGCGCGCCGACCAGGTGGCGCTGATGCTGGCGGCGGCGCGCGCGCGCCAGGGCCGCCTCGTGCTGGGCGGCGACGGCGAGGTGCGGCGCAGCGAGCGCAGGATCCTGCAGGTGCACGACCCCCCCCACCACCACCACCACCACGCCCCTACCAGGGATGCGATGTTGTCAAAACATCGATGTATTCAAACCGATGTTTTTGTAACATCATATTTTCTGATCCATGTTTTTCTTTTCCGGTGTTTCGTTTTTGAATAAAAAATTCCCCAAATCAAAAAATCTAAATTATCAATGGACTCAGCATTAATAACATTTAAATACATTATTCGACCTTCACTGACCTAAGCCTGCCCAATATGGGGAGGTTCCGAGAAAAAGCAACCTTCTGAAAATGGAAGTTCTGCAAAGAAAATTCTTAAGGGAATATTGTTAAAGTTAAAATATGAATTAATAACTGATAGTAACACTGGTATTTATGTGTTGGAAGCAAAGTAATGCTGTTTGCACTACCTTCATCGACCAAACTCTCTCTCCGGAGATGACCTCCATGCCCTTGTAATTCCTCTTTCATCATATACATTTCGCACATTCAGATGTGACCAACAAATATGCTGAGGGCGTAGACCTTCCTTCTCGTACCCTAATTCGGCGAATTGATATACACGAACACTGTCAAATTAAATTTTAATGCACACGAATTTAATGTTTACTAATGTAGTCTTAAACATCGACGTTGAAAGCATCGGTGGTTTTTAGTCGAGGTATTTTTAACATCGATGTTTTAATTTTGAACATCAATGTTTGCTAACATCGACGTCGCATTACTAGCCTTACACCTCACCACACGACCCCATCCGGACACGCCGCAACACAATAACAAATTCGGGTCAATCCGTTTTATGTGGTCCGGCACTAGATGCTCGTCATCTCAGAAAAAAACCATTCTTGGTTCATAAATTCCCCTAAGTTTTGATTGCTCAAAACCGTTTAAAATTTTTTTAATGTATACCAGCATTATAAACAAATTTTTCTGATGCAAGACTTTGTGCATAAAAGGACATTTTGCAGCATAAATGTTGACGTATTAACATTTTACGGCACGAATGATTGCGTCATCACACATTCAGCCAATTACAGCGACAGAATCGTGGAGAGGTAGCGGTAAACGAAACATTCGACTACCGTTTTCTCGCATCAAATACCCCAGACTTAACAAGAAAGTTGTTTCGAAAAATAAAGTTTGATTCTTTTATAAATTTATAATGGAGTTATACAAAAAATAGCGTATGCAACTCGCTTATTATGTTGCTTATGTGCAATATAATGTTTTATTGTATTCGGGGAAATTTGAAAACTCGCTCCTATCGTCCTTCGTTTTCAAAACAGGCACTCATGCTACAAAGTGAAACATTATAAACTAATTGCATAAACTACTATTATTTTACGTCTCTCACGAATGGCGGCCATTTTTGTTTTAAGCCGTGCGCCATTTTTTGCAACACTTGTAGCGTGTTGAAAAATTACTCAGCGTTAAGTTCTTATAGCTATTTAAATTAAAATGAATTGGACTTAGTAAACTCTGGTCTTCAAATGAAAGTTATATTTTTATACCAAATACCATTATACGATAATTTCTTCCTGTTAAATTTAATATTTTATCTCTATCTTGAATACCTTCCGAGACATGCTTTCTGTTTTGCCGTTATTTGATTTCTTTTCAATTAATGTTTATCGCAGCAGTATTTACTCCTGTATTAGTTCTGGAATAAAGGAACATTTCTTCTCTCTTACGCTATGGTCACAGTGCAGCCGAAATACCGGTCGTTCACTACCGGACAACTGTAAGAAAAAAACGTCAGAATTGTTTCATTCGAAAAACACCCGAATGTAGCACAAAAATCGTTCGAAAAGTCCTCTGCGCAAGACAGCAGGACGCTAACCGCTTCAACAAGCAGCGAACAGAGGGAACGAATCGTGGCAAGCTCGGGACACGCGCATATAACAAGCTGCTCAGCACCCGGGCAGACAAACGCGATTGATTCCGAGCTACGACGTCAAGAATGTGTCTAGTGACAGTTACGTTGAAGAAGCCGAAGGTCTGTTATTATTTCTGCATATACTGTGATTTGGCTACGATAGGTTCGTCTTCTGGCACCACGAAACTCTGTAACGAATTAGATACTTTCTTTGGCATTCCTTTGTTTATTCTCGAGAAGATATTGTTATGCAAATTGTAAAACTGAATACACTGTTTGATGTGGAAATCTCAGCCTCCACCTTATTTCATACATTACAGTCTTGACATTCCAGTTGATTTCGGGCGAATGGAACTGACAGAATTACACGAAACACATATTCGTTCAACATCCGATGTTTTAGACACCCTTCGGAAGAGGTGTACCACTTTCGTGTACCAGCTTATGTTTGAACGAATTCGGAACAACGAACGAAAACATACAGTCAAAATTTCGGCCAAAATTGGCTCTTATGTAACCACCATCTGACGAACTACCTTCAAAGAACATAAGATAATTCATTTCTAAAGTTAACCAACGTCATATAATAAAATGTATCTTGTGATGAGCGGTCCGTATGCACCAGAGAGTCTGTCGCCTCTCTTCCCTTCACACCCGGCGGCTGATCCTTCTTCGAGAAGGCGGCATTTCCTTCCGATGTGGCATTCCGATGGGCCTTGCAAGGGCTCTCGGGCGAGGGGCCCTGCAAAGGGCTCCTTGCGAGGGGGCGTGTCTGTTGCAGCGCGCGGGGGCGCCGAGGCATGGCATGGCGTGAGGCGGGGCGCGAACGCAGACCTCGGCGCCCTCACACTCCGCTCTCCGCAGGCCAGGTGGGTCGTCATTCATCAGGGGAGGTTTGTACAGGGCGAAGCTGTGAAGATGAGCGCCATTCTCTTTCTGAGCACAGAGGGAGTGAGAATATATTATTTCCACTTATTTTCAATTGCGAAGGTCATTTAGTCTTTTGAGTTGTCGTATGTTGGATTCCGGAAAGTGGCGGTGTTCCTCTCTCGCTGGAACGTGAGATTCGGCGGCGACTTGCGGGGTTCTCCCTCGTGTCCGGAGCTGAAAGGATGTCTCCCCCAGAGAGGCATCTTTCTAACCTCAACCAGCTCCCGAGATATCTACCGACATGCGTGGTACAATGGGAGAGGAAGCGTCAAGGCGTCAAGTTTTTCGGCGTCTTCCTACAACTACAATTATAAAGTTAGAGGCTTTTTCATTGAATTAAATCTGTTCTTTAAAGATATATTTTGAAATAAGGTCGTGGACAATATTTCATACATTTGGGTATTTTTCGCGTAATTTTTCGAGAAAGTACGTGCTGTTTTAGCATCACTAGTTTATCCTTATCTTCTCTATTCCACTTACACACACAACAGACACCAAGAAACACCACACAAGTTGACAGATCAGTCGGGAGCAATCACTTTGAACTTGTCCTGACTGAAGCGGTGCCCCGCTGGTGGGAGGTACCTGGATGGGGGAAACCCCGCTTGCCGACGGTAGGTCGGCGCCGGCACTCACGTCCCTTCGGGGGAAGAACACTGCCACCTCCCGAGATTTAATTAGCGCTAACGGTACGAACGACCAAAGCAGCTGACGCGCCTGGAAATTAAATACTCTCTCATTCACTCACCCACCCGTCGTAATCCATTCTCTTCTAACATGAAGCGTTTGCATGTGCTGGCGCCGTTGCAGCCGAATGAGTAAAGTGGCGCCTCCCGGCGCGTCGGTGGGCGATGGTGGCGCGGCGGGTAGAGAAGGCGGGAAGCGGATCTCGCTGTTCGAGCAATGGAGCCTTGGACGCCGCAACGCCATCTCTGTACAAGGTGCGCGACTCTCGCATAGGAGACACCGTTGCACGTGCGTGCAGAGATATACATCCCCTCAAGCTCTGTATCTACGGTATTTTCTAGGATATATGTCCCCCTTTTTTCAAAAGTTAAAAAAAGGGAATGGGCTAATATGCGAATATCTCGCGATACGATATAAGTTTTTAATTCTCCTGAAGCTGAAGAGAATAAGCCGACGCGGCGCGTTGCAGACGTAAGGGGCCGAAAGCGGTGGAAGATCGTTCGTCCAGGGAGCGTGGACGTCGACGGTTCCGCGGTCTCTCTGCTGCTTTCAGAAGAGAAAATCAAGTGGGGCAGCTTTTGTAATTAAGTGTGTGAGTGAGTGAGTGTGTGTGAGTGTGAGTGTGTGTGTGTGAGAGAGAGAGAGAGTATGTGTATGTGTACGTGTATGTGTATGTGTACGTGTACGTGTGTGTGTATGCATATGTGTGTGTGTGTGTGTGTGTGTGTGTGTGTGTGTGTGTGTTCGCGGCAGTGGTGTAACGGTTAGCGTATCGGACTATTATGCCCGAGTTGCCAGATCCAAACCCGATGGAAGCCGAGGATTTTTAAGAGCGAGAAAATCCTTCGTACGCCTTCCTTCGGAGGGACCGTAATAAAGTAAAGCCGTCTGTCCCATGTTAGTAGATTTATTTGCATGTAAGAGATCAATCCTAAATGACGCCACTGAGCTAAATTCAAATCGCCTGTTTCGTCACCCAAGAAATACCTCCTTTCTTCGCTAGTTGGTGAAAGGAGCGTAGCGAAATTTGCGTGGTCAGACGGAAGAGCAGTCCTAATGGACAGAGTCTCGCCACGTAAAATAAGGCTTCAATTCAATTTTATGAGCGTGGATGTATGAGTGGTTGGAGTACCTGCATATATCGGGTGTCCGGAAAGGAAACGACAAAACTTTAAAACTTTATTTTTCAAGTTGTTTTGAGTAAAATATCTTATAAACATATGGTCGATTTTCATTCTATTAGCGATATTTTCATGGTTAATTTTGCCGAGTGTTGAAGTTGTTACTCGCCAGAGCGCGGAACTGGAATTAAATAGCCCAGCAAATTCGAACACATTAATCAGCGCGCCGGAGTCGTCTGTGTTAACTTACTGATCAGTCTCCTTCTATTTTCTGTGGCGTGCATCTCGCATGAAAATAACGCGAATTTCCAGCAGGTAACAAGGTACGCAGACATATTTTATGCATACTGTTTTTGTGGATTTTACGGATCCTAAAGTTTGGTCGTGTCCCTAAAGGTATTAACCCGACTACAGTACCAATATTTATCTTCCCGATCATAACCTTCTGCGCCATGGGCGTATTCCCATATTGCTCTTTTGCTTTACAGTAAGGAATCTACCTTCGTGCGGAGACCGACGCCGTATCCAGACGACGAGGAGCGGTCGCAGGAGGAGGAGGAGGAGGTCGAGGAAGAAGGGGAAGAGGAGGAAATCCAAGAAGCAAATTTAGATGATTTTCTCGCGGAGACAAATCAGAGTCTCAGGAAAACCTGGAGCATGATACCAGTCAGGTTATAGAAACAATACTGTGATTGTGCTGGTCATATATAATTCTAATTTATTTAAAAAAATAATTATTTTAGTACTTTATAGTAAACAGGGTAATAGAAGAGTTTTTTTCGTGTGATTAAAACTATTTTATCAGCCGTTACTATTTATAGACTATTAAACTACCAATAGATGATTAATTTACAACTGGATAAAGTGGTTCACTATTTGCGTGACATTTCTTGACACAAGCTATTCAACACAAAAGTCTTAATTTCTCGTAGTAAGAAAGAATTTCTAGAAGTAAATAATATTTTGAGCCAAGCATGATATGTTAGCTTTTATCTTAGATCATTGATTTTGTGAGTATTTTTATTTTATTACGTCTTAATAAAAAAATAGACGAAAGAAAGTTGCGTTATTTATTGATTAATGAGATACCGACTGAAAACAACACACTAAATTATCCTTCAGTAAAATGGAAAGAAAGAAGACAGAAGGAAGACATTAAGACAATTTCAAAGTAACTATAGAAGTTGAAACATGGGACTTGGAAACATTCTAAGCGACAATTTTTCGAAATATGAAAATTTTGTGAAAAAATGTTTTATGTACTCCTCTTCAAGCTTGGAATATACAAAAAGTATCAAATGGACTCTGGTTATGTGAGAAACGTGTTTGAAAAATCTAGACTACCGTGTAACAACGTTGTATGTAGGTAAAATGGAGAGCGCTAGATTGGTTGGGATCTCAATTTCTGCACAAAAATTTGAAAGTCGTGACAGAAAGGAAAAAAAGAAATGTATCTAAATGAAAACAATGTAATGAAAAGATGCAGAGAAGAACGTAGAGAATATCTTAGCTCCAGAAACATTCTAAAACCTGCGGTGCCAATCAAATCAAGAATGTAAATCGACGTGGTTTGTACTAGTGGCTTATTTAGTTTCATGTATAACATTTTAGCAACTCAAATGTGCAATTTCAATTCGTGAATATATCAGTTTTAAAAGATTTTTAATAAGCATACATTTCGTTTTTTGAAATATTAATTTTTTGCGGTACAATCTTTCTTTCAGGATGACGTTCGTGTTTGTAGTTTGTTCGGCAGGACTTTGAATGCGTCAGAAAAGTAGTTTTATATAAATTTCCTGGCTATGAACTACAACGAACAAACCTCATACCTGACATACAACGTCTTCAAACTTGTAGAATGAACATTAGTTATTTGATCTGAGAGACGTGTTGGGCAAAATAACTATTGAATGCTTTTTATGTTTCAGTTAGTAATTTTTTCCAAATAGTTTACTCAAATTTATCACACACTTGCAGCAAGCGACTAGTTTTCTTTTCTTCTCTTCAAGAAAAGGGAATAAAATATTTGCAAAGATGCTTTACTGGTATATTTTATGAGGAGGCATGCTCGCTTTCGAGAGATTTTTTTGCAATAGTTTATTTTTAATTGACAGTCAGTGTTATTAATTCATTGTCAGTCAAAAGTGTACATGTGTAATTTTCTGATAAAATCCTCTTTTGAAGTTTTGTAGAATTTCAGTCCATCTCATTTTTAAAGAAGAAGTAACTACAACATTTAAAACGGTATTAATCATAATATTGGCGAAAATTTCACAGACATTGCAAAGAAGCTTTGTGATTATATTTCCTTGAATTATTAATAATGTTTTCTAGCCAGCAATGTGTTATTTTAAAGAAAGAAATCATACATCCTTGGCGACTACTATTCCATCATAGGCATCCGCGTTGAGGGGTTAGGAGCTTGCCCTCTGGAAAGTTTTGAAAGGGATTCTGTAGCCTTACGAAATAAAACATTTCATTTCAATAAATATGATAAATTCCTGATAAAATGATCTACCGAACTTATAGATATATTTTCAAATTTACAGTGATGACAAACCCATATATACCTTAGTCTCTCCGTAATATTTTGTTACGGTATCTATATTACACTTCGTGTTATTTATTGTCTTATTGTCTCGGAATATAAAATTTGAAATATGTAACTGTTTTACTTAGTTGTCTAAGTCAATACTTATAGTCATTATGTAGCTGACTTTCTCTTTTTCATTCATTAAAATTAATTTTTATTTAAAAGTACAATTTAAGGCAAATAAACTTTCGAATTTACCCCTTAAATGGTGACAATTTAGACTCGATTCTTCCACATAAACCCCCAAAATGCGTCAAAAATCCAAAACAGGTCAAAAACTATGTTGCAAAATATCTCGAAAAATTGCTGCCAAATCGTTGATTCCTTTGCCCATAGTCCGACAATCTAAAAAAAAAAATTAAAATTAAAAATTAAAAACTGAAATTCTGGATCACATAAAATGTCAATGCAGATAAAAATTGGATAAGAATGGATAATGGATAAGAGGATCCTTCGAAATGTAGTTTTTTAGGCTGTACACGCCTACGTATACCACTGTAGCTTTCTTAATATTTTTTATTTGTAGAAAAAAAATACGATTTTAACAGCTGAAAATGTACCAATAAACAAACACACAAAATCAATGGAATAAGATAAAGGGATACCCCTAATATTATTGCTGTAGTATAGATATGTTTTGCAGCTCTCACATGCAATCAATCTTAACAAATGAAGAGAAAAATGATGATCTCAAGGAGAGCTCTGAATCTCTACTTTATAATAGTCGGCGTCAATAGTCGAAGTACTTAACCACGGTACATGAAGTAACTTCATATGCGTATATGAGTAGTATATAACACCGGGCGCGTAGTGCCGCAGTGTCACTGCCCTGAGGAAGCCTGCGACATGTCAGGCGAAATGTCGGCAGCCCAGCCAACGACTCGGCGTCTCCCGGATAGCCGAGAATTTATGGATTCGAGCCGCGGAAGCTTACGTGTGCAGATTAGATTTGGATTGAAAAATGCTGATATTTGATTGTGTTTTTCCACATATTCTCATTCTGTGCTTACTGAATAAATTACTACTGCTGACGTTACGCAACAGCAAGGCTCTAAGCAAATTATCGCACGCAATTAAGTATTTGCTATTCACATGTGTAATGGAACAACTTTTTTTTAATGTTCTTGGTGTGTGAAAAACGATTGTTCTGTGTATCCTTATACACTACATTACGAGTATACTATTAGAGTTTTCATGAAGACTTGTTAAAATAGTTAATTTATTGCAATGTTATATGAAATGGGTGAATGGCATTTTTTGGAAAACCATTTTGTGTAGTTTTGTTCATGTGTAATAGGTTGTGTGCCACCTAGTATTAACTACTTTTCAACAGAAATATAGAAATATTCTGAGAGTTACAAACATTCAAATGGTAAATTTCAAATCGTAACCGTACAGACGCAGAGCTTTATTCTAATTTAAATTATTATTTTATTATCGCAGTAATTTAATATAAATTATTACTTATGAATTACCTCCTTAACCATTTAGATATAAAAAGGTAATAATAATGGAAGAGAAATACGAAATTGAATAGGAAACCTGCACTTTGCCAATAGATATTTTAAAAAAGAAAATAATTTCGTATTGATATCCAACTTTGAACGACCAGACTCTAAACAATTAATTTTATCATGTAGTTTCAGAACTATGAATGAGAAAACTTTCTCATATTGCTGAACGTTTCTAACAGATTTATTATTATATCTATATGCTTAAATTGTGCAAACTAGACAATTTAATCTGACATAGATTTCAAGAGTCTTTAAGCACCTCAAAACTCCTGCAATGGAGTAAAGATAGCCAGAAGAGCTAATCCTTCAACAACGTAAGGGAAGGTTTAAAAAGGCACTGGCACTGAAACATTGAAAAAAATTTAATTCTCCTTAAGATTTTAGCTTTAGAAAGAAAATACTAATTGAAAACCTAGTAAAATTATCTTTTACTGAAAAAGCATCATCGTAGATGTCCTTCAGGAGTTCGATAGGTGAGTGTATGATGAGCGCCGGGGCGTGTGTGGTGGGGATGTGGTGATTATGATGTATGGAAAAGATATGGTGAGCGTAAGGCGAGTGCAGGGTGAGTGTATGTAGGGTGAAGGTAAGGTGAGTCTGATGGATGTATTCCGAGTGTATGGTGAGCGGCGGGTGAGCTGAGGGATGGCAAGGAGCCAGTGCGAGGAGGTAAGCGGTGAGCGTTGGATGTGCGCGATGAACAAATATATAAATATAACAAATATTTGCATTTGTACAAAAATGTGTGATTCAGGAAATTATGTTTTGAATAATTCGTATACGTAAAGAAGTAGAATACAAAGCGTGTAGATTACATATAATTATAATAAAGTAAAGCAAAATATAGAAATATTATGAGAGTAATATAAAGTAAATATGTTTAAAGAATATGGCAGTGAAAACGGAAGAAATATAATAATAGCAAACATAAGTAATAGTAAACAATTAGTCATCGCAGATAAATCATATCTAGAATTCTATTAAAATACGCAGCTATAGGTTACATTGTTAAGATAATGCAGGAAAGTAATTACAAGGTTCAGATAATGCAGTTACGAAACACCCCATCAATTTCATTCCTCCGCGCAGGGGATCCAGCGAATCGGGGGGCAGCAGTGGCCAGGAGGGCGGCGCGGCCACCAAGGACCCGGCCCAGGTCGCGGTGAGTAGAGCATGCCCTCCACGCGGCGATGCCAGTCGAATAGCGATCCAGTGTTGCCGATTGCCAAAATAGATAGGAGCCTGGGCCCCAGCACTGTAGCCCATGCTCCCAATTCCGATTCAGACTATTCAGTTCATTAAATTATGCAGGGTATCTTGGAATGAATGTTACAAACTTCTATTGCGTGAAGAGGAGTTCGAAAATGATCTCATTTTGCCAATGTGATGGGAAATTTCATACAACAGAGAAGCACATATGATATTTTCCCTTGATTTCTGAGTAATCCTTATGCGTAGATGTTTGGCAGGTCATGTTCTTTGCACGCTATATGTTACTTTTTTGCACGCTATATGCATATAACGCTTTGCAATGTTATATGCAATATTTCCCTATATGTTCATTGGTAAAATGTGTTCATTTTCCATCCTTATACATGACGTAGAAGTTTGTAACATTTATACCGAGACTTCCTGTATATTGTAATACTCTCTAATATCACATTTATTATTATTACTATTATTATCATTATTTCCTCGCCAGGATAGTTATTTACTGCTTCGGGGTACACACAGCTTGTCACCGCTTTTATAAATCACAGGAATTAATATATATTAATAATTTTCTTCATTATTGTTACAGATAAAAGAAAAAAGAATAAGTAAAGACCAATTAAACCTTCATTCCCGAACATCGGTGGCGAGTCGGGGATCCAAGGATAAATGGAGCTGGATAAAAAAATGGTTAGAAGCTTTGTTTTATTTGAGGAATCAAGGTTAAGAGCAATAACCACACACCGCATTTTAATTCCTGTTTTGGGATTATGTATTTGCCAAAGAATAATTCATAATGAATGGTTTAAATATTTATAGAAATCGATAACTGAGTTTTTCTTCCTCACGTAGTGAAAACTAATTTTAATTAATTTCATTTCATTACAATCACTATTTTGTTCAATAATTACTGTTATTTAGCTGGTTCAAAGTTCGAGTTTACACGCATTCGACAAAGGAATTCGTTGCTGGAGCGAAGAACGAAACACGCGAGAGAATGAAGCCAGTAGTACATCTAATTCAGGCAGTGTTGGTAGATGGAGCAGTGGGTACTATTAATTTCGGGTACAAAGTGATCGGGAACAAAGAATTTTGAACTTGAAAATCATGCGCTGCTCAGACTAAGGTTGTTTTATGTAAATTAAGGGAGAAGGGAGCCGGAACTTTGCCGACAACTCGAAATTGGGCGCGTGAACGCTTCTAGAATTGATAATATACATGAGTAATTTCATGTGGTCAGAAATCACACCAGCGTGTTCTTCGTAATATTAGCAAGGACTAAGTCCTCTACCTTTTTGGCGTCATTAGTGAAATCATTAGTGTTGATAGTGTTTTGCAATTTTTATATTTTATCACAAAGTGTACGTCATCCAAACTTTGTACGCATTTTCGATTCGCTGTTATAGTCTCGGGAGGTCATTTGTGAACAGCGAGTGCTCGGCAATTCTGACTGCCAGCTGGCGAACAAAGGATTTGACTGGTAAAATCGCAATTGAAGGCCACATGCGGTACATGTTACCCTACTTTACACCCCAATTCCGTCAAATGTTCTTTTTCTCCATTTCTGTCGAAAACAAATTATTCCGTCTTATTTAGAAATAGCCTTAGAGCTGCAATTCACTTTAATACGTTACGATACACTTAAATATTTAATAAAAGCACAACCATCTTAACGTTATACAAGAAGAGAAGTAACTGATATACTACTGTGTGCTAACGAAATGTTTCTCATTAAATTACCAGAAAAAAATTGTTCATATAATACAAGAGATAATGGTGGGGTGGTTTTTACTGCATAAAATGACCCATCCTTTATAAACGCCATTTTGTATGTTTTCAATGGATATTGCGTATTTGCTCGAGCATTCTTCTTTTAGACGGATTTTGGAACCGATTATTCTTGTTGGTAACAAAAGGAATACTTTCGGTCGTTTGAAACTCTTTAGATTATAATGATTACAATATTCGTCTCTTAACTATTAACCCTTTGCATTCATTCCTAAGGAAATCTCCATTGTATCAAAGAAGAGACCTTACAGAACGAAAACTCTAAAATGCCGGAAAACGCGCTTGCAGGAGACGAATTCATTCTTAACTCCAACGTAAAGTCTGCTTAAACTAATTAGTAATGGGCAGGGGTGAGTGAAGGAATTCCAGGTGCACCAAGTCATAAGGCAATTAGTTCGGTAAGGGCAGTGCATGTTCTATCGTGGGAAGTAGCTGTCATCTCCCACTGGAACGTGAGATCCAGCTTGAACACGTCTTGAAGTAGGATGACACGGCCATTACCTAGTTTTTCTCTTATTTCCATGCCCTCACCTTCCATGACGTTTACAACACAATAAAGCACTGGAAACATATCCAAAAAAAAAGGAACAGCAATTTCTAAAATTCTTTTATTACCGCAAGCCAACAGGAGAAACAATAATACAAGCCTGGTTGAACAATATTCCATGAGATATTCCGTAGACGTAGCGTAGTTCACTGTTTAGCCGTAGGGAGAGTCCGAGTCCGTAACCGTTCTGTATCGCACTTCACTTGTCGCTATACACGCACTGGCAGTCACTTCTCAACTGACCACCGCCCCTCGCTTTGCAGCACAGTTCCGTGTGGCCGCTAAAGTGCAATGCTGCCACACTTCCCTGCTGTGGAGCCATCCCTATCCTTTCGGACATCTATGGCTGATCTGTAAAATGAAAAGAAAACATAGGTCAGAAATGACAATAGCCTTTCGGCGCGCTTTTGGCGTTGTTTACCGCAATTTTCATGCAAGTATTGGCGTCTCGCCTATTGCAGCATATCTCTCGGGCGCTTGTACGAAGCCGTGGGATCCGGCTCGTACAGATTTAAATTTAATATTATGTCATTATTTGACGTATTTATTTTGGAAAAGAAGTTTTTAGCTAAATTTTTAAAGTGCTCTCCGAGGAGCGGTAACTTTACTGCAGCGTGTAAGTCTGCGATTCTAATAAACATTGGCGCGCACAGTATTCTACGGAGGCACGCATTTTGAACTATTTGCAACTTATTTAAGTGGCAATGCGCCGCTATTCCCCAACTTGGGCAGGCGTAGTCCATAATGGGCCTAATCATGGCTTTATATAAAAGTAGAGCATTCGCTGTGGACAGCTTGCTTCGCTTATGTAATAAGCTTCGCAACATGCCCAGGCGTTGCCAGGCTTTGCTAGCGACCGCGTCCGCGTGCTCGCGGAAAGTTAAAGCGCGATCCAGCGTGATGCCGAGGTACTTTGTACTGGCGCGCCATTCAATGTTCGAATTACATAGCGCGAGCGGCCGCGGCTGGTCGTATTTGTGTCTGCGTGTGAAGAGCACTGCCGTGCTCTTTTCCACGTTGACTTTGATACGCCAGCGCTGCAGCCACTCCTGGATCTGCAACAAATGTAAATCCAAATATTTAACGAGCAAATCGATTCTTTTGGACGTGGCAATTACTGCCGTGTCGTCTGCATACATGGCGAGTTCTGTTTGGATCGAGGTAGGTATATCGCGCACGTACAGGCAGTAGAGCACAGGGGAGATAATGCTCCCCTGGGGCACGCCCGCCCGTATGCGGCGGGTAGTAGATTTCGCGTGCAGAACCGTCACTTGAAACGATCTGTTCGCGAGGAAGGAGTGCACTAGGCGTACAATATAGGAAGGGAAGTTGGCTTCTATGAGCTTGGCGAGGAGGCCGTCGTGCCAAACCTTATCAAAAGCGCTGGCGACGTCCAGGAAAACTCCGCCAGTGAATCGCCGCTCGTTAAAGTTGCGCCGAATTCTGTCAACTATGCGCACTAGCTGATGAGTGGTGCTGTGGTGCGCCCTAAAACCAAATTGTTCATTATTAACAAGGCCGTGCTTTTCGGTAAATTTTAAAATTCTCTTAAGGAGAATTTTCTCAAAGAGCTTGCCGAGCGTGTTAAGAAGACTAATTGGTCTGTACGACTGCGGCAAACTCTTATTCTTTCCGGGTTTAGGAAAGTTTAGCACGTGCGCGTGTTTCCATTGCGCCGGAAATAGCTGGAACATGAAAATTGCGTTAAACAAATGCACGATATAGTTTATGGCACTTTGCGGGAGCCTTTTCAGAACTTCGTTTCTGATCCCGTCCGGTCCCGGAGCTTTTCCGCTCCGGAGTGCTGCGATGGCGTCGGTCACTTCTGCGACGTCCGTTAGCTCCGGCTCGTCGGCGGGAGCGTGCAGGGCCGCTGCGACGGTGCAATGCACGCTCTCGGCGTGCTCCGCAGGCGGCTGCTCCTCTACCGGCTGGAATTGCGATTCGAGGGAGTCAGCGAAAAGCTCCGCTTTCTCCTCGTTCGCCTCCACTTTGTCGCCGTTCGCGTTCTGCAGCGGCGGGACTGAAACAGAAGATTTTGTCAAAGTTCGCGTTAGCTGCCATAATGAACTATCTTCCGGCTTTAGCTTTCTCAGTAGGTTTCCCCACTTCGAGTTTCTGTGTTCAGTTAAGGCGTCGTCTACACGCCGCCTTAACTGATTCAGAGCAAGCTTGTCTGCCGGGTGCCGCGTGCGCTGCCATTCCCGTCGCGCCACGTTTTTGCGCTGGATCAGCGCGATTATACGGGGGGGTAGCTCCGCTGCTCGCTGCTCGTTTCGCCCGGCGAAGGCGGCCGCATTCAGGCTATCTGTGATAGCCTCCGCAAGCTGTTTTGCCCCCGGCTCGATCTGCTGCGGATCTGAGATGGGCTCCGGTTCCGGGAGGCGTTTCTCCAGTTCTTTCTGAAACAAAGGCCAATTAGTGCGTTTGCGGGCGGGTGGAAGCGCTAATGAAGTTTGCAAATCGCTGCGTCCTATTTCGGCTATGACTGGGAGGTGATCGGAGGAGAGCTCGCAGGCTGTGGTGAGGTGAATTGGGGCGCCAAGATCGCGGATGACGGCGATGTCCAAGACGTCCGGCCGTCTTGCGTTGGCGGGGAAGTGCGTGGGTTGCATCGGGCCTATCACCTCGTAGCCGTGCGTTTCCGCAAAGTTTTTCAGCTGTCGGCCACGAGGCGAGGTGATGCGGGAATTCCAAGACGGGTGTTTCGCATTGAAATCACCCGCCAGGAGGGTAGGGATGCGGGCGAGCGGCTCCAGGAGAGCGTCGAAATCGCTCTGCTCTAGGGACGCATTTCGCGCCGGCGGAATGTAGGCCGAAATGATACGCAGCGGGCCCTTCTTCGTCCGGACCGCAACCGCCGTGGCCTCGATGTACTGGAGCTGCGGCAGAGCTAATTCGTGATGCGCGATGTCGCGCCGCACTAAGACTGCTGTTCCGCCGCCCGGGTTTCCGTTCGGGAGCCGTGCTGGTCTGTCTGACCTGTAACAAACGTAGCCAGGGAGAGAGAAGCGATGCTTAGGCTGAAGATGAGTTTCGCCTAGCATCAGAATTGTTAAATGATGCTTTGCGGCGAATGCGGCTAGCTCCGCCTGTTTGTTCCTGCTTACGATACCGTTGCAGTTCCAAAAGGCGAGCGAGAGGCGAGCTGGGGCTGCTGAAAGAGAATTGGAATTATTATTATTGTTATTGACGGCCGTGGTAGCCATCACGAGGCGGGGGAGGCGGGGGCGGGAGCGGCCGCTTCCTCGATCGCTGTGCCGGACCGACCTGCGTGATCATGTGCGTGCTGAAGCAGCAGCTCCATGACCACCTGCAGCATCAGCCTCGGCCAGTCGCTCGGGTCGCGTCCGGTGATGGTGCGGGTGATGTAGCGGATCGTCATGAAGGGATCCACGTTGTTGAGGGCCAGATCCTCGGAGATGTCGTGAAGAAACTGCTTCTGGTCTTCCCAGGAATAGGAAGACGGGAAGTTCAGCTCCTCGTCTCTTCTGCACCCGCGTCGTCTCGCGGCCGGGGGTGGCGATGGAGGCCCTTGTTGCGTGGGTTGGGAGGGGCGGGAGGGGGCGGCGAGTGGAGGGGCGGGGGCGTCGTCGGCCACTGCGCGCGCGTACGTGCGCAGCTGGCGGCGTGGGCCGCGGCGGCGGCGCGCGCGGCGCGGCGTGCGCTGCGGGAGCGGCTGCGGCGGCGGCGATGGGCTGCGGCGGCGCGGCGCCGCTCTCTCCCGTGAGGGCGAGCGGGTCGACGCCGTCTCGGCGCTTGAGGCGCGGCGGCGCTCGATGTAGGCCCGGCGGGCCCGATCCTGCTGGCGGCGCTGCTCTCGGCGTCTCTGCGCCTCGTCGCCCCTGAAACAGCGGCGCTGGTACTCGGGGCAGCCCTTGTACCGAGCGCCGTGGTGGTCCGCGCTACAGTTAGCGCAGCGCCGCGACTCCACGGGCGGATTGTCCCCGAGGGGGCAGGCCGCCGTGTCGTGCGCAGCGCCGCACTTCCCACAGCGCGGGTGGCGTGCGCAGTGCCGCTGCACATGACCAAAGCCAAGGCAGTTGCGGCACTGCACTGGTCCCCTCGGCGGCCGATACCGCTCTACCGAGATCTTCAGGCCGCGTAGTTCTCTCAGCGCGAGGATCCTGCGCTGATCTGGGTCGTCTGGCAGCGTGACGAGGACGAGCGGAATCGGCCGTCCTCTCCGCCCGTGTTTGCGGCTCGTCAGCCGCTCCGCCTTCTCCGCCTGAAAATTTAAATGCCCGAGGGCGGCGATTAGCGCTGGCGCGTCCGTGGTTAGCGGAACGCCGCGGATGATCACCCGCAGCTTCCGCGCATTGCCCGTGGAATATGTATGATATTCCAACGTGCGCGCACGCAGTAAAGAAGCGGAGGCCGTGTAATCCTCCATCGAGGCCGTGCGGAGGCGTACGGCTTCTCCGGTCGCTTCTGCAACGACCGGTTCGCCGCAAACCTCTCGCAAGGCCTCCAGGAGGGCGAACACGTCCCCGCATCCGTACACGTGGATAGGGGGTGGGCGTCGCTGGCGGCGGACGAGCGTGAACGCTTCGCCGTCGTCCTCTTGGGCTGCTACGGGGCCGCCCGGCGTCGAAGGAGAGCCGCTCCTCGCGGCTGTGGCTGGCGTCGGCGGCGATGCGGTCGCCGTTCGTTGGGGAGCGGAAGGGCCGCTCCCATCGTTGGACCTGCGGGCAGAAGCAACGCGCAGGTTACTGCATATCCGCTCTGTTGACGGGGTGGTCATGCGCAAGCGCTTTGGCGACCCCGCGTGGCGTCGTGCTCCGCGTCCGCGGCTGCCGCTTTCGCCCTCCGGCGGAGTTAGAAAGGCGGCGCCCGGCGACGCAGCGCTCGACATTACTTAACGGCCCGAGGGCCTCGCTCGGCTAAATGCTCTTTTACGGCCCGAAGGCCTGGCTAGGCTGTGCTCTTAATTAGTCCTAAAAAGGACTGTTGTTCCCTCGCTGCTCTCCTGAAGAACGTCCGTCTTCTTCGGCGGTCTCAACTGACCACCGCTCGCCGGGCACCGCTCTTATAGCCCGCCCGGGCTGAAGGTCCGCTGGCCAGCTACCCGATAATGGGGAGTTCTCCGGCTCCAGGGCTTGGCCGAGCGTGACGGGGCTGCGGCGTTGGTAATCGGCGCCCTCTCTTGAGCGGCGCCGGGACCACCTTCTGGCGGTAACTTTAAAGGTGCGCGTTCGACCATACCAGAAACGAAGAAAGTCGCCCGCAACCCTTCCCCATTGTGCCCCAGCATTTAACTTCAGCAAACGATTTGAAGAAACGGAAATACTCTTAGAGTTTTCGAGAATACGGTTATAATAATAATAATAATAATAATAATAATAATAATAATAATAATAATAATAATAATAATAATAATAATAATAAATAATAATCTGATGGCCGAGAACGCTAAAGCAATTGTGCCGTAGCGGTCTCGAACTATAACATCACGGGTTCTAGTTCCACTTCGGGCATGATTGTGTTGTGTGTTTCTCTATATGATTGTGTATGTGTGTGTGTATCATCATCATCATTTCATCCTATCCTCTAGGGCTAACAATCCTGGGGTATAAAAATGCTGATTAAATGGGTATTAAAATGCTGATTCCCCACTATAGAAGAGCCCAGCGGACGGGGAGGAACACCATAACTTTCCGGGTTACAACATGCAGTACACTTTCGGGACAAATGAACTTAGTTGTTGACGCACTCCGAAATCATAAACACTCTCCCTTAGAACTCACCCTTCCATCTCCCACCTACCCGCGCTCGTCGACCCTCTCCTCGCCCTCTGCCATGCGCTCCAGCCTACGGCTCTGGCCACTTCTGGCCCCTTCTGGCACGTGACCACTAAATGTGGATCACCTCAGGGACAACCAAATTAGGCAGTTACTTATACACCGACATCATGGGGGCGCCTCAGAAATAATATCATGAAAATTTAGTGAAACATGACATGTGTTTGTATCTGTAAAATAATTCTTAAACAAATAGAGTGTTCTACTTAAAAAATTTAAACAAATGTATTTGTACAAGAAAGTTATTCATAATAGAATGTTGAGTATAATTCATAATGAATGCTTTTTGTAAATCTGACATTCTTTTTTGGTTCGGAGGGGCTCCCTCGCATGGTTTTTGACTTCAGTGGCCCTGAGTTGTTTTGTGACCTAATTTTTTAAACAAAAACTCCTTTAAACGCTCCACGTATTTCAGAGGAATTTCAATTACCAAAAATACTTAAAAGTTGATATACTCTTTGAAATATTCCTGGAATCCAGAGATTCTAGTCCAGTGCAACCTTTATTAATGCTTACCCAATGTCTGCCTAAATAAGTGCATTTCGAAATATAGTTTCTCTTAAAAGAAAATATTATGAAAGGGGGAAATGTTTGCTGCCATATTTACAGAGCAGCTCTCAACCTGACTAATTACATCGCGGGTGGGCTTTCTACGCATTAAAATGGCGGTGGGAAGTGTGAACATTTCAGCGTCACCAAAAACTTTTTACTGACAACCCTTCAGACGAATAATGTCAATCTGAAAATAAAATTAGACAACACGCGAGTAGAATGTGGATCCTGGACTGCACCTCCTTCCTACAAACAACACTATCTAAGAGAACTTGGTTTCGTGAGACAGGTCGTCCATTTGTCTCTCATAGCTCAGACTAGCTCTCTGCGCAGACAAAACGTGGCTTTCATACATTTTTGTATGGACACCCCCCGGAACAACTATACACAATCGTTGAATAATCACTACGCTAATTTGCCACAGAGTACTTAATCGAAGAGCTTAGCCCTGTGACCGGAAGGTTCTAGGGTACCATGGTAGGGGACGATGGTAGTATTTTGAGCTTGATCGATTTCAGTCGCTGTCTGGAGGAGAATTCTAGTGGCCACCTGCTCTGATCGGTAGTTTTCTGTAATTTCTCCGATCAACACCAGGCGAATGCCGGAGCAGTTCCCTAACAACCGGGCCACAGACAGCGCGCGATCATTCCTTCCTCTTCCTTTTTTTTATCCTTATCCCTTGCGCTCATTTGCACCACACTACCACACATACCGAGAGACCGGTCGGGAGATTGGAGCGTGTTCCCTCTGGAGCGGTACCACCCTGGTGGGAGATACCTGGTTGGGTAAAATCCCTAAGGACCGCTGTAGGTCGGCGCCGGAACTCACCACACAGCGGGGGAAGATCACCACCCCTTCTGCGAAAAAACATGCATTATGTTTTCGGGACTAATGACCTTAGCAGTTAACATGCCCAGAGTCACTAATCAATCGAAGAGTTTGGAAAGAATATGGAGAATCCTTAGAAAAAGATCCTTTCCCATCCGCTAGCTCCGGACTGGCAAATGCCCAGAGCCCCGGAGACGGGCTCCGAGTGCCCGGCTCTCAGGCCCTGCACTTTGCAAAGTTGTTAGTCGCGTGTAGAAGGATCCGCGTAAGAATGTGCCAAAATGACAGTTCGCTACACAAGTGAACATCACACGAAATGCAGAGAAGTATGCCTCCCCTGCGAGAGCTGATCAGCCTCGCCTCTTCGTAAACTGTATATGTTTGTACATGGCTTCCGTTAAGACATTATGGCTTCTCATGGTTCACAGCCGTGTAATTATATACAAAATCAATTGATAAAACGCAAACCACGGAACGTTCCCGATCACAGCTCGCCACTTCACCGCCCCTGAGCAGGAAACTTGTGCGACAGTACGCGTCTGACATTCATGACTCGAAGTTCAAATAAGCATAATACTTACCACACAAAAAGTAAGTTCAATGTAATGTTTATAGAAAAGGATTTTTTACAGAAGAGCACAATGACACTGCACTTCCTAATTTCAATTATTTCTCATGGTGCACTATATTTTCGTCGGGCGAGGACATCACAAAAATGAAGCGTCGAAGCCATTTACAGGTTAGCCAACCTCAAACGAACGAAAGGAGGATGGAGAGTGAAGTAAATGTGGCTTCACTATGCGCACGTTTTGTTGAACTCTCCTTTTGCTTCTAATGGTAAGATTAGAGGTAAGGGCGAGTTGCTATTTTGTTAGCAATGCAGAAAAATTATACTAGCAATTCGTGTACCGATGCGAATAAGTTTTCTATAACTCGGAAACAAAAATGACTATTTTTCAAATATTGCTAATTTTGCGATTTCTAAAGTATATTTTTATTTATTTATGTTAAACTTTTACTCATCTTTCAACTATTTATAGCTAAAATGGCGGGAAGGGATTCCGGAACTCAAGAAAATGTGCGCAGATAATCTTCTCCCCACTACATCACATATAGTTTTTACTGTGCTTTGACTGAATAAATCTAAATCTAAATCTAAGTGGGCTGAAGGACACAACAACCACAGAACCTTCCAGAGAGTATGAACCTTCCGTTATGTTGCCAGCGCTAGCTTTCAAAACGGTCCATTCTCATAAAAACCGCTCTATAACAACGGGTAGTACGAGTATTTCTCCTCCCCAAGGTTGCATCGTGTCGCAGGTCCTCAGCGCGCTTGTCCTCGTCCAAGAGCGATGGCGGTGAGGACGGCGAGGACGGCGAGGACGGGACCCGGCCCCGCTTGTCCTCGGACTTCACTCAGGATGAGCGCGTCCTCGGAGAAAGGACGTCTGGGCCTCAGTTACAGGCAAGAACCACCGGGTCAGAGGGTAAACGACGGGCAGCGGCGTAGTTTTTTCTTTGTTTCTGAAAGGAGTTACCGTTTCGTCGTTTAAAACTTTAATTATTAGAACATTTCTTAACACCAGCTGGTAGTTTCGACGTTCAACGTTTATAAAATGATCCGAAAATAATTGAAACTTTTTCGTCAATCGTAATCGCTTAATAGAAACTCACGTTCAGTTCTCTTACAGTAAGACAATATAGAATATGTTAAAATATTATTATCATATCTGTTTGTATAGATAAGAATCATGCATTAGATTATATTGATCAATAAAAACTAGCAAAAATTAAACTAGTATACTGATAAATACACGTAGCTTTATCTCTTAAATATTTCATATTTCGCTTTTTAAACTTGCTCTACAGTCGACTAATGACCATCTCCCAAGTTGGAGTTCTTCGTGTACCGAAATAACATCCTTGCGCTGTTATTTACCGAAAAAGTAGACTTCTAATTACCCGCATTAACTGAACCCGAAAATATCACTGTTGATCCGGAGATCAGTGAGTAAGAAGTACCTAATAGAAAATGATAACTGCGTCAATGTAACGTCGCTACAGGACAAAACGTTAATGCCAGTGACATAGTCATCAGAATTTATAAAATTAATTTTATTACTTTACAAACTGACAATAGGAGGTAAAAGTAGTTCTAAAATATTTGTTTCAAAAACATTGTTATTATAGAAAAGCAATTAAAAGAGTAATAAGAGCAAAATGTTTTTGAAATTTTGTTTGTTGCTGGTGAAATAGTAGAGATAGTTTTATACAACCTGTTTACCCAAACAATTTTATTAAATGTTTCAGATGAAAGTGAAGACTGGAAGTAAATATACATTGAAAGATTCTCCTCGGACGTCTGTGGCGACTGTTGGATCCAAGGAGAGACTTAGCTTAGAAAGAAAAAGGTGAGAAAAATGCGACATGGTTTTGAACAACGGTTGCGTCTGACAGGAGTGCGTCATAGAGCGCGAACAAATAGCCGCGGGGTTGCTAATCCTGTTAACACCTCTCAAAGAAACAATTGTTTCGAGGTGAAGTACACGAGGTCTGCAACGAGATCAGCACGAATTTGAATACAAACACGATCAACACAAATGATCGCAGGTAAAGCATGAGCTGACTAGGCTACGACAAGTTCGCTGATAATTACAATTTTTTTTTAAAACGTATGTAAATCATTTTAGTAATTTTAGATTGTCCATACGCACACATAAATGCCCGTTAAACGGATTAACCAGTTGGCGTGTGGATGAAATCAATCCATTCGCAAATGTAATAATAATTACATTTGTAGTTTGTTATTGTTTCTTCTTGTTGATCCTAGTTTAATGATGTAGTCAGCAGGAAGTAACAACAATCAACCAATAATATTATTACGGACCTTAAGCATAGGATAACCTTACAAGATGGGTTTTTCTATCAATTAAGACAAGTGCTCTTGAAAAGGCACCACACGCTAAGTGCCAAGCGTTGAGATGTAAAAGAATATATAAACAACAATTTCCTGTTATTCTACTTATGGATTGATCCTGTTTGGTTCAGATCTACGTTAAACTTCCCAGTCATCTAAATAATAATAATAATAATAATAATAATAATAATTATAATAATAATAATAATTTTATTCATTTTCACATAAGTTAGAAAACATAGCTGATGCAAACGACAGAGCAAATCTTGTGCTCGGCTATAGTTTAAAGGAGCTTATAATGAAAACTGAAACTGATATATGGTACAAAGACAACACAATTAATAAACAAGTAACAGTTTTACAAATAATATCATACATACAGAAAATTCTACAAAACCTTTGTTGTTACAAAGAAAAGAAAACTAGTGCAACCTGTGTTAGAAATTTAAAGAAATAAACAAAGGATGGACATCTTTTTTTAATTAAATGCGGTTAATAAGAAATTTAATTCTTTTCATGACTGACAACGTGAAGCGTGCATGTGGGTGCTGATAATACACATTCATTGCATGCTTTGTAGCACGCACTCAAACTTTATGGACAGAAATGAAAGTAATTATGCCAATTGGTGGGGGGGAAATTTTGAAATTGCAAGCGTGATGACGTGAATTTACAACGAGGCCATTTGATCTAAAATATACAAGCAATGTGCTGTGCAAGAAAACTTCAACGTTACATAGCTGTTGCCAGCAAAATCAACGAAAAACAAAAGATCATGCTAACGCACGCTAAACGCGCTTGGCCTCTAGATTCAAAAAGGTTATTTCTTGAGAGAAATAAACATGTATGTGTATTAATTAGAACGAATAAACAGACTCATTAACGGCTGTTGGCGATAACTAAAAAAAACTATAAAGGCATGTAAATGATGATCTACCTTTGAATATAAAAAGGGAATAAAGAAGTATGTAAACAAGAAAAGAACGATGCATAACATTAAACGTAAGAAATATGCCATTAATTACCATACAACATTTATTATGGGCCAAAAGATTCCGGCTAAAAGATTCCAAATCGTAACGTAAAGAAATAATGCTAAAGATCAATTGATTGCGTAGAAAGGCGGCATTATAGTTTGACGGTCTTTTGGGCTCACTTACCTAAAGAGCGCCAGAAAACTTGTGTATGGGAATCTCTTCTCATCGAGACGCTTCTCTCACGTCCGTTCTGGCCGCAGGCTCTCAACCCTGAAGCGCGGGAGCTTGGGAGACGTTGACGTGGGCGAGGACGCTGAAGAGGAAGAGCGCGGCGCAACTTCCGGTCGCTGGTCTTCCTTGGCTGATGCGCGCAGTCACAAGGACAGGGCGTCCAGGAGTCACACGCAGGCAAGCGAATCTTAAACGAGGAAACTCTCTCTCTCTCCTCTTTCCCCTCTCATCTTCTCCTTCGCTTTTCTTTTCTTTTTCTTCCTACTTTCTCTCATATTCTCTCTCTCCTTCTCTCTCTCGTACCTTTCTCTCTTCCCCATCTCTTTCTCTCCTTTTCTCTTTCCCCATTCTCTTTCTGCCCTTTCCTCTCTATCCCTTTCGCTCTCTCTCCCGTCTTCCCTCTCTACTCTTCTCTCTCTCCTCTTTACTCTCATCACCTTTCTCAGTCATGTTTCTCTTTATATTATCTAGTTTTTTAGACATTAATAT
Source organism: Gryllus longicercus (assembly GCA_038098605.1). Taxonomy (NCBI): domain Eukaryota; kingdom Metazoa; phylum Arthropoda; class Insecta; order Orthoptera; family Gryllidae; genus Gryllus; species Gryllus longicercus. The sequence continues at coordinate 309,792 of JAZDUA010000568.1, read as the reverse complement.
TTTAATTTACATAATAATTTCCCTATCTTTCTCTTCCATTTACTGACTCACTCCTTTACGCTCCTTCTACCTGAGTGATCGAGTGAGAGGGCACTCGCCTTTACTCCCCGTTAGCAGAGTGAGATATTAGTAGAGCGATTAATATTCATGGAATTTTTTTAAAGAATAGTCTAAGATAAGTCTAAAAATTATAACCTGATTAATACTTGCAACAAAACCGCAGTTGAAATCACAATTGACCACCAGAAACGTCGGAAAGGAGTTAGGTGTATACGGCCGAATTCAATAGTTTTATATCATAGAGTAATGATATTCCTCCTTGGTATGTGGTTTGTTAACTCAATCTTAGAACACGTTTCTCAATCTCTAATTGTTCTATGTAGCAACAGTTTCATTGTTAATAAATAATAAACTAATTGGATGACATTCCGAACTTCAGAAGTACGTGTTTTCGCTTCTATTTTTTTTTCTGATAATATAAGTACGCCTAATTTAAAACAAAACATTCAACATTTCCCAATGAGAATTACTATAAGGATAATTAGAATAAGAATTAAAGATAGAGATTTTTTCCCAATGATGTTATCCATCATTACTTCTTTAATTAATGTCACGTACATCGTTTAGAAATTATTGATTTTACCCCCTCAATTTTGAGTGAAATATGGCAAATAGTAAGAACAAGATTTTCTCAAAAGCGGCTCCAAATTTTTTCTCGAAAATGTTTGTACGGATAGCGCTAAATAACTAAATAAATTGACACCAATGGTATTCTGATGTATTTTTGTGAAGTACATTACTTCTGCTCAGGGAAGTCAGGAATACAAATCAATAATTCCTTTTTTCATTCTTTAAGGTTCTAGAGGAAAGGGAAAGGAGAGGAACAGGAGAGGATCATCTCCGAGTTTCACTGACGAGTGCTGGGACCAAGAAAAAGCGTAGCTGGATAAGAAAAAGGTTGTACATTCGAAAATGTAAAATATTAGTCTAAATTTAAGGTGATGCAACAGTGAACTTCATCGATTTGTCAGGAATGCACCTCTTTATTTAATGGGTGAGTGAGTGAACATTTATTGATCCCGAGAGCGTCAACGATTTAGATCATTAGTCACGTAAGTGTGGTGTATGTTATATCACGATAGGTGACGTCGTATCATCCCCGCTGTAATATGAGATCCTGCATTTCGGCCAGTGGGATTATCCATCTTCTGGTATCTACTCCAATGAGGCACCGCCCTAGCCTTGTCAAGCTGTAAGCTCCCGCCTGGTCTCCCGAACTGAGTGGAAGGGCCGGGCCAAACGCATTCCATTATCAATCGTTCTCGCCGACATGCTTTCGCAGTCTCGGAGGGCAAGTGCGCTCCTTATCTGTCTGCGAAATATATACGTAAATGTCCGTCTAGAATCGGAACTATTCTCTGATTAAAAACTCAGTGGCACTTTAAGGTCACTCGCTGGACGAAGAGAGGAAACTTGTCATTTAATGGAGAGGTTTGTTACGTCTTAATTGTTGGTATTGAGCTCCCGATTAGATGACAATGTCCCTCTCTCCTTCCAGCGCGTGACCTTGAAGTGTCACTGTGTTTGAATCTGAGTATGTCGATACTGCTCAGTCTCCGTTGTTCTCGATAGAATCGGTGGAGCGTGCACTGGGAAAAGTTTTCTAATACTTTCAGAGTGTTTTGCTTGTAAGACGCAACATGAGCCCTCTTACAAAGGAAAAACTATGTTAATATAGAATTTTAATTTATTGCATTGATAAAAAATAATGTAAAACATATTTTTAAATGACATCACTTTCGTGCTCGCGTATTTTCAATTGCACATAAGTTTGCAGCATGCCCTGTGCGATCCAATTTTAAATTATTTTTAGTCGTAGAGCATGACGTACTACTTTGTACAAGTCAATTGGTTATTCATCCCATAGAAGTGGAATAAATAATGCATTTCAAATGCTATTGGAGCAATGAACAATGATGAGAGATGCGGGGACGCTTCCGGCATTGCTTGTCCATCGTTGTCTATTCGTCCGCCGACGCGGAGAGCGCACCGCGATGACAGGATTAGTCAGGGCAGGCGCTGTCTGGAGGAGAAATCTAGCGGCCGGCTGCTCCGATCGGTAGTTTTCCGTGGCTTCTTCGATCAACACCAGGCGACTAACGGAGCAGTACCCTAACATACGGTCCACGGACCGCGTACGATCTTTCCTTCCTTCTCCTTGTTCATCTTCACCCTTTACTTACACACACACACACACACACACACACACACACACATACACACACTTACATGCACTACTCTTCCACACATGCCGGGAGACCGCTCGGGAGCTTAGAGCTTCTGCTGGCTGGGGCGGTGCCCTGTTGTTGGGGGATACCTGGTTGTGGAAAACCCCGTTAGCCGACGGTAGGTCGGCGCCGGATCTCGCCTTACAGCGAGGGAAAGATTATCGCCACCTCCCGAGAAAAAACACGCCCTACACGTACAGGACTAATGACCCTAGTAGTTGACGTGGCCGGAATCACTAAAACAATCAATCGATAATGACACTACCAGAACCAGCTTTCTTGGACATGGCGTTCTCGGCGCGCGGTGTTCTACCAGAGAACGATTGGAATCGACTGCCTTTGGATCGGGCTCTAATGAGTGAGTGTGTGTGTGTGTGTGCATGTGTGTGTACGAGAAAAGGATGGGGCAAAGTATCTCCCCTGTTTGAACGAGAGGTGTAGAGCCGACCTACATGCCACGCTCAATTTGGGCATTTTCCGAAAGTTTCTTAATTTTTTTAATATTTTAACTTCTAATATTCACTACTAAATGCACCCAAATTATCAATTGTTTTACATTTTTCGTGTTATATTAAACATTATGCCTTATTTATGACCATTCATATATTCTTTAATACCCTTCTTATAATTATTAACCCAAGAATCACTTGCTAATAGCATAATTTGTTTTCATACTTCCAGTGCCCTCTGTAAGTTAACGAGCCATAGGATAATGCATATGCTTTCTCTAAGTGTGGTGAACCTGGGGTGGCAAGCTCCTTGGTTCATGGGCAAATTTTTCAAATTAAATTTATATAAACTTAATGCCTTTAATGATTTTTATTGGAATAATTAATTTTTTAATGTTCAAATGTTACATAAATACCAGTATTGCTATTTGTAAGACAATTGTAAGGTTATTTCATAAAATATGCTGAAAAGAAGTTAAAATTATGTAAAACGTGTGTTGGGATATTTTCTGTGGTCATTGAGATGAACATTATTGCTGATCTTAATGAGGTCATCATCATGATCTTCTAGATTTACCAAAGAAATACGCATTTCAGCGCCAACACAGTCTAGCATGCGAGAGTTTGCATTGCTGACTGTGTAACAGAAGCGGTGATGTCAGCGAGGACAGCGGCGGCGGAGAGGACTGGCAACGTGAGGACAGAGAGAAAAGCAGACGAGGCTCCAGTCGCAGAGAAAAGCCCTCGACCGCAAAAGATTCGCTCAGAATTGGGGAGAGGACATCCCTAAATCAAGGGCAGGTAGGAACACTGGATTACGACCGGATATTAGAGAAGCCATATTTACTTTCATACAAAATTATCGTTAGAAAAATCCTTATTTTAATACAAACAAAAGATTGTAATATATAAAGGTGTATTTACACAAAAAAATAATAGGTTATAAAGCAATTTATAACAGATCTATAGTACACGTATAAGTCGGTTAAAAGTCGATAAACAATTTTCTAGAAAGGAATTCTCCTTAATGTAGTCAGTCATAAGTCACTATATTTTCGTTTCCTTTCACCGCTGCCTTTTATGGCCAAGAGAGTCTGCGTCATTAGATTCTGGGACCCTCGATGTCTCGAGTTTGCTTCACCTCCGTGCCTTCATGGAGCGTTTTTAAACAGTTCGGCTGCCGACATCGGATCCAAGATGTTCCGATACATATTTCGATGTATTCCTTTAATTAGGAACAATCAGATAGTTCTACTACCTGTTTGTCTCTAATGAAAAGCAAACATTGAAATAAGTATATTACATTGAATAATCACGTAAACGAAAAAAAAAATACATTTTTCGAATCCCGTGACTAGGAGTGGCTTGTTAAAAATAAACTTGAAGTAAAATTAAATTAACATTTTGACAGTCATATACTCAATATGCTTAAATAAAACTAATATTATAATTGTTTTCTATTTTATACTAATAATTATGATTCTATTTGCAATCCATTTTTTGCACACAAACATTTTAAATTTTTAATTGCTTTTTGACGTTTACTACAGTCACTTAAAAACGTAAGCTTTTTCATGCTTTTATATTAATGTTTACAGCGAATAAGTGAATGTTAAGTTGCAGGATGAAGATAAGGGAAGAAGAGAATCCAAAAGGTCGACTGGATGGTCGACACGAAAAAAAGATGATGGGTCAGGCCAGTCATCAGTGGAGGTTGGACTCAAGAAGGGAAGCTGGATAGCAAGAAGGTTATTTAATTATTATAGAAATAGAAAGAAACAATTAGTTGAAAAATTAACAAGAAGACTAGCTGTTTGCGCCATTTTTTATGTTGATTGTTTCATTTTTAATTTTTAATACGTTTGAGTAGTTTCTTTATGGGTTTATATATGCATGAATAAAAGCAGCTTTAAGAATGGGAAGGAGCAACGGGCGGTTCTTGGCCTAGGCTTTAAGTCTTTTTTCACCTCTCTTTTTTTATCTCTTCCTGGCCCCACACTCTCCCACTCCTCTCTCTCCCATACAAATACTTTTAAACATATGCGTACGTACACGCTTTTATATTTTCTGCTCTGAATTAAATTTATGGCAGACATCTATTAATTAGCAATTTTTTTATCAAGAACCAATTGTGAGGAATTACGTGTAATAATGTTTTCAATGTTGCTCAGTGTTACATTTTAACAAAACATTGACAGGAAAAGTACACTGCAACTCCGAGGTTATTTAAAATACTTTAAAATTTTCAAACATTTGCAAAATACTTTTTGGTTTATATACGCTTCTCATGAAGACCTGTACTCGTACATTATTATTTGGTCCTAATTTGCACCAAATTGTACAGTAGGTTTCGATTCTTTTTTTCAAACTGGAGACATATTGTACCAGACTAAAGGCTGATAATACAAATATTTGTATATGATACTTTTTAGTTTTGCAGCAGGCGCGTCCTGTAACTTCCTTCCGGCAGACGCGTACGGCACTTCATGGCACATTTTTCTTCTTCAAATTTCTAATTTGTATTTGCATTAATAATATTGTCACTTTTATACATATACGTTTTCAAATATTCTACTATATTGTGTTAATAAGACATATCAGTTAAATAAGACAAATCCGTTGAAATGTCCTATATATGCAAGGACTTCAACTTTCACGCGACAAGGAGTTTATAGTATGTACTACGTAGTATTGCAAACGATATAGAATCCTACATCGTTTGAGACCATTACCCCCAAAGTGGGGCAATAAATTTGCGACGAAATTACTTCGTCCAATAATTGATTAATGAAGCAGAACGATCAATAGGCCGTGTCGAAAATAACCAGTGTAATTTGCCGGCAAATAAATTTGACGAAGAATATCTTGAGGTCGAATATGTGGCGGAGTATGTTTCAATAGCTGCATTAATATTGGAATCCCTGGCGGCTGACTCGCGGGAGGGGTGCGGCAGGTCCTCGCCCCGGGCGACCTTCGACGGACGGACGTCCAAGACGGCCCCAGAGCACGGCCCGCCGCTGGACGAGGACGGCGCCGAGGACGGTGCCGAGGACGGCGGGAGGGCGCGCAGTCTGGGGCGGCGCAGTCGGAAGCAGTCGCTGCAGGCAAGCATCTTCAGCGAGCGGTGTTCGCACAGGGTGTGGGTGCTTCAGAATACGAAACAAATATGCTACTGCACAAAACAACACCAAAAGGTTCTCCAACAAATAGCACGCCCACTGCTAAAAAAACAATAAACACAATACTCTCACATAACACTGCAAGAAATTAAATTCGCTAATAGGAACAGTTTTCACTAATAATGCCATAACGAAGTATAGAACCTAACAAGTATAAACGACAATTACATGACAAAAAAGTGAAAAACGTTGCTGTTCCATAACGCAACAAGTAAATAAAAAATATTTAATGGCGGTTGACCTACACCTACCTTACCTCTTTCGATTAACGTCAGCTGTGTCATAAATAGTGACCCACTGAGTACGATAATTCACTCGGTACGCACAGTATGATAATAGGCGGAAAACGACAGTCAAATATTTGCATGCTTCTGTCAAAATCTCAATGTTATATTTTAATTTTACTATCAGGTATCCGAAAAATTAAACGTAAAAAATGTTTTAGGCGCCAATAGTTGCCAGCTGTGGTGAGAATGGTGCAAAACCGACTAGATAGCCTACACTGAAGAGAAAAGGATACTAACTAGTTTGTGAAAGTCTGAGCCATTCTGTAGCACCACTGGTTATTTTAATGAAAACCTTCGAATTAAATTATTCAAGTTCAGTTCTAATTCTACCCGATTGAGTAAACTTCATATTTTGCCAATGTTTCTAACTAATGTGAATGATATAAACAAAATCAATTTGTTTTCTTTTCTGCAGAATGAAGAAGAACAAGAAAGAAGAGAAAATTTGGACGATCTTTCTCGCACTTCAGTAACGTCTGATGATCACAAGAAAAGGAGTAGTTGGATGCGAAAAAGGTTAATAATAGAAATAAATTTTCGACGGTCAGAACTAGGGGCGGATTTTAATGACCTACAATATTGCCAAAGATAATTAATAAAATGGTCTTAAAATGTTTCTAAAATGCCCTAAAAGCAAACTAAAAACAACCTAAAAATTGATCAAAACCAGTTCAGACGAATAATTCAAACGGATGGATATTGTACTGATGTAATCGAGGTTTATTCATTTCGTTTAAGTGTACTCAGCTCTCTAACTTTTGGTTTGGACCGTTCTTTACCACGAAATCTCTGTCCTAAGTCATCCCAAAATCGGCGGAAGTGACAATGGCACTGATAGGCATTACAGGAACCTTAGATTACATACTTAACGGCTGACATTTCAACTTCTGAACGAAGAATTTGAATTGGCTACTGAGTAATTCTGTGAAGAACATTCGTTGCATTTCGTAAATATTATTTGTAGCAAATATCATTAAAATTATATTGAAATCGATTAAATCAGCAAAACTGCATTAAAAATCTGGACTTGAAATGTTCAACAAGTAATTACTGTGATAGAGGCAATTTCAGTAGATAATAGATTGCGTTGACTGCGCAGTCGAACTGGCGAGGACGCCGAGGACGACGGCCCCCGTCGCCATGAGGACGGAGAGGACGGCGAACGAGGCTCAGTTCGCAGACGGACGACCTTCGCCGCTGAGGATTCGCGCAGATCAGAGCGCAGGTCCTCGCGGACTCAATCCCAGGTGAGGGCCCTCAACCCTCCCGTCCTTTCCCCGAGTTCACATCAAGGCGACAGGGTGAGAAGGCTCAGTGAAACAGCTGTTGCTGCTGCGTCTCTAACCGGGAGATCACTGTAGTGACATCACCATTGCCGGTCCTAGAAGTTTTACAAAACTTTTGTAGATACAGCTTATAAAACGTAACTCAGGAAACGAAGCCAAGTTTTGGGACGCAGCTTTTCTAAGTTGTCCCCGCAGTTCAGAAATGTATTGTGTTACTTTTGCATTAAGAAGGTAAAATTAAATGTAAAAATAAAGGGCGAGGGGCGGTGACAAGAAAGCGTCGAAAGTGAAGGAACATTTCAGATCTGCTCTCCATTTCCAGCCGGCTCATGTGAAACAGTGGAACTCATGTGGAACTGATGTCACTGCAGTGCGTCTGACTGGGAGGTCCTAGGGTTCGAGTCCCGAAGGTGGCGAATTTTCGACACAAGCTACATAGAGAGGTCGAACTCAGCCGCTCTCTGGAGAAGAACTCTAGCGGCCGGCTGCTCTGTTCGGTAGTTTTCCGGGGTTTCTCCATCAAATCCACGCGAAAGACGGAGCAGTACCCTAACATCCGAGCCACGGACCGCGCTCGATCTTTCCTTCCCCTTCCTTGTTCTGTCCTCCCCCTTACTCATTATACACTTACATGTTTTACACTACCACTCATGTCGGGAGACCAGTCGGGACCTTAGAGGTTGCTGCAGCTGGTCCGTTAGTGTCCTGATAGGGTCAACCCCACAAGCCGATGTGTACGTCGGTGCAGGATCTCATCACAGAATAAAAATTATTATCTATTCTGTGATCTTATGTTCCAGCTGTGGAGGAAGATCGCCATGACCGCAATAAAATGCACAATTCTCACGGAATTAGTGATCAAATTACATGGCACGCACACATACACAAAATGTTAACTCACTTGATGAATTTATAGCGCAATATTGACGACGTAAATGGCGGTCATCATCATGCGTCATAAAAAGATGGCTGGAACGCTACTTGGGCTTATGTACTTGGCTGTCCGGGAGACGCGATGTCTGGTAGACGCCGATGGAATCTGTGCCCAGGATGCAGCGTTTCCCGAACAGCCAAAACAGATACTGTCTCCGGGCGCGGAAGTGTACACTTTCGTTTGCCACTCGAAGTTTCCGGTAAAACTAAATTATCCGTAAGTCAAGAACACCAACGCAAAATTGGTTAACCATATGATCACCACGAGAATTAGGAACATGTCCTTCTCTATCTGTAATTTTATATTAGTTACAAAATAATAAAGCTTTTCGTACTTGCAGATGAACGGAGAAAAAGAAAGAGAAGGTGTATTGGTTGAAGGCTTACAAACAGATTCTCGGGAATCTAAGAAAAGTTGGGACCGGATGAGAAAAAGGTAAAATCAAAGTTGATTTCATGATCGAATGAAGTGTATAAGAGCAATATCATTTTTCTACAGGTGTAATGACTACACATTACCTCCGAGTTTTCTAGACATGCATGCGAAAAAAACGATTACCTTTTTGTGGTTTTTAATTATTTCACTCCTATTTACTCTCTCGTAAATACCACTGCTGTTTTGGGAAAAATGCCTAATCTATTATCTGAAAATGTATGTGACGTGAACGCAAAACGTGATGCGGTATCTTTCAATGGAATAATACAGGCGGGCAAACTCAAAGTAAACATTAAGAGAATATATGCATTTGAAAATTCGTAAACTCCAAGCTATCGATCAAAGGTTACCGTGGTTTGAGAAAAACGCATTATTTGGATGAAAATAAGTTGGTGATTGACAATTGTGTGTGAAGGGGAGCTAATCCTCCATATACCTCCATAATCCTCCATACCACTACTAGGCACTTGTTTCTGGGAGACGAAAATCATCACTAAAAACAGTTTAATTTTTGAAGTCTACCATTTTCGTTAGTCAAAAATCCATGCATATTATAAGAGCAGAAAACGCACATCCTCGATGAAATATGATGCTGATTCTCTCGTAACACCTAAGGCGTAAGAAATTGAAGTCTTTCCACTAGATTCATGTCGGTTTTATTTACTCTCGAACTATCATAATTTGAATTTATATTGAGAGCATTTATGGTATCAGGTTTTTTAATAATTGTCAATCTTTAAGTTTTATTTATTTTTAATATCTGCCCGCTATTAAACCTCGTCACAGTTCCATCTCATGACGTCATTTACTGTACTCTTGCTTGGATGTGCGTGCACCGAAGGCTGCACGCGAACTTGAATCTCTTGGTGTAGACTCGGTGAAACTGGTCGCGATAGTCTGCACTCGAATCTTTCGTTTATGAAGAAATGGAGTTTTACTTAAGCAAGCTAAACATTTGGATAGAGTCCCCGCCGGATATAGGTCCCTCAATAAAAAATTGAACAAAAAATTGTATTGGTTAAAAAGTATCAAAACCATATTAGTATTAATTTTTAAAATTTACAGTTTGTTTTCACATTGGTATGGATTACTTTCGTTCAATGGTTTAATATTATGATGAAGATACATTGTTTGGGAATGCAGTGGCAGTGGCAGCGGCGAGGTCGGCAGGGTCGGCGACGCCGACGAGGACGGGCCGCGAGAGAGCGGTGAGGACGGGCAGCGCGGCGCAGACCACACCCGCCTGTCCTCGGTTGACGAGGGTTCGCGCAGACAGAGCGGCAGGACGTCCAGCATCCAGACACAGGCAGGGGATTTTGGTTTCCGGTCGGCCGCCATCATATCCGTGCGACAGCTTTGCCTTTCGTTCACGCGGATGGCACTCTACGAGGGCATTGCGATCACAATACATATAATAATAATAATAATAATAATAATAATAATAATAATAATAATAATAATAATAATAATAATAATAATAATAATAATACGTGTTTAGAAGCGTAAACCAGAGCAAGTAATCAGCAATGATCGAAATCGAATTCTGTGTGATAGAACAATCATCGCTGATCGAACAGTGGAAGCAAATACAGATATTATTCTGTTTGATAATATATGTAAAACATCATTCATCATTGATGATGCGGCCACTACAGATGACAGGCTTATAACAACTGTTGCTGAGAAAAAGAAGGAATACAAACTACTGGCTGTGGAATCGAAGGCCATGTATGGATTGCGCGTAGTGGAAGTGCTTCCAGTAGTGGTGTCAGCGAATGGATTGGTCTCCAAGGAATGGCAAGAGACCGCAAAGAAATTAAAACTAACCGAGAAGCGTCTGCGGACCATTCAGAAAGCTGTTTTATAGGGAACAGCATATATAGTTTGTAAATTAAGCTTGAACTCACTGATATCAAAACGAATTATCTTCTTGTTTTACTTTAAGTGCCATGGGCGCCACATTGTTGCCTTGGGTAAGTTTGAGAACCCGGCATCAGTATATATTTACATAATAATAATAATAATAATAATAATAATAATAATGTCTTTATTTAAGGAGAATGTATTGTAGTACACTCAAAATGTGAAAATCAGAGAGGGATGCCTAGAAATAGAGCAATTGTGTCACAGGCAGTGTCAAATGGATATTTCTGTCAGGTAAGATAAAACCTCTACCACCCCATCCACCCTGACGCCCATTCGCACCCTGACGGGAAGGCATCGGACTTATTTGCACCAATGGGAGGAAGTAGGGAAGACTTTCTTCCCTATTCCTTGGACCGTCCTGTACGCGATGTGCGGACCGTTACTTCTGTGATAATTAGGAGTAGTACAATGGCCCTTTTCGCAACAAGAGCTGATCATATTAAAACAATACAGACATACACTACGTGATCAAAAGTATCCGGACACGTGGCTGAAAATGACTTACCAAATCGTGGCGCACTTCATCGGTAATCACTAGTGTTGGTACACCCTTAGCCTTGACGACAGATTCCACTTTCGCAGGCATACTTTCAATCAGGTGCTGGAAGATTCCTTGGGGAATGGCAGCCCATTCTTCACGGAGGAGAGGTATCGATGTAGCTCGGTGAGGTCTTGCACGAAGTCGGCGTTCCAAAACATTCCGAAGGTGTTCGATAGGATTCAAGTGCGGGCCACTACATTACAGGGATGTCATTGTCGTGTAACCAGTCCGCCACAGGCCATGCAGTACGAGCAGGTGCTCGATCATGTTGAAAGATGCAATCGCCATCCCCGAATTGCTCTTCAACAGTGGGAAGCAAGAAGGTGTTTAAAACACCAACGTAGGACTGTGCCGTGATAATGCCACACAAAACAACAAGGGGTACAAGTCCCTTCCATGAAATAGCACACCATAACACCATTTTGGACTGTCCGTATACTTTTGATCATGTAGTATATTCAATGGGTCTCAAAATATATAACTTACGACTTAAATTATGTAATATTTTCCCGAATAGAGTGTGATAATCCAGCATAATTTCAAGGTAAAGAGGCACAGAAGGAAGCGAGGAAAGAGAGCTACTACCCCAGCTCACAAGTGAATACCATGGTTTATCATGGAATAACAGAAGACATTGCAAAAGAAAAACAAAGAAAACAGAGAAAGTAGTTTTTAAATGTTTATATTAATTTTTTAATAAAATTCAAAGTATGTATTTTCTTACAACAAATGTTTCTCTTGTTAGCATCGTTGTTAATTACCTACTTCAAGAACTACAATGCTTCCTCCGAACTTACAATAGTTTTCAAAAGATCGTTTTGTTCATAAAGCAATATAGGCGATCACGGCTGGAATCACAGTTCGAATTACCTCTCTGGCTGGACCGCCGTGGTCTAGAGGAAATCATATTCCCAGAAGTTTCGTCTGCATCTGCGGCAGACATCGTCACTGGCGTGGACGAAGCGCCCTTCCAGCCAGCTCGCTGGTGACTGACGAAGACGCCCGCTCAATGTGGACTCATTTGTGTTCTGAGGTGCTGGTGGGATTGCGCGTCAGTTGTTGCTCTATCCGCCTGACGCTAGGCGTGCTCACGTGACGGGCACCAAGTCATATGACTCACGTCCCGTGTTTGACTTTGCGACGTTTTTGGCAACGGACGGAGTGCGGGTATCTGATATGGTCGAACGCGCACCCTTAAAGTTGCCGCCGGAAGGTGGTCCCGGCGCCGCTCAAGAGAGGGCGCCGATTACCAACGCCGCAGCTCCGTCACGCTCGGCCAAGCCCCGGAGCCGGAGAACTCACCCTTATCGGGTAGCTGGCCGGCGGACCTTCAGCCCGGGCGGGCTATAAGAGCGGTGCCCGGCGAGTGGTAGGCAGTGAGAAGTGACTGCCTGAGCGTGTATAGTGACAAGTGAAGTGCATTACAGAACGGTTACGGACTCGGACTCTTCCTACGGCTAAACAGTGAACATAGAAAACGTCTAAGGAATATCTCACGGAATATTGTTCGACCTGGCTTGTATTAGTGAATCTCTTGTTGGCTTGCGGTAATAAAAAAGTTTTAGAAATCGCCGTTCCGTTTTTGGATATAACAGTATCCATACAGAGTGGATTTTTATGCTTCCTCTTTCCTCTCAAAATTCATATGATGCTTTTTAATTCCAATGGCCTATCGGCGTAGATGGGCATGGTAGTGTTCTGTACGAGATAAAATATCGACGTCTTCAAATTTGATGTCGTGTTCACGGCCGGAGAAACTGTGATCGGCCACAGCCAACTTTTCAGTGGGGCCACAAAGACAGTTTGGCCCTTTTGTGTTAGGGGAGACGGGTGTTAAAGCTCCGTTGAGTGGTCCCGATGTGAACTGTGCCGCAAAAGCAGGGAATCCTATAGACTCCTGCTGACGATAGTGCGGCGTCTCTTTTATCCTTAGCCTAACGAAACAAATTGCGCAGCTGTGATGTGGGCTTAAAAATGGTCTTAAGTCTTTAATTATAGTCGTCACTTACACGATAAGTAAACGCTTAAGAAGCTTAACGCTTAAGAAGCTTAAAACATTGTCCAAATAAGAGGAGCCTTATCATAGTTTCGTATTCATAGACCCCACTTATTCGAGAGTCACACTCAGGAAACAATATTTCTCTACATAATATTTGGCAACATTGCTTTATTGCTTACTAGATACGAATCTAAAAGGCCGTGCCAATCTTGTTTACAATTTTGGTGGTATTTTTAAGCGCGTGAATAGCAACTGGTTTCATCGAGACGTATCAACAGAAAACTAATTATAAATCTCGTTTCGTTGCTTCGATACGTTAAGTCCTGTGCAGGTAATTGCTTTTGGTAGAATTTTCCAGATTTTGCGTAATTAGAAAGAATAATTATTGGCGTACGAAAGTTGTACAACAAATAAAGAAAATTTTATGAACTTTTTAATATATCTTAAAACCACTTCAGATATTTCTGTAATGATTCTACAAACTGAGGGCTGATTTATTCTATGTAGATTCGCACATATCAACCGACAAAATAATAAATAAAAACACTTTTTTATATGATGCATTGTGAGTAAGTAACAGGGGCACTAATGTATACAATCGCATCCTTGTCAAAATGATATCTCTTCTTAAATTCTTGTTGACTATGCATTTCCAAAGGACTTTCCATATCTCTCAAATATCGTTTTGGTATAAAGTCTTCCATATTGATTTCAATAATTCCAAAAACTCATTAACAACTTTGATGTTATTCCACGTTGAAAAATAAGGGTCCACTTAAGGGTACTGATAAGCTCACTAATAAGAATAAGTGAATACTTAAGCAAACACTTATGTGATGACTATGAATTGAAAATGCAAATAAGTAAACACTTAGGTGTTCCTTGAAAACAAGTGTCAAGAATGAATAAGGCCCTAAATGAAAATTTTTTTTGCATTTCCCCATACGGTCCGTAATCGTATTCAAGTACGGTAGAATGATTTTCCGTGTTGGGGTGTTTTGCGTTCTAGCAAGGGCACTTCTTTATTAGGGTGAAGCGCTCTCTTGACTTCCGCAGAAGAGTATCCGTTGGCTTGTAGGACTCTGTCAAGGCAATTGAGTTCATGTATGGTTCCCATAATCAGGTCGTGCGATCGAATAGGGTTTTAACCATAGCTCTCTGCTGGATTGGGTGGTGGATTGACAGTTTGTTTAAATAGTCCGTGTGTGTTGGTTTTCAGTACACCTCGAGCCCAAGAGAGCCTTTTTGATGAGCAATACATCTAAAGATACAGTTTCAGTCCCGATATTTTTCAATAGTGAACTTAATGCGAGGGGGGATACTAAACAGATGTTTCAGGAATTTGTTGAGGGTATCTTCCCCGTGTATCCAGATGCGAAGGGAAAAGTAACTTATTTAATATGATTTCCTCTAGGCAATGGTCGACCACCCAAGAAGGTAGTACGATTACCTTGTTCGTAAATGTTTCAGGTGAGAGGAGAAAGTAGAAACGGCAAGAAGCTAGATGACCGCCCACGCAGCACGCTATCGCCTCGAGAATCCACTGAAAGATCGAGCAGGTTAACCAGCAGGTGATTTAAAATGTGTTACTATTCATAAACTGTAAGAGGAGTCATAAATATTCGATGGACTTGGTTCAACAAGTATTCATCATATGTTAGTACCAACACATCAAATATCCACGAAACCAATAAAGATGTCTTTACTACAATTTATTTTAAAATAGTTTTATTATTTTAAACATACCGCGCAAAACATGTCAATTTCATTAATTACGAGACACTGTAATAACTAGGTATTGGATTTTGATGACCTCAAATATTGCCAAAAATGATCAATAAAATACTATAAAAATGACTAAACACAAAGAAAAATAACGTAAAAAAATTGATCAAAAGTGGTTCAGATGAACAACTCTAGCTGTTGTATGTACTGTATTACTGATGTAATCTAGACTTTGTCCTTTTGTTCAAGGGCACTCAGATTGCAAACTTTGGGCTTGGACTGTTCTTTAAATGAGAGTCTCTGCTTTAATATGTAAAATCAGCCTAACTGACAATGGCACCGATAAACGTCACAGGAACCTTAGATTACTTAGTACTCACAACGGCTGACATTTCAATATACGAGCGAAGAAATCGAATAGGCTACTCAAGAATTCTGTGGTGAATATTTGTTGCAACTCGTAAATATTGTTTGAAACAAATACCATTAAAATGACATTAAAATCGATAAAATCAGCGAAAAATGCAAACAAAAGTAAAAGGTAAAAAATGAACCATTAGTCGATATCGACTAAAAATGCAAAAAAAAAAGACATAAAAATGGGTCATTTTGTTTCGTCATAACATAAAATGAATTTTGTGTTCTAAACGGCATTGTTCTAAAGTGTAAAGAAAAAAATGACATTTCATTAATATCCGCCTCTAGTAATAACTATCGTCCTCGTCTGTCCTCACTGACGTCTGTCCTCGTCTGTCCCGCAGGTTGTCCTTCCGCAAGTCCCAGACGAGGCCTTCTGGCTCCCGAGAGGACGGCGAGCGGCGGGGATCCGAAGGCGGCGAGGACGGGGCCGAGGGCGATGGCGACGACCAAGAGGGAGCCCGCAGGCGTGTGTCCTCGCACGCTGAGGATTCTCTGGTGCCCCGGGTAAACCCCACCCAAGCGAATATGCTGATATGCGCCGACCTTACACATATTGCACAGACAAGAATGGATAAAGTTTGGTGGTCACATAGATACCTGAAGAGGAATGAAGAGCTTGTTTCCAACGTGACATATCTCCATGTCGGTTTGTTGTCTAGTTTACGTATTAGAATAATCTTAAGATGAACCTTCAACATGCAGTCAAATTTTGAACTAAGAATGGAGTCTTGCCCATGTTAACGGTATCGGAAAACATTAAATCCTATCTTGAACTATTAGGATAAGTGAGTATGTTTTCTGTTGTGTTGAAATTAGAACTCACACAACTCGGTATAGAAACAGTTTTATTTGTACTAGGTTTGTACAACTTTGAAAAATCCGGGAGATGTACCAAAGGCTAATCTGTAATAGTTGCCGTCTACTCAGTAGATGACCAATGTGCACCGCAATACCTCAGGCCACCAGAGATATAGGAATTTCGTTGCACGATTTGTCAACAGTATATTCTTCAACTTTACGCTCACACCTCAGCCTTATCACACTCATTAGAAAACACTCTGCCTTCCCGGCTGTGACCTATCACACTACCTAGAAAGCCCTCTGCCTTCTCGGCTGTGGCGCCTCTCCTTTTTATATCCCTCTGAGCGGGGGTTCGCTGGCCAACGCGGTGTCGGCGGTGACTGAAGCGTGAAGACGATGCCTACGGTTTGGGCTCTAGATCAGCTGTGACGACCTCCTCAAACCCTCCTGTGGCGCGCTCTCTGTCCCCGCACTGTCACCCTGCTCCCTGCGAGACGGGTCGTTTAAAAGGTCCAGTGGGGGAACATTTTTGCTCCTGTTAAATTTTATTTCATGGTGTATTTCACTTTGAAAATAAGCTCTTCAAATCTACTGTAATGTGGTCTGGTCTGGTTGTAATGTGGGAGACGTAGATTTCTGTGCAGGAATTTGTTTCAAGTTCAATTTTTTCATGGCACTCAAGTTGATCTCCCAAGGCATGGTAGCGATTGAGGAAGTACAGCTGAGGGAGAGACGTATGGAGAGTATGGCACAAACAGTGAAAATGTGAAGTATGTCGGAGAGGAGTCCATTGCGCGGGTGATATATCAGTATCTACTGTACTGAATATTATAACCTGACACACTCGGTACTTTTGTCTTTGAAATCAGGAATAAGAACACATCAATTTATTTCTGTAATATCAAAGACATGCCCATTGAGCATAAAATTTACAACAGTCGTTGTAATTTGGTGGTAGATGGCGAAACAATTTTTCTGTACTCAATGCCACATATATGTGTACGTCTCACGTCATTCTTTATGCAGTAATCTGTACAGAACATTGTATAAGGTCGGCTTAAAAGAAAGTTCATCTTGGAATAACATCAGTGCAACACAACTGTACGAAAAAATCGGAGTTAAAATGGCTATTTTAAAAAGAAGTTATTAATTTTTTGGAAAGGAATATTCAATGACTACTCTCCGGTGCATAATCCTGGTTACTCAATGTAATCCTTTCTCGGCATGTACAATATTTTTTAAACAATCATCTTGTTCGTTGACGTTTCAGGTGAGAGAAGAAAGCAGAAGTAGCAAGAAACTAGGCGACCGCTCACGCAGCACACTAACGTCACGAGACTCCACTGAAGGATCGAACAGGCTAACCAGCAGGTGATTTAACATACACTATCTGATAAAAAGTATCCGGACACGTGGCTGAAAATGACCAGTTCGTGTCGCCCTCCATGGGTAATACTGGAGTTCAATAGGGAGTTGGCCTTGATGACAGCTTCCACACTCGCAGGCATACTTTCTATAAGGTGCTGGATGGTTTCTTGGGGGATAGCAGCCCATTCTTCACGGAGTGCTGCACTGAGGAGAGGTCTCGATGTAGGTCAGTGAGGTCTGGCACGAAGTCGGCGTTCCAAAACATTCCAAAGGCGTTCGATAGGATTCAAGTCAGAACTCTATGCATGCCAGTCCATTACAAGGATGTTATTGCTGTGTAACCCCTCCGCCACATGCCGTGCAGTATGAACAGGTGCTCGATCGTATTGAAAGATTAAATCACCATCCCCGAATTGCTCTTCAACAGTGGGAAGTAAGAAGGTTTTTTATACATCAGCGTAGGCCTGTGCCGTGATAGTGCCACACAAAACAAGAGGTGCAACCCCCCTCCATAAAAAAACACGACAATACCTTATCACCATTTTGGACTATCCGGATACTTTTTATCATATAGTGTATAAATTTGTGGGGTTACTTTGCATATCATTTTGGGTCAGTCTTAAAAATTCGAATGACTTGGTTCAACAAGTATCCGTCATATGTAAGTACTAACACGTCAAACACCCACAAACCCATAGAGATATCTTTACAACGATTTACCATTCGTTTAAATTTAAAAAAATGTTTGTATACCAGCATTGTAAATAACCTTTCCTGTAGCAAGAAATCGTAAAAGGGATTTTTACGGCACAAATGATGACGTATGAGCATTTTCGGCACGAATGATTGCGTCATCACACAATCCACCAATTACAGCAAGATAATCACTGGGAGGTAGCAGGAAAAGCCGATCAGCGCAACCATCTCGCACAGATGTCAAACATGAGAGACGACACAAGAAAGTTTTTTTGCAAAATTATGTTTAATTCTCTTATAAATTAAAGTGCTGTTATATAAAAAAATAGCGTGTGCAAATCGTTTATAATGCTGGTTTATAACATTCATACAAATTAAATAACACGCTCCCTAGTTTTTGAAAACATGTACTCATGCAATAAAGCCTAACATTATAAACTCATTGCATAAACTATTATTATTATTTAAAAAGAAACATGCCGATTATTATTATTTATGCTAGAAACATGCCGATCGTTGCCATTAGTTGAGAGACACAGAAAAACTTTCGCCCTCGTCTGTTCTCACTGAGTCGTCCTGCAGGTTGTCCTTCCGCAAGTCCCAGACGAGGCCTTTTGGCTCCCGAGAGGACGGAGAGCGGCGGGGATCCGAAGGCGGCGAGGACGGGGTTGAGGGCGAAGGCGACGACCAAGAGGGAGGCCGCAGGCGTCTGTCCTCGCACGCTGAGGATTCTCTGGTGCCCCGGGTAACCCCCACCCAAGCGAATGTACTGATATGCGCCGACCTTACACATATTTCACAGACGAGAATGTGGGTAAAGTTTGGTGGTCAAATAGATACCTGAAGAGGAATTAAAAGCTTGTTTCCAACGTGACATATTTCCAAGTCCGTTTGCTTACGAGTTTTACATATCAATATATTCCTAAGAGATTCCTCCTGTATGCTGCCAATTGTTTTTCTAAAAATTGTGTCCCGCCTATGTTAACCGGCAACTGAATTGCGTTGTTTGCGTTGTTTTGTTAAACTATATTGCTAAAAATACAATTCAGATATACACTGAATTAATAACTAATCTATCTTACATCCTTTCGAGCTATTCATCGGAAAATAACAAATTTAAACATCAAACAGTAATTGATTTTTCTGAATTCCTGAGTTACGATATGTATTCATCTTTGCCAGCGTAAACTCGAAACACTTCTCACACAAGATTATAACAAAATTGACAGACATAATTTTTTTTGCATGAGATTAGCGCCTAGTATTACCAAAAAAGGTAAAATTTACGAGTTTATGCTCACACAAAGATGACCAATGTGGGTATTGAATGGCATTTATTCGCTTCGGTACGTCGCACAATGGCTTTTAGGTCTCGTTTCTGTGGCCAATATGCAATTTTTCACCTCTCTTAAATGAATACTCTGGGCATATTGTGAAGTAGACACTTCAAAGTTATCTGTTTTGCACCCACTTTGTTGAGTGTTGGCCTCCCTGTAGCGAGGCACGTTTTGAAGTTGGTACTTCCCCGGTTGGTCTCTGCCCCGAAGTGAGAGCCGTACACCAAGGGGATATTTTAAAGTGTACTGTCTTTGCATGATTATTCTGTTTTCTTTGAAATTGGTCAATTTGTTATCCTCCGTGAATGTATTTTTCATTGCAATTAATTTTAATGCACTATTCAATTCACAGTTCCTAAAAATTGCCACTTTATTCATTGGTGTGAATTTTAGTTCTATAGACAATAATTTCAACATTTGAATTGACTTTTAAAAAATTGACAGGGTTTGACGGGCTTGAGACACGGCTTATTCTGTTAGTAAATTATTATTAATAATGTTCAAACAAGTTCCAGCTGCAAAAAATTGCAACTCTTGACAAATTATTGCTTTTTCTTTAGACATACATCGTTTTAGAAATGAAGACTTATTCGATTTGTGGCGAACAGTTCGTGATAGAAATACACAGATTACGCTTACTAACGATATATAATTGAGAATATTAAAAATAAAGCGAATTCATTGAATGTATAGAAAATGTGGTACAAAATGTGCCATTTATACCACCATTTTGAAAAAAGGTGGTATAAAGATAAACGTCAAGAATGTTTTCAGAAAAAAATTGGTTTGGCTCAGTCATCATTAAGATAAAATCAATGCTATCATTTTCAATATTTGATCAATATCATCGTCTGTTTTGTGAAATACCAATTAGGACAAAAAGGGGGAACATTTCCAGTGGTCACACGAAAAGGGTTTGGTTTAATTGTGCAAGTGGCAAGTATTGCAGCACATTATGAAAGGAAGCGAAAAAGCAGTTGATTTAGGTCAAGAAAAACGACAGGCAGAATAATTTGGAATTCATTTTCAATGAAGCAATCGACGCTTCACTGACAGTGATTTCTAACATTAATTTAGAAAATGTGATTAGACGCCAAAATAAGTTAAATAGTCCTTCCGATATAGCTATGCTGACAAAGAACAAAGAAAACGTTGCAGTCGCAGAGAAGTACTAGTAGTAAAACAAGAAAAGTGCAAAGATGGAGAAAATGATTTGAAGAATGATAAACACTTTGAAAGATAATTTAATTCCAGTATATTATTGGATGCAGTATAATTAGATAATAAATAGGAGGAGTCAGCTAGCATGTATTAATTCAACATTTTAGTTAAACAATATTTTGTGAATTTTGTACTTTTTCTGAATTTTTCAGAATTATGTGTGCGTAAATGCATGAGATGCAATAATACTTAATACATTCTTCACTATTTACAGTTATTAATTCTGGCCACAAAAATGGGTCTCGGAAATCATAGTGCGTCTTATGGAAAGGGACCTTACAAGGGAGTCTGCGAAAGAACTAATTCAATTACTAATTCATTACAACTCAATTAAAGCTAGCCTGTAACCCTGTCAGGTACCTATTAATATTCACAGGAAGTTATTTGAGTGAGATGATAATAATGTAAAGAACATTACCTTTAATTATTTTATATTCTCTATAAAATGAAGCAAAATATCGGTTAAATTAACTGAATCACATTATCTTACTCGTGTAATTACTTCGTTTGTTTAATGCTAAATTAAATAAGTCTCATATTTTTGAATTTGAATGTAATTGTCAAAAACGGTCATAAGTACATGTCGCGCACATTGTAAGATGTGAAGGAATATTTCTATTTATTACTCTGCGGCCGTACAACGATGGTCATAGTCTTCTGCTGATTGGCACGTGCTTGGGGATGGCGCTTTTGCAGGCGCTGTCGCAAAACAGCAAACATAAATTTCTATTGTACTTTATTTCTCAAAATTCTATCAGCGTTACATTACGAGACTCACACGACTTGTGTAAAATACTTAACAGAATACAATGATATTTTTTTCATATTTTTAAATTGTCGGGTTAAGAAAACAGTTTAAAAAATAAAGAGTAAAGTCAAAAATGGTTAGAAAGGTTCATGAATTCAATACATACATCAAATGAAAGAGCATCTTTTGTTCTTTAATGTTGGAAAAATATCACACTTTTGTCACAATTACAACACGACAAACTCAAGCGATGTTAGTGTTATTTCAAAAACACTGAAAATCAATAACGCCCAGTGGTGGCTGGTGCCCCAACAGATTGGATGTTGCACCTCCATCGACTGACGGAAAAGTAGTTCCAAAATTCAAAATAAGAAAATATAATATAAATGTAAGCAATTGATTTTAATTAAAACTAAGTTAAATAAAAACCTCTATTTAACCATTATTAACATAATTTTATTCGTCGTTACCGAGTCAGGTATATTATTCACCTCCGCGCACGTGGTTCTTGCTTTGATTTCCACTGAACACTAAGTTCGACTCCAGCACATCGCAACAAACACTATTGCTTCGAGGTGTTTGACACAAATAAAATAATATTATTTCGAAAATATCACGACTCTGGTATATTTTATAACAAAGATCCTTCCATACATACGCTCTCTACCAGCGCTCTCCGTGGTGTAAGCCTGCTGCATCTACCGGGAAAGGGACTTCCTTCCCGATCGGTCAAATTTACACAAAGAATTAATCAAGTGTACATTTTAAATCAGTAAATATACTATCAAATGAAACTAAAATCTTTAAACATAAAAATTAATGCATTAAATGCCGCCAACAATTGATTAAACTTGTGTACTTTCTATAACAAGCGAAATTAATAAAATTACATTGCAGCGAGCCAGACGAAGATAGAATTTTGGAATTCTCCTAAGCCTCCCTCCGTCAACACGCAGTGCTAGACGGCGCCACCTGTGTGGTTGCCCAACCACAAGTTGCCTATGTCAAATCGAAAGGCCAGGTACATGCAGTAAACCCAGTAATACAGCCGAGATTCAAGAGCGTGGTGCAATGCCTGGTAATGCACCAGGCACCGGAGAGAGCGACAGTTGAACTGTTTTCAAAACGATTTCATATACATAGATATTGCTGCAATATCTTGAATATTGAATATCATTAAAAGGACTCCTTTCTTTATACAGAAATCTGTACGTAAAAGTGTATAAGATCGGCTTTAGACAAAGTTCATACATACATTTATTTGATCTGCAATTGGGTATGACCCGGTGGCGTCAATTAACAACAACAACAACAATAATAATAATAATAATAATAATAATAATAATAATAATAATAATCATAATGAATGAGAATATAAGAAACATATTACCAATAATATTATTTAATCTCTATTATGATATATAACGATTATAAGTTGGCGATACTAAAAACCAATACATGCTACATAGATATTGGCTAAATTAGATTAGATTTTTAAAAAAAATTGATCGCATTCACTATACTTCAGTACACTACACTATACTGTTTTGCTCTGAATAACAGGGACCAGCACTTTGCAACAGCTAGTTTCTCATTTAACATCTATTACTCTCAGTTTGCTCTAATTTATGTCTAAACTTTCGAACTCTTAGAAGAAAGGCTTTGAAAGTTGATGCTGGTAAACTGTTCCAATCTCTAATTGCTCTGTTATAAAATGAAAATTTCCCAATCATCTTGCAATAAAATTAGTTCAAAACAATTGTTCAAAGAAAGTGGCATTAAAACTTACTATTTAAAAAAAAGTTTTATTTTTCTCGAAAGAAAAATTCAGTGTTGGTTACCAGCGGCATCCAGAGAAAACCAGGGGTCTGGGGCATTTGGTGAATAATATTTGGTGAATAATAATTTGGTGGTAAAAGTGCATACACTTTTTATTTATTTTGAATGAAAAAAAAGAAAATTGAGACTTATTAAGTAAGGGCCTGAGACAAGTTGCCCCACCTGCCCCCCCCTTCTGGACGCTCCTGTTGGTTACCTTCAGGTGCATATTCGTGTTTGTTGAATGCAATGCCCACTCACACTTTACAAAGGTTTTCAAACAATTCACTTATTCGTTGATGTTTCAGGTGAAAGTAGAAAGTAGAAGCGACAAGAAGCTAGGCGACCGCTCACGCAGCACGCTAGCGTCACGAGAATCTACTGAAAGATCGAGCAGGTTACCCAGCAGGTGATTTAAAATATGTGTTACTATTCATAAACTGTAAGGACAGTCATAAATATTCGAACGACTTGGTTCAACAAGTATTCATCATATGTTAGTATCCTGTCTTGTCCTGTCTTTGGGCTCGACAGCCCGCTAAGGGCCTTGGGGGACCACCGGTGGCCCAGCCTCTCGGCCATGGGATAAGGGGTTCGTGTGGATAGCCCGAAGATACCTCTCCACCATATGTACGGTATACCCAAAGGTGGGCTTTCTCATCGTCACACAGTCATAGATTCTGCAACATTTGTAAGGAAAGCGCACAGTTATAATTTTGCCCCGACCGGAAATCGAACCCGGCGTTGAGCCGTGGAAAGTGAGCACGTTAACTAACGAGCCACAGAGGGCTCGCGTGTTAGTATCAACAAATAAAATATCCACCAACACATACTCTTTACTGTATTTCACTAGTATTTTAAATTAAAAAACAGATTTTTATTATTAAAAAATATTTTCTCCACCAGTTATTATTATTACCATTTTATTATCACCCATTATTATCATTATTATTTTGTAAAAGCATTCAAAACTTTCCAAATATTGCCAATGAATGGTAGCCACAGTAAAAACTGCTATCACATGCAATGCGGCGGTCCCCTACCTATTCCCAGTCTGACTGAGTTGTCCTGCAGACCGTCCCTCCACACGTCCGAAGCGAGGCCTGTTGGATCCAAAGAAGAGGGCGAGCGACGGGGCTCCGAAGGCGGCGAGGATGGAGTCGAGGCCCAGCAAGCGGATGGCCGCAGGCGTCTGTCCTCGAAAGATGAGGATTCTCTTGTGCCCAGGGTAACCCCAAGTCAAAAGAATACACTGATAGGCCCTCCGTACATGTTCAGTATAGACGAGAATGTGGATAGTCTGATGGTCATGTAGATATCTGAAGAGAAATGAAGAGCTTGTTTCCAACGTGACATATCTCTATGTCCGTTTGTTTTCCAGTTTTGCATATCAAAACATTCTTAATATTCTGAACTTGTGTACTTTCAATAACAAGCAAAATTAATAAAATTACGTTGCAGCGAGCCAAACGAAGATAGAATTTTGCAATTCTCCTGAGTCTCCCTCCGTCTCCACGTAGTGCTTGATGGCGCCATTCTTAATATGTTTCACTATCATGTTGCCAAATTTTATGCTAAAACATTGCTTCTGTCCTATGTTCAACTGCATACAAAACGCGTTGTAACTTTTTGGCACTATATCGTAATTGTCACTTTAGAAATAAGCTATTCCAATCTGGTTGAAAATTGGGGATCATGAAGATTTCTGTACAGGATTAAGTTTGAATGACATGTAGACGTTTGAAAAGAAATCTGCATAAAGTTCAATTTTTCTTCGTAAGGCTCCCTCATATTGATAACAACGTGAACGAATGAGGAACTAAAGTTCACGGTGAGACATGGTAACAAAATCTCAAAAACAGAGGAAAGTGAGAAATTGTGTCGGAAAGGGGTTAAATGCACAAGTGTGATATCAGTGTCTACTTTAACCTTTATTATGGTCTGATGATTCAGGCTCTTGGTACTTTTGTTCTTTGAAATTGTGGATACGCACACATTAATTTATGATTGCAATATCAGAGAATTGCCGGTAGTGCATCAAATTTATAATCTTCAATGCAGTCTGGTGGTCGTATCTAGAAACAATTTTTGTACAGAATTCCTCATAGATGTGTATGATTCACGCCAATATTTATAGAAAAATCTGTAAACAAAAAGTGCACCTGGTCGACTTCAGGCAAACTTCATCCTGGAATAACATAAATGCAAGGCTATTGTAAAAAGAAATAAAAGTTAAAGCTCCAAATTTTTAAAAAAAATTCTTATTTTTGGAGAGGAAAATGAAGTATTAGTTATCCTCCTCTCCAATATTGCTTCAGTACAATATTGCTTGCTCAGTGCAACGATTTCTCAGGATGTACAGGGGTTTTTCTAACAATAATAATCTCCGTTGGTGTCTCAGGTGAAAGGAGAAAGTATAAATGGAAAGATGCTGGACGACCGCTCACGGAGCTCGCTGGCGCCACAGGAATCCTCTGAAAGATCGAGCTTGTTAAGCAGGTGATTAAAGTAGTTTATATAGGATTGTCGCAGGAGTAATCGTTTTATTTAGAGTGAGTAGTAAATAATCAAATACTTTGTTTCAACATGTAATTGTTTTTATGGGTAAATTACCTTGTGGTTCAATTTACTAGAATATTATCTCAGCAAACGAGAACTAGTTAATTTTAATTGCTACTTCACCATTCATTACTAGTAAGTTCATAATATAGTATTCCCAATACATGTTTGCCTAAATTATCTATGAAATTATTAATAATTTCCGAAAAGTTGACGCTATTTACTTGCGAAATGTTTATATTTGTATTTAGCTACTATACGTCCCTAAAGGGCAATGGGCCTCGGAGCCGTTAGATTTCGGGGTTCTTAGTCGGTCGCCCAACCAGGAACCCGCGATGCCTCGAATTAGCTAACTTTCGCAGCATCACGTAGTTGACGAATTCGGCCAGCGACGCCTGTTTCGCATCGGCCGATTTCACTGCAGTGCTTCCGACCTGCAGGTCCTACGATCGAGTCCCGACGCTGTCAGGATTTTCAACACTATCTACGAAAAAGGTCGAATTCAACCACTCTGGAGATGAATTCTTTCTCGAATATTTCTATATTATTTTTGGGGGTTAATTTTTGTGGCCCTATACGACTCCCATGTCTTGCTCGCGGTCGTGCCCTTTCAGTAGAACAATCCCAGCATTCGCCTAGATGATCGAGGGAAACCAAGAAAACTCCGACTAGGATGGCCTCCGCGGGGATTGAATCCGGATCTTCCGAATGCGAAGTCAGCGCTCTACACCCTGAACCACTTCGCTCGGTTTGCGAAACGTCATTATCTAAAATAAAATATTGAATAATCAGAGATAATCGACGTTTAATTGATTCATAATACGATAAAAATAATGGTCGATGTATGACGGAAATATACAATATGAACAAGTAGCTGCATTCATCACGAGTCAATATCAACACATGAAATACCCTCTTACGACTTATTTATACAGAAATTATCTGTCAATCATTTTGAAATTGCAAAAGTATTGCATACTTATAAAAAACCAAGATTTTTATTCGGCAAAACACTATTAGAGATAACACAGACTGAGAAAAACTAAAAAAGTAAATGTAAATATTGCAAAACAACGACTATAACAGTGAAAAAATAAAAATAAACACATTATTGCACTCAATTATTTTTAAAAGTGATAATTTACAATAAAAAATCATAAATACACAGCCAATGCGTGTATACGATCCTCCAGGTTGTCCCAGCGGACGAGCCAGACGCGGCCCTCTGACTCCAGAGAGGGCAGGGGCGTGGAGCGAGGCGAGGAGCCTGTCGCAGCCCGCTGGCGCGTGTCCTCGACCGCTGGGGAACCGCGCGAGCCAGGCCCGAGGGCGACGTGGGACCGCGTGGAGGCGAGTCTCTTGCTGAAATGCTCGGCTCTGTGTACCGTCAAACGTAGTAACATTGCCCACATGCGCTGATTTCTTATGCTTCGACGACAAACACTGTGCTGCGTACAAAAATAAAAAAAAGGAAAAGAGGCCCTGAATACCTAAATTATAACACATCTGAGACATATTGAAAAGGACAAAATTTTCCTGATGTCTGAAGAATGTCCACACTTTATCACCAACACAATATTCACCATTTTCGGTTGCGGTATAATCTTAGAAGATAGTCACAATTATTCAGAGACGTGTTTGGACGCTATGTTATAATATATCAAGCATGTTTTCTTGTCGGGTTCGAACTCGCGAGCTCCCCATCTTCCCCATTGCTCGAGCTATGGCTCGACCTTCACCTCGAAGGCTTGACCTTCACGCACATAGCTGCCAGTGTTACTCGATAATTCATCGTCCATGGAGAAAATTAATAACTTGCATGTGAGAATGACCCCTTCCTTGCACACACTCACACATACATACTCTACCACAAATATCGGGAGACCAGCCGGGAACATACAGCTTGTCCCGGCTTGGACAGGGGCAATGCTGGTGGCAGATCACCGCTTCCCGACATGTAGATCAACACTGGATCTCACCATTCAGTGTGGGGGAGGAACACCGCTACCTCCCAGGATAAAGCATTCACAACACTACAGGCAGTTGACGTGCCTGACAACGCCTGTTAATAAAGTGGTGCGTGTGTGTGTGTGTGTTCGCAGGTGGCCGGCGCGGCTGCGGGCGAGGAAGAGGGGCAGCCGGAGCGTCGCTCGCGCGAGTCTACGCTGCCGGAGGAGCCCCACCGCCCCACCCCACCCCCGCCGCCGTCCTCGCCACCGCTCTCCCCGCCGCCACCCCCGCGCACCGCCGTCCCGCCCACCCCGCCGCTCTCCCCACCTCCCCCGTCCGCACGCGGCTCCCCAGCCCCCTCTCACAGCTCCTCCCACGCCCCGCCGCCCCCGCCGGTCTCCCCCCCGTTCTCGCCGACTCCGTCTCGCACTTACCACATCCCACCGCCCCCGCCCCCGCCGCTTTCGCCCCCGCCCCGCGCGCGGGTCTCTCCCTTTCACTGGCATGGGGTGGCCCCGCCTCCCTCGCCGGCCTCGCCGGCCCCGCTCTCGCCCACGCCCTCCCGCGCCGCCCACGTCGCCCGCCACTTTGCGCCCTACGTCGTGTCGTCCCCTCACCCCACGCAGCCCGCTCAGCCTCCAGCCCCGCCTGCGTTCGCTTACCCGTTTGGGGCGGGCGGGGGCCGGGCGCGGCCGTGCGCGTGCCCGCCGGCGCGGCTGCCGCCGTGCGCCTGCCCGCGGCCGCGCCACCAGCGCCCTCCGCAGCCGCAGCCGCCGTCGCCAGGGCTGTTCGTGTCGCCGTGCGCCGGCGTGCAGCACCCCGTGCCGCTGCTCTACTTCCCCGTGTGCCCGGCCTACACGCAGGCGCGGCCGCGCGCCTCCACCAGCTCCAGCCGCTCCTCCAACGGTCGGTCATGCTCGGCGGTTCTTTTCTATTTATTATTATTATTATTATTATTATTATTATTATTATTATTATTATTATTATTATTATTATTATTATTATTATTATTATTATTATTATTATTATTATTATTATCATCTTACATTATTCACAGTATCTACTGGTCGGTATGTCAACCACAGACAGGAATGATAACCAGGTTGTGGTTGCTTGACTGAAGGTTCAGATGGCTTCTGACAACACGGCATGTATTCAAAATTACTGACTTTTGCATATTATATACATTCCTGGCATCCAAGTGAAGACACTCCAGTGCCCGAAATGTCATTTTCGGGATCACTCCTGTAGCTGATATTATTATAGGCACAGTTGTCACTTTACTGAAGTTCCACTGACTTGCGACTTCATGGGCGAGATCGGTATACTTCTGGATCTTCTCTTGATATTTTCCCGATATGTTGTGGGTATTGTGGCATATATCGATAAGGAAAACCTGCTGATGGTTTCTATCAATGTACGTTATATCGGGTCTATTGCCGCCGACATGTCTGTCAGTGATAATGGAGCGATCCCAGTAGAGTGTGTGCTCACTACTTTCAAGCACATTCTGAGGCACATATTTATAATACGGTACGGAAGTGGCGAGTAAGCCCGTTCTCAATGCCAATAATTAGTGGACCTGCTTCGCCACTTCATCATGCCTCTTTTTGTATTCCAACTGTGCGTGGCGGCTACATCCACTTGTCACGTGTTGGATAGTTTCGCTTGCAGCGTCACATCTTCTACACGAGTCGGAATGAATGGTAGAATCTCTCAGAATGTGTTTTCTGTAGTTCAATGTTGGTACCACTTGGTCTCCGTGCTGGAGCCATGCGTGCGACGCAGAGATGTCGACTTCTGGTTTACTCAGCTCATGAGGGTACCTTCCATGCAGTGCCTTCGCTTTCCACAAGGTTGTCTTCTCTTCCATTTCAATGATTGGTTGAACAGGCGGATCAAGCTTTTTCAAGTACAGAGGACTATAGTTGTTACCAACTGCGCTCACTGCTTGCTGAACTCTCCCACAATGTTCCAAGAAGTATCTTCTGAGTGAAGCAATTTGAGAGCTGAGTAGATTTATGAGATCTACAATACCTCGCCCTCCTTGCGACCTTGGAAGGGTAAAACGCTCAGTACTTGAATGGGGATGATGTTTTCGGTGTCGAGTCATAGCGGATCGAATTGTCCTCTGGAGGTTGTCGAGGTCGATATTGCTTCATTTAATAACGCCAAAGGAGTATATCAGCACTGGAATAACAAATGAATTGATGGCCTGCACAAGGTTTCTTGCAGAGAGTTGAGTTTTTAAGAGTCCATGCAATCGTTTACACACTTCAGTTGTTAGTATGTTCTTAGTAACAGTGTGTTTGATTCGGAGTGACTGTTGGAAACCCAAGTATTTGTAAGTTTCATGGGGTTCCATGAAGGTAATCATTGGTTCATTATCAGTTTCCAAATTTATAACTTGCATATGACCCCGAATGATATTCACTCTCCTGCACTTATCCAAACCGAATTTCATCTTGATGTCGTCAGTGAACTTCTCCGTCACGTTTATTAGTTGCCGCATATGACTCTCAGTGTCTGCATAGAGCTTCAGGTCATCCATGTAAAGAAGATGTGAGACCCGGAGAAGAGTTGAGTTCCCCTTTTTAAGAGCGATTCCATAATTGGATGAATTAAGTAGATTAGACAGGGGATTCAAGGCTAAGCAAAACAATAAAGGGCTTAAAGAGTCATCCTGGAAAATCCCTCGGCGGATGTGTATAGTATCTGTGTGGACGGATTGTTTTCCATTAGAGAGATACAGTTTTGTATTCCATCGACTCATCGCGGTTTTCAGGAAGTTTTGGATTATTATTATTATTATTATTATTATTATTATTATTATTATTTTGTTTCGCGAATTGTCCATATGGAGCCATGCGATACGTGCACCCTACCGGGCCTCATGTTTATCAGAGTAGGTGCACGTCACTTTTGTATTGGGGGGATCAGCATTTTTTAATACTGATTCCATTTTTACACCCCAAGGTCGTAAGTCATGGGGGATGGAGTGAAATGATGATGATGAAATGACGAAATATACACATACAAACATACAGAGATACGCTTATTACTGTTATTGGTATTATTATTATTATTATTATTATTATTATTATTATTATTATTAGAATTGAAGTGATAGGGTGATGATGAGATGTGAAAGAACTAGGATGATGGTGGAAGGTGGGGTAGTAGGAGGCGAGAGGTGATCCTGGGAGTTTTGAACCATACCAGCATTCGACTTACGACAGAGAGGAACCTCGAAAAACCCAGTCAGGATGGTCGGCCCGTTGATCGAGCTCGGACCTCTCAATTGCGAATCCAGCGCGCTAAGCACTGAGCCATGACGCTCGGCATTATTATTATTATTATTATTATTATTATTATTATTATTATTATTATTATTATTATTATTATTATTATTACGTCTCCTATATAATTTCATTAGTAGACATACCTTTTGCGCTTCTCACACGGAACCAATATTGACAACTGAGGTCTCTAATGAAAGATAATTTCACGGAGACGTGCCGAATTGCACTTT
Source organism: Gryllus longicercus (assembly GCA_038098605.1). NCBI lineage: Eukaryota > Metazoa > Arthropoda > Insecta > Orthoptera > Gryllidae > Gryllus > Gryllus longicercus. The sequence continues at coordinate 278,293 of JAZDUA010000568.1, read as the reverse complement.
TACTTTCAAAATATGAAGGATTTGTTCAAAAAACGCATGTAAATATTCATGTCTAATGCATCCCACAGCACTCAGACAGATATATCGATAAATAACTCCTAAACGAAGCGTTCTAGGGCTTTAAATTAAAATTTTGAGACCAAAAACTTCAAAGAAACGTTCCGCACACCGCTATCTACAGGGACCTATGAGTTATTCTACGAGATATTCTTGCACATTCTATTTAATTTTTGCTGGTTGGGCACTTATCGATACTACCAATGCCACCTAGATTTCAACCCTTGGTGATGGTGGCCATCTTCGTGACGTCACGCTTCAAGGGTTAGATTCGTCTGTATTATACTATTTAATCTGTGTACACTGTGGTTTGAGCAGACTGACTGAATTATTAATTCAAGATTCGTTTGCCCAACAACTACAAGTATTATTAATAGTATATGATGGAGAGAGAGAGAGAGAGAGAGAGAGAGAGAGAGAGAGAGAGAGAGAGAGAGAGAGAGAGAGAGAGAGAGAGAGAGAGAGAGAGATATCGTTCTCATTTGCCTGAGCCTTGTATTACCATGTATTTTCTTGCCATGCCAGCGTCCACGTCGGAGGGCGAGGAGCGGACGAGGGCGGCGGCGGCGGAGAGAGGGCGTGGGCGGCGGCCGCGCAGCAGGCGCGAGCTGTGGGAGGGGAGGGGCCTCATCCACGACGCGGCCACCAGCCCCTGGCGCGAGCTGCCCCCTCCGCACGACACGCGCGCAGGTACGAGTACACGCGCACCGTCAGCGTAGGTTAGGCTCGGTTGTATAGCGTAAACGGAAATCTACCTCTTTAACTGCGGAGGGGTTGACTTTAGTTGCGGAGGTATTGACACGCGGGAAATTTCCGTGTCTCGACGTGTTAATGCGCGCAGTCTTGGCGCATTGGCCTCAGGACGTGTTAATGCGCCTCTTGACGTCAATGGCCTCATGACGTGTAAACGCGAGAGGCTATTCTCCTCATAATGCCTTTCGCGAAAGCGAGTTGATTTCTCAGATAGTTTTAACAATGACCTTTTTTAGTAATGTAGCGGTAATTTTTGAGTAATTACATTAAAAGAAGGAAAAGTTTCGGTACGCCGAGCATTCCCTCTGGTTTTACGATTAAATTGTTTTTGCGAGCAAAATTCGGGGGGGGGGGGGAGTTGCAAGTAAGATTTACGGGAAAATAGCGTTGAAATCAGGGCGTTGATCAAAACGTATGGTGCACGGATACATAAATGGTAAAGATCAATCGGTTTTTGCTGATTGAACGATAATTATGTTTGCTATTCCAGATCTGGTTCATTCTGCGGTAGCAGATGCCCAGGATACCTCTCATACTCATCCCTTAGACGACGGGGATGCGGTAGAGGGAGAAAGGTACGACAGAGCGCCTGCAAGGGTCACTGCAGGGGATGCGAGGAAAAATACGCTATACATAGGGTAATACATTTAGGTAAGAAAAGTAATTTTCTTTACCTGAGACTTTTTAGTAATGTATTATATCCTAGAGTCGTAACTGGCATTAGGGCAGGATGTGTGGTGGGGCTGTTAGCTTTAGGCTTCACTTGTAGCGTGATTTTCTGTCTGTGTTTCTACTTTTACACTGGCTGACTTTCAGGTCTAAAGAGACCAGTATTCATTGAAGGTTAAGTATCACTAGTATCCTCATTAAAATCAGAGTTGAATTCAGAGATACTCAATAAATAGAGAGTAAATTGGTTGAAAAATCTTGACTGACAAGAGAATTGCTGTATTTCAAAAAAAACTTCTCAACTACAGACCTTAAGGAAGAAGAAATGTGGGTCGCCCAAGGAAACGCTGGTGTTATAAATTTGAAATCCAGTATTTAAGTACTTGAGGTCGGACAAACCTTTATATTTAATCCCTGAAGTTGAAAGTTTTCAAGGTCTTCTTGCTTCTCATCCTCGCGGCATCTATTCTCCCCGGTTTTCTGCGCATCACTAGTGAATAGTGTGGCTTCCAAAGAGGGGAAGCGATCCATCTAAATGAAGGATTCGAGTATAAACAACCCATATGCAATCTCTTTCGAGATAGAAGCAGTTGTCGAGGAGATTTAAGAGGAGTTACATGAAACCATCTATGAGACATTAATGAAACTATTTAACATCACCCAGCGTGAATAATATATGCTTGGAGTAAAAACTTACATCAAATACTACGAGTTTAAGGATTTATAAATTTTACGTACGATCTCTTCAAACGCAAACGACCGGGTAAACGAAGGAAAACGTGTAGGAATAGATACATTATGGCGGACATAGCAACACGTTTTATTCATAGACTCAAAAGGGTTCTCTCAAGTCTGCACGAAGCATCAACGGTACTCGAATCAAATGAGATTGGTTTGTAACAAAATGGTTTTATAAACTCAAATTACTTCACATTGACGAGTCTCATTGAGACCTGTGTGTTTTTGCGAATTATCCCAAGCACGTCTTTTGCGCTTACAGTCAGGAGTAAGCATGAGTTCTGGGCAGCGCTATAAAAAAAGTGCGCATAGTTTTGCTTTGTGTCTCCTTCACCATTTTGTAAGAACTGTACGAGATTGGCAGGATTACGGCAAGAAGAGTGTAGTTACTTTCAGCTGCCTCCAGAAGAAACATCGATTGGATGAGGTGGCTCAGGGCATCAACTGACGTCACTGCAATAGATATTGCACAAAATCTATGTTGGTTTCCGATCGAGTTGCGAATGTGTTGTTTGAAACATAAGCAAGCATGATGTTGATACTTCTGCTTTGCGAACATCCGCGCATCCACGACTCTTCAGGTCTTTGTTTCCAAGGAGTAGAGGAGGAGAAGTTTGACAATTCATGGCAAATATATGACGATAAAAGCGTAGTAGCATTTCACTGCTTTGTAAGAAACTCTTGTTCGTAACATATATTGCAAATATATATATATATATATATATATATATATATATATATATATATATATATATATATAAAATTAAAACATGTAATTGCAAGAAAATGTGTTCCTTATTCAAAAACCTTTATCCCCAATCGTTGCTCTCTTCGTTTTTAGAGTACAGCAAATTAAAGGTGTGAACGTAATGTATGGACTTATGGCCAGGAGCTTCAGTGCCATAAACTTGAGCCCTGGTTTCCTCCGTCTAACTAAACCGTACTAAGCGTAGATGACAGTAAACTGTCTCGACATGATCAAAATGGGCTGCGAGCCACATCGAAGAGATGGATATGGAGAACCACGGATGTGTTCCACTGTGGTAGCACATGGAGGTAAATAGCCAGGGTGAGCGGCGTCTAGGAGCACCTAAAGGAACCACATGTAACATTGGATTGAATGGACAATTAGGTATCGTTTTAAACGGCCTTTTTTTAAATATTTTTTCTATACAGAAAATGTATGGAAAAATGAATTTATTTCGTTTCGGTGTCGGATTTGGATGAACGAAACCGAACATTTTACATGGTAATTTCGTTTTCTGCACGCAATTGTGATGAAAGTATGTCCTCTGGGCGACGCAAATGGCGCTGAAGATCAAAGAGTTGAACATGGTAAAACATTAACTTATGCTGAGCACAGAATGGGGCATTAGCACACAGTTACACAAGTTTTTTCTCACTACCTACTAGAACGCCCGTGGTACTGTACAATAGTTATTTACGATTATTTACGATATTTACGATACGTGTCGTAGAGTATCTTGATTTCAATTCGAGATTGCAAAATTGTCAAACAAGGTCGTTAGGCCGAGTTTGGTTAACAATTGAATATTGAAATCAAATGTTGCAACTCGAATATCGTACAACGTTTTATCCACTTTGTAAAAATCTATTAGATTAATGTGAAATTTCGTTCTTCGCCTTCATTTAGTAGTCACATTTTTTTCTCTCCTGCAAGTGGCGACACTGTTCTCTACAAGGAGAACAATCGAAACACACTTGGAGTATACTTTTTACATAAGTGAATAGAGTTCTGATTCGGAAATAGAAATAGAAGATATACAAACATTGTTAGCCAACAAATCAAGAAAGAAATATCAACGTATTTAATTTTTAAATATTGGTGTGAAAAAAGCACGTTCATTCCATATCGGAAAAAAATTGATTACTAACTTTTCTAGCAAGTCAGAGAAGGAGAAACCAAGTAGTCTTTGAATCCACTATTCTATGTTAAAGAGTGCAATATCACTTAATGACAATATATCAGTAAGTTTTCTCAGTTATTAGCGTTTGAAAGAGAAAACCTGTAGGAAACAAGACAAAGATTTCCAAAATATTGCCAAAAGAAGAGTGGCCAAGTATGCCGTTACATTATCCTAGCGTCGTACCACACTAGAGCGGTAAAGTATTTCTTTATGAAACTGATTATAATTGCATGTTTGACTTTAACCTAACCAAAGTGGATAAAAGGAATAAATCACGCATACCAAACCAGAAAAGTTCCTAAAAGTGACGCCAGAAACGCGGTAGAGAAACTGGATCAAATCTGTACCAAAAAATGAAACATGCGTCATTTTTTCGTACAAATTACGTCCAGTCTTGTCCGTCACTTTTCTGCACCGACAAAAATGGTGAAAAAATGACCGTACACAACGGGCTTAACAAGTTATCAAAGCATGTTTTGTGCAAATTAAGAACGCAAGTACCTTCTTTTCTTCCACAGGGCTTCGGAAGTCGGCCCCCAGAAGTTGGCAACTCCATGGGAAACGGAGTTTTCGTGCAACAGTCCTGAATGCCCGTTTTCTCGGGCGCACACCCCAGCGAGGAAGAGCGCGGAGGGTGATCGGATGGGACCCGTCTATGGAGAGCGCATTTGCAGGTACGGGCACCGGCACACAATCCCAGACAGCCCCCCAGACGACGGGTCGAGAGTCACTGCGGACTCTCGTGTCTCGGAGTCACAACGCGATTGGCGAGACGAAACAAAGACTGCTAGCTACATCTCTCTGACGCGGGCTGGCAGAGAGGTTACAGCGGACGCTTGCGTGGATCCCACATGTGGACGCTTCCCGCAGCCAACAGAATCGTCGAATGCGCGCCACGTGTCGTCGACTGCCGAAGTGGCGTTTCATGACGCGGGAACGTCACGTGACTGGCAGGAAGCCACGTCGCACCCTCCCCATGCCACCAGCAAGCCCGGAGATTGGCAAGGCAGAGGAGACGAGTGTGTAAACCCTGCTTGTGGAGATTTTCACACCAACAACAAACAGCAACCTGGACAAACACCTACGAATCACGGTTTTTCGAAGGAACCTCGGGTCCAACAACAGTGGAACTGGCAGTGCACCCCACCAAATGAATGCTGTTGTTCTACGACGTGCGGAACTGGCAGGAGGTACGGTCAACCGCAACCTCAAAGCCCTTTGCAGGTGCATCCGGAGCCACGGAACGTCCACATGGAACATGCGGCGTCAGATGAACAAGCAACTTCTGTTCCTTGGAAAGAGAAAGCGCACCACTACTGGCAAGCAGCCAATCAGCTTCAAGCGATCACGAGGCAGCGAGACCAAGCCGATCGCGTTCAAACCAGCACTGGAGACTATGCAAACGAACCACGCCTATCACAGGTCGCACCGCCGCCTGCGCAAAGAATAACCACTGCGGAGCGATCCTTTCCAAAGATGACCCAAAGCCAGCCGCCAGAGTACAGTTTTGGGTCTCAAGAAACAGACTCGACCTATTCGAGAAGCTGTATTTGCGAAAGACTTGAAGACCAGAGCAAGGACACTGGTTATACGCACGCACAATCAACGTGGTTAGCGGGATCTAAATCAAAGTATTGCCCAGGTCCATGTGTTACTAAATCCCAAGGTTCGTCATCTGTCGAATTTAAAAATCAGAACCAATCTGTGGAACCTCGAAGTCATGTGGATTCTTCGGATTCGCGTGCAAAATCTGATGATGCGTGCAAGGCTTGCTGCATGCAATGGCAGGATCGATCTCCACAAATTGTCTGTAACAGACAGCAGTGTCCTAAAATCAGCAAGACCCCTCTGTTACACAAAATATCGGAGCATTTTATGGACGCTGGAGTGCTCGCAGACAAAAGATGAATACGTTTCCAAACACGTACATTAAAGATTAATTTAACAAATCAGCATCGAAAATTGTTCCTTCGTGTACGATTGATATACATTCTTCAAATTTGAATATTAAATTTCAAATATTCAGTTCTTTCTCATTTTCGTCATATGGTAAAAATGTTGCAGTTTCTTACGTGCTCAATATACACTGTATGTCTTAAGTGCATAGAAAATAAAATGAAATAGTATTAAATAATGAAAAATAAAATTTGAAAATATATCAATTCAATTTCTTTCTTAATAAACAGGTTATATGTTAGCTTGAAGTAACATTTATAATAAAAGCACACTTGTGTAATATTTTAATTTCTTCCACAAGAAACCAATCAAAAGATTAGATGAATTTGTTAAATAATTTAAAAACATCATTACAGGTAATTTTCATCCATGCTGAAACAGATAATTTCAAAAAACCATACTGAACTCAAATCAGGTGTCATAATTTTAAATCAAGATAGTGACTATTTGTAATTGGTGAATTTTATGAACATTATTTCTTAATGAATGTGGGAGCTAAAGCATAAACTGAACCATTTTCAAGAATTCTTAACAAGGTAACGAATTCTGTTGACTCGGTTATTCACAATTATTCGATTAATGATCTTTTTTTCCTTCTGAAAGAACATTAGAATACTACGGAAAATACTGTATGGCGTATTTTTAGGGGGAGATTACAAAAGATTGTTGAATTATCTACATAGTCTTCAATACATTTATTACATCTTCAATACATTTATTACAGCATCTTTTAAAAATATTGCGAGGTCTGAGCTATCAGATTTTGAAAGTCATCACGACTCTTCTGAACAACTTTTCCACTTCATGAGTACATCTAAACTATATTGGAAGCAAGACGAGGAATGGAGATTTTACAAGCGTCTGGGCATTAGTTACTGTGCTTCTAGTCTGAGCTATCGTTTAGCAATACTAGCTTCAACACTTCCAATACTTCATTGCATTTTCGTTTCAGATTATTATCGTGCCTGGTCATGGTTTTGTTGGTAACTAAGAGAATAATAATTTAATTTCTAATTTCTAGAATAACTAAGAGAATTTCCAATTGTAATTATCAATAACAAATGCTTAAAACTATTGCGTTAGAATTAACTCTAGCAATGAAAAATGAAGTAACTATGAAATCAATTAAAAATACTTTTATTTTTTAAATTAAATGAAAGAATCAATTAATTAAAAATTGAAAAGAACACCCATTCTATGATTTGTCAAACCTATTGTAACAAACAATACTGACGATGGAATATCTCTCTGCATTTCGCGTCTTTCTCGGCCGTGCCGCTAATGCCGCATGATCGCGATCATATCAAGCAGCGCGATGTGTCCACGGACACGACCGAGAAAGACGCAAAATGCCGTGAGATACTATTTCATCGAGAAGACAGTCCCCGACACGCCACGTTACAAAAACCCAAGTATACGCTTCCGATTGATTTGATTAGTTCATGCTTCCCGGCGCGTCAACGGCTGTGGTACTCCGGTATGTGTAGTGCATATTTTTATCACGAATGTGGCGGTTTTCTTCCTCCGCTTGGTGTGACACGGCAGCGACCTGCAGGTCGGCTTGCGGTTTTCCCATCAAGATGCCTGCAGGCACTCCCAGCGAGGCACCGCCCCGACCGGGACTAACTCAATGCTCCCGATATTGATGGTAGTTTAAAGCGTGCATGTAAATAATGTGTGGGGTTAGGACAAGGAAGAGAAAGGAAAGATCGCGCGCCGTGCGTGGCCCGATTGTTAGGGCACTGCTTCGACATTCGCCCGGTGTTCATGGGAGAAAACTACCGATCAGAGCAGCCAGCCGCTAGAATTCTCCTTCAGGCAGCGGTGCGACTCGTCTCAGCCATGGAGCTAGTGCCGATAATCCTGCTGCAGTCGAAGCACAAACCCTTGGTCTTCCCGGTCAGAGGCACTGACGTCCCATCAGTTGATCCCTTGAGCCGGTTTAGCTTCCGAGGTCGGCAGATTTGATATCCCTATACTTTTCTTCTCGTGGGAGAGGCATCTCAATTACCACGAACGGTCGACACTTCGAGTTTTTGTTGTTAACCTGCCAATGAAGAACAATCAATATTGTACACACCGGTGAGTAGATCGCGGAATGGTTCATGGACTTTCCAAGCACCAGTGAAGGTTATAATAAGTACCTACCAATCAGACGCGTTATTAGGAATATCACATGTGGAACTGTTAAATTAAATTTCCCACATATTCATTGTCGAAAGGTGATCAATGTGCCAATCAAACGTGATAGTGAATAATGTCTCGAAAGTAAGTGGTGTTCTTAGAGCAAGAGAAATGTCGTGCTATTAATTTTAAACGAGTTAATTTCAAAAACTGAAGCATTTTTTATATAATATTTTACATGCAAGAGGATAAAAGATCGATGATGTACGGGGAGGGCTACCCTGGCTAGACATTTATGAAAAGCAATACTTAAAAATGTTATATTTACCTGCGTGTATAGTATGCGCCATTCTATTACTCTGAATATTTACATAATTTGGTATACACAGTATAATCCAGTTTTTAAACAATGTTTATTTACAACATCCTCCTTTACTAGACATCCAAGATGCAAAGATGAGATGGTGTGTTAATTCAGAGAGCCTAATGATGTTTTGGTACCAAAGCTTTTGCCAGGTTTTGCAGGCTTGAAGTCAGTGGCGGACCCGCAAGGCCTGCAATGCGGGCGGGCCCACATCACAGAGTACCTACTTTTAGGCTGAAGATTTTGCGATTAAAAGAAATATTAATTACTTGATACTTTTCTGATAGATGATACAATAAAATATTAAAAACAGGATCTTCCAGAAGAACAATTTTTTCCGCTTCGGTAGCTTATGCAACCGTTCCTAAATCAGTAACGGTAAGCAATTTACTTGGGTTTTATAACTGACTTAATTTCATAAAATGAAATATAGGAAGACTTTTCCACTATTGGTTATTACTCACAACCTTATGAAATCGAGTTTAAAAAAATGTTTGTATCATATAAGGTACTAACACTACATGTGTTTGGTACACACTTTTAAAATGGGGATCCCGCACTCATTTCGTTACTTTACAGCTTTAGATCACGTTTTTTTGGAAATGTGACTCGCTCTAGGTTCTATGTAATTTTACGTAATTTCTACATGAAATTTAACTCAATGAACACTCACAGTTGTATCACACTATTAGAGGGTTTACATGGCGTAGTCGTAACACATTTTTGGCAATTATACTAATACATAGCACGATTGTGTATAAGAAATGGAGTAAATAATTATAAACTATGTGTATTTAACATGTTTTTTATTTATTTATTTATTTATTTATGTCAAAACATTTGTGTGTGACGTGCTATGAGGAGAAGTTAATTTGAAGTTACATTTATTAAATTAATTTGTTTAATTAAAGAAGAGTGTAATTAAATGAAAATATGACAATTCACGAAAAATAGCAGTAATCCTAACACTCCCACTCTAAAAGACCCCTGCCAAATTTTGTAGTAGTATGAATTATGGTTGATTATTTAAAGGGAACGTCTCGTTTCTTTTTTGACGGCGTTCGCAAGAAGGTAGATTTTATTTTTTGTTAATATTTTTTTAAGGAAAGGTGATATAGATTTGATTTCTTCACTAATCATTTATAAATAAAAAGCGACAAATTTAGAGTAGTTTTGTGTATATACGAGTATTTGCATTATTAAAGGATTTAGAGGTGCGTAAGTGCGTAACTTCCAATTGAAGTTAGCATGATCACTAATTTTTGTGAGAAAATTACACGCAGCAAATTTGTTTTCACATCTCAAAAAAGAAAAAAAGAGCGGCAAACTACGGACTATGCAGTTTTTTGATTGGATGAAATAGTCCTGCTGACTTTCAGAGCGTCGGCAACTCGCCGTCGTAACTCCACCCTACGACCTATCAGGGAGAGTTGTTGCGCTGAGGCGTCTCACCTGTGGAACAGAGTTCTTTTACAGCGTCAATGATTCGTGGCCGTCGCTGTAACTTGTCCTTAAGACGACCGAGAAGAGCTGAAAATGTGTATGGGTGGAATAACTGAGTATTCGTAATGTTTCATACGAAATAATTTTGTACACTGGGAACATTTCGAGGAAGAGGAATATTTTACCAAAACCACAACATATTAATTTTGGCAAAAGGAATCAAATAAGTCGAAATACAGATGTAAAACTCTCTTCACATATATTTAAAATTTCATTTATTATATCTAAGTAAACAAAAATATCTGGGTTCGCAAGACTCCGTTTTTGAAATGTAGATAGTACCGATTACCACGTTTGTGTACGCCAAACGCAAAACCAAATTGGTTTCGGTATATCACATTCCATACTTTGAAATATTGGTTTTATATACTATACCAACTACCATGTTACCATACGCTGAAACCTACTTGGTTTGGGTATATAACAATTAATTTTTGAAATATTGGTATCACAGATCACCAGATTTGTGAACCCCAAATGCCTAGAAAACTTGGCTTGTGTATATTATATTCCATTTTGTGAAATATCTGTTATTTATTATACCTATTACCAAGTCAGTGTACGCCAAACGTAAAAATAAACCTGGTTTGGGTATAGAACATTTTTTTGAAATATTGGTATCACAGATTACCAAGTTTGTGTACCCCAAACGCAAAGACAAACCTGGCTACATTAATGTTTTTAAAATATCGGCTCCACCGACTACCAGATTTGATGGTAGGCCAGGAGCTGAAAAATTCGGGAGAGATAGTCATCGAATCGAGAGGGGGACGAGGGGAGGGGGACGAGAGGGGAGGGGGACGAGAGGGGAGGGGGACGAGGGGAGGGGGACGAGAGGGGAGGGGGACGAGAGGGGAGGGGGACGAGAGGGGAGGGGGACGAGAGGGGAGAGGGACGAGACGGGAGGGGGACGAGAGGGGAGGGGGACAAGAGGGGGGGCGAGAGGGGAGAGGGACGAGAGGAGTGGGACGACAGGGTGGGGGAGGAGAGGGTGGGGGACGAGAGGGGAGGGGGACGAGAGGGGAGAGGGACGAGAGGAGGGGGATGAGAGGGTGGGGGAGGAGAGGGGAGGGGAGGAGAGGGGAGGGGAGGAGAGGGGAGGGGGAGGAGAGGGGAGGGGGACGAGAGGGGAGATTGGCGACCGGGATGAGGATCGAGCGGAGGGGGGAACGACTGGAGGCGGTGTTCAGAAAGGATGGCACGGATGAGGGAAGAGAATGGTGGGCGTAAGGACAGAGAGCATAAGAGATCAAAGTGGAGCGGAACGGACCGGAGTGGGGTTGTATTTTCATTTTACTAAACAGAGTCCAAACCTTCTCGTGTGGTAGTAGATCATAAAAGTAACCCTGAACACATTTCGGAGGTGTACTTTTTGAAATTCGCATAGTTAATACTAAGGATTTCCCACGAGACCCGTGAGTTTGACTAGGTCAGTCACTGTCCTCGTCCGCCTGGCCTTTCTCCTTCCCCTCCGCCGCCGGCGGCGGCGGCGGCGGCGCCGCGTGGTGCGCCTGGAAGTGGCGCGCGAGGGAGACCTTGGCGGCGAACTTCTCGTCGCACGCCGCGCACGCGAAGGGCTTCTCGCCCGAGTGCTTGCGCATGTGGTAGTCGTACTGGCTCTTGCACGTGAAGCCCTTGTTGCACAGCGTGCAGCCGTACACGTAGTCTCCTCTGTGCGCGCGCATGTGCGTGGCCAGGGAGTGCCTGTTGGCGAAGTGCTTGCCGCACGTGTCGCACTTCTGCCGCTGGTCCGTGTGCGTGAGCGCGTGCGTGCGCAGGTACGACACGTGGCCGAAGCGCTTGCCGCACGTCAGGCACTCGTAGGGCCGCTCGGCGGCGGCACGCGAGTGCACGCGCGCGCGGTGCAGGTTGAGCGTGGAGCGCCCGGCGAAGCGCTTGCCGCACGCCTCGCACTCGAGCGGCTGCTTCACGGGCGGCTGCTCGCCCGCGTGCACGCGCGAGTGCTCCACCAGGTGCTTGAAGGAGTCGCACGGGCTGTGGCACGCCTTGCACACCCACACGCTGCCCGCGCTCCCTCCACCCGGCGCCGGACGCTGCCCGCCTGCAAACAACCAGAGGCCAGTGATCTCGCTGTCACTCTTCCTCTCCTGGCTGCTTCGGAGAGTTACAAACGTCTAGGGTCGAAGATAGCTTTTGCCAACATATAATAGTAATGTACAACATATAATATTCTTCGACGAGCGTCGAATGATAACTATTATTCACGAGTGTCGGAATTTCTACGAGTGAATAATAGCCATTCTACGCTGGTAAAATACTATACTTTCCCTACAACTTTCAAATTTGCTGTTTTAAAACCTACTAAACGGGCGCCTTAACCTTACAGTACGGCTACAAAACACCCAATGTTCTCTGACGTTAACAAACACTGTTTGCGAGATTCAATAGGTACACAAAATATTAGTCAGAACGTGTCCCTCACATCATCAAGGCAGTTGTCTCTGAGGAGCAAAGAATTCTCATTTCATAGTCAGTGACAAAAGTGATCGTTGATGATACTCTAGAACATTTATTCCGCGACATCTGTATACGCAGACAAAAAGGACATACACACGCCTCAACAGATGAGTGACGTAACTTTAGCACATTTTGTAATTTTTGAACGGTTGATATTGCAATGTAGTTTTCACGGAAATGCATCCTGGAATTGGGCTAATTGATGCCTGTCTTCATTTCCTTTTTATCACTTGTATTTTACGAGAAATTGAAGTAACTTTGCTTTTTACTTTGTCACCTTACGAATTCTTCGTAAGACGACAAGGGCAAGAAATCGTGTAACAGAAAATGTCGAAATGCGCAATGCAGCAATCAGTGACACTCAGAATTGATCCCTGGGGAGCGCCTTTTTTTAACTGGTGACTTAGGAATAACATATTACCAAGATGAACGTGGAGAGATCTTGAAAGAAAAGCTACTAGAAACAGAGAGAGCTATGGGCCCGAAAATGTAAGGTTCGAAGAATGCCGTACCTTCTGGTGGTGTCATACGCTTTCTCTATATAGAACAAAATTCTACCGGGTGTTGTCGCAGTACGCAAAAAGTAAAGACGTGTGGTAAATGAGACTAAGTGGGCCATTGTTCACCTGTGCTTCCTGAAACGATATTGAAAAGATAAAAATACATTCCTTTGTTCCGCGTGCCATACCAGACGTTTGTTTACCATTCGCTCTAAAAGCTTACACATACAACTTGTGAGCGAGATTTTGACTAACTTGAGGGCCGAAACGTCAGGGGATTGTACTGTTTTTTCATTCTTAAGAGATTGGAAGAATAATGACTCCACGCCAAATCATTGATTCGGCATGTTCAACCCTAATCTGATTGAAGAAAAGAACGAGCGTTTTCTAGTACGTGTTTCAGCATTTGATGATGTATCTGATCTGGTCCTGGAGCAGAATCTTTTGCGCAGGCGAGGGCCCAGGAAAATTCATCCTGGAGAAAGGAGCATTGTAATCTTTCTTCACGCGATTCGAGAAATCTAAACTGCAGTACTCCATTCTTTTAGTGTTCAGAACGCCACTAGGGTAGTGTACGGGATTGGAGACATGCTCATAGTGAGAGGTCAATTCAATTATGTCTTCTGGTGAGGTGAGAAGATTTCAATTTACCAGAAGCCCTGAGATAGATGGTGAAGGAAGTTTTCCTCCGATCTGTCGAACCTTTCGTCACACAACTTTAGGGGGCGTATGGCAAGAGAGTGATGAAATACAGGCTCTCCAGGACGCGGCCTTGCTTTCCCATTGGCCAATCTAGCTCTGACTTGGATTTTTTATTATTTTTCAGATTATCCATGGTTAGAAACCTACGCTTTCATCACGCTTTCGATCACACTCCGCGGTGGTACAGTCAGCATTCCACATGGCATGGGGCATGCGACTTCGGGATGGTAATTCAGACTGCACGAAGAAAGGCATCTGTAAAACCGGGGAACCATAGCATCGATATTGTTTGGGCAGTTTTCCGATATCAGTATGTTTTTCAGATGTATGTCCACTCAAAGATGGAATGTAGAGAACCAGGTATACTGTCGAGAATGTGTTTGAAGATACAAAAAAATGTATGCTTTCGCCAGTATTAGGAAGAATTACGTTTTGATTGTCAAACTCTCCGACATGTCCTTGTGCTAGCCCTGGCGGGATTGTGGGTATTTAAATACCCCACAGTAAGGGGACGGGCAACTGAGAAAACACATTTTTAGATTCTTGCGACGCGGCTTGTGCAGGTATATTTTGCACACCGTTAGTGAAAAGAATGGTAGGCGTATCCGATCGCATACGGTTTGAAGGTCGGTTCGAATGTTATGTTCCTCAGAGAACAGAGTGTCACGAGTAAGTACCGCGACACCACAGTTAGCACACCAAGTCCGTCATCGTGATCAAACCGATAGGTGCTAAAATCGCGAAGACAAAGGGGATGGTGGGGAATATGAGTTTCCTGAAGGCACACAATAGATGGCCTATGGCTACAAAGTATCCATCTCAATTATTCTGAATGTGCCCGAAAGTCGATTAAATTTCACGAAAAAAACATTGTAGGGAATTATTTCTTTGGTTGCTTTATTTTTCTTTCTCACATTCTGAAACGTTGTAGAGGAAGTCTCGTGATGCTCCTTGTGGAGATGGTCCCCTTTGTCGCGGAGATTTCCTGATTTTTTGCACAGGCGACCGAGATCTACGGGAGCTGGAGGATCGTTCCATATGAGTCACGGATTTAGAAGGAAGTGGGCGAGACTTTGATGACGAATTTTTGTTCGGAGGCGATATCTCACTGGAATCTATTTCCTTAAGGGACTCAGTAGAAGTGATCAATGGCTGGTGAAGTTTTTGGCTAACTTCTTTAATCTTTGTTGGTAATATTACCTTTCCACCTTGCACGCCATATCTTCAGGGAAGTCTATATGCGATATCTGACAACTGAAGAGCGCTACTAGAGCAGGATCATATTGTTTCATAACTTACTGTTACTGTACCCCTGAGGACTTAGCTTTTAAAGTACTGGAGAAGGATCGTGACAGGTCTACTGGATTTCTAGCTTGGTGCCACCATTTAACCTCCGGGAAGGAATCCTTTTCGATGACTGATCTTCTGAAATCTTTTCCGGAGAAAGTTAGGGCACTGGCTGTAGTTGGCTGGATGACATTTTCACCATTGACGCACTGCGGCAGTGTAGCGTACGGATGTGGGACATGCACCGCTATCTACGGAAGCTGGAGCTCGCTATGAGTCGCGGATGTAGAAGTGAGCGAGACTTCGATGACGAATTTTTGTTCGGAGGCGATATCTGGTCGGGATCGATTTCCATAAGGGGCTCAGTAGAAGCAATATAAGTCATCGGTAGCTGGTGGATTTTTGCTAGATTTTTACTTTCTCGCCCATACTAATGTAAGAAAAAGTATTGTAATCGTGCTCAGGGAAACGGCAAATTATTAACACAAAGCTCTTATTGCCGGGTCCTCGTAACAAAAAATAAATAAATCCAGTGGCTAAATATAGAAAAAAAAATTCTCTAACACGTGGTGTAGACAGATTCCATGTTTTGTGCGTCCTTTATTCCTAAAAATGGGCAAAATGATTGACAGCAAAACGTGTCTGTCCATGCACAACGCTAGCGCATAAACCGTTCAGCCGATTTTCTCCAGAATTGATATTCCCCAATCGTTCTGGCTGATGTCGTGGCCCTCTGGATTTTGAAGAAGATATTTTAATTTTGGGAGTACTTTACATGAAGCCCCTTGGACACATTGAAAATTTTAAAAAATGACAACACATTTTTCAATAAATTTTGTCGTTGGATAGGATAATGCAGGCTTAAGAGAATGGTGCAGGTCTAATTTTCGTTGAAATCCCTGATTTTCTACCACTATCTGCCAACGTCTTTCTAATACTATAATACAGAAGATAGAGATTTTTTCCTAAAAAAGTATTTTCCTTACAGACAGATCTAGAAATAACGCCATTTTCACCTTTTTGTTAAGTTGAAAATGTGAATAATTTTAGTGTAATTTTGCGCACAATATTTAAAAAAATATTCAAAAACCTGTCCAATGTTTTTCCTTAAATTTTCTCCACATATGTAAAAAGTGATTAATAAATATGGTGCTAGTACCATTTTTGGGTATTGTTCATTTTTCGAAAATTGCAAAAAGTTAACATTTCAAAACCACAAAATTAAAGATAGAGATTTTTACCCCAAAGTCTAAAAAATAAGTTATTTAAAAAGGTCATGTACAATTTTTTAAAAAATAAATGTTTTTCGTAATTTGCGCTTGAAAATTACGCAATTTCTAAAAAAATATTTTTCTCAAAAAACCCTCCAAAGTTTTTATTTCTTCACGAATAGAAGGGACGCTTAAAAGAATAGCACAAGTCTCATTTTCGTTTAACGTATTCGTTCTTATTCTCAAAAATTGCAAAAACTTTGCAAAACGGAAGACAGAGATTTTTCTCTTAAAATCTGTTCTAACAAATTGGTTCAAAAAAGGTCATGAATATTTATTTATTGAAGAAATTATGGAAGCCAAAAGACATCTAAAATTGGAATATAAAAATGTACAGCGAGATTGACAGATGAGAGCTGCCCTTTGTTTTAAAACTGCGCTGTGACGAAGGTGTACAACAATGCATATAGACAGACGGGTTGGCGATCTGCTAGCACTGACATCGAGGCAGAAATGAATTCCGGAGTTTTTCGTGTAAAATTTGGTTGGATGTCGGAGGATGTCGTAGAGTGCTGTCCCATAGTAAGAAATATAGTCCGAGTGATTTGGAGTTTGAAAAGAAAAGGATGGTACCCGCGACGAGAAGGCGCAAATAATCGCAGCAGCGGAGATGGCGCCATTTTACGGGGTCCAGCAACCATAGAGGTGACGCAATTTTGCAACCATCTTATAACAAGGCCAAGATTGTAACCAACTAAGGAATTAATAGAAATGACCATTAGAGTTAATTTTTTTAAATATTCAAAACGATTGCACTCGCGTGAATGAATGCAGTTTAAATATGTATGAATGAGTGTAATTGAATTTGTTTTCTTCAAGATATGTTGTCGTAATTAAAGGGTAAATTTTATGTCATGTCATGTTTTGGAACTATAGAAAACTGGTGTATATACGGCGGAGTGCAGAATTCGCCTTGTGGCATTTTGAAATCTGGTGTTTGTCAATAAGTAATTGCTGCTCATATTGATGGCATTGTTAAAATGTGCATTTGCAAATGTGCTTATATTTAAGAAAAAAAAATTGGAGTGTTTTTTGAGAAAAATTTCACTATTTACGCAGAAATTACTATTTTTTCAAAAAATTATACATGACATTTTTTAAAGAGCTAATTTTGCACATAACACTTTGTCTGAGACAAACTTCTCTGTCTTCAATTTTGAAGTTTTAACCCCCCCCCCCAATTTTCGAAAAATCGAGGATGTCAACAACGAGACCTGCAACATTCTCTTAAACGTCCTTTGCACTATTCAACAACAAAATTTAATTTTAAAAAATGGCTTCAATTTTTTTGATTTTGAAAATGTCCAAGGGGGTTCATGAAGTGTACCCGCAAAATTAAAAAAAAAGTTCCAAATTCCATGGTCCTTCCAAAGCGATTAAGGAATATTAATTTTGGAGAAAATCGACTGAACTGTTTATTGGCTAGCGTGTGTACGGACGGAGGAACGACGTTTTGCCATGCTTAATGTTAAGTACCCCAAAAAATAATGTTTTTCAAATGCAAATCGGGCTTCAACTCAGGCCAAATGGACAGAGGTTTCCTCAATTTGGAAAAAATCCTACGCATGATTTAGTGTTGTTCATATAAACGAAATGGACAGACGTACGGAATGACAGGCAAACGAACGAACGTTTAAACAAAAACAACACTTTTTCGGTATCAGGGGATACTTTTCCGGATCAGGGTGTATTTCGGTTAAAATCTCGAAATCGATTTTCCGCAGCATTACATAACTTTTTCCTATACTACGTATATACTCCGTATATACGTACGTATACGAGAAAGTAAAAATTGGAGGCCATACTTTCTGATTGACCTAAGAATATTGAGTAAATGAGGGCGTAACATTTATATTGAAGAGTGAAACTTACACATTTTCACATATCCTCAATTTTTCGGTTCCGTATAAAATTATTTGTAATGAGACTAAGAATATTAAAAATAGGAGAATCTGCTTTCATTTAAAATTCTCGGGAGAAATTTGAAGCCGCATTAAAAAAAAAAATGACGTTTGAGCATTTACGAAAATGGTCAGCTATAGTTCATTTACCTCTTTTAGAATTATGAGAAACTACATGAGAGATCATTCGAACAAGCAATTTTGGAAAATTCATAGGTAACAGTGAAAATCGAAATCTGTGCGATATTTAATAGTGAAATATGCCCTATTCCAGGAAAAGGTTTGTAGGCATTTTTAAGAAAATTTTGAAAATTCTGGAGAGGCATGGAAAGTACATGCCCCAAATTCATATAAAATATTCACTAAAAATTAAAAAAATAAAATAAATAAATAAAATTTAAAAAAAGAAATCAAATTTGCAAGGCCTTGAGTCGCTGTAGAGCGATCGGGGAATGTTTTTTGGTATCCAAGACCCACGAAACTGACTATTCTGCCTGCATTACATAGTCAATAAATTAATTTATTACACAAAGAAGCAAGAAAAGCCACATTTTGGTATCACGGATCCAAAAAGAAGGTATTCTGCCGAAAGTAGCACTTTTCACTGCAGCATTACATAATGTTATAGTATATATCAGTATTAAGGAAGTAAATAGTTTCCTGAATGGTAAAAATTTTTGAATGAATTTATGAGGAAGCAAATGCTTAGCTACCCTCGATAATTATTTTCTTCAAAATTAAACTATCAAACTTTCCAAATAGCCACATTGTGAAAGGTCTGTGAATATACTTGGGTGTCTAACATCACAGCAGTGCAGACATATGAAAAATTTCAACAATTTTCAAACCTGATTGACGTGCTGAAGTTCGTGTATTCTCGAATTGAAACATGGCCATTTCACACACATCTGCATGCAGTGTTGATAAAGAAGATGAGTACAGACATCACTTTCTCACCGATGTTTATTTCCATTTCTACTGGCGAACACACAACTGAGTAGACAATGCATTTGACTTAGTTTTAGCATTGATTGATAATAATAAAACATCCTCTGATGCTTAATGTATTAATGAAGTGTAGAAAACCCCTTCTTAAGTGTTCAATAAACAAAACATTGAAGCAAAACGAAGGTAGAAATGTTGAACAAAAATTAATTTTTTAATAATACATTAAAATAGGTTATTGAAGAAAAAAATAAATTGTGAATAAATAATTATTTATTTCGCAATAATATACACACTGACAAACTCTTAGAAACTTTCCTACTACAAAAGTTTTCATTTATTTCCAACTAATACATTCCTGATTTCTATAAATTCATCATATTTCTTTTCTTTCCCCAGAATGAGGATGCATACCTGTTATTTTCTGATGGATTAAAATGGCAAAGATGTCAATAGTGGCCACGTCCCACAAAACATTTTAAAATTTAATAATTGGAAGCCCGGCAAATGTTCACATATGACAGTCTTACATCGAACTTCTTGGAGTATGGCGCTTTGCCCTTAAGTGATGAGCTGCAAAAATGTAACATGAACTGGAACTATTTTTGACATGACGTGTTTCAAATGTCTCACATTCAGGAAATAGAATATCAGTGACCATTCTGGCTTTAATTATTAACAGGCTTGCTTGGATACTTTGGCAGGCTTTAATTATGTCTGTAGGAAACTCTTCATGGCTATTGAAGGGTCACTGAACAATGTGCTATTTATTGCTGAAAATTCCAAAAGGGCATTCTTTGAACTGTTGGGCCATTGTCTACAATTGAACACAGGAAATAGAATATCAAGAGACCACTCTGATTTGAATGTGTTATTTCAAGTAGTCACTACTAGATGAAAATCGAGGTTTGGAAATAAATTAATAAAAAAACAGAATAAATTGAATTTTGATCATTTAGGGAAAGGGATCTATTCAGAAAGAAGTAGGCCAATGACCCACTGAATTTCATTTAAAGAATTTTGTTTTGAGACCCAAGATTTTGCAAAAGCAATGAAACTGTTCTTAACTATGGCCACTGTGGAGCTTTTACCTCGCTTCTATGCTGATAAACAATGTATTATACATGAATTAAACTAAATTGCTCCACAGAAGTTCCACAAGTGTAAAATTATTTTTCACTTGTTTTGTAAATTGACAAATCATGACTAATATCAACAATAAACATATGTATATTGTAATATAAAAATATTACAAACACAAAACATCTTTTCTTCAATTTTCACGACATTTGCCAAGGAACTGACCCAGTTCCAACAAAATATTTTGCCAAGTGATCCCTGATTTTTGCAGCATTTCTGGACCTTTGGTTGCCATTACCAACAAAATCAATTAAGCCAACCTGAGTCAATGTATCTTCAAAGAGAAAACCATCCCTTGTTATCACAAAGTTGTGTAATATTACACAGGCTTTAATTATATCTGTAGCAAAGTCTTCATGAACATTGAAGGGTCGCTGAACAATGTGCCACTTATTGCTGAAAATTCCAAACGAGCATTCTATGAAACGTTGAGCCCTAGTAAGTCTATAATTGAACACACTTTTTTCCCCTTTTAAGTTCTTTCCTCCGTATGGACGCATGACATTTCTGGACAAAGGGAATGCCTCATCCCCCACCATCAGAAATGGGAGGTTTGGAGACGAAGTGTTGGGTAACGGACAAGGAGGAGGCAAATTCAAACTATTAGAAGAAATTAGATTTGATATACTTGACTCTTCAAACACATCAGAATTCTTCTTTCCTATATCAACTAGAGTGAAACAATAATCAGTATCACACACTGCTAATAAGACAAGTGAGGTCCACGTTTTCTTTCTACGTGAAGTACAAGAGTTTGGTGACACTGTTTGGAAGCACCTCCCATCAATTGCTCCAATGCAGTTTGGAAAGTTGCCTCGCTTCCAGAAAAGCTCAGCAATTTCTTTCCATTTCTCTACAGTAGGAACAGGTAGCATGGTTGGTTGGAGAATGTTCCATATTTTCTTGCATGTGTCCTTAATTATGGATCTCAGTGTTGAAATTCCAATTCTGAATGAGTTGTGCAGTTCTGTCAGTTTACATCCACTCGCCAAATACCTGCAATACAATTTCTGCACTAGAATCCACCATAAACAAAAAATCTCAACACTTTCATTTCAAGGAATGTTTAAAATATAATACTCTCCCCCCCCAATTATATATTTTGCGATATTATGACTTTTGACTCGTATCCGCCTTTCATTCTGGCTGATACACAGAATTCAATTGTGTATCTACATAATATTATTAACTATAATAATACTTCAACTTATTATCTACATTCCAAAAGTTTCCATTTGGATTATATAAGAGTCCTCTTTACGCAATCACTAGCAACATATTCGGCGTTGCCGGTTTCAATCTGTCTCGCGCCCGCTCGCGCGTGTGTGTGTGTGAGTGTGTCTCTATCTCTCTCACACACACTGCCCTCACTCTCACAGTATCTCTCTCTCTCACACACAGTATCTCTCTCTCACTCACACACAGTATCTCTCTCTCACTCACACACAGTATCTCTCTCTCACTCACACACAGTATCTCTCTCTCACACACACACAGTATCTCTCTCTCACACACACACAGTATCTCTCTCTCTCACACACACACACAGTATCTCTCTCTCTCACACACACACACAGTATCTCTCTCTCACACACACACACAGTATCTCTCTCTCTCACACACACACAGTATCTCTCTCTCTCACACACACACACAGTATCTCTCTCTCACACACACACAGTATCTCTCTCTCACACACACACAGTATCTCTCTCTCACACACACACAGTATCTCTCTCACACACACAGTATCTCTCTCACACACACAGTATCTCTCTCACACACACAGTATCTCTCTCACACACACAGTATCTCTCTCTCTCTCATACACACAGTATCTCTCTCTCTCTCACACACAGAATCTCTCTCTCACACACACAGTATCTCTCTCTCACACACACAGTATATCTCTCTCTCTCACACACACAGTATCTCTCTCTCACACACACACAGTATCCCTCTCTCTCACACACACACAGTATCTCTCTCTCTCACACACACAGTATCTCTCTCACACACACAGTATCTCTCTCACACACACAGTATCTCTCTCTCTCACACAGTATCTCTCTCTCTCACACAGTATCTCTCTCTCTCACACACAGTATCTCTCTCTCACACACACAGTATCTCTCTCTCACACACACAGTATCTCTCTCTCACACACACAGTATCTCTCTCTCACACACACAGTATCTCTCTCTCACACACACAGTATCTCTCTCTCACACACACAGTATCTCTCACACACACAGTATCTCTCTCACACACACAGTATCTCTCTCTCACACACACAGTATCTCTCACACACACACAGTATATCTCTCTCTCTCACACACACAGTATCTCTCTCTCACACACACAGTATCTCTCTCTCTCTCACACACACACACGCCGTCTCTCTCTCTCTCACACACACGCCGTCTCTCTCTCTCACACACACGCCGTCTCTCTCACACACACACACACGCCGTCTCTCTCTCACACACACACACGCCGTCTCTCTCTCACACACACACGCCGTCTCTCTCTCACACACACACGCCGTCTCTCTCTCTCTCTCTCTCTCTCTCACACGCCGTCTCTCTCTCTCACACACACGCCGTCTCTCTCTCTCTCACACACACACACGCCGTCTCTCTCTCTCTCACACACACACACGCCGTCTCTCTTTCTCACACACACACACACGCCGTCTCTCTTTCTCACACACACACGCCGTCTCTCTTTCTCACACACACACCGTCTCTTTCTCTCACCGCCTCTCTGACTATCTCTATTTCTCCATCTCTGACCCTGCCTCGTCTCTATCTCTTTCTGCTTGTTTGCTGCTGCGGGCGGGCGGGCGGACAGATGAACAGCCCAACCGGACGGGCAGTCGACTAGACAGACAGACCGACCGGCAGTCAGTCAGACAGACAGACCGACCGGCAGTCAGACAGACCGAACAAACGACCGACCGACCGACCGACCGACAGTCAGACAGACCGAACAAACGACCGACCGACCGGCAGTCAGGCAGCGGTCACGGAGACGATTTCGGGAAGCCGATGTTAGACGGACAAACCTGAACGAAACAGATCTCCGTCCGACAGACGATGTTCTCGGACGCCATCGGTAGAGGTCGTTTGGGTTAACGAGGACCGTTTTCGTTCATCGGCACGTGTTCAAACAGACCGACTGAGGGGCAATCAGGCAGGCAGACCGACCGACCGGCAGTCGGACAGACAGAAGGACGGACGGGCGGACAGACAGACAAACAGATAGACCAGACAGACCGGCGAGTGATCGGACAGACACCGACGGGCTGTCGGGTACAGACAGACGGGCGACAGACAAACGTCGACTGGCGACGGGCGTTAGCAGGCAGGCAAACACGCGCGGGGGCAGAGACAGATGCGGAGACAGACGTTTTTAAAAGAACACTTTTTCGGTATCTAGGGATCCCTAAACGTGCAATACCGTTGAAAACTTGAATTTTTTCCCGCAGCATTAAGTAATCTATCTTGATATATGTAGTTGCAAGAGAGTTTAAAAATAAATATATTCGCAACTTTCGAAAACTGAAATTGAAAATTTTACCTGCACAATTTTTCTTAGCGTACTTTGCTCTACCTAATTCAAAAAATGGTGCCGTTTCCCTCAAGCAGTCTGTTAGTAACGGCCTGAATGTGTATCGGCATTCAACACCAAAAACTATTCAAAGATTTATAGCTGCGGTTGCAGGTTGCCCCCCCCCCCCCCCCCGCGCTGAGTTTAAACTGTTATTGAGGATAAGAAAGGCAGTAGTGTTTTAATATTTCAAAATCACACTTACCTTAATGTAACAACCAGTCGTTCTTTGGCAGAGATGGCACATCGCATATTTGTGTTTTGGAATCGCAAACTTTCTTCTAATAACCCATAGAGTTCATTGAATGTTGTTAAATTCATTCGAAAGTAATTGAAAAACTTTTCTGAGTTGTTAACAAGATCTTTGAAGTGAAGATGAAATATGCCACATTTATATCTTTCACTCATTGCTGGCTGAACCCATTCCCTTTTTTTAATTTTTTGCCTTTTCTTGAATATTTGCCACAACATGTACATTGCGATGACTTCATCTGCTTCAACATGACATCCTGGTAAGGGAGATACAACTTGATAAATGATGAGGGAATGATGCAAGGAAGATGATTTATACAGGAAGAAACAAGTACTGTCGGTGAGTACTGAGAATCTCAATGAGAAATTAGCATTCGAAATAATGCTCACAAGCAACACAGGAAGGAGAGCTTCTACACTTCTAACTATTTTGTGCAAGGAAACAAATGCCATCTTCAAACTTATAATTTCTTAACCAAGTGATCGTTATGGGTGTTCTTTTAGCAAGAGCTTAAGTGTTTCCATGAAAGAAATTTCATCTAATCTTTCAGGTGTGCATTTTGGTTCTATATTATAAGAAATTATGTAATAAAAATTTATATATTTCTTTTTCTATAGCAGTATTCACAATCCTCTAAAAATTAATGTATTTTTTATCAATCATACAATATGAGTAAATGTTTGCTTAATAATCTTTTTCAAAAAGGAAGTTTGTTAGTAATCAGACTATTTATTTTGAAATCTTTTCCTAAGGAGTATAAATGTTACATCACTATTGTATTCCTATTCTTGAAGAATCTATCCCACCTTCACTCTGTTCCAACAGGAACTATTCGATAATGTTTTGAATCGTCATCTGCAATATTGGCTGATGTGTACTCATGGGAGAACATAAAAACAACTCACAAGAGATCATGGAAAAATAATACAGATATTGTAGAATGCGTATGTTTTTAATTATTTTCCTGAATTCTAATTCCAGCTTAATAAACACACAACAGCATTAACTGTGAAAAATCACTGTAAACTACTCCTTTCTGTCATTTTGGGGCACATTTTATGACGTGGTTAGAATTGAATAAACAATTTGTTTACTTATGCCACAAACTGATAACTGATAAAAATGATAAATTAGTGGTATTACAAAATATATTTTCTTGAACTATTTCTAAATTTGCCCTTCATGAAAATTCAGAGTTAAATGAAAATAAGACTCATGGCACTCTTAAGCATTCCTTGTTCTATCTGTAAAAAAAATAGTTGAAAATATTTTGAGCGTTTTTTGAGAAAATGTTTTTTTTATTTGCATACATTTCAAAGACAAATTACCCTACAACTACTACTTTTTTTCACAAAAAAAGTACTTAAAGAGACTATAGTCTTTTAGAGCAGATTTGTTTAAGACAGATATCTATCTTCAATTTTATAATTTTTAAAATTAAAATTTAGCAATTTTTGGAAACGCACAGTTCGCTAGAAATTAGACTACAAGCACTTTTTTAACCATCTTTTGACACATTCAAGGAAAAAATATAAAGAAAACATTTGAAGACATTTTTGTGAAAAAGATAGTTTAAAAAAAATTAAAATTGCCTGTATTTCACTCAAAATTACATGAAAACTATTCAATTTTTAAAAAAAATGTATATGAAATTCAAGATCAGTCTTTCAAGAACAGATTTCATTAAGGAAAAAAATCTCTATCTTCAATATTGTAGTTGTGGGAAGATGCTGAAAAAAAAATTTGAACTTTCCAAATTTTCTAAAAATTAAGGATTTTAATGAACATGAGCCCTGCACTCTGATCCCTGCACCCTGATCTCTTGAGTTCCTTACGCTATCCGAGAACCATAAATCAAAAAATTTGGAGCCATTTCTGTGAAAAATTGGAAAATGATGTTGAGGTTTCAAGTAAATTATCACCAAAATTAAAATATCCGTCTGCAACTCAAGAGGGCCATGAGTTCATTTAAATCAAGCACAGCCAATTTTAGTGAAAATTAGCTGAATGGTTGAAGCGTTAGTTTTAACTACAAATGGACAGACAGATGAAGAGACATGTTTGCTGTCAATTGGTCTTAAGGTGACAGGACCCATAAAACATGGATTCTAAATACATGCTAAAGGAAGTAAATTTACTATATACAGGAACAAGATTTATTCACTTTTTTGTTACCAGAACCCGGCAATAAGAGATTTTCTGTTGAAAATTCGCTGTTTTCCAATGAACTATTAGAATATTTTCTCATACAAATTAAGAGCGAGAAAATAAAAAGATTATATTGCTATTAAGAAGAAATGCAAATTCATGATAAATTATAGCTTCATTTTAATTTTTGAGCAGACACCACTTACCCCCATAAGATGAATTTCCTTTCTTGGTTTTCTTTTCCTCAGCAACATCTCCAATCAAATTTTCATCATCTTGTGCAAGTGGGTCCTGGGTAACAGGAATGGGAAACACTTGAATCATTTAGCAAAATATTACACAAAATTAGTTACTTAGATTCTGAAATGCACAGGTGGAGCCCAAAAACAAATTAATATGATGTGCAGTACATAATGTGAAGCCTCCAAGACAATCTACAATACAAACAGTGATCAAAATAAAATTCAAACTTGACAGAAACAACAGACCAATTGATAAATTTTTCATTTACAACCACACCTGCACACGCACACGCACACTCGCAAACTCCCTAAACTTCTTGCTTCATCTCCCTCATCCTCCCTCAGTCTCACTGAAATTACAGATTTGCACTGAGGTGCTTTGTTTGAATTGGTTTGGACTTTTTCAAGAGATAGCTGAAGTGTTAGTACAGCAGAAATTGCAATATTATAGTATTATATTAACACTTCCAAATAATATGAGTAAGTATGTGCTGTTGCAGTACACTTATTTATTCTTCAATTGAAGGAGTGCATGAAATTAGGATGTAACCAACAGAAATGACGAAATAGGGATATACATCTAATAAAAGTATAATATTGATGCTCTACATCATGGCACACACTATTTGCCAATAGGTGTAATAGTTCTCTAGTTACTAATAGATGTAATAGTTGTACATCACATTCTGTGGAAATAGGATGTAACAACAGTCAAGATGGCAGAGTGTGCAGGTGAAGGATCATCCTTATTCCGTGCACCCATTCAAGTGATATCCATATCAAAATTACAACAGCAATAATCTATAGTACTGCTATATTTATTACAAAATCAAAACCTGCTTCTATGAGATATTAGGAGACTTTTTCTTACTTTCTTTCAGAGATTAGTACAATTTTGATTTCTTTTAAAATAGTTAGGTTATGCCAATTTAAAACTAACTAAAGCTTCTCCTGTACATAGTTTGATAAATACTCCCCTTCTAAAAACTCTTCTAACTAAACACTACAAATGAACAGTAGTTTACCCTGACAACTGAAAAACAGATTATTGAAAAGCTCTTCTCACAGTGGAAGCATTTCTACTAAACATTCTTTCATACTATGACTTCTATGTTTTAAGCTGATCTGATCACAATATTGTGATTATGTCTTTTTGTAAAACCAAAATCAGGTCACAGACACTATGTGACAAAAGGCACTGATGTGTTTATTATGTAGTTTAAGAGTTGTGAATACATCCCTGAGGATGTACTTATTGAATGATTGATTAATTTATAGTAGAAATGCTGACTGTGAAAGCCATCAACTGTGAACTTTCCAGTTTTGTATTGAGTTTTAGATAATGGTTTCAGTTTTGATTTTGAAAGGTTTTCCCATTTTTTTAAAAAAATACATATTTTGTTGTGATTTCTGTATTAACAGTTGTATGAAAAATAGAACTGAAGAGCTGCCTCACTTGGTAGTTGGTGAGGCATTCGTTAACAAGCATAGACATTTTTTTCTGATTTTCAAAAGATACTGATAGAAAATATTTTTGGATGCTTCCAAACCTCTACAAAAAAAATCTATAACCTTTTTTCTCTTTCATTTGTTACTTTGTCTGAACTCAATTTTACTAAAGGGCATAAATAAGATTGATATGGTTTCTGTTGAAATTCTTAGACTTAATTTCAATGTTTGAAAAAGAATTAGTGCCTTTTCTGCCTGAGGCATTCAATAAAACAAAATTTAATATTTTATCTTTTAAGGGTTCCTGAAAAATGTAGAAATCTGATATTTACACCGAGTCCCTTTTCCACAAAGGAACCCGGTGTAACAGTTTGGATCCCAGCAATATATTGAATGAAAAAATAAATGAGCTTCAATTTTGGTGTTTCATTTGAAACTGAGTTTTGATTTAATGCCTTGATCAAACTGAAAAATGTCAAATTTCTACACTGACAATTTATTTGCAGCGTGAATTAGTGTCTTAAGTAACTTAAAGAGTGTTTCCCTTCATTCTGTACAGAAGAATAAAACACGCTGGCTTACCATCTCTTCCTCTGAATTGCTTTCTTCTGTTTCATACCCCATCTGCACAAATATCGTCTCAGGTGATTGCAATTCTTCCTGGAAAAAAAAAACAGAATATTTTAATAATCTTCAAAAAACAAAAATTGATAATAGCTACCTTTTAAAGCTTCAAAATCTATTTCCTTTTGGAATCAATCCTTTTAAGGTTCAATTCAAGAATCTACTAACAAGGTTGAGAAATGCATATCCAGATCTGGAGAGAGATGATTTTATGAAGTTTTACTTTACCTCATAAAAAGTGCAAAGTTCTAAAGCCCTCTGAAACTTAGGATTATTGTCCACTACCACCTCGACAAGATGATAGAATAAATTTTGCATTTGATGGTTTTACAATGTTTTGTGCCCTTCCTTGAATGTAAACTATTGTCTCATAAAAATTACAGGGAGATTATAAGATTTTAATTTGTTTGTTGCTTCTAAACTTAAAAATAACTATATTCTGAACTGTGTCACATAGAAGTCATTTTAAAACATTAATGAAACCCAGAGGGAGGGTTGGTTTAATTCTCATACATAATACTGATTTACAGACATCTTGATAAAAGTTCTTACTGGGATGATGATAATGATTAAGGTGTAAGGGTGCTTCAACAGCTAAGGTCATTGGCATCTGTTTCAAATTATTTTAAGAGCAGTACACATTGTAGCAGTGCCAGACTAAAACATTTATTTTTAATGCAAAGTAAAATGTGAGTAAAACTGAAAATAAATGTGTTCATATAAAAGGGTTTGGCAGAAAAGAGCCAGATCAACACTTTAAAATCCCCCACTAAAATCCAAATAACTGGCATAATCCTCTTCTCTCAGATAATGCTGTAAATGTCAGTATCATGTAAGAAATTAGAAAGCTTGCAGAGTGAAGATTCATCATTTCCAAGAACCTCTGCTTCAGAGCTAGCAAGGTGATGCCTTTGGCTGCTATCTCTTACCTTAGAACAGTGCAGGAGATCATATTGTACAATAAGATCTGTCTCACAACTATCGCAAGTAGGGGGTGGATGGGTCACCGCAGAGAAGAAGTCTGTGGGGGAAATGCCAGTGAGGCATGTCAGAATTATCTCTGCACACCCAAAGCCATGAGATGAGGAAGACCAAGTCTTTATGGAATCCTTGATTCTTGTGAGCTTAAAATCCTAGTTCTGCCACTCTGCCATGCTCTGAGTTTAGAGCATTTGATAAACACCTTGGTATTATTTGTTGGGTCTTTGAGGATATCTACCTAAGTTTTCTTTGTGGCGTGCTTTACTGCTTGGTCAGCAATTTTGTTACCTATTATCCCCAACATGGCCAGTGATCAAACAAAATAAATAAATAAACAAAAACTACACACCAATAAATGATGGATTTTGTGGATGCTGGATGATCATTGTCAAAGGGTCACAAGAGAAGCAGGAGATAAATTCGAGCAAGCTTTTTGAATCACTACAGATCACTGCCCTTTTTACTGTCATTGATTCAGCGAGTTTAAGTGCCTCCAAGAGCACATATTTTTTCTGAAGTACAAACGCTACATGAACAGTCTATTCAAAGATTCCACGTGGCACTATGGCAGTAGAAGGCTCACCCTTCACAATTTTGGGAAGAACCATCAGTGTATATAAAGTTATAGCCGGGATACATGGATTTTGTCTCCAGAAATTCTGCCAGAAACTTACTGGGGAAGTTTGATAGTCTCAGAAGTATTTTAGGCCGGAGAAGTTTCCATGGGGAAACAAAACTTCGGGTAGAAGGGTTTACAGGAATGAAGAATTTTATATTGAGTTTCTGCAAAAGCGTGTAGATAGCTGGAGGATGGGGTAACTGTGGTCTGAGTGCGTACGATGTCCTCTGACTTGTGTAAGGAACTGCTTGGCGCGAAGGAGTATTTATAGCAGATAGTTTCGCACCATAGGAGCCATTAGAATATCTCGCCTTCGGCTCAGGGATGGTTCACCAGCCTCAGGCGAGAGGCATTCAATGCGACTCGTGCCGTAGGCGCCTAAGCTGATCCGTACGCCGGCATCGCGTGTGGTATTCAATAGCCGGAAGGTCGGGACCAGGATGATTATGGAGGTGGTGAATTCTGCATCAGTGCATGCAACTGGATTTTGAGGAGGAGAACTTGAATCCAGTTTCACTCCATTCTTGCAGTTTGTTGAGGAAAAGCTGTAACTCCCTCTCAATAACTTGCATGCTCTTTGAGGAGCAGAATAGAGCAATGTCGTTGACTAAGAGCGATGCTTTCACAGGCTCTCGAATTACTGATGCGATGGCACACAGAGTGACACTCAGAATTGATCCCTCGGGAACACCGTTTTCTAACTGGTGACTTGAGGATAACGTGTCACCAAGGCGGATCCGGAAAGATTTTGACAAAATAAAATCTAGAAACATAGGGAGCCGTCCCCTAAGGCCCCAAGAATGTAAGGTGCAAAGACTGTCGTACCTCTAGGCGGTGTCAAACACATTTTAAAGAATGTGACATAGATTTCGAAAGGAATTGCTACCAGGTGTAATACGAAGAAGTGGAGATGTGTGGCAAGTGATCAACGGTCGGCGTGTGCTTCCTAAAACCACATTGAAAGATGTAAATTCGTTCCTTTGTTCCAGGAGCCAGAGCAGACGAGTGTTAACCATTCGCTCTAAAGGCTTACACACACCGTTTGTCAGGGAGATGCAGGGAGATGGAGCCATTTGAATAATGGCTTCACGCCAAATCCTTGGTATGGGATGTTCAACTCAAATGAGGTTGAAAATGCGGAGAAAAGAACGAGCGTTCTCCAGTAGGCGTTTAAGCATTTGATTATGTATCTGGTCTGGTTCTGGAGCAGAACATTTCTCACAAGCGAGGGCAAAGGGCACATTCATCCATGGAGAAAAGAGTATAGTAATTGTCCTCCACGCGACTAGAGAAATCTAATCAGCAGTTCTCCATTCTTCTTTTGGTGTTCAGAAAGGCAGGGGAGTAGTGTACGGAGCTGGAGATATGTTCGTAGTGAGAGGACAATTTTTCAACTATATCTTTTGGTGAGGTAAGATTTCCATTTACCAGCAGTTGTGAGACAGACGACGGAGTCTTCCACTGATCTGTCGAACCTTCTTCCACACTTCTTTAGGAGGCTTACGGCAAAAGAGTGATGAAATATAAGCTCTCCAGAACGGGCCCTTACTTTCCAGAATGGTCAACCTAGCTCTGGCTCGGGATCTTTTATATCAGATTATCCAAGGTTGGGAACTGTTATGGGGTTATATTGTAAGTTGTAAGTTATATTGTATCGTAAGTTATATTGTATTGTAAGTTATATTGTATTGTAAGTTATATTGTATGGTAAGGTTGTCAACACTGTGTCACTAGATTGTCGTTGTGAATCAGTTGCAGTCAGTTGAATGTATGTTCAGTGTGCAGTTGTGATGTCAGACACAAGAGACACTATTTTGTATCCATCTGAATCCACATTAAAGTTTATCTATTTAAATTAGTTACAGTGTTCTTTATTGGCCTCATAACATGGCGCAGTCTGGAAATATTTTATTTATATACTGAAATGTGGCCATATATTCGGCAATTGATGATATCAATATCTCTGTGAAAAGTGAGGTTATTTGAACACGAGTTGAATTGTGGATTGCGAATGAGTACAGCATTCGTTAATAGGTGTCTGATATTAATATATATGAGAGACGTATATTGATATAAAGCTATAATGGAAGGTTTGAAGCCGCCACGGTGTTTAAATTTGAACTCTTCCAATATGTCAGAGGAGTGGAAAATTTGGAAACAAAGTTTTGAGACGTATATGGTGGCATCCGGTGGCAATGAAAAAAGTGATTTGGTGAAGATTGCTATTCTTTTACATATTTTAGGTGAAGAGACAATGCGTATTTATGATACGCTTGACATTACGGAAGATGAAAAAAAGGTTTATGCCACAGTTATGACGAAAATTAACAATTATTTTGTACCTCAAGTTAATACCAGTGTAGAGACGTATAAGTTTAACTGTCGTGTGCAAGGACAGTCAGAAACTTTTGACAGTTTTGTTACGGATCTGAAGAGAATGAGTGCACTTTGTGATTTTGGTAATGCACGTGACAGACTCATAAAGGACAAAATAGTGCAAGGTGTATGTAACCAAAATCTAAAACGAAAATTGCTTGCTGAGGCAAACTTAACCTTAGCCAGCGCAGTTGAGATGGGTAGAGCAGCAGAGCAGACACAACAACAATTGGAGACAATGGAAAGACAGTCATTATCTGTCGAGACCATTCAGAAGAATAATGAGCAATACGCGAGGAAGTCCACGGGAAGCTCCTGACAGGGAAACAAGGTACAGCAGCCGTCAACGAGTAAAGCCTATCAAAAAAAGAGGTCAACTTCAACACCAGGCAGAGGATGTGGTAAATGCGGACTTAAACATGAGTGGGGACAGTGTCCGGCATTTGGTAAGACGTGTCGAAAGTGTAAAGTGTTAAATCATTTTGCGAGAATGTGTAAAAGTAAACTAGTGTATGAAGTAAACACAGACAGTGAGGACGATGGAGATGGTTTCATGGGTTCAATTCAAGTAGAAAAAACAGTAAATAGCATTGATTATAATAAAAACGACTGGTATCAGATTGTGGAGTTAACTGATTGTGACAAGAGAGTGAAGTTCAAACTAGACACGGGGGCACAAGTTAATGTGTTGCCCATGTCTAAATTAAAGCAAATGAAAGTGGAACAAAACATAGTTCATAGTAATGTAACGTTGAGAACCTTTGCCAACACAAAGATACCAGTTGTTGGTAAAATCACTTTGCAATGCAAAGCAAATGACCGTATTAAAAATTTAGAGTTTCAGGTTGTAGATTTTGAAAAAAGTTTTCCAATTTTAGGTTTGAAAGGAATCGAAAAGTTAGATTTATTGCAAAGGAGTGTGAGTGAAATCAAACTAGAAACTGTTTTTTCTACGCATCAGGATTTATTTCGGGGTATTGGAGATATATCAATAAAAAATGTAAAATTGTGTTGAAAGATGATGCCGTACCGAAAGTGTCCGCGTGTAGGAAGATCCCATTTAAACTACGAGATAAAGTAAAAGATGAGTTAAATAGAATGGAAAAATTAAACATTATACAAAAAGTGACAGCGCCTACAGATTGGGTTAATCCTATAGTTGTTGTAAACAAACCTGGTAAGAATGTCAGAATTTGCTTAGATCCGTTTGAATTGAATAACGCGATTAAAAGGGAACATTTTAAACTACCAACATTTGAGGAATTAACGGCTGATTTGAACGGAACAAGATTTTTTTCGACGCTTGACGCTCATAAAGGGTTCTACCAAATTCGTTTGGAGGACGAAAGTTCGGATTTAACGACTTTTAATACTCCTTTTGGTCGGTATAAATTCTTAAGATTACCTTTTGGCCTATCTTGTGCTCCTGAAATGTTTCACGCCACTTTTACTGATATTTTTAAAGATATTGAAGGAGTAAAGATTTATATTGATGACATATTAATTGCAGCAAAAACTCAAATAGAACATGATAAAATATTAAAACAAGTATTGGATAGGGCAAAGGAAGTAGGAGTGAAATTTAATAAAGAAAAATGTATATTTGGAGTCAGTTTGGTTAAATTTATGGGACACATTTTGAGCCAAGATGGTATTCAAATTGATAAAGATAGAATAAAAGTAATATTGGAAATACCGGTACCAGGCAATAAAGCGGATCTGAGCAGATTTTTGGGTATAGTGACATTTGTATCAAGATTTATACCGAATATGACTGATTTGACTTGTACTTTGCGCGGATTGTTGAAAAAAGACGTAACTTGGAACTGGTCGAATCAGTGTCAAACAGATTTTGACAAGCTGAAAGAGTGTTTATCGCAGGCACCGGTATTGCATTATTTTGACGCCAATAAACCGGCAACACTTTCAGTTGACAGTTCGCAGAATGTTCTTGGAGCAGTCTTACTACAGGATGGTTGTCCAGTGATTTATGCTTCTAAAACATTAACTGATACTCAGCAAAAGTATGCCCAGATTGAAAAGGAAACTTTAGCGATTGTTCATGGTTGTGAGAGATTCCATCAATTCATTTATGGTCAAAAGGTTGTGGTGGAGACCGATCACAAGCCATTGGTTTCTATATTTCAAAAACCATTGGACAAGGTTCCTCTTAGACTTCAACGATTGAGACTTAGGCTACAGGGTTATGATTTAGATGTTCGTTATAAACCGGGGAAAATGTTATATATCGCTGATGCTTTATCGCGTGCGAGTATTGATGATGGAAATTTCCGGTTGAATGACGAGTCTGATTTACAAGTTAATTTGTTGAATGTAATGTATAACATAACTGATGAAAAGTTGAACAAAATAATTAAATATACAGAAAAAGATGATGAGTTACAAAAACTAAAAGAAGTAATACAAAATGGGTGGCCTGTAGAAAAACGATATGTTCCGCCGGAATTAACTCCATATTGGGCAGTAAGGTCAGAATTGAGCGTTTATAATGGCTTAATAGTAAAGGGGCTACAGATTGTAATACCGCGACTACTGAGACGTGAAATGATCGACAGAGCACATTATAATCATATGGGCGTTGAAAAGACGACAAATAGAGCACGTGGTTGTATGTACTGGCCAATGATGTTTAAGGAAATTAAAGATAAAGTTGATAGTTGTTCTGTTTGCCTTTGTAATTCGAAATCTAATCAAAAAGAAACCCTTGTAAATAGGGATCTTCCTACGAAACCGTGGGAAATTGTAGCGATGGATATATTTCAATTTGAAAAAAAAGAATACCTGCTGATAGTTGATCTGTACTCAAAATACCCAGAAGTCGTGCAACTTAGAAATATGTCGTCAGAATCGGTGGTAAATGAATGTAAAGCTGTTTTTGCTAGACATGGCAAGCCTGAGAAAGTCTATTCAGACAACGGGACAAACTTTGTGAGTAGAGAATTTCGAAATTTTGCTAAGGAATGGGAATTTGAGTGTACGACTTCGTCAGCAGGTTATTCACAGTCAAACGGGTTTATAGAACGGCATGTCCAAACGATTAAAAATTTGCTTAAAAAATCACTCAAAGATAATAAAGATATTTATTTAACACTGCTGGAGTATAGAAATACGCCGTTAGATAGTAATTCGCCATCGCCGGCGCAATTGTCATTCAATCGTAGACTTAGAAGTATGTTGCCTTATACAGATAAATTACTAAAACCTGAGATTCAAAAGGATGTTGTAATAAAAGCGCAAAATAAACAATACATTCAGAAATATTATTATGACAAACAAGCGAAAGATCTAGTTCCGTTGCAGGTAGGAGACAGGATTCTTTTGCAAACAGACAAGAGAAATTGGAAACCAGGTGTGGTACGAGAGACAATGAGTAGACCGCGATCATATAAGGTAGAGCTTGAGTCGGGATCGGTGGTAGAGAGGAACCGCAGATTTCTTCGAAAAGATAGTGCTGTGGTTGTTGGTAAAAATAGATATAATGATATTTCTGAAAATAATGTTGATAATGAAGAGAATGTTGAAATTGAAGATAGTGTGAGTAGTCCTACATCGGAAGCAAATGTTAAAGTAGACAAAGTTGTAACGAAGGATAATTCGCCGAACAATGTAAATACTGAAAATATTGTTGTTGACCATAGTAATGAACGAAACATTGTAAAATCAAGTCCAGTTAGTAGACCTAAAAGAAGTACTAAAAAACCTTCGTATTTGAATGATTATACAACGTAACTTCTGGGGAAGATGTTATGGGGTTATATTGTAAGTTGTAAGTTATATTGTATCGTAAGTTATATTGTATTGTAAGTTATATTGTATGGTAAGGTTGTCAACACTGTGTCACAAGATTGTCGTTGTGAATCAGTTGCAGTCAGTTGAATGTATGTTCAGTGTGCAGTTGTGATGTCAGACACAAGAGACACTATTTTGTATCCATCTGAATCCACATTAAAGTTTATCTATTTAAATTAGTTACAGTGTTCTTTATTGGCCTCATAACAGGAACCTACTACGTTTTGACAGTGCCCGCTTCCGATCACGCACCGCTGTGGCACAGTCGGCATTCCACCTTGGCATGGGCGACCCGTCGACTTCTGGATGATAATTGAAGCCGCATGGAGAACGGCTTCAATAAAATGGGCAACCATATCATCGACATCGTTTGGGCAATTTTCCGATATCTGTATTTCTTTCTCGAATCTTTCTCACTCAGCTCGGTGGGTTAGCTAGCGAGGAGGACGGGCAACGTTTAGGTCGGGAATATCGAAATTGACGAGAATGGGGAAGTGGTCACTGCCATGCAGGTCGCCAAGGACAGTCCACTCAAAGGTGGTGGAGAGCGAGGGACTGCAGAGGGCCAGATCAACGGACGAGAAAGTGTTTGAAGCTGCGGGAAAATGTGTGTTTTCGCAAGTATTCAGAAGAATGACGTTCTGGTTGTCAGTAATATTTTCAAGTATATTGAGTCTCGATCAGGTCCTTGTGCCACCCCTGGCGGGATTGTGGGCAAGTCCCCCGACAATAAGAGAAGGAGCAGGCATCTCAGAAAACACATCAAGTTCCTCTTGTGACACGACTTGTCCAGGCGGGATGTAGTCGCAAGTAGTTATCGACAGAGTGCGGAATCTCACATGAACGCAAGATGTCGGAAGAGTGGTTCGTACGTCTATTTCTTTGAAAACCTGGAAGTCTGTGACAAATGTAGCGACTCCGCCATGGGCCCGGAGGCCATCAATGTCTTGCCTGTAGCAACAAAAGCCACGAAGAGAGAGGGAATACTCAGGGAGATGTTTCCAGCAGGCAGATAACAACGGGCCTATACAGAGACATTAACAGCTTTAATTCATCTGGACGAGTGTGAAAGCCATTGAGGTTCCACGAGAGGAAAGCCATAATTTCTAGGTGTTAAGTTCTTTTGCTTCTAGGGGGGATATGTGTGTGGTTTCTTTTTTTATTTTCCCTGATCTGCATCTCCGCCGAAGTCGCCATAATGAACAGTTTAAGGGGACTTTTTCTTCCCCCTTTTCCATTAATGCCTCTGATCCCGGAAGAAGCGAGTGACCACCTCGGCTGAAGGTTCCGCCGAGGCTGACTCCTCCTGAGCACTGCTCGACAGGCTAAGAGATCGCTCAGAGCGAGTCTCAGGAGTCGGAGTTTGGAGGATCGGTCATATTTACTCGACTTGCCCAGGCCAGGCCAAGTGACATCAGTCTTCATGCAGGGCTGAGGAGCGGATTCTAGGTCCGACTTCGTCTGTGTAGCTTTCTCGGGCAGTGTTTTATATTTGGAGAGGGTTATTTTCCCATCTTGCAGAGGCGATGTCTCCTCCGGGAAGTCCACCGGAGACGCTTGGCAACAGAAGTGAAAAACTGGGAGAGTAGGATGTGATGTCTGACAACTCGCTGTTGCTCTCAGAGTCCTAGAGAAAGAACGCCCGAGATCTACAGGGTTCTTCACCAGGTTTAGGCGTTTCGCTACAGAAAAGAAACTCTGTCACTTAGATCTTTTGAATCTTTCTCTCCCTCAGATATGCAGGGCACTTGTTAGAGCTGACCGCATTCCATCCAGTTAACACAGCGACGTGGTGAAGTAAACGAATACATCGTGCGTGGATTTGCCGACAGCGCAAACAGGGCTTACGGCCATGTACCGTTGTTGGGTATGGCCGAAACTCTGATACTTGAAGCAACGCAGGGTTTGGCACATACTGCCGCACGTGGGGTTTATAAAACTCACAACTAATCCTCTCTGGAAGAGAAAGAAGATTAAACGTCAGGATCAAGGTGGGAGTGGGGATCTCTCTCTCATTCTCTTTTCTCTTGATCCGAAACACCTTCGTTACGCAGACAGAAGTTCCTCCTCGCTTTTGGACGCAAACTTATCGCGATTCACCACTCCTTTACATTGGTTACGGGTAGGGTGCGTGACCACTTCCACTTGGAGGCTGGCAATCTGCTTAGTTTTGGAGATTTTTGCAGCCAACTTCCATGGCCCGGCAAGGAACCTGGTGAGAATAGTGTTGCTATTATTAACTGATGCAGCATGATACAATGCTGCGCAGACAATGAAAGTCTTCCTAACATGTAGCATTTTACTTGTTTGGTACATGGACTGTATCACATGGTAGAAGAGGTTAGTAAACTGTTATTAATCCATTAAGTATCTTGAAACCATTTAACGAGGTGATTTTGCAGTGCCTAAAGGTGACTGTTACACCTCCCTTAAGAGCTCAACTCTATAAAGTAAATTTTTCTGACATGTTTCTTTCCCCAGGTCTAGTGCTCACAAGATGGAGTAGATTCGGTGCTCACATACTTGAAAGCAGTAGATTTCTATCATGACCATTCTTTGCACATTAGATAGTTCTTAGCAGAATTAGATCCAAGTGAAAGTTTCAGCATTGAAAACTCACAGCAAACTCTGGGCGAAGAAAGTATCCAAAATGAATTGTCCTATGCATCTGCTCATTTTTCTATTTTCCAAAGTAGCATCACTTCCTTGCAGACTGCAGGTAACCCCTTAATTTCATCACAAGAAATTGTGCAGAATGTGGAAAAAACCAGAACTGCAGTTCCAGAGGTAAGAGAGTGGCTGCAAACGTATTGCATCCTAAATGATCTTTGCTGGATATAAATAATAAAAGATGATGTTCATATTCTTGCGAAAATATCTGAAGCAGTAACAAATGTTAAAAATATACCTTTGTTTAAATATGCACAACTCACTTCTTGTAACATGGAGAGAACGTACTCTGAAGTCAAATTAGTTCTACACAACAAAAAGAGATGTCTTTCAGTAGAAAAATTTTCGGTATAATAACTACAGCAAATGAACTTGGTAAACAGAGCTGAATGTTAAAGCATCTTGCAACAATGTTATTTCTTCTCTCTCTTATAGTGTATTATTATTGTTTTTTACAATGTTTGAAAATATATTTTTATTATACAGGTTTTGTATTACAGTGTAAAATGATGTTTATGATGTTTACAGTGTAAAGTGTTGGTTGTTGCTATGTTTTTGTTTAACACATATTCTTAATTTTAAGCTGATATATTGGCTATTTTGGAATAAATTGGCAATTTAAAGTGCAAGGTTGCATACATGTTTTAAACTTCTTTAGTCCATGAAGATCCGGAATCTACTGACAAGGACCAAAAATAAAATAAAATAAAAATATAAACACACCTCATCCATACAGCTTTCTTCTTCATTGGAACTGTTTAGCCTCTGCCTTTTGATAGCAGACTCTTCAACACTGCATTCAGTCTGAAAATTTAAACAGATATTGTTCAGCTTTGGAGGCAGAGGAATTTTTAACCATGCTTGTTTATTAATGTATAAATAGCTTTTTTGAATAATAATGACAGGTTTTGTTTACAGAGAGAGAGGGAGAGACAGATAGAGGGGAACAGAAAGAGATAGAAATGCAATAATTCTTTAACAAAATAAGATGATTTACCAACTTAAACAATTTAATAAATTATATTTATAACAATATAAAGTGATTTACCATCTTTAATACAACATATTAATTCTACAACAATATTCAATGGTATACATTTCACATATTCAATTTTTACTTTCTGGCATTCATTTTGTAAGAACAGGATGTAGATAATCGTATGCCAGAAAACCATGAATTTTCAGCAGAAAAACTCTTATTGCCGGGCCCTGGTAACAAAACAGTCAGGGTGACCAAAACAGGGAGAGGGGGAGGGACTTGGCGCAGGCCCCCAATTTAATTGAGGTCCTAATTTCTTTTCATTCAAAAGTAATAAAAAGCATGTTCACTTCTAACCCAAATTTAACACTAAGTTATTTTGAATGCATGAAAAAATGAATTCGGTTTATGAATTGAGAGAGGAGAGGATGATTTGTTTGAAATGAGGGGCTCCTGCATTAATTGCGCCAGGCTCCTGGTTTTCTCTGGATGCAGCCAGAATCCCATGTTTTGTGGGTCCTTGATACCGACTAATCGACTGAAGACAAACCGTGTCTGTCGTAGTCATCATGAGTGTCTAAATTGTTCAGCCAATTTTCTCCAAAATTGATATTCTCCGATTGATCTAAACAAACTCGAGGCTTTAGCAATTTCAAATGGATATTCTGATTTTTGAGGGTTCCTTACATGAACCCTTGAACCCTTACTTACATGAAGGCTTGAAAACATTGTCACATTCCAAAACCATTGTAATAGGCAAGTTCTACATTCATGTACTTATACCGCAACCAAATTATTATAAAGTTTAATTGCCACTTCATCCATACATACATATGTATTTGCCATCAAATACTATATTTTTTTGGCTTTTCATTAATTTTACACAACATTTTTAGTTTGTAACAAAATACAATAGATGGCAACATTTTTAGGGACAGCACTCAGATTTTTGTGCTTTATAGTTTAGCTGCATTTTTCAAACAAATTATTGGTTTTTGGTCACATAGGAATTTCTTATTCATAAGAGTGTATTATTGAAATCATAAAAGCAATAAGATATTTAGGTAAAACGTTTTTTGGTAAAATTAATACTAGTATTTAGTGACACCACTATGCAACTATAGCTTTAATGCATTGCAGCATGCTCTCTATGCAGATTTTCACATTTTGTTGCAATTCAATGTTGTGATGCTATTCTTTGTTTGAGAATTTCAATTAACTCAAGTCTTGGTGGTCATCTCTTGCTTGGCGTTCGGTCGTTTGGCCCATCATAGGCTCCCACACGAGTTCTCTACAGGGTTCATGTCTGGCGAGTTTCCCAGCCAGGGCAATATTTGGAATATTTTTGTTCCAGGAATGCAGTAATACTCCTGGCTTTGTGGCACGGTGATGAACCATGTATAAAAATGTGTTCTTCATTACCAGGGAACCATTCTTCGAGCTTTGAGCTGTGATAGCAGCAGAGTTTCTAGTACTGACTTGTACTGGTCTTGCATGGAACTGAAATTCAGGGCATCGTCAGACAAATTAACTTTAATCTATCAAAATCTGAAACAATTTGTCAGAGAACATACCTCTAAAATATTACAAAAATTAATACTGATTAAATACACTACTGTTTTAAATACACAAAAAGGTTGTGTTACTCGACTCCAGTCCGCAACAGTCAGATTTCAGTGTTGCCCATTGCAACCACTTCTTCATGGCCTGGATCTGGCATGGTTTTTTGATAGCATAACGACCGATCAGTTTCTCTTCTGCTGTCTCTGGACCGTCCTTTCGAAAACTGTAGTTTATCATTGCAATACTCTTAACAATTTTTGAGGCAGATATTCCTGATTCTATGATTGGTACGAAGACTGGTGATCCTTTTCCTGCCATTTTATTCACACAGCCTGATTCAAGGGTTAGTTCTGATCAAATTTTATTTTTATTCTGTTAACGACTGTTTTTCAATCACCTATAATAGTTGCTATATCTCTCTGTGAATGCGTATAGTAAAGTAATAGTGTTTTATATCTCTACTTTTCCTTGGAGATGTGTCTGAAGCTTTACGATACTTAAAAATAAAAACTTAGACTTTGTGATGTTACATTCTAAACTGAAATGAAATTCACTCATATAATTGAGTAAACGTAATGCAGTAAGAAACAATACTTACATTTTGATTATTTTGGAAAGGAAAAACTTGCAAAACATAATTAAAATGTTTTGGAACATCCTCACTACAGCAGCAGTTTAAAATAAACTTCGACCAAATGAGATGTAACATCACTTATTTCTTAAATACTTCAAGCATAGAGTGGTGTATCTTATTAAAAACAATAATACAACAAATCTTATCAAAACTTAATCGTTTACTCAAAAAAATAATTTAAACTAGAATTTCACAGATATGAGTACTGTCCCTAATAATTTGGCCACCAACTGTTGGTACCTACAAATAATTCACTACTCAATATTAAAAATGCAAAATGGTAATATTTCAAAAATCAAATGAAATATTTTCATTTCTGAAGGGGTAGTGCGATAGTAGCAAAAGAGTTGTTGGGCAGTTTAAAACAAGAAGTCTTGTCTTTGCTTGAATTTTTTTTGGGAGGGGGGGTGGGGAGTTCAATTTCCAATCTTCTGGGATGGCAACTATGCACAGCACCAGAAATTAAATTAAAAATAATTGCTGCATAGAATACACACTTTCAGATGCTGAGGAAAATGCCCGACTGTCAAGCGTATGTCCTTTGTTAGCAATAGAACCATAATTACCATATTGAAAGCGACAATAAGAGTTGGTGGTTTCAAGACAGGGCTAAAATTACTGGCAAAGAGTGCTTAGTGGGCTATGAAAATGGCTACTTGTTATGGGTTTCAAAAAAATTTCATACCTTGTAATACATTATATACTGAATTTATATTATTGTTTATCTCCTTTTAGTTCTTCTAATTCAATTTGAACAAAAGGTTCTAAATGAAATCATGTTTAACTCAAAGCAATCAGAGATACCACATGGTGTCAGCAAATATTTTGAAAATGAAAAATGTTAATTTCAAAAAAACTTTCACATTCACTTGTTGTACGGTCCATTTACTTTAAAAATATTAAAATTAAAAACAGATACTTATAATTTGTGCATTAATGAGTTAACTGGAACAAAATGTGAACAAAATTTGTGATGTTGTTTGTGTGTTGTTTGTTTAAATGTGAACAAAATTTGACATTAAACTAATAAATCAGAAACATTACACCAATGAATGGTTGAACATAAAATAGAGCAAGAAATAGAACTGCTGAAGGTCGGATAAGCAGTTCAACCATAATAACCACAATTCAATAAAATAGGCAAAAAATGTACATTAAAATACAACAACTTACATCAATATTCCAAGGCGTTTCATCGTCACTTTCAACAAGTTCCTCTTTGATCTGCAAATTACAATAACAGTAACAATAAAAAAGAATCTATTTTAATAGAACAAATAGGAAACTGTCTTTTGTTTTGGCTCTACTTTTATCCAATTTTTCTTTTCAATAGTAATACAAATGACAGAAGTCAGGGTGCGAATTGGCAGTTTTCTGCATAGGAAGGAATAAATGATCAAAGATTGGGGGGTGAAGGTCAATGGTGCAAAGAAAATCATATTCGCTTATGGAATACAATCATTCCTAATGATACTCTTTATGAATGTTTTCTTATCCAATTTCTGGAATATATATTCCTTCATTTGAACACTCCAGAGTGTATATGATAGATGCCATAACTAAATATGTATTAATTTTATTTCTAGCAAAGAAATATTAACACTTCGGCAGGGAAAATCCAATACTTTAGCACTAAGGGGGAGGGGGAGATCCTTGGCATCTTCCTTGCCAATTTGCATCCTGATAGAGGTGGGTAATTAAAATTACAAAATACAAACTTACATCGACATCTGGAATACTCTCATAAGTAAGGTGTTGATTATCCATGACTATTTTATAATGGCTGCATTCTGCAATAACACAATTTATATGTAGTTTTGATGTGTAACCACAGTATTCTTATGAATACATTTTCATTAAATTCCGATACGCTGCAATCAAATGTAATACTCAGGCGATCGTTTGCAGTACTGCACAAATAACACAGCATTTACATTTGAAGTTCCCGCAAAGCCATCCTCTTCCTTTCGTTAGAAATATACAACTTTTATATTATAATAAAAGCAAGTCGATCACCATCAGTTCAAGACGAATAAATTTAACTCGAAACCTTTGTACGCTTCTGATTCTTGCGATCTGTCACTTCA
This sequence comes from Gryllus longicercus, assembly GCA_038098605.1. Lineage (NCBI taxonomy): Eukaryota > Metazoa > Arthropoda > Insecta > Orthoptera > Gryllidae > Gryllus > Gryllus longicercus. The sequence continues at coordinate 233,930 of JAZDUA010000568.1, read as the reverse complement.
AGTTTTTGAGGTTAATAAAAAATCATACACACAGCTATAAGTAATTGAAAAATGAAGCTGTTTCCCTGACATTGAAACATCTTTCGTAAGTTCCAATGCACACAAGAGCTTGCGATTGGTGCAATTAAATGAAACGCACAAATATTTTTTGAAGACACCGAACAAAATAACACATTGCAAATGCATCTGCTGCACAGGCTGGCCCAGGGGTACCGAACTACGTGTTAATTTTCGCGACTAGCGTTAGTGCTGCGCTCGAACGGGCGGAATCCCAATTAAACTAAGTGGTGGTGGGGGACCGTACCTTGGTGGGGGTAATATTTCCACCAATTAGATGCACAGTATTTTCTTTGTACATTTCTTTTGGCGTAATTTACAATTAATTCTTAGGATTCAGAAGGAAATGTAGGATATACTGGCATAGAAGTGACTCAGGATAACAAACAACTCAATAATGAAATGAAATGACAGATTTATTAAAATTAAATCGAAAAAACAATGGTAAATTTTCTAGAAGAGATATAATAATTCTCCGAGTAATACAATTTGATAAATATTGATTTTGGAAATAATAGCAAAACATCATAAATTCACAACAATCATGTAGTTACTTCAATAAATCAACATAATATCTATTATGAAAATACTTGATCTCAAAGTGCCTCTGGAGAAAAATCTTTCATCAATCAATATTGAAGTGATTACAAATCCACTTGCTATTAAGAACTACTGAGGGGAATGAAAACTGCTTCATGATATCAAAAATTTATAGTATTGATATTCCAATTATGTTTAACTGTATTGTGTTTCCAAGCATTGCAAAGATATTACTTATGAAATTGCAATAAAATAACCAGTTGAACATGACAATAATGATTTCCAAAAATTAATAATATATCATTTAATTACTATCATCCGACAAACTTTACTGTCGATGACATTAAAAGCAAGCAAAAAGGCAGCTCTCTGAGTCCAAGAAACTAATAATGACATTGAACTAAATTTTGAAAACATTTTTAAACTACTGTGTTCTTCTCTTCATTATTCCAACATTCCATTTCCTAGCAAATCTCAAAGAGAATGCCAAGTTGTAATTTGCATCCAGACAATAAGTGGAGCTGAAGTAATTGTGCTTATCATTAAATGCAATTTATACAATATATCAATAAATTATAATCAAATGGCAGCAGTAAGTAAATTATCAACAAAAGTTAATATTGAGTTATTACTGCAAAGTGATAAGCCTCTCATTGTTTTGCATCCTACAAAAGGATGAAAAATAACATCCATTTTATGTGCAGTGTTTTAAAGTGCAACTATCACTAGAATGCAACCTTACATCCAGGGCTTGTGCTACCACTTCCATATCGAAACAATACACAAAAAAACAAAACAAATGAAACCAACACACCAGACAAATTTTGAAACAACACTAAATTGTTTCAGAAGGGGGGAAATTTGTCAAGTTCGTCAGCAAATATATTAAAAATTACCCTGGAGCCATTAAATATGTATTTCTCAATACAAGCATTTTTCTCTTAAAATCTGATAGAAACTAGCTATCTCAAGCAACAGAACACAACAAAGTGAAACCTAGTGTACTTGTATTTCTGTTGCAAATGTAACATGTGTCTGCATTTTTACAAAAATGAAGCAACATTTCTCTGATAAAACCAGCATAAATACCATGGTGTACAAGTTATAACTAAAGAACAAATAAATTAGGCTCCAGAGTAAAACATATTCTTAGTAAAGCAATTAATTTAAAAGAAGTAGGTTTCAAAATAAACTGTTCTTAAAACTAAAACTATTAAATATAACAAGATAACTACCTAACTAATTCACTGAAACCTACTTCTTTTCAAAGAAGTTGTGACCCTCGCACAGAACTCATTTACCGCATGCTTGCTCAGCAACAGTTTTATTAAATTTTGGATCTCAGAGCAATGCTCTTTACAGCCAAAAAATTGAAAATCTGAATTTTGACAATAATTTTCAAGTTCCTCAAGAAGTTTTGGTGTATGCCCTTTGATTTCTAAAAATTTGAAAATTTTCAAAGATATCTCCCAGAATGATTTAACAACAATATCCTTTGGTTTGGAACATACACACACAACATTACTTCCCTCACGGGGAGGAGTATGGCGGCAATAGAAAAAGGACACAAAACAAGAATAGCAGGACTTCAGATTGGGAATTTTGTTGAGAATTTTACTTGTTTTGCTTGTTGCCTCATCAGCTATTAGAGGATCATCTATGGGATCTGAAAGCATTGTGGCGATCCAGGCACATGTTGTCTTCACTTCCTCTCCCCCCTTCAAGAAAGGTGAATTGTCAACAACATCACAGACATGAGTGTCTGTTGCTCCTACACTCCCAATCTTGCTCACAAATTCACGCAAATTAGATAAAACATCTGCATCATCTTTCTCGCAGTTAAATTTACCATTGGCACCAATCATCCCATTCAAAATACATGATTTCAAAGCCGAATCAAACTGCAGACTCGTAGGGTTGTTGTTGCGAATACCACGCTGCCTCACAACACCGAAGAGATTCTCAAGTGGATCTTGGTTGAGACGTCGAGTTGCCAACGATGTCACTCCCAAGTCTCCGAGCATTCTCCACAATGAGGAAACAGCGTCAATATTTCGACACCATGCCTCCTTCACCTTAGAGCGAGTAGACTTGCCATCTGCATCAACAAACTGCCATGAATCCAGTTTCCTTTTCATACTCTGCCAAAATTCTAAATGCTGAGATGTGTTACTCAGTGGTCTTCTATAAAAGTGAGTGTCATCCAATTTCAAACCGTTAAAAGAATCAAAGAGACGAGTGATGTCATTAATAAATTCAGCCAAATACTTGGCCCCTTCCACACCGCATTTATATAGTGCATTAGCAACAGTTACACTCAAAACCTGAGCAGCGAACTTCACTTTCATTTTCCTTTTTGGATAAATATGTTCATTTGTGATATTCCCCATGTTCTTATTAAATGATTCTTTTTCCAATTCAAAAAGGTCCACTAAACATTGCCAGCTAGTTTCTTTAACTTCTCCACTATCTGTTTTAAAAATAATTTTGTTGTCTAAAAGAGCATTTCTTGTTGCTTTGAGAACATGAGGAGGATCAGCAATTACAACAATTTTACAATTATTAATTTTTAAAATTGGTCTATCCCAATTGCAGGTTTTTAAGGCCAAAGTTTTCAAGCAGCGAACGTTAGTTGGTGCCCGGTCACTCACAATTGCCACAATATTAAAACCAATTCTTTGTAAAGCACCTGTGACATCCACAATTATCTTTTCTAAATCTGTGGTCGAAATTGTACCATGAGACAAATAGTATGCTACAGGTTGCTTCCAATTGTCAATGAGACCACGAACCATAAAAACCAAAGCATGGTCTGCGTACTGACACCTACGTTGGGAACCTATATCTTCATAGCCAAATATATAATTTCTGGACGGACTAAATGTTAAATTCTTCTGAATTGACATTTCATCAAAAATGAGAGAACAAATTTTTGAATTTGGAGTCATAAATTTTAATTGATCCTCTAAATGCTGAAGCAAAACATCATCGAGGCCAACATGAAAAGGAATTTTATTGGAAAGTTGGAGAAGAGTATCAGGAGAAGGAAGTAACATGAACTTCCTGAGGAGTTTATATGCCTGAAGACTACGGTTGCGAAGGGCTAAGCAAATTACCTTCACTTCTGTAGACCATCTATGACCAAAAGGAGATTTTGATTTGTTGCTGAGCTGAGCCTTCAGGAGTTCATAAAACAGGGGCGAAATATGTTCCCCAATTTCATCTGCAAGGCTGTTCCATTCCTTCGTTCTCCTGCGCGTAGACAGTACTTTGTTCTGAAGGAACTTCACACGCTCTTGCAGATGTTTGATTTTCGATTTGCGCTCCTGAAGGTCACGATACATCAGACGCTTACGAGGGGTGAGATTCTTCACACGAGTTGCACCAATGGATTTAAGAATCCCACCACTTTGTAAGCGAGACTGAGAGCTTGGGGTTGATGGTTCTGTCTGAGGATCACGCACTTGCCATTTCCCAGATGGCGTTGTGACTTCAGGTGAGGGAGAAGTAGCCCATTTCCCTGATGTACTGGATGCTACAATCTCTTCCTCACCTTCCGAGACAGGCACAGGCGGATCAGCAAGAGCTGTTGCACAGTGAGAATAAAAATTAATTTTTATTTTAAAAACATATACAAAACATATATCTCACTTCAAATAAGGTTACCTGATATTTGTGGGACTGATGAAATGGATTCCATTGCTGTAGCCAATCTTGCAGAATTTCCTATAAAATAAATCAACATTTTAATATTATCTCAGTGAAAGAATTCAAACCAAATGTTGATGTGGTTCAAAAGCACGAATATGATTGGCAGCGATTTGGAGTACATCCAAAAGACTACAATTTTTTTCATTTCGTAACCTGTGATTATCTGTATTTTTAAAAGGTTAAATGAAAATATACTCACGTAAACACGGAACTGCACCACATCGCAGTCTCCTTTTGGGGGCAACAGCAATGAAATCCTCAGCCCTGAAATGCGCAATGCATATGCGCCTGTCACGGATCCTTTCGCCATCTGGGATTCCTGCAAATTCCCTCCATTTTTGCAGGACAAAGGGCCTTCTATTTTCGGAAGGGAATCTGTGGAACGAGATTCCTTCCAATCGTTTTTCTAACGATTTAAATATCACGTGACACACGCAACAGGTAGACATCTGGAAACCAACACAAGACATCTTGCTTACATTATATAATAAATTGACAAATTTTCGTATGAATTAGGCTTTAATAATGATTTAATAACATAAATAATGTAATAATAACATTAATGATTTAATAATAACACTGAAGTCTTACCTCTTACAAAAAAATTGATTTGAAAAAGTGTTCGCCGAGATCAGAGTTCGTCAAGGACACAACCGGACACAAGAGCAAACAGCAAAGTAAGAAACCCTTGTCCTTCAAAACATCTTTGTCCTCCGCGGACATCGATGTCTTCGGTAACACTCGTTTCTTCTCGGTCGCAATCGTGTCATTCGAATTCTCTTTCTCTGTTTAATATTCGCTTTCTCTTTCTAACACTGCGACTGCAGGGCCCTCTCACTTACGGAATCCCAACTAATCTTTACGGAAAACGCATGCCAGGCCCAGCCCTATGAAGCTAGGAACCCCTGGGCTGGCCCGGCACGCAGCAATTGCACATTGCATAAGGGGGCACATGGGGGGGAGACACGTCTCGCAACCAACATATCGTAGCTCAGTGCTGCCCTCTCAACCATGGGTGGCTTTTACGCATCGTATTCGACTTCCGCCACTGAGCTTCAGACACCAGTTTGCGTCACAATATTAGCGGGAAATTTAAATACAGCTAGTCACCAAAAATATCGTTACAAGACATTGAAACATATTTATGAAGCATTTATTTCAAATATTGCATCTCGTACACCATCATGTTAATTTTAGTTCTTTGTCCTTGACAAATGTCGCTTGGTACCACTTTCAAAATGTTTCTCAACCCTTCTCGCTCTCCATGCAACATGCCGGCCAGCGTCTGGTCTGGCTTTTCAAATGAGTTCGTGCTGTGAGCCATGTTAAGCTAGCTAGTCCAAAATACAATTTCAATCAAACTATATCTAAAAATTTAGGTTAATTTGAAGCTAATTAAATGCTATATTCACAATTTTTAGGTTCTTTTGTATTTCCCAAAATCGAGGGCGCTGCTAACTTTAGACTAAAGTTGGCAGCACCCACATAGAAAATCCATCAAAAAATAAATTTAAAAATATGAAACCACACCCAAATTTAAGGCTAATTTGAAGCTCTAAGATAAAAATGATTCCTGCATTTATTTCCCAAAAATCAGGGCTGCGCAGAGAGAAACAATTAGCATTGGTTCTTATAGGCGAATAAACACCCAAATTTTAAAAAACAAACTTTAAAAAAATATGAAACCCTACCAAAAATTTAAGGCTAATTTGAGGCTCTAGGAAAAACGTTATTACCGCATTTATACTAAAAAATCGGGGCTGTACAAAGAGCAACAATTAACATTGGTTCTTATGGGCGAATAATCATTCAAATCAAAAATTCTTAGAAAAATATGAAACCCTATCGAATATTTAAGGCTAATTTTAGACTCTAGGAAAAAAGTTATTTCCGTGTTTATATTCCAAAAATCAGGGCTGTACAAAGAGAAACAAATAACGTACGTTATTATGTGCGAATGGCACACACCGAAATGAAACAAAATCAGAAAAAATATTAAACAAAGATATACGTATTGGAGTACGGAAGAAAGACGTCTCGGAGTAAAAATTAAAGTTTGACGTTTTGAAGTATGGACGAGAGGTATACGTCTGGAAGAAAACGGAGTGTTTAACGGACTCTTGGTATTGAATTCTTTAAATACAAATTCTTAGAAACTTCAAATACAAATTAGTTACCAATTATTGGGTTAAATTTGTGTTGTCGTTTATATTATTGTTAATAAATGTTTCTTTTTACTTGCCCGTATAGTACAAATATACGAAGAAATATACACAGTATAGGGAAAGTTAGGTAATGATACGGAAAATCGATTTCCAGATTTCAACAGATTTACACGTTTTGGGGTCCCAAGATACCGAAAAAATGTTTTTTTCAAAACGCCCGTCTGTCTGTCTGTGAACAATACTAACGGTTAAACCAAGTGTAGGCTTTTTTCCAAATTGAATAAACCCCTGTCCTTCTGGCTCGAGTCGAAGCTTTGAGATTTTGAAAAATATTCTTTAAAATTTAGGAGTACTTTACATGAAGCCCCTCATACTTTTTCAAACTTTTCTCAAAAACGCCTACTAATTATTTCTTTAAATTTCTTGGAATAATATATTAAAATACACCTATAAAGGTGGCATATCCGACTATCATGGTTATCTCTCAATTTCGAAAATTTCAAAAGTTTGGATTTTTTCGGCATTTTCCCACAACTATAAAATTAAAGATAGAGATTTTCCCTTCAAATAAAATGTGTTCTCCACAGTGAGTTTTTGCATTGAGGTAATGCATATTTTTCGAAAATTTTAGTAGTTTTTGCGCAATAATTCGAGCAATTTGTGCAATTTTAAAAAATACAAAAATTAGATTTTCTCAAAACTGGCTCTTAATTTTTTAGTAGGAATAGTGCTAAATGCACTATATAAGAAGACATAAATGCTATGCTGTTCTATTCTTTTGTTTTTTCAAAAATTACAAAAATGTAATATTTTGACTTGGCTTACACGTCGTTAATATTTATATTAGCAGAAATTAGCTCACATTATTATATTTATGAGCACATCTGCTTTAAATAATGTCATATAAAGTTTCTCAAAACCTCAATCGCTTTGTGTGAAAACTCGTTCAATATTCCGCAATTTCAGAAGCGCTCCTACATTTTTTCAAAAACGGTTCAAAATTTTTCTACACACAATTTTTCTACAGCAATTTATAAACACTAATGCATTTGTCATTGAAGGAGCTTGAAATGACTTCTAATGAAGATTTTCGAAAACTCAGTTTTATGTTAAAAGATGTTCAAAATTCGAAATTACAATAGCTCTTAAACGCCATTTTCGTAAAAAACGGATCCAATTTTTTCAAAGAAAATTTCCATTTAGAACGACTGTTCTTGAGTATTCTCGAAATAATATTTCTGTTCTACTAAACCGAAAAATTACATTGACAAATAATTTTCATTTTCCCAAATGTTACTTATTTGTTGGCGCAATAATCTACTTCCGGATCGTAGAAATATGCTGCTCGTTCCAGGAGCACTGCGTCTGTGGAATCGTTCAATTTCATTGTGTGCTTGATGTGATTGATGTGCTCGAACTCATTGCATTCTAAGCCTACCCGCTTCATTTTCAGTCATTCTAGAACGCAATTCTGCCATACCAATATGACTATTATTATTATTATTATTATTATTATTATTATTATTATTATTATTATTATTATTATTATTATTATTATTGGCGTATAGGCCATTACTGACCACGCTACACACGATTAACGTGCGTGTAATTCTTCCAGGATCAGCTTTTCAGCTGTATCCTTGGATTACGACAAGGTTGTTACGCCTTGAAGTGTGAATTATGAGATGACAGGAATGGATTAGGAGGTGATAGGTGATCGTGGACTTTTGGAACCATCCCAGCATTCGCCTTTATGACCGAGGGAAACCACGAAAACCCCGGTCAGGATGGCCGGCCCGGGAATCGAACCCGGACCTCCCGATTACGAAGTCAGTGCGCTACGCACTGAGCCACTTCGCTCGGTTATTATTATTATTATTATTATTAGCGTATTTTCCCAATAATGGAAAACGTTAAGCAAAAATTGACTCGTTTTTGTGGAGTTCTAATTAGTTTTTGTGGAGTTCTTAATTTTCCAATATTCTTTCATTCTGTTGGAGAATGCCAGTTTTCTGTCTTCAGACCATTTCGGTCTGTAGGGTTTTGATTTTGGTTGTTCTGGTTTGACTTCCCATTTCTTCACTTTGTTGCGGAAGGTGTTTTTGTCTGAGGTGTCAGTTATGTCGGCGTGTCGCATGTCTTTTTTTGTTTCTTTCATCCATAGTGTTGTACTTTTAAGTGAGGATATATAGTTTAGTATTCTTTTAGTTAGTCGAGTATTTGGTAGCCTGTCTATGTGTCCGAAGAATTTCAGTCGTCTTTTCCTGATGTTGACTTCTATGTTCGAGTACTTTTCAGTTGTCTCAATAGATTGTAATCTGTATCCATCGGGAGTGAGTCTCGCACCGAGTATTTTTTAATGATTTTTCTTTCTTCTTTTTTGATTTCTTCCAGTTCATATTTCTTGCTGAGCGTGAGTGATTCGCTAGCGTAAAGAGCTGCCGGTTTGACGACAGTATTATAATGTCGAATTTTGGTTTTCTTAGACATGCATTTTTTGTTGTACAGGTTTTGGATTAGTCCGAATGCTTTCTTGATTTTCTGGAGGCGGGTTTGTTGTGAAATTCTTTCGGATCCGGTTGGTTCGATGAACTCACCCAGGTATTTGAAATGTGGTACCCTTTTGACCGTTCCATACCTTGTGTGCATGTTGTCACCTTTGTGGGATAGGACTTGAGTTTTCTCGAAAGAGATCTGTAATCCTACCCTTTCTGCACATTCTTTGAGTGTTTCTAAGTGTTTGATAGCGGTCTCTTGGTTTTCAGACAGTATCTCTATATCGTCGGCAAAGGCAAGGTATGGTATGCAGAGGTTATTTTTGGGTATGCCGAGAGTGATAGGTTTCCAAGCATCTTGTCTTTGAAGTTCTTTTTCCCATTCTTCCATTACTTTGTCCAAGACTAGGTTGAACAGGAGAGGAGAGAGGCCATCTCCTTGTCTCACGCCTGTCTGAATTTCGAAAGGTTCTGAGATTTCTCCCATGAATTTCACTTTAGAATTTGTTTTTGTAAGTGTTTGCTCGATAAGTTTCCGTGTTTTGTGGTCTAGTCCTCTTTCATCTAGGATCTGGAATAGTGATGGTCGATCGATAGAGTCGTAGGCCTTTTTGAAGTCGACAAATGTACATGTTATTGGTTTGTTTCGAATTGCTCGCATTTTGATTAATGTTTTTAGGTTGAAGATTTGTTCGGGACAGGATCGGTTTGGTCTGAATCCTGCTTGAAAATCTGATAATTTTGGTTCGAGTTGTTCTTGTGTTCGTTTCAGAAGACAGGCCGAGAGAATTTTGTAAATAACTGGAAGGAGGGAAATCCCTCTGTAATTGTTTACATCTGACTTTTCTCCCTTTTTATGTAGTGGGTGAATGAGTGAGGTTTTCCAATCGTCAGGGATTTGTTCAGTTTGCCAGATTTCTTGCACGATCTGTGTGATTTCTTTGAGTGAGTTGGGTCCAAGGTTTTTGAGCAATTCTGCTGTAATTCCATCTTCACCTGATGCCTTGTTGTTTTTGAGTCTTTTGATGTGGGAGTGGATTTCGTCTTGACTTGGTGGTGATGAGTCTTCATTTGTGTGGTCAGGTTGTTTCTTTGGGAATCTCCTTGTAGGTTCCGGACAATTCAAAAGTTGTGAGAAGTATTTAGCCAACTCTTGGCAATTTGACTTTATGACAATTTGACAATATGACTATTATTATTATTGAGGAGGAAAATCCTTTATGGATACCAGTGAAGCTGATGTTGTCGGAACTCCCAACTGGGTTACCGACTAAAACCTAACCTCCGTCTCTTAAACCGTATTCTCTCCCACGCGGAAACCGTCGTTAGACACTACTTCACGTAGGAGATTGGCTGGTAGCAGATGCTCTACTTCCTCAGTCTTGATTATTTATTATTCATAATACTAACTATGAAGTTCTTTATTGTTTTCCATTTTTCCTGCGAACTCAGCAACATATCGACCATGTTGTCTGGGTTTATAACTTGTTGGAGGTTGACATTACAAACCTCTCGTTCCGCGTCCCATGCACTTCCTTGCACTGGAATAGTGTGTGTTCTACATCATCTATGTCTGCGTGACAGAGACTACATGTGAGCCTCTCTACGATCTACGAATCGTAGAGGTATTTATTAAATACTCCATGTCCCGTAAGAGCCTGGGGCAGGTAAGAACTCACCTCCCCAAATTTTCGCCCCCCATTTAACCCATCTCTCGATGTAAGTAATCAACCGTTCAGTCCATCCGTCTTTGTACTTGCGCGTACTTGTGTCTGATAGACAGCTTCTCCAGCGAACCCGCCCAGACTGGAGCAGCATACAACAACTGTGAGTGAACTATGCCAGATATCATTCTTCTCTTGGTCCACCGACGTTCGGTAGCATTCTTGCGATGTTTGCTCCTGTCCTCGCCGCCTTCTCTGCCATCGCATTTATGTGGGGCTCGAAGCTGAGTCTATTGAATTGAATTGAAGCCTTTTTTAACGTGGTAAGACACAGGCCATGAGGCCTGCTCTTCCGCCTGACCACATATCGCTACGCTCCTTTCACCAACTAGCAGAAAGGAGAGATTTCTTGGGCGAGAAACAGAAGATTTGAATTTAGCTCAGAGGCGGCATTTAGGTTTGAGTATCTTTTACATGCATATAAATCTACTAACATGGGCCAGCCGGCTTTACTTCCCCTCCGAAGGAAGGCGTACAAAGGATTTTTTCGCCCTTAAAAATCCACGCCTTCGATCGGATTTGAACCCGCCAACTTGGGTATAATAGGTATGAGTACCCGCCAACTTGGGTATAACGCTAACCGTTAAACCATCGTCGCGCGCGAGTCTATGGTCTATTTCGACTCCTAAATATCCTATCTGGCGTTTCCAGTTGATTCTCTCCCCTTCCAATCAGAGGTCTGGATAGTGAAAGGCTCTCCAGTGATGATTAAGACAGCTTCGGTTGTTTGCACTGCCATCTGTTGCTGTCGTCTATCTAACCATCTTTTAACCCTAAATAGCGCTTCGTTCACTCTCAATTCGAGGAGTTTAATGACATCGCCGTGGTTTATTACTGCGTATCATCAGCATAGCCTATGAACTGCGTATTTTTTGGTATGCTAATGCGTAGAATGTCATCATACAGGACATTCCAAAAAATGGCCCAAGTCTGGACCCTTGAGGAACGCCGCACGTCACATTCTCTTCAATCCTGATACTGTCCACATACGTTATCTTCCTTTCATGGAGGCAGTCTTCAATAACCCTTATGAGATATTCCGGAATCATCTTGTTAGCTAACTCTTCTATAATGTTATTCCACCTAGCGGAGTTGAAGGCGTTTCTAATGTCCTCTTCTGGCTGCGATTGCTTTATCGATTACTTCCAGGATGGCATCCGTCGTCGAGCGGCCTCTCCGAAATCCATTTTGCCTGTGAGAAAAGCATATGAACCCCTCAAGCCTAGAAAAGTATTAAAACCTCATGAATCTTGCCCATGGTATCAAGGAGGCACAGTCTGTGTGATGACGTCTGATCTACCGGCTTGTTGCCCTTTCGGAGGAGTATCAACTTTTGACTCTTCCACGTCTTGAAGAAATTCCCCTCCTCAAGGCAGCGGATATAGATTGACAAAAGGCATTCCGGATACTCCTGTGCCACTATTTTTAGTTTTTTCACAGGGGATTCCATCGAAACCTGGGACCTTCCCAGTTTTCATGCTTTTCGCAGGTCTCCTCAGTTCGTCTGCTGCGTCAACCGTGAAGTCGCTCTGTCTTTGTCTCGTCCAGGGATCTCTAGTGCAAAGAGATCCCTAATGGCTTTCGTCATCCATTGGGGATCATTCAAACCAGGTATTTTCCTGTCCATCCTGAATTTCTTACTTACTATTTTATAAGCCATGCCCTATGGGTCGTTATCTATCTGGTCTAAGAGCTCTTTCCAGTATCTGCCTTTACTTTTATTTTTCTCTTAAGCCGTTTGTATTATTATTATTATTATTATTATTATTATTATTATTATTATTAGTATTATTACTATCTGTATCTCGCTGGTGATTAGTACAGTTTGCATGTAAGGTAACTCGCCGTGCATTTAATTGAATTCGACGACCTATGTTAGGTCGACTTCTCCTTGGCATTGTACATAATCAAAGTGAAGAACGTTCTCGCGCACTTAGTGGTAAACTGTGTTACTATCACAAAGGATTAGAAAGAGATGTCAAGCTACAATAAATTGTCTTAACATAAACAATCAACGGTTAATTAATAAACTTTTTACGTTGAGTTAGTATCCTTACTAAAGAAAGATATTGATTTCTGAACGACGGGACGAACATGAACATCTGAGGGAGTTTTGGCGGGAACGCTGGAGAGAGCCGTGTTGCTGCATGATATTATTTTTTCAAAACGTGTGTATAGTCGTGTGTGTATGTTGTATATGGGTTTGGTGAGATGATATTATATCAAAACTGGTATATATTCGCGGTGACGCACATGTGTAAAAATGGTAGGATTTTTATCATAAAGCGTTCAATAACGTGCATGGGTGTAGGAAAGTAATATAATGCAGTAAAATTGAATTTATGAAAGACTGAACGAACATCAAATGTTTCCCAGATAGGCAGTTTACACGAAAAAATTATATTTCTGTTATTAATATTTTTCTCGAATTATTTTCTACATTTTTTCACCTTTTAAACTTTCTCTGGATTTCCACGAATATTTTAAAATCAAATTTAGCCTAATTGGTCTAACCATTCGTGAGCTTTAGCGAAATTAAGGATCAGCAATACATACACACACACATATATGTGTGTGTATAATAAATATATATACATATATATGTATATATGTATATATATGTATATATATATATATATATATATATATATATATATATATATATATATATATATATATTCTAACTAACCCACCTACACCCAAACTTACCACCTTCAACAATAAATATATATATACATATATATGTATATATATATATATATATATATATATATATATATATATATATGTATATATATTGTAAACAAGCGGGGGAGGGCGCCAGGTTCAGCTCCTGAAATGTGGCTGGATGGTAGTGTTGGGAGGTCATGAATTATCACACTGAGTCATTTTACAACAAAAAGTGGTTTATTCCTGGCACCATAAGCTGCCAGGGAAGTTACAGGTCGCAAAGGGCGACGCAAGTTTCTTATTACCTCTATTCTGTGAGCTCATTTCCCTAATTACTAATTGGCTAATTCCCTTAAGGCTAACATATCAGGCTTAATCTCTAATGACACATGCAATACACCATCTATGATCTGCAGGGCCTGAGCGCGGCCACTAATAATTTCTCGCCGTAAAATTGTCCTGCGAGGCGGCTTCGCCTCGTAGCGAACACCGCTGGCTGTGTTGAATCCCAGGCTGATCACGCGGCGCCCTCGGATGTAGGGGCGGCGGGCAGTCCCAGGTCGCCGACCTTTCGTGGCGCGTCCCCTTCTCATCTGGTAGCGGGCAGTCTCAGGTCGCCGACTCGAGCAGGCTCAGTCGATCGAGAGGCCACGGGCGCTGACGTAATGCGACGTGGGCTATCAATGGGCCCGGCGTAAAAGGCGGCGGAGACCGACGGGCCTATGAGGAAATAGCGCGGGATCCTGTGATCTCCCGCCCGAGTTTCCTCCGCGACAAGTCCACTAGTCGCGTTCAAATAAAAATAAACTTTACTCTGGGAAAGTCTTTCCCAAGTCGCGTTCCGATCCTCATTCCTCTACTCCAGGAAGTCTCTCCCTACTCGCGTCCCGATCGTGATTAACTTTCCTCTGTGCGTCTCGTGTTTAAGAAAACTCCCTTCCCCCTCCCAAAATGTTTCTAACTCTGTAAGTTTACCCCTTCCCTCATAGCGAAGCTTCCCATTGGCTGAGGGTAACTGCGTTTCAGCATTCTAATTTACCAATCATGTCGCAGTTTTCTTGTAATTTTCCAAAGATCGCTCTCTTTCTAACTCCGACTTCTCTCCTCACTCTCGCTTCCTTTGTCAAAGGTTCCAGAAGCTTCTTGCAGCTGTCTGGACACGTGTTCATGCAGGAGCGCATTTTCACGGGCCATAAACGGTCGGTGAAGGCTAATCGGCAGCCTGCTATGGTTAATTCTACACAGCCCCTGTGGGGATCCGGGTGCCTTACCCGAGGCGCGTGCCAAACGAGTGCGGGGGCGGGCATTGTTCGAAGGGGGGTCGGCTGACGGCTGAAAAAGGTCTCGCTCACGAAGCGTCATAAAAGTGTCTTCTTCCTAATCGACACCCGTGCCAACCCTTCGGGGCTCCGCGTTCCTTCCCCGGGCGTGCGGCAGAGAAAGGGGGCGCGAGGGCGTCCATTGTTCGAAGGGGGGGGGGTTCGGCCGACTGCTAGAATGGTTCTTATGAGGGGCAATAAACGGGTCCGCCTCTGAAAGGGGCTGAGTGCGGTCGTGAGGGGAGCCTTCGCGACTTACTTTTGCCGCGTTGGAAGCTATCTCTCGATGAGATTATTATGTTATTATTGGCGACGCCACAATAAAATTATTCTAATTGATTGGTGTCGCCACAATATATATGTATATATATGTATATATGTATATATATATATATATATATATATATATATATATATATATATATATATATATATATATATATATATATTGTAATGTAAACACACACGGGGGAGGGCGCCAGGTTCAGTTCCTGTAACGTGGTTGGATGGAAGTGTTGGGAGGTCATGAATTAACACACTGAATCATTTTGTAACAAATTGAGGTTTATTCCTGGCACCATGAGCTGCCAGGGAAGTTACAGGTCGCTAAGGGCGACACAGGTTTCCTCTTATATCTATTCTGCGAGCTCATTACTCTGATCACTAATAAACTAATTCCCTTAAGGCTAACATAAAAGGCTTAATTTCTAATAACGCATGCAACATTCTATCCACCATCTACAATCTGCAGGGCCTGAGCGCGGCCACTATTAATCTCTCGCCCAAAAATGTCCTGCGAGGCAGCCTCGCGTCATAACTTTCACCGCTGGCTGTGTTGGCTCCACGGGCTGGCCGGGCGGCGACCCTCGGATGCGGAGGCGGCGGGCGGTCCCAGGTCGCCGACCTCCCGCGGTGCGTCCCTCCTCAGCTGGCGGCGTGGCGCGGCGACGGAGTCGCCAGATCGTGCGGACTCAGTCGGTCGAGGGCCCACGGGCGCTGGCCGTAGTGCAGTGCGGGCAATGAATGGGCCCGACGTGGCGAAAGGCGGCAGAGGCAGACGGGCCTACGCGGAAGTAGCGCGGGATCCTGCTATCTCCCGCCCGAGTTTCCTCCACGGCAAATCCACGGTGCCGTTTTAAGAATGTCTTTGCACTAGTGCCGGCCTAATCAGAATAAACTTCTCTCTGATACTGTCTTTCCCTTAGTCGCGTTCTGATAGTAAGTTCCACTCCGCGAACATCTTTCCACTAGTCGCGTCCAAATAAGAATAAAATTCTCTCTTGGAATGTCTTTCCCCTAGTCGCGTTCCGATCGTAATTAAATCTCCTCTCTGGGAATGTCCTTCCCCTAGTCGCGTTCTGATCGTAAGTAAGTTTCCTCTGTGCATCTCGTGTTCAAGAAAGCTCTCTTCCCCCCTCCCAAAATGTTTCTAAATCTGTAAATTTACCCCTTCCCTCATAGTGAAACTTCCCATTGGCTGAGGGTAACTGCGTCTTAACATTCTAGTTTACCAATCAAGTTGCAGTTTCCGTGGGATTTTCCAGAGATCTCTCTCTTTCTATCTCCGGCCCCCCCTCCTCTCTCTCTCTTCCTTTGTAAGTGATCCCAGAAGCTTCTTGCAGCTGTCCGGACACGTGTTCACGCGGTAGCGTATTCTCATGGGCCATAAATGGTCGGCGGAGGCTAATCGGCAGCCTGCGACGGTTAATTTCTAAATGACCCCTTTGGGGATTTGGGCGCCTCACCCGGGCGCGTGGCAAAACGGGTGCGGGGGTGGGTATTGTTCGATGGGGGGTCGGCCGATGGCTAGAATGGTAGCGTTCACGAGGTGTCATAAACGTGTCCTTTTCCTAATAGACACCCGTGTCAGCCCTTTGGGACTTCGTGTTCCTTCCGCGGGCGCGTGGCAAAAAAGGGGTGCGGGGGCGGGTATTGTTCGATGGGGGGTTGGCCGATGGCTCGGCCGGCTTTTACGAGGGGTAATAAACGTGTCCGCCCCTGATGGGGCCTAAGTGCGGTCGGTGCAGGCTCTGCCACGTGAGGGGCGTGGCCTGGCGGCCGTTAGAGGGGTCTTCGCGACAAAGGCATCGTCCCTTGACCTACTTTGCCGCGATGGAAGCTATCTCTAGATGAAATTATTATGATATTATTGGCGACGCCACAATAAAATTATTCCAATGTGATTGGTGACGCCACAACACACACACACACATATATATATATATATATATATATATATATATTGTGGCGATAATGGATTATACAACCCCATAACACCACCGTTTCATCGGCATGAACGCTCACAGGCAGCGAGAAGAGCAGCCGAAAACCAGAGTAGCAAAACGCGCAGCCTGGTATCCGTTGCTCGTACTAGCCGCCACTAACTATCAAGCCACGTTTTTACTGGTGAAGGGTTGAAGGAGGAGAAGTTACCCCCGCCACAGAGAATTTCCCCAGGCAACGCCAATAAATGGGCGGACACGCAAGCGGAAGATCTCTTTTCCTAGCCATCACGCAGCGAGTCAACATCTCTCTTCTGCCAGCACGCGTCGGGTCAGCAGTTCTTCTAGTAAGTCACCGCTCGGCAAGTAAGCAGATTTTCATCA
Organism: Gryllus longicercus; assembly: GCA_038098605.1. Lineage (NCBI taxonomy): Eukaryota > Metazoa > Arthropoda > Insecta > Orthoptera > Gryllidae > Gryllus > Gryllus longicercus. The sequence goes on along the minus strand of JAZDUA010000568.1, from coordinate 216,643 downwards.
GCATTCGTCAGATTAGGTAGTAATTGCCGCCGCAACGACTATTTAGATAGGAGTTTACGGCGTTGCAAAGACGTCTAGCTAGTCGTCCGCGCAGTAGTGAGGAATTAGTGAAGTGTTCTTCTATTAACTAATGCGGGAAGTAAAAAGTTGCCCGTTGTGAGGAAAGCTCTGAAAGTTCTTGATTAACAGAATAAAAGTTAGGAACGAGCGAGGTACTTGCACTAGCAGTCAGGGAAGTGCAAGGGACATTTCTACAAATTGGGCGTAATCGAAGGCGATAGCAGCCGTGGGAGGAGAAGAAACCGATTAGTGGAGACGGAAGAATACGCGAGTCGACCGGGAAGAAGACGCCGTTCAGGAAGAAAGAAAAAGACGCAAGAGGACAGCGCAGGCAACGCAGAACTTCGGAATCGAGCAACGCGGTGCGGAACGCAGCACGCGACTTCAAGGTTGGAAAGTGGACAGTTTCGAGGTAACCTGTAGAACTGTGAAATTAGGTCAAGTTCACGTCGGCAGGGAAAAGACTAGATTCAGAAGTGTTAGAAAACTGAGGACTCGGGTGGTAATAATTTGCAGCTTTGTAGTGGGAGATTTAATGCGTTATTGCTTGCCTTAAACCATTCTATTGGAGCAGTCATTATTCTGTTATTAGCAGTTATAATTAAAAGATGAATTGAGAGTAGTGCGCTTGCCCACATATTATTTATTGTATGTAATATTTTAAAGAAAGGCAAGAGATTGTAAATTAAGTTTAATTTCACGTGCAATTGTAACTAGAATAACTTAAATTTAGACGTATTGAATTTTCAAAGGGAATTCCCAGTACTGGTTAGAGAAATTGCTTCAGAAAGTTAATTCTGAACAAAATTAAGTGTTCATTCATTAAATAGGCTGTAAAGATTGCTTATTTGTATTTATTTGATCATTTTGAAAGTGTAATTCTATTTTTGATTTGTTTTTCGTTGTTATCAACTCATGCCACAGAATTTTGAGTGAATTATATGCTCGTTTATGTGTGATTTGTGTGACTTTTATTGTGTCAAGGGTTCAGACCTTTCTCGTACCCCAAAGATCCTGCTTCCTGAGATTCTAAGCTCGCTTCACGAGCATAATATCTTAACAACCCGCTTACAGTGCATGCGGCTGTGTGTGTGCAGAAGGTACAGTTTGTGTGTGGTAAAGGGGGTGTTAGAATATATATATATATATATATATATATATATATATATATATATATATATATATATATATATATATATATTCTAACTAACCCACCTACACCCAAACTTACCACCTTCAACAGCAGCACGCATGAACCGTAAGTGGGTTATCAAGATTTTGCTCGTGAAGCGAGCTTAAAAATCTAGGGAGCAGGATCGTCAGGGTGCGAGAAAGGTTTGAACCCTTGACACAATAAAATCACACAGATTGCACACAAACGAGCGTATAATTTACCCATAAACTTTTAGTGGCATAAGTTCATGACAAAAACCAAGAATATAGAATCACACTTTTACAAAGAATGATCAAAACACAAATAGAAATCTTTACAACACACACTCATATGAATGAACACACATAATTTACACCAAGATTGATACTCTGAAATAATTACCCTAATCTACACTGGGAATTCCCTTGGAAAATTAATTATATCTAAATTTATGCTATTCTAATTACATTGAACATGAAACCAAAATTTCAATTTACAATCTCCTGCTTTAAAATATCACATGCAAAGAACAAAATGTGTGCAAGTGCACTACTCTCATTTACAATTTAACTGTCTGGAAATAGCAGAATAATAAATGTCCTAAGTAGAATATTTTATGCAGGCAATAGCGCATCAAAATGTCTCCTACTATAATACTGCAATTCGTTGCCACCCGTGTCCTCAATTTCTTAACACTTTCCTATACTATTTTTTCCCTGCCGACGTGAACTTGACCTATTTTCCGCGCCCTAACCGTTACCTCGTGGACTTCCCACTTTTGGCCTTGATGGTCATGCTGGTCTCTGCGTCGACGTCGCTCGGTCCCAGCTTCTGCGTCGTAAGAGACGGGATTCGCCTCTGCCGTCTACGCTTTCTTCTTGCGTCCTCTTCCGTTCTTCTTCCTAGTCGTCCTCTTCTTCGTCTGTTACCGCCGCCTCTGACTACGCCCACGTTGCGAAAATGTCCCTTGCACTTCACCGAATACTCGTGCAAGTTCCTCGCTCGTTGCTACTTCTACTTTGCTAAACCAGAACTTTCAATGCTTCTCTCACAACGGGTAACTTTTATTTCCCGTGTCGTTAATTGAAGGAATACTTTACTGAATCTGCACTATCTCGCGGACGACTGACTAGAACGTCTGTTCGATGCCGAATACTCCTACCTAGTAGTCGTTGCAGCGGCAAACAATATCTAAGCTAAGGTTAACGAAAGTTTTGGCTCGGCGAGCAGTGATCAACGTGCTGCTGGCTCGGCGATCGGGAACCCAAAGAGAAGAGATGCTTACTCGACGAGTGGTGGCAAGAAAAGAGAGCTTCCGCTTGCGGGTTCGCGTATTTATCGTCGGACGCCTGGGGAAATTCTCAGTGTTGGGGCTACTTCCCCTCTCTCAACCCTTCACAAGGAAAACGTTGCTCGCTAGTTCGCCTTCGTTTAGTACGGGCAACGGATACCAGGCCGCGCGTTTATGAACCTTTGCTTTCCGCGCCTGCTATCCTCGCTGCCTCCGTAGTGTTCACACATACGAGACGGTGGTGTTATGGGGTTTCACAATCCCATAACGCCACATTATATATATATATATATATATATATATATATATATATATATATATATATATATATATATATATATATATAATGTCCGCGTCTTGGCCCGGAGACAGACCCCGCCTGCCGGCCATTCGCCACGCGCCCGCGCAAGGAATCTCCCTACAACACTTCCGGAAACCCCAGAGGTATTGTAAATAGCTCGCCCGTGGCCGGCTACCGATCTCGGCGCCGAAGAATTATGCTTTCGGAAACAAAGCCGCCTGAACACGTGTTCGGGCAGCTTCAAGAGATGCTTCTAGAATTAGAGAGAGATCGCTCTGGAAAATTCCAGGAACAGTGCGTCCCGATTGGGTGAAAAAAAAATTGCGACGCAAATAGTTTCGGCCTATGAGACATCTCCCCTTGAGGGGAGGGGCAAAGCAACGGTCCTAGAGACATTTTTCGGGAGGGGGAAACAGAGGCGAGCTCGGCTGGGCGCTGAGTAGAGAAAAACATTATTAGGGAGAAATTGTACGAGAAAAGAGGTGGCTCTTAACATTATTAGAGAGAAATTGGAGAAAAGACGTGGCTACCAGATAAGACTCGGAGTGAGGAACATTATTATCGTCTCGGGCCCATTGAAGCCCGCAATACGCCCGCCCGGCGCCCGTGTGTCCTCGAGCTGACCCTGAGCCCGCCCGCCTTTGACGACTCCGAGCCACGCCGCCAGCTGAGAAGCACCGAATGGGGAACCGGTGACCTGACCACCGCCCCGCCGTCGCCGCACCACGCAGCCAGCCCTCGCCAGAGCGAAGGTGAATCACGAGACGAGGACAGCCATCCAGCCGGCATGCGGAGGCGCCGACAAACAGCGGTGATAATCCGGTATTTAACCGAAGACGAACTCTCTCTCCTGATTACGTCACGGGGTTCCTTCACTGGGTATTCCGGTGAAAGTTTCGGTTGCCGCGCTCAGGCAGTTTTTTAAAATTATTGTAGACAAACCCCAAAATGTTAGTGTTAAGATATTTCTTCCTAGCTATTAAAACCATGAGCTCATTGCGTAAAAAGGTAGGCAGTCTTTGTCGCTCTTTTGCAACGTGTAACTTCCCTGGCAGCTAATCTTGTCAGGAATAAATTAATTTTTTGCCCAATTAACGAAATGATTTAATAGATAACCTCCCTTCTCTTCCATCCATTCATTATAGGAATGTACCAGCGACCCGACTGAGCTATAAAAGTTACAATATAGACTCTAAGATTCTCTAAAGACGAAAATATAAAAAGAAGGCCCCAAAAACGAACTCTCAGTATCATTACGAAGATTAAAAAAGACATTTTAACAACAAAATTTATGACTTACGAGCAAGAATCGTAGATGTGCAGTGGTAAGGGTCTTAAAAAATGTTTATCTATTCTCAAACGAAAAAAAGTGTTAAATTTCAGTAGCCAAGAAGTTTTAAATAATGTTTATAAAGCTCAGAAGACACAGTACGATCTCGTACACTGGTGAATGAGGAACATTAGGAGTTTTAAAATATTTTTTCATTTCTCGGGTTACATACCCTAAGTCAAAAAATCAGGCTACGCTAGTCTTCGTGCGCCGGCCCCCGGGGCTGCTGCGAGGGTCGCGCGCGTCCGCGCCGCCGTCTCCTCGAACACACAGCTGCTGTGCGTGAGGTCAGGGATCAGCTCCGGGCCGCCGCGAATCCTCCCGCGTCGCTTCGGCTCCATCCTGCACGGTCTCCCGTCCTTCTTTTCCAGCCATCTTCTTACCACGTCGACTTCCGGTCTTCTTCTGCTTGGTCTCGTCCCTAGAACCAACACTCTTCTTGAGCGCTTTATTCACGTTTTGAGCTTTCGTGAATTTAAATATAGTTCATGCGCTCATAAATGAAATGCACGTCGTTCACAAGTACAGTTATTGCATGAAAATTCACTTCCCATACAAATTACTAGATCGTAACTGCCTAGTTAACTGTTCCTCGCTTTTCTCTTTCAGAAACTCGGAATTATTCACTGTACTATGTCTCCACAGTTCATTCAAGCCAATGAATACTAAAATTCCGCCTTTCTATTTGAATAAATTCACGACGATAGCTTTCAACTGCGAATCACTGGCACGTTCTCTCTAGAGCAAAATTAGGAGTCCTTTACTTTCTGGCTATGATCAACACAATCATTTCACACCGCTGCCGAGATAAGAAAGAGTCGTTGCAACTGCCCTCTGGTCATTTCTTCCTCTCCTTGCTGACGTGTTTGTCAACACTTCACGATTTGTTGGTTGTACGATGGAAATAATCTCTTGATCGATTACATAATTATAATACTCGGACCAATTACGTCTATAAGAGCGAATTAAAAAGGAAAAAGTGTTTAAATTATACTAACAATTTCTTTGTTTTGTATTGATTGACCTTTCTGAAATTGTCCCGTTGCTAAAAACTGCAATTGTTGAGATCAAATAAATATACAATGGGCAACCATTTCTTTGATACGTCAATTTTTTATTATAAGAAAACTTATACATGAGTACACTGTATGAAAATATAATTAATATCTTTTACAAAATCTTTATTTCTGGCCTCTTGAAAATACCATTACAGTTTCTATTTAATATACAATATTACAGTAAATATTTCAACAGATTAGTATGTTATTAATGCTGTACATTAGATTACTATTTTAATAAATGCAAACCTTTCCACACATCAGCTTACACATCATCTGAGGGTACTTGGTTCATTTCATTGGAAGATATAATGAATACCATTGAGGAACAAAGATGGGAAATCATAAACTTATGCAATACAAAGCCTCAAGCAAAATATCAAAGCTTTCTTGGTAGTGTTGAAGCAGTTTTATTGGCATTAGCTAACTATTCCCAGTTTTCTGGGAGATCAAGCAAGGGAGCGAGGTCAAGTCTTCCTAAGAACTTACTAGAAGCTGTGGAAAAATAAATGTGCAAAACCAAAGATGAGCATTTCATATATTATATAAAAAAACTATATCAGAAAGAGCAATTGCATTACTTGAGCAATGCCTTCTTGGAACACTAATTCTAGGCTGTTTTAATTCTAGTTTTTATATAAATGCTTGGGAATTATGTGATCTCAAAATATGAACACACACGTTGTTATTTTTTAATGCCATATCCAAGGCTGTTTTACCCATACTTGTCTTCAAGTTCTTGTCTGCTCCTTTTCTCAGCAACATTCGCACACATTCAAGATTTCCATAATGAGCTGACCAGTGAAGAGCAGTGTAACTATCTCCATCTACAGCATTAACTTCCACACCACCCTCTATCAGTGCAATGACGCATTTACTGTTCCTGCATCTGGCAGCACTTATTATAGCAGTTTCTGCTCTTGCATTTTTAACACTAGGGTCAGCACCAGCCTCCAACAACTTCTTTAGGCATGATGAATGGCCCTTGTAGCAAGTGTTGTGCAAAGCACTATCTCCAAATGTGTCACAAGCATTTGGGTTAACACCCACTTGCAGAAGAGCTTCTAGTACATCCAGGCGACCGTCACTCGCAGATTGAAGAAGTGCTTCTTCTCCTGCTCGTCCCAGCACCAAATCACGAAGGCCGTCTGCAAAACTCCACACCACTTCAGCATTGCTAGCGTTTTTGAGACAGCGTGACACCTCTGTAAGGTCCGACTCACTAACCACTCTGATCATTTCTTTTACAATATCTGCAGACCCTGCCTTGGATGCAACATACAGGGGGCTGTCACTATTATTGCATTGCCTTGTAGGAGAAGCTCCCTTTTGCAGAAGTAACTTTACTATTTCACTTCTCTTGTTTGTAACAGCCATTAATAATGGGGAAACCTTGATTCCCATTTCCACATTTGCTCCTTTCTCCAAGAGCCAAACAACTATTTCCTTATGTCCATCTTTCACAGCACAAACAAGGGGAGTTTCCCCTTCCTTATCAGTTGCATCCAACTTTACTACTTTCTCCAGGAGACACCGGACTATTTCCGTATTTCCACGTTTTACAGCAAGCAAAAGAAGCGTTTCCCCTTCCTTACCAATTTCTTCCACATTGGCTCCATTCTCCAACAGACATTTAACTATTTCGGTATTTCCATGTTTAACAGCATACCTAAGTGGAGTTTCCCCGTTTTTGTCCCTTGCTTCTACATTTGCGCCTTTTTCTAAGAGCCATTTAACTATTTGACCTTGCTGACCTTTCAGAGCACATAAAAGAGGCGTTTCTCCTTCTTTGCCTCTTGCTTCTACATTTGCTCCATTCTCCAACAAACATTTAACAATTTCACAGTTTTCATGTTTAACTGCATACACAAGTGGAGTTTCCCCATCCTTGTGGATTGCTTCCACATTTGCTTTTTTCTCCAAAAGCAGTTCAACTATTTCACTATACTCCCCTTTTACAGCACACACAAGGGAGGTTTCTCCTTCTTTGTCAGTGGTATCTGTACTTGCTCCTTTGTCTAAAAGCCATTTGGCTAATTCAGTGTCGCCTTGTTGTACAGTGTATACAAGAGAAGTTTCTCCATTCTTGTCGGCTGCATCTACACTAGCTCCCCTCTCCAAAAGACATTTAACAATATCTCTATGCCCACCTTTCACAGCACACAAAAGAGAGGTTTCTCCTTCCTTGTCAACTGCATCAACATTTGCGCCTTTCTCCACAAGCCATTTAGCAATTTCAGTATTCCCACGTTTTACAGTGTACAGCAGAGGGGTTTCTCCATTCTTGTCAACTGCATCAACATTTGCTCCTTTTTCCAAAAGCCATTTTACAATATCACTATGACCACCTTTCACAGCATAAGTAAGGGAGGTTTCTCCTTCCTTGTCAGCTGCATCAACATACGCACCTTTCTCTAAAAGCCATTCAGCTATTTCAGCATTCCCACGTTTTACAGTGAACAGCAGAGGAGTTTCACCATTCTTGTCAGCAACATCTACATTGGCTCCCTTGTCCAAAAGACATTTAACAATTTCACTGTGTCCACCTTTCACTGCACAAATAAAGGAAGATTCTCCTTCCTTATCAGCTGCATCAACATTTGCTCCTTTCTCCAAAAGCCATTTAACTATTTCAGCATTTCCTTGTTTTACAGCGTATACCAGAGGGGTTTCTCCATTCTTGTCAATTGCATCCACATTTGCTCCCTTATCCAAAAGATATTTAACAATTTCACTTGGCGCACCCTTCACAGCACGTGTAAGGGAGGTTTCTCCTTCCTTGTCAATTGCATCAACATTTGCTCCTTTCTCTAAAAGACATTTAACTATTTCAACATTCCCCTGTTTTACAGCGTATATAAGAGAAGTTTCTCCAGTCTTGTCGGCTGCATCAACATTTGCTCCTTTTTCCAAAAGCCACGTAAATATTTCCACACTCCTACGCTTCAAAGCAGACACGAGAGGAGTTTCTCCTTCCTTGTCGTGCGCTTCTAAATTGGCTCCTTTCTCCAAAAGCCACTTCACCATCTCACTCTGCCCACCTTTCACAGCCCACACAAGGGATGTTTCTCCTTCCTTGTCGGCCGCCTCCACGTCGGCGCCGTTCTCCAACAGGCACTGGACGACGTCGACGTGGCCGCGCTTGACCGCCGCCAGCAGGCAGGTCTCCCCGTCCTTGTCGGCCGCCTCCAAGTGGGCGCCTCTGCCCACGAGGCATGCCACCACGCCGAGGTGCGCGGCCTTGGCGGCGGCCAGCAGCGGTGTCTCACCGGCGCGGTCGGCAGCGTCGGCGGCGGCGCCGTGGCGCAGGAGGGCGTCGGCGGCGTCGGCGGCGCCGGCGCGCGCGGCCAGCAGCAGCGGGGAGCGCGCGTCGCGGTCGGCGGCGTCGGGCGCGGCGCCGCGCTCCAGCAGCGCGGCCGCGGCCGGGGCGTGCGCGCCGCTCGCGGCCAGCGCCAGCGCGGTTGCGCCGCGGGCGTCGCGCGCGTCCAGCGCCGCGCCGGCCGCCGCCAGGAGCGCCACCGCGTCGGCGTGGCCCGCGGCGGCGGCGCCGTGCAGCGGCGAGCGGCCCGCGCGCCCACACGCGTTCGCGTCCGCGCCGGCCGCCAGGAGCGCCTCCAGCGCGCCCGCCTGCCCGCCCGTCGCCGCCGCGTGGAGCGCCGTGTCGCCCCGGGCGTCGCGCTGGCCCACGCGCGTGCCGGCCGCCAGCAGGCGCCGAAGCGTCGCCACGTCCCCGCGCGCGGCTGCCTCGTGCAGCGACGCGCCGTTTGCCAGGGGCGAGGCCTGCGGGAGAGACATCAGATGTACGCGGACTAAGCACGCGCTAGTTTCAACCTTTACAAAATTCATAAGCAAGAAAGTAGAAAACTTAACAGTAATCATTGTAAAAGTTATTGAGTGGACTTATTCCAAAATGTACAAAATGACATGGTTAGTTAAAAAAAAAGTTATACCCTTAGGCTTAAATTAGAGTTCGCGGGCGGTAGCTATACACACACTCGACTGACGTCACTGATAGAAGCTTCAAATAATTATCCGAGATATCAAGATACTGTAATTTATCTGGTAGAACACCATGATCAAGAGTATCAAACGCTTTTGTACACATCAATCTCTCTATATTCCTAAGAAAATTAGAATAAGATTGTGAAAACGTCATTAAGTTAGTAACTGCAAAACATCTTTTTATAAATCCATGATGTACATCAGATATAACTGGAGCAAAAGCAAAGTACAAAATATCATGCAAATGATTTTCAAGGATTTTCGATAAAATTACATAAGAGTGAAAGAGGGCAGTAATTCTCTATCAAGTTAGGCTCACATTTTTTCAATACTGGCATTTTTTTGCTGATTTCCATACATTAGGGTAGACGCCAACTTTACAAGTTGTTACAAGAATCAGAAACAGTGGTAATGCAAGAGCTTTAAAACAATTATGTAAAAACAAAGCTCAGATGATGTCAAACTGTAAAAGAAATAAATAAAAAATATTCCTTCTATGATGAAAAATGCAATCAATTTAGCATCTTTTTGCTATATTTATTTGATTTATGACTTTAATTTGAGAAATAGTCTAATCGAATTCCACTTGTGGTTTGAAACTTCTCGGAGGCGTCTGCTAATTGCCAGACAACTCACAAACTTAGTTTACAATTTGTATTACTTTCAGATGAAAGTGAGAGTGAATTGTACTCTTAAGATTCGAGTAGCAACAGCAGAGAAACCAATGAGATGGTGTTGTGGCATTCATTTACGCATGACAAAGATTTCCTTTTACAGATAATACTGGAATACATGCCAACGTCAGTGAAATTCAATGTCCTAAAGAAATATTTGAATATTTTCTTACTAGTGACTTGGGATCGTCCATAAATTACATAACACTAAAGAGCGGAAGGGGAGTTGGAGACAGTGTTACACTGCTTTACAAATGGGGAGGGGAGGGTGGGGGGGTTGTCATAATTTAGTATTAGGTAATGCTGAAATAATTCCTCTTATTTAGACTTATCCTAATTGTAAGACATTAAAATATTTAAAAAAATATAAATAAATTTAAAAGTTATCATGTATAATTTGTTACAATGGAAATATTTTTTCATCAATGGTATATTGATTGAATCACTTAGATTATCAAAAAATATTTAAAACTGATCTATAAATTCTAGAATTTAATTAAATTGGCACAATAGACTCTTGCACATACATCACTCACAACAGTGTGTGCATGGCTTGTCAGAAATTTTCTTGTCTACGAATTCTTTCTTCTATAAAAATTGTTTCCAATATTATTGTTATGTGCAGTTCACATTGCCAACTAATTCTGTGTTAAACTCATTAGTGCCCACAATTTATTTATTTTAAATTTCTTTTATAAATTTATAAACTCGATGTTTTTCATAAATAATACCCAGAAAGAAGAAATTTTGGAGGCCTACAGCAGAAATTTTGATTTCATACCTTGTACTTTTTTTTATTATTTTTCATACCTAGTAGTTTATGTATTATGAGGTGTTACCATACGGTCACGCTTCATAATAAGATAAGGCATTACTATATAATAGTGCTGGGCACTTACATATTCTATTTTTATTATTACATTAGGCAATGAAACAAAGATATACGGAATGCAAATGTTTTATTACACAAGCTCACACAGAACGATGCTTTGAGCTCTGAGAATATATAGAAAAGAGCAATCAAAGGACATGAAAATGTTAAAGATAGCTTAAGGGAAATTTTAAAAATGGTTCAGAAAAAACTATACGGTAGGATGTGCACATGCTATCAACTATCCATGAGAAGGTTGTGAAAATTGTAGGAGTAAAGAGGATTGGAATTCAATCCAACAGTACCTCTAGAATACAGTAAAGGAATGATTGGAGAGGATTATCTATAATTACATAATCCATTTCCACAAAAAGACTGAAGAAATTTTATATAAAGTGTTTTTGCACTTTTTGGACATTGCAATTTTTTTAACAGTTACATTTTATATACTAAAATTTGAGAATGGACTAGCAGCTAAATTGTTGATTGAAGTTAGTTACAATATTGACTGAAAAATACCCTGTATTTGCTTCAAAGCTGAAAGAAAAAGGGCAACCATTGCTATGGATACTTAAAATGTCAGCATCACTTTTGCCAGACTAAAACCCCAGAACATCATCAAAAACATTCTTGTACAAGATAGGTTGAATGTCAGACACATAAAACAAAAAAAGACTATTTACTGCTGTGCAGACAGTAATGTTCGTTTGTATATAATACTTTCTTTTAAAATTGAGAGAGTGAAAATGTGAATTTTGAGGTCTTCAAATATTAATGAACATAGTGGACATTGCCATTTATTAATTGTATTGAATTCCAATTCCAATTTATAACAGCACATTTCAAAGGCAGACTGCCATCCCTTCCCCTTCCTAAGATCAAGAATATTTCTTTATACTTACTAGTAATGTATATAAATTATAGTGTTGTACCATTGTGCAAGTTGCAAGAAATATGCTAGCAGAAATAATAAATACATATATACCTGCTGTAGTATCAGAGCCGTCCCTTGAGCTGAGGGTGAGGCAGTGGGCTGCTGCTGAGCCTGGGCAGGGCTGTGGGCGGGTGGTGGGTCTGCGCGGTGCTTCCCTAGCAGTTCCTCCACCTTTTGACAAAATGCACAGAAAAAGGCTCACTGAAAGTGACATTCATCAGTAATCTGGAGAGTTCATGCAAATTACATGATGTTTTTAGACATCTGCCAAAAAATTTTTAAAAAATCTCTTTCATTGCGAATTGCACATTCTGGGACAACCCCCTTTTTGTATATAATGCACACATTAGTGGTTTTGAATGTTAAAATGTAGTTTTTGCACATTTTTAAATTTTTAAAAGAAAAGAACAGGTTCATTTTTAATAATTAAAATGATTAATAAATGCAAAGAATAAAGTTTCTTGATGATTCAAGCATTGATGCCTGGTGCCCATTACGTAAAATTTATTTTGTTTGTAATTTTTGTAACAATTAAGATAGTTTTCAAATGTAAAAATAAATTCCCTATATAACTATCCTAGTATTAAACACAAATAAATTAAAATACAAAATACATGCCCTGTGTGAGAAGGAAAAGTATTTTTTGCAATACATATTGGGTATTAGGAGACATTCCCTAAGGCCCGGTATTACCACCTTCGGTTAACACTGATGATTAAAGACACTTCAGGTTGAAATGGACTTCGTTTACCTTGTATGAGTGTGAGGTAACTGGAAGTTCGCTAACTCTCACTTTAACGTTTACTGGGTGTTGGTGGCAATACTTTCTAGTACTCAAAAAGATTCATAGAGTGCAGCATAATGTCTTCGATATTCAACTTTTCTTGCAATGTTCACTTTTTCACTGTAGAATTGGAAATTTGTTTTGTTTCCAGTTTTGTTTTAGGTTTGGTGAAATTGGTCGATAGCAGAGTTGATAGCAGAGCGCTTTTCAAATGCCTTTTGCGAAAATAAAATTTTCAGTGTAATATCAAGAATAAAAAAGAAACCAATTTCATGAGGGAGGAATGTTCCACACCGGTCAATCACACTGAAAAACTTAAAAGAAGAAGCAATGAAAATGTTGGGCTGAGAGAGACAAGAAACCCTAAGAACCAGAGGAGGGCTAGCAACAAGTGTTGCAAAAGACCCTATTTTGAAAAAAGTTGCTGGCATTATGAGAGTAAATGCTGCAGGAATGCCATCTGCACATGATGGTGATGATATAAGCACAATGATGGAAGAAGAAGAAGAAGAAGCAGTAGCAGCAGCAGCAGCAGCAGCAGCAGCAGCAGCAGCAGGAGGAGGAAGAGAAGAAGAAACTTTAAGTGAGACAACTGACCTGCCTATTATACAAGTCGAAGAATTGGTGCAGTGTGGTGAAAGTAATTTGTAGGAGTGGTCGAGATAAACACCCGCTATGCTAAAGCAGAAGAAAAATCTGAATTTAATTGACACCTCTAGTGCTTCAAGACGACGACCTCTGATGTGCGACACTACAATTCGTCCTTCCGCATGCAGGTAGGCAGAAGATGCGTTCTTGGGCTTCTGCAAGGACTGAAGTGGCCCTTCTGCAGAAGGAATTTCATGCAAAGCTGGAGCAAGAGAAAGAGCTTCATTCATTTAACATGAAGATTAAAGAAGGACTTAGTTTAATAAATGTGAAGAGAAAGCTTATAGAAATGGATGTGGAAGGAAAGAAGAGAGCAACAAAATAATTTTTTTAAACATATTTAAATTTTATTTTTTAAATATAATTTTAACCATAAATGAATATTTAACATTAATTTCTATGAATTCTGTCCCTGACGAACCTTACAAATGTTTCTTGAACTGCTTCCCTTTGTGGCACTTCTAAATTTATGGCAAAATTTATCTGTCCTTCTTAAACTGCCAATTGCAATTCCCCTTGATCCATTACTGGAACAGGTGGAGGATCTGCTTTCTTCCTCTCGATGGCAATATTGTGCATTACAGCACATGCCGCAATTATGGGCTGCACTAATGAAGTATCCTGCCTTATTCCTAGTACCAAAATACGGAATCTAGCTTTCCAAACACCATATAGTCTTTCCACAGTGTCACGTGTCCTAATGTGCGATTCATTACCCAAATTTTCCTCTGGTAAGAGAGGGTTGCGAAGAGGTACCAACAGTGTTGCTCCCATAGGATTTCCTTTGTCGCCAAGCGGCACCTCAATTCAAAAAATCTCCTCTTTTCATCCGAGACTTAATCACAGAGTTTCTAAATATTGTGGCATTGTGGCTTGATCCAGGCCACCATGCAACAATGTTTTGAATGACCAAGTCCTAGCTTGCAACAGTTGGCACATTGAAGCTGAAGTAGCCATTCCTGTTTAAAACAATCTTCAGTATTGACTCCATTGGGTGAAACAATGCGCATCAATCACCCTTGGAAAAGCAGTCACTTCCAACAACTTTCTTTGAATGGTTAATTTTTCTTCTCCGTTTCTGGGTATGTAAATATATTTTCTGTCTGTCTGTGTGTGTGCGGGTGTGTGTCTGTCTGTCTGTGTGTGTGCGGGTGTGTGTGTCTGTCTGTGTGTGTGTGTGCGGGTGTGTCTGTCTGTGTGTGTGCGTGCGTGTGTGTGTGTCTGTCTGTGTGCGGGTGTGTGTGTGTGTCTGTCTGTCTGTGTGTGTGCGGGTGTGTGTCTGTCTGTCTGTGTGTGTGTGTGTGTGCGGGTGTGTGTCTGTGTGTGTGTGTGCGTGTGTGTGTGTCTGTCTGTCTGTGTGTGTGCGTGTGCGGGTGTGTATGTCTGTCTGTCTGTGTGTGTGCGTCTGTCTGTGTGTGTGCGGGTGGCGGCCTGTCTGTCTGTTTGTGGGTGTGTGTGTCTGTCTGTGTGGGTGTGTGTGAGTCTGTCTGTCTGTGTGTGGGTGTGTGTGTCTGTCTGTGTGGGTGTGGGTGTGTGTCTGTCTGTGTGTGGGTGTGTGTCTGTCTGTGTGTGTGTGCGCGCGGGTGTGTGTCTGTCTGTGTGTGTGTGTGCGGGTGTGTGTCTGTCTGTCTGTGTGTGTGCGGGGGTGTGTCTGTCTGTCTGTGTGTGTGCGGGGGTGTGTCTGTCTGTCTGTCTGTGTGTGTGCGGGGGTGTGTCTGTCTGTCTGTCTGTGTGCGGGTGTGTGTCTGTCTGTGTGTGTGCGGGTGTGTGTCTGTGTCTGTCTGCCTGTCTGTGTGTGTGCGGGTGTGTGTCTGTCTGTCTGTGTGTGTGCGGGTGTGTGTCTGTCTGTCTGTCTGTCTGTGTGTGTGCGCGGGTGTGTGTCTGTCTGTGTGTGCGCGCGGGTGTGTGTCTGTCTGTGTCTGTGTGCGGGTGTGTGTCTGTCTGTGTCTGTGTGCGGGTGTGTGTCTGTCTGTGTCTGTGCGGGTGTGTGTCTGTCTGTCTGTGTGCGGGTGTGTGTCTGTCTGTCTGTGTCTGTGTGCGGGTGTGTGTCTGTGTCTGTGTGCGGGTGTGTGTCTGTGTCTGTGTGCGGGTGTGTGTCTGTGTCTGTGTGCGGGTGTGTGTCTGTGTCTGTGTGCGGGTGTGTGTCTGTGTCTGTGTGCGGGTGTGTGTCTGTGTCTGTGTGCGGGGGTGTGTCTGTCTGTGTCTGTGTGCGGGTGTGTGTCTGTCTGTCTGTGTGCGGGTGTCTGTCTGTCTGTCTGTGTGCGGGTGTGTGTCTGTGTCTGTGTGCGGGTGTGTGTCTGTGTCTGTGTGCGGGTGTGTGTCTGTGTGCGGGTGTGTGTCTGTCTGTGTCTGTGTGCGGGTGTGTGTGTCTGTGTGCGGGTGTGTGTCTGTCTGTGTCTGTGTGCGGGTGTGTGTTTGTGTCTGTGTGTCTGTCTGTGTGCGGGTGTGTGTCTGCTGTGTGCGTGCGGGTGTGTCTGCTGTGTGCGTGCGGGTGTGTCTGCTGTGTGTGCGTGTCTGTCAGTGCGTGCGTGCGTGCCTGTCAGTGCGTGCGTGCGTGCCTGTCAGTGCGTGCGTGCGTGCCTGTCAGTGCGTGCGTGCGTGCCTGTCAGTGCGTGCGTGCGTGCCTGTCAGTGCGTGCGTGCGTGCCTGTCAGTGCGTGCGTGTCCGACTGTGCGTGCGTCCGACTGCGTGAGCATGTGTCCGACTGTGCGTGCGTCCGACTGTGAGTGCGTGTCCGACTGTGCGTGCGTGTCCGACTGTGCGTGCGTGTCCGACTGTGCGTGCGCGTGTGTCCGACTGTGCGTGTTTCTGGCTGGCTGGCTGTGTGTGTGTCTGGCTGGCTGTGTGTGTGTGTCTGGCTGGCTGTGTGTGTGTGTCTGGCTGGCTGTGTGTGTGTGTCTGGCTGTGTGTGTGTGTGTCTGGCTGGCTGTGTGTGTGTGTCTGGCTGGCTGTGTGTGTGTGTCTGGCTGGCTGTGTGTGTGTGTCTGGCTGGCTGTGTGTGTGTGTCTGGCTGGCTGTGTGTGTGTGTCTGGCTGGCTGTGTGTGTGTGTCTGGCTGGCTGTGTGTGTGTGTGTGTGTGTCTGGCTGGCTGTGTGTGTGTCTGTGTCTGGCTGGCTGTGTGTGTGTGTCTGGCTGGCTGTGTGTGTCTGGCTGGCTGCGTGTGTGTGTGTGTGTGTGTCTGGCTGGCTGTGTGTGTCTGGCTGGCTGCGTGTGTGTGTGTGTGTGTGTCTGGCTGTGTGTGTGTGTGTGTCTGGCTGTGTGTGTGTGTGTGTCTGGCTGGCTGTGTGTGTGTGTGTGTGTCTGGCTGTGTGTGTGTGTGTGTCTGGCTGGCTGTGTGTGTGTCTGGCTGGCTGTGTGTGTGTCTGGCTGGCTGTGTGTGTGTGTCTGGCTGGCTGTGTGTGTGTGTCTGGCTGGCTGTGTGTGTGTGTGTGTCTGGCTGTGTGTGTGTGTCTGGCTGGCTGTGTGTGTGTGTGTCTGGCTGGCTGTGTGTGTGTGTCTGGCTGGCTGTGTGTGTGTGTCTGGCTGGCTGTGTGTGTGTCTGGCAAACAATTTTGAGGGTGTTTGAATGAATATTTAAGCATGAAATAAATGCATAATTTTCCAGCTACTCATCAATTTAGAACTTCCATGAATGGGATGATCTTGCCTTACTTCAGATTGAACTGACTTGAAAACAGTGTTTTTAGGCACACAGATTCTGAAACATGCATGGTGGTATTGTGTGTTCCAAGGTAGTTCTGCAGCTTTTTTCCTAAACCATAATCTGCTAATTTTTACTTTTTTCTTTGTAACTTTGCTTCATGCAGGGCAGGGGTAATTTTCATCCAGGAGCAGCAGCACACTTACAGGGCTTTATGAGTAGTACATCAATAGTTATTTTACATAGTCAACTGGTGTTTTTCTTAAGTGTATTATACAGAACATCTCAGAATGAATGTTATAAACTTCTATGGTATGTTGCAAAATTGATTAGTTTTTGCCAATAAAAACACGTTCGGAAATTTCACATACTGAAATACTACATTTAGCATTAGCCCCTGAAAAATGAGTTCTGGGCACGAAATCTTTTGGACTGCATCCGAACGCATCTGCCAAACATCAAAGCACATTGGGTTGTCTACCAATCAGGGGGAAAATGTCACACGTAGAACTTTCGTTATTCTCGTATGAATTTCCACTCACGAATTCTTCCGCAAAAAAGTGATCATTTTCGATCCCTAAACATGTCCGCAGTGGCAACGTTCGGACCCGCAAGGACCGCAATGCGGGCGGGCCCGGGTAAAAGATGGCCCGTTTTAGGGGATATTTTTTTTATATTGAAGGTACGAACACTGCTTGTGTTAGCTTTACACTTTTATAAAGGGGGCTCGGATAAATGTTTTGCACGCGGGTTCGTACTCATTTCGTTACGCTACTGTATGCCCGAGAAGTTTCTAACATTTTATTCTCTGACACACCATGCAGAGAGAATCGCTATTGTTCGGCGTAGGAGAAGCTGCTGCGCCCCACCTTGGGCATGAGCCCTTCCAGGGCGCGCTGCAGCGACTCCTCGACGCGCGCCACGCGCTCGTCCAGCGCCCGCTGCTGCTCCTCCAGGCGTAGTTCCGCGCGCCGCCGCCCGCTGCGCTCCTCCGCCAGCCGCCGGCCCAGCTCCTGCAGCCACGCTGCGCCGCGCGCCAACCACGCCGCCTCCTCCGCGTCCGCTCCGTCGCCGTCAGCGCGCGTCGGCGCCGCCGCCGCCGTCGTCGTCGTCGTCCGAGGAGCCTGCCCGAAGAGGCTCATCGCGCACGCACTAAAATCCAAACACGCTACGGTTGTTTTCATAAGTAATATCACGAGCAGTGCTGGGATAGCCGGTAAATTCACAACGCGTAGCGAGGAGTGAATTTACCGGCTATCAGAGCACTTCCAGTAATATTTAGAGTGATTATGCCACTCGTGAAATTAAAACCAATAGTGTTTAACTATACATACACTATGTCCGAAAGAGGGCGGTGTTTCTCAAAAGGTTTATCGCTTTTTCTTACCACTTCTCCCTTCTGGACAATCATAAACGGTGACTTGACTTAGGAGGCGGCATACATCGATCGCTATGTTGATGTCCAATATACAGCATATGTACTATAACATATCCTCATTGATTTTAACATATTTTCAATATTTGGCGCGTTTTGAAACTTTGTGAGACATAATTTCACTCGTTTTCAATTGTCCTATTTAATAACACTAGTGCTGTGGAAATTCTCAGATAAATCACCTCATTTCGTGAGCGGGGATTTATCGAAAATTTCTAAAGCACTCGAAGTATTACCTATGACTATTTCACGAATTTAACATTACAATAATCGAATGGATATTTAATCAAATGAATGACGAAAATGAGAAATATATTATTCAAAATTGCTACCGCTATATCTGAAGCTTTCATTCAGCTCCGAGTTAACACTTATTATCAAGTAAAATATGAATAACAATATAATTCAGAAAATGATTTCAAATGTTTCGATTTTATGGAAAAAAATATTTCAAAACACTATCATAACAAAGCTACTTACAAAAACATTTATTAAAAACACAGTTATTAAAGTTTTAGAAAGTTGAGTTTTCCATATCTTGGTATTCCGTGGAAGTATTTGAAATGAAAGATATACAAACTCAATTAGCAGCGGGATTCGTTAATTTCGAATGGATTGAACACACGTTTGTACACATTGAAGTATTTTCCTAAATAATTTTGGTTGTAATGTTTAACATAAGTTTTAGTAGCATATTCTTTGCAATCTTGCAAGCCGCCGAGAGAATATCTAGAGGGTAAATCCTTAAAAAAGCATACTATCAGTGGTGGCTGGTGCTTAGATTGCACAGTAGTACAACCCCCAGACAATCGAAAAAGACATCTTAGGTATATACTGTGGCGAAACCGATTTCATCATAATTTTATAAACGAAATTCACCGGATCAAAATTTAAACAAACAGACTCGGCCACCCAGGATTTCTGCCGAGAGATTACGCAGACGGTCACACGTGCGCGACTCCGCTATCGCGACAGTCCCTCCCGCCCCCGGCGCATTAACGAAGTCGTTTAGAGGGCCGGTGACGACAGATTCAATGGGCACACGTGTTCACTGTGCCGGCTGCGAAAGTTTCGACATCACACGCTCGTTTCGGGGAAACCCAAATTCATAAATTTCTTTCACGCAAACGCGCCCCCTGATGCAAGCACGGGGCGATGTTCTAGAAGAAATTAAAATAACATTGTGCACGTGCAGCTGGCACGCAGGGCGGAAAATTCTGTGGCTTCATGCGTGGCGATTGGCTGGAAATAGTTCACTGCGCCACAAATTTTGGCCAATAGCTACACGTCTATTACAAGGATCTAGGGCACATACGAGAATATTGGGAGGGGGTAAAAGTTCACCTTATACATTTTCAACTTACAAAAATCAGAAGAGCTTGGGCATCAGACGGGGCCAGATCATTAGACGGGGGGGGGGGACAGTCGTCGGTCAGAGGCAAATGCGCCTCTGCCGGACTTAGAAATTTTTCATCAATCAGACGGGGCCAGAGTATTAGGCGTCGGGGAAAGACTATTGTGTCTCTGGAAAACTTATTATTTTTTGAGCTTGAATATTAGACTGAGGACAATTGAGAGAGGAACTTATATGGGGGTGGGAATTATTCGGGCGAATATGCCTATGTGGGGACTTATGTTATTTTACTGCGAGTTTTGAGCTGTGAGCCGACTGCAGTGGAGAGAGAATTTTCTCTGGGGTGGGTTTCCGTCGTAAAGAGAGGCGAATGTTTCTCCGATCAAGTTCTAAAACTGTCCGAAGTTGTGTTCAATAATTATCAGAAAAGTCAGAGAGAGACGCATAGTTGGTAACTCCGTTCCTGAGATCATCCGGCCAGCTCAGCTAGTATTGCCAGTTTCGACCAGAACTTCTAGTACTGCCAGTCACTTCCAGAACTTCTAGATCAGCCAGACTACAAAGGGCGCTGTCAACGAGCCACGCGTCGCCGCCTTTTGGTGACGTCACAACCGGCCGCCAGCTGTAGCCCGGAGGGTTACTGACCTCCGCTGCATTTTTTTTGAAGGACGCCCAGCCGCCGCCCTCTACCGCATCGTGGCCATTCTCGGCTGCACAAAGACCCTTCTCCAAGCGGTATCGTTTAGGGCTACCGCCCTATTGTATAAAATTCTCGTAATGCGGTGTCACGCTCTGACACACTGACCAGTAGCAATTTCACCCATTGTAATTGTTAGTTATAATTCTTCTTAGTTTTTTAAGCTTAACTCCTAAAACTAACTTTTCAATTTTTTTTTCTCTTCATCTAATTTTCCCACTATTCTTTTTTATTCAATTTAAGAGTGTAACTTCCCTGGGGCATGTTAATCATATTGCCCAGGAATAAATGTGAATTTTTACCAGTGAACAAGTGTTTATTTTGTGTTTCCACCGTACTGTGTAACAATTCCTTCAATCACCGACTTGAGCTAGCGACAGGGCCGCTATCCGGTTCCCCAGGTAACCGGGAGTGTTACAATTGGCTTATCCAACGTGGGGCTCGATGAACTAATTACCGCGGTGAGTGTTACAATTGGCGTTTCCCACCGTGGGGCCCGACGGCCGAATAATTGAGGTTTTTCACGCCCAAATTTTAAATTTGACTAAATTCTTGTTATAAATGGATGGAAGGACATTGTTACGAGAGAAACAATTTGTGGACTGGTAAAGATTTGCTTTATTGTTGTATTTTGTTTGTGAGTGCTATTGTGTTGTGCCTCGTGTGTTGTAATCGTGTGTGCGATTCATTTAAAACTTCCAAAATGCTGGACGAATCGGGTATCGATGTGGCAGAAGAGGGGAGTTCAGGGGAACAATCACCGCCCGAGATCACCCTCAGTGACCTCATGCGAATCATTATGAAAAATTCTGAAAGCATGGAAAAACAGATTGCAGAGCTCAAGGAATCACTCTTGGAACAAATTTCAGAAAGTTACAAACAACGATTAAAAAAAATGTCAGAATTTGACAAAAAACGTTCTGAAAGCATGGAAAAACTCATGAAAGAAACGTCAGAATACACGGAACAGATTTCAGAGGTTCAAGAAACCCTCACAAAGCAAAATTCAGAAATTTTAGAGGTTAAGCAAACCCTAATAGAACAAATTTCGGAGATGAACGAGAAACATTCGCAAAGATTTGATCGGCTGGACAGTAGCTTAGCTGACAACGGCGTAAAACTAGAAAAAATAGAAGCAGTAATTGATAGTGGGATCGGAACAGTGCAGAATCGTCTCGATGATCGATTCGTGAAAATTCAGAATAGTGTAGAAAATTTGAGCAAAGAATTAAAGAATTCGAGAACTGATGTAAATTCGTATTCTGGGAATATTCAGGCAGAAAGTAGTCAAAAGCTCCAGGCAGGTGACAGCGAAATTGAAGCGTACCGCGAGCCAGTTATCGGAAGTATTACCGAGATTAGGGCAAAAATGAGCGACGAACTGACTAGAATTGAACCCAAATTTAGCACAGAAGTCGGCCAATTTCATGAAAAATTCGAGAAATCAGATATCATCGACGGGAAAAATATCAGGAAAAGGGAGGAAAATCTAAAGATGGAAGTTGTGCAAAGTTTAAATCGATTAGTGAAAGTGGAAGTAAAGAAGGAAACTGAAAATAATCCGACAGTACACTTGCTAGGCGCATTAGATTTGAGATTATCGTGGATTCCTCCGCAATTCAAGAAATCAGGTATTACCGACGGGGGAAATATCAGAAAGAGAGAAGAAAGTCTAACGAGGGAAATTCGCCAAAATCTAATAAAGTTATTGAATGAGGGAATAACGAAGGGAATAGAAAACAATCCGACGGTAAATTTGATAGGAGTATTAGATTTGAGATTCTCTTGGATTCCTCCGCCGAATTTGTGTTTCTGGGGCAAGCAGAAAGAAAATCCAAAACCACCCTGGCTTTACCAAACGTTTCTCTCTTTTCCTAAATTTTTTAATTTTACTAAGTTTTTCAATTTTTTTGTACTTTATTAGATTTAATTAGAAATCACATTTTTATCTTTAAATTACAATGGTAAATAAAATTTTATTAGAACTACGGGTAAAATAATATTAACTTCCGGTATCGCCATTTTTTTTTAATTTTTACTTAAACAAAAAAAAATTCTCGCTTCTCAAAATTTAATTTCTCAAACTCCAATTTTTTTTTATTCGGAGGGGAAGGCTAATGTGGCGAAATCGATTTCATCATAATTTTATAAACGAAATTCACCGGATCAAAATTTAAACAAACAGACTCGGCCACCCAGGATTTCTGCCGAGAGATTACGCAGACGGTCACACGTGCGCGACTCCGCTATCGCGACAGTCCCTCCCGCCCCCGGCGCATTAACGAAGTCGTTTAGAGGGCCGGTGACGCAGATTCAATGGGCACACGTGTTCACTGTGCCGGCTGCGAAAGTTTCGACATCGCACGCTCGTTTCGGGGAAACCCAAATTCATAAATTTCTTTCACGCAAACGCGCCCCCTGATGCAAGCACGGGGCGATGTTCTAGAAGAAATTAAAATAACATTGTGCACGTGCAGCTGGCACGCAGGGCGGAAAATTCTGTGGCTTCATGCGTGGCGATTGGCTGGAAATAGTTCACTGCGCCACAAATTTTGGCCAATAGCTACACGTCTATTACAAGGATCTAGGGCACATACGAGAATATTGGGAGGGGGTAAAAGTTCACCTTATACATTTTCAACTTACAAAAATCAGAAGAGCTTGGGCATCAGACGGGGCCAGATCATTAGACGGGGGGGGGGACAGTCGTCGGTCAGAGGCAAATGCGCCTCTGCCGGACTTAGAAATTTTTCATCAATCAGACGGGGCCAGAGTATTAGGCGTCGGGGAAAGACTATTGTGTCTCTGGAAAACTTATTATTTTTTGAGCTTGAATATTAGACTGAGGACAATTGAGAGAGGAACTTATATGGGGGTGGGAATTATTCGGGCGAATATGCCTATGTGGGGACTTATGTTATTTTACTGCGAGTTTTGAGCTGTGAGCCGACTGCAGTGGAGAGAGAATTTTCTCTGGGGTGGGTTTCCGTCGTAAAGAGAGGCGAATGTTTCTCCGATCAAGTTCTAAAACTGTCCGAAGTTGTGTTCAATAATTATCAGAAAAGTCAGAGAGAGACGCATAGTTGGTAACTCCGTTCCTGAGATCATCCGGCCAGCTCAGCTAGTATTGCCAGTTTCGGCCAGAACTTCTAGTACTGCCAGTCACTTCCAGAACTTCTAGATCAGCCAGACTACAAAGGGCGCTGTCAACGAGCCACGCGTCGCCGCCTTTTGGTGACGTCACAACCGGCCGCCAGCTGTAGCCCGGAGGGTTACTGACCTCCGCTGCATTTTTTTTGAAGGACGCCCAGCCGCCGCCCTCTACCGCATCGTGGCCATTCTCGGCTGCACAAAGACCCTTCTCCAAGCGGTATCGTTTAGGGCTACCGCCCTATTGTATAAAATTCTCGTAATGCGGTGTCACGCTCTGACACACTGACCAGTAGCAATTTCACCCATTGTAATTGTTAGTTATAATTCTTCTTAGTTTTTTAAGCTTAACTCCTAAAACTAACTTTTCAATTTTTTTTCTCTTCATCTAATTTTCCCACTATTCTTTTTTATTCAATTTAAGAGTGTAACTTCCCCGGGGCATGTTAATCATATTGCCCAGGAATAAATGTGAATTTTTACCAGTGAACAAGTGTTTATTTTGTGTTTCCACCGTACTGTGTAACAATTCCTTCAATCACCGACTTGAGCTAGCGACAGGGCCGCTATCCGGTTCCCCAGGTAACCGGGAGTGTTACAATACATTTTACTTTTAATGACATTCAGTATTCAAGATAATGCAGCAATGTCGATGTATATGAAATCATTTTGAAACATAAGAGCGTGTCCAACTGGCGCTTTCCGATGTGTAGTGCCTTGCCAGGTATTGCACTACTCTCTGACTGTATAGCTGGGTTTACTGCATTTACTATTTGGCATTTCGATATAACATAGGGATCACGTGCCCTTCGGCGGTGCAACCAAGCCGAGCGCTTCGCGGCGACCGAAGGTGTCGGAGGGGAATACCAATATTCTGTCTTCGTCCGTGTAGCTGCAACGCAATAAATTATGAATTTCGCGTATTGTTGAAAGTACACAAGTTTATTCGATTATTGACGGCATTTAATGCATTATTTATGTTTAGAGAATTTGTTTTCATTTGATATTTTATTTATTGATTCAAAATGCACACTTAATGAATTCTTTGTGTAAAGTTGGCCCTTCTGGAAGGAAGTCTCTTTCTGTCTATAACGGTGGATGCATATTTCTCCCTGCAGCAGCCAATGGTTACAGACAGAGCGTTAGAGGGAATGCGAGCGCGCGTGTGTGTAAGGATCTTTATTACAAAATATACCAGGGTAGTGAAATTTTCGAAATACAATAATTTTATTTGTGTGAAACATCGAATCCACAGTGCTTGTTGCAATGTGCTGGATTAAACTTTATGGCAATAACTTCAGTTCTTTGTCTCTCCCTAACTAACATATTTATTGTGACGTTGATTAACAGGATACCAAACTGATACATTAAAAACTCTAAAACCAAAACCACTTGATTAATTTCTAAAATTAACATAAAATTAAAAAATTCAATAAAAGCCAAAATTAAAATCTATATAACAAAGCAACAGAATATTAATTTTTTTGTGAAAATATTTTTTAACATTTCACATCTGCTTAGTACTCAGCAGTTTCAAGTCCACAATGAAATGTTCTGTAACATCAAGAATATCATGCCATCGGTAGAGTACTGCAAAATATTCATATCATCAAATGATAAGATGAACAAGGCAATAAATATCCCTCAAAACAAAATAATTTAATATTAATTTCAAACTATGTTATGATGCAATATTTTCATATGAAGCTAGTATTAAAGAAACTTATTGAAGATGACAAGACATTTATAATAGCAATCAAATGAGGCATTCAGTAAGAGAGGGAGCTAACCCACAAAATTCAAAATATCATCTTATGAATGTATTTGATTATGAACACATTAAATTAGTTAATAAATTGGTGTTTTGAATTTTGTGTGTAAGCTCCCTCTCTCACTGACTGCTTCAAATTATTGTATCCTCATTGCAAATGATTTGACACTGGCTGTATATTCCATAGTCTTATCATGTAAGTTTCTCAAAAAATATTCTTCTGAGAATCAATTGGCTTGAATGAAAATTTTAAAATTGCACGGGCATTAAAATTTCAGCAACTGGGAAGTAATTACAACAAATTTCCCTTAAACTATGCTCACAAATGCATAGTTGTGATTATAGTTGCACCCCAACAACATCAATAGAAATTTCAAAATCACATGTCGCACATAATTATGTAGCATAATATTGTATAGCATAAAAAAAGATAATACCACGTTTAATTCACATTCAATGTGAATTAAACTATGGGTTTATCTTTTTTTATGCTGTGGTATAAAAAGGAAAGACATGAGGAAAAAAATGTAACTAACAATTAAAGATATTCAACTCGTGCTCCACATATTTTCAAAATCACATCTGAACCCAGTAGTGATTTCTGTTCACAATATTTGCAATAGTAGGGAACCATTCTATTTGTGTAGTATAGAGGAGTTACTCTGGGAAGGGACACTTTGACAGATTAGGAAACAAATGAGTATCACGCTGAGTGATTTGCGTTGCAAGAGAAAGTGTCAAAGTCATTTAGAAGTGAACCTTCTGAAAACAGATGCTTTGATGAATAGAGTGCATGGACATAACCAGCTATTATGTTGCTAGCAGTAGCAGTCAAAGTGGACCCATCTTAGAGTAATCTCTCCGTAGCATGTAAAATCTCATTAATTTTTCGAGAAAACAAAGCTTATTTCCTGTGTTACGTTGTCTTTCAGCATGTATTAGTTTGAATTCTCATTCTCATTAAGCAGTGCCACCTAAATACTTAAATATAATTTTCATACTAGTTTAGTACTAATACTATAATTTTTATACTAGTTTAGTATAAAAATTATAGTAGTAGCATTTAGGTGGTACTGCTTAATGAGAAAGAGAATTCACAAAACCTTCACTCTCTTGGAAGACAAACACAAACTAATATATGCTGAAAGACAACACAACATTGGAAATAAGCTTAGTTTTCTCGAAAATTAATGAGATTTTAATGTGAAATTTAAATTTCTCACTTAATAATAAAACCCCAGACGGATACTTTGGACTTAAGCTATAATGCAAATGACCTATTGTCAACATTGCACACCACAGAGGGGTTTTCGAGTTACGTAATTTAGTATTCAAAGAACATCTATGCCACTTCAAAAAAATCATCAGGTACCACCCGGTCATGTTCTATGAGAATAAAATACAAATACTTACGTAGCTGTATTGAAGAACGTAACAAAAGGGAGTAGTAAAATCTTGTAATAGGCTGCGGTCACATGCCAAAAATCTTCTACGAGTCTATCCACCACGTCAACATACAATAAAAACAACTTTGCATCAGAAGCAAATAAACGCTCGGATGTTAATCTCCCCCACTCTGCGCTTGGATGCAATTGCATGGAGCAGGAATTACGTGCAACTTTTCACGACTCGCAATACTTCGTGATTCAGTGCTGCCCTCTCAAGGTCGGCCACACATACTCTCGTCCAATTAGGAACATCGCATATGCTACGCGGCTCTTTTGAAATAGCTTAGCAAAGCGCCACCAGTAGATTTGTTGTTAAAAAGTTTTATTCGTGCTTTGCGAATCCGAAACAAAATTAAATTTCATTTTTTACTGATACGTTACTGCTTCTTATTCGATACGGAACTCGGTATACAATGCATAACTTACTGAATCGTAAGAACCATGGAATCGAGGAATACTAGTGGTGGTATAGAATGGAACAGACTTTCTCGTTCTAGAGAGTTTTCTAAGTTATTTGTGTCTGGGCTAAATTTTTGGTCTTGTCCCATCCCCTTGCCAGCTGTCGTCTATCGTCGCCCAAAGTCAATTTTTATCTTCATTTTTAAGAAAATATCGTTTAAGCTTTACTGTAAATGTGAAATTTGAAGCTCATTTCACATATATCTTTTGAGTTTTTAAGGAACTGAATTGGAAATCATTTAAAGCACTCTACTCACAAATGCAAAAACGTATACAAATTGCTGCAAATGTGAGTATTAATGGCATGGGATACAATAAAAAACTTGCATGATTTTTGAAAAAGAGCAAAAAAAAGAATACAGCCAGATGGCATTTTTGTCATGTTATTCAGTGCATTTAACACTATCCGTACAAAAAGTTTGAAAAAAAAATTGTTCTGTTTTTGAGAAAATGGCATATGAGCGTTTCTGAAAATGTAGCTTAATTAAAGAAGAAAAAAATAGAGCTAATTTTCACAGAAAGCGTACTATTTCAAATTTTCTTTAAATTTTCTCCTCATATGTAAAATAGGGTGCAATTTTAAAAATATATATTTTCTCGAAAACTGTTACAAATTTTTTATGTGCTTTTTTTATGGACAGAAGAAGGGATGCTTAAAAGAATGGAGCAAGTCTCATTTTTGTTGAACTCTCTATAATCTCAAAAATTACAAAAACCTCACTTTTTGAAACAACAAAATGGAAGATAGAGATTTTTGTATTAAACAAACTTTTCTAAATAATCAGCTCATTAAAAACAATTTGCAGGCCTCAAGGAAAATCTCCAGAGAACAAAAATGTATTAAAAGGAGATGAAAAATAATTGATTTAATTTTAATTATGTTGCCATTAAAATTTCTAATATTAATTCGTTTTTTACTCTATTCTACAACTTGTATTCTCTAAGTATATTTTCTTTTGAGCAATCCAAAAATCTTAATTGAACTTAGTCCAATTAGATTTTCTCTCTTAAAAATAAGATTTAAATGGAATATGAAAAAAAATTGAAAAAATGAATGCCATAATCTGTAGGAACATTTGTTAGGATAATTTTATATTACCACCATATGCTGCCTTGGGCAACAATGCAGCGATGGTTCACTTTTGAACGGCGACATGATGGGAAAAATAAAATAAGGTGGTTTTATTTACTTAACCTTGATGTTACAATGTGCTCTATATTCAATGAAATGCTATATTCAAGTTTGTTAAAATCGGGAAGAATGTATATATACAGATATGTCTAGTATACAGTAAAAGGAATGGATGGAGAGGATTATGATTACAGAATCCATTTCCAGAAAAAGACTGAAGAAATGTTATAAGGTGACTAGGCACTTTTTGGGCATTGACATTTTTTTTAACAGTTACATTTTGTGTACTAAAATTGGAGAAATGGACTAGCAGCTAAATTTTTGATTGAAGTTAGTTACAATATTGACTTAAAAATACCCTGAATTTTCTTCAAAGATGAAAAGAAAAGGGCAGCCATTGCTAGGAATATTTCAAATGACAGCATTGCTTTTGCCAGACTAAAACCCAAGAACATCATCCCAACAAATCAACACACCCATAAGAGATGAGTTGTGTCTCACACATCAAACAAAATTACAGCTGTTCTGTATTGTACATTTGTGAATAATTCCTGGTTTAAAACAAATTACACACAAACTTGGTACTAGAGAGGAAAAAATGTAAACAATGTGAAATTTTCTCCTGATTTTACATTTTATATTTCACATTATTGCCAATAAATTTTATATGGTAATGATTCTGTTTTTCAATTCATAAAAAATTCCCTAATAACCAAACAGAATTATCTCTGTTAGGGTGTTTATATAGTATTAATAACAAAAAATTGTTAATTTTGAGGTCTTCAGGTATTAATCAACATATAAACATACCAATGAACATAGTGGACATCCCTTCCTCTCCTTAAGGTCAAGAATATTTTTTTTATATTAACTTGTAATGTATGTAAATTATAGTGTTGTACCATCAAGTTACAAGAAACATACTAGGAGGAATAATAAATTCATGTATACCTACTGTGGTATCAGAGCTGTCCCTTGAGCTGACGGTGAGGCAGTGGGCTGCTGCTGAGCCTGGGCAGGGCTGTGGGCGGGCCTGCGCTGTGCTTGCCTAGCAGTTCCTCCAACTTACGACAAAATGTGTAGGAAAAAGCTCAATGAGTCACTCATCAGTAATCTGAGAAGGCCATACAATTTCAGATTACTTTTTTTGTTCATATCTGCAAGAAAAATAAACATCTCTATGTATCATGGCAAAATCCACATTCTGAGCCAAAATCTTTTTGTATATAATGCATAGTTTTGTAGTGTTGAATATTAAAATGTAGTTTTTGCTTATCTTTACAAAAAAGATCAATTTCATTTTTAATAATTCAAAATTATTAATTAATTCAAAGAATAAAGTTTCTTGATGATTCAAACATTGATATTTGCAATAATTAAGATGATTTTCAAATGTGAAAATACATTTTTGGCAGAAACAAGGAAAAGTATTATTCAAAATATAAGATATTGTCTATTAGGAGAGATTTCCTAAGAGAGCCATTGCATGTCAAATCGCTCAAAAAATATCAAAATTTGACCTTCACATTTTTAATTTTTTAAAATTTATTATATGGATCAAATATGTTAACATGAGTACTTTTTTACTAACTCTAATATTTTTGGAAATATTGCATTTTGAAATTTTCTATAAATGACACGCATCACTAACTTTAATGTATCAAAAATCTTAATACACTAATGATAGAAAATCCATTTTAATTCCATTCAAAACTTAACAACAAACACAAAGATATTTTGCAAAATATCTTTTCCCAAAATTATTATTTAAAAAAAAAAATTGAAAGTTGAATATTTTTGTAAATTTTATGAGCTAATAAATTTTAAAAAAGTATTTATAAACACTTTAGAGTATGGTTGAACACCAGAAAAAAATCAAAGTGGGATCTCAGTAACTTTAAAAAATATTAATTATTTTATCAACCAGTGTGTAGTATATTGCTGCAACAGACGTGTTTCTTGTGTTACGGGCCAGCAGTTCCTTTGGATGATGTAATAATTTTACTTCATGAGGTTCACGATTATATTTGGTTACTCAATACCGGATTCTTGACACACATTGTGACTGACATTTTGAAATTATCTTGTCCTTCACTTCAAATATACTTGCTCCCCTTCTTTAGCGAAAGAAAATCGTTTCACTGTAGCTTCACTTGGTGACACAGGAGTGAAAGAATGTATGTTTAATGTTCCAGTTATTGGCTTTAAATTTTTATACCTTGACTTTAAATTTTAATGTGAAGACTGTGTGAACCTAAAGAACAAAAAATGAACAAAATATTTGAAATACTACTTTTTGCCCAATCAAATAGTTTCTTTGGCATTGTAATTGGATCTTGACCTGCTTGTAGTCTGACCTTGTAGCAAATCTCTTAACAATTCCTCCAACTTTACCATGTGAAGTCACAAAAAAATGCCATTCTGCACAAATTCCAAAATCTTGTTCATGGAGGAAAATACTTTCAAGTTTTTTATTATTTTTGTATTGTGCACTTGAACCATTGGAAAAGTAAATACTTTTCTTCATATCGCAAAATTTCTGTTTTAAGAGGGCAATTATTCTATTCTGAAAAAGATGAAAACAAGCGGTATCATGTTTCATACATCCTGAAATTGCAAGAAAACTTTTGTGATGAAGTTCTTCATTATCTTTGTAAGAGTCTACAAAGGGATGTATTTTGGCTTGTTTATTGTTTCAATGCACACCTTGAACTGAATCTTGAATAATAAAGGAATGATTTTCAGAAAAATCTACCATTATAATGCAGTGGTCGAAGTGTAATTCTTCCTTGCATTGGATCAAAAACAAATTCTGTTACTGAGCTATAAATACGCGAGGCAATAAAGAGAGAAGTTTGTCAAGGAAATTGTCTAAAAATTCATCTGTTGGAGATTGAAGAGTCTCCAAATTCCTGCGATCAACTTTAATCCACTGTCTATAAGTTATTTGTGCAAATAATTCCTTAATTTTATTGATTAAGTTTACAGGTTCTGGTCAATGTGAACATTCCTGAAAATATCAAGATATTGTTCATGGGTTGCGAGTAACCTACGCCAATGCATCTTTGTAGTTTTCAATAACTACTCCAAAATTTTCTGTTAAGCGAAAAATGTTTCTCCCAATCTATCATTAAGTTCATATTTTCATGGTTTCAATACGCATACACTGTGAGTTCCATTAGTCCCAGACAAAACACATTCTTTTGGCCTCAGTGATGCAAATTTAGAAAAACCTATTTTGTCTTCTGGATATTTGTCCTTTAAACATTTTTGGTTTCCTTAAGATTACACAAAATTAGTCTCTTCTGCTTGTAAAGTCTATGGCCGTCTTCTTTTACACTAACAAAATTCCTCTTTGCAGCCATTACCCCAATAACTTCTGATCTATAGAATTCCTGAACTTTCATCACAACACACAGTTGTAATGCCTTACAAAGTTTACTTTCAGGTCTGGACAAATTTCCATTTTCTTCAGCTAACTTTTTAGCCACTCTTATCATGTGGTCGGTTGCTTTAAAGTATTATTTAATTTTATTGTATGCCTAATTTTCAAAAATTGTCAAAATTTGAATTTTCATTGTCTTGTCATCTGTTAAGTGAAAGGAAAGCATTAGTTTCTTAATAATATCTTTATTATCTGATTTTTCAATGGACAGTGAAGGATCTTCAAAATGAAATATTCAATCTGCTATTGCCCTTTATACTTTCTGAAATTTCTCATGGGGATACCGTTTTAATTGCAATTTTCTGTTCTTGACAGAGGGTTTCTCCTATTGCTACTAAACTCTTATCTAGCTCCTTTACATTGGTTTTGCAGATACTTGATGAACCGTCATAAGAACTTAAAATTGTCATTTCCTATTTTTTCATTGTTTTCATGAAATGTGAGTTGAATTGTGAAATACTAATATATATGAGATACATGTAACCCTATTTGTTAAGTGAAATGAATTTTGATTTTTTGAAACCCTATTCAGGCAGACAGCCATTCTATTTATTGATCTATTTATTGATTTATTGATCAAAGACTGACCGAATGCAATTCGTTAGTGCTTGGGAGGGAGAGCGTGTCTGCATACTTACAATTGATTTTTTAGAACTGTATTTGTGCTGTGTCCACTTCTTTTTCTTGATGTATTTTAAAGAAAATTGAACAAAAAATACGCCTACATTTCTTTTTTATCTCATCAAGTTCACGTAGAAATTTTAATTTTTTAGAAAAACATGCAATTTTTTAAATTAAATATTTATTTTTTGAAAAATTAATTTACATAAGAACGAAATACACATTGCAAAGTATTCAATTAAACAAACCAGGAATTTTTATATTAAGTACATTTGGGGCATTAGTCCATTGTATTTTACGATGTTTGCAAAAATTCCAAACTTTAATTTGGGCATAACTACACAAATAATCAATTTTCAGGCAAATAAAAGCAACATGTATATCTTTTATTTGATGTCCAGATTTAAGAAAAAAAATTCATTCGTTTTAAAAATAGTCGTGTCAACTCTTGTGCAATATGATGTGGAATGGCTCAAGAATGGATAATCTTAACATCATTTTGAAAATACAAATGTAAAATAAAATAATTAGAAGTAGAAGAAATAAGCCAAAGAAGACAGAGAATCTGTTTCCCATTTCCACATATCTTCTTCCTCTAAAGATGCAACAAAAAGATGTAACAATCAGTGCAAAGTTCATGCATTTGTAACCAAATTTTTGATAACCAAACCAGATATTTGAAAAATTTCTGTACATATTTTGGACATATTAGCAAGGATTTTGAGGGTGTGTTTGAATGTATATTCCAGGGTAAAAATATGCATAACTTCCCAGCAACTCATCAATTTAGAACTTTTATGCACAGGATGAACTTACCTTATTCCATATTGACTGATTTAAAAACAGGGTTTTAGGCACCTAGATTCAGAGATAAGCTTCGTGGTAATGTATGTTGCGGGTGGCTGTGCACCTTTTTTCCATAAACCATAATCTGCCAATTTTTATTTTTCATAACTTTGCTTCATACAGGACAGAGGGGAAATTTTTATCTAGGAACAACACGCAGGTCTTTATATATGCGTCAACAGTTTTTTATAAATAGTCAACAGTTATTTTTCTTAAATGTATTATGCGGAATGTCTCTGAATAATTGTTATAAACTTCTATGGTTTGTTGAGAAATCGATGATCACTTTTTGCCAATAAAAACTTAGGAAACCTCATATAATTAAATTTGTTTATACATTGTTACTCAATTGTATAACATTGTCACAATTTGAATGCTTGACGATTGCGGAATATATTCTCAGAGAGTAATTGCGTCCAACAAAGTGACGGAAATGGTAACAATTATATAAACCTCGTACACTGAAATTCTACATTTAGTATTTGCCCCGATGGTAAAAACGAATTTTGGTCACAAAATCTTTTCGACTGTGTCTGCGAAACGTATCTGCCCAACACCAGAGCAGATAGAATAGTCTCCATCACAGGGCAAATGTCACGTAGAACTTTCGATATACTCGTATGAATTTCCACTCACAAATTCTTCGGCAAAAACTGTTAATCTTTGATCCCTAATCATCCCCGGGAAGTTAATAACATATATTCATGTTTATTCACGGTCGGACAGACCGACGGACGGACTAAAAAAAATTGTACACGTACTATTTAATTATATTTAAACGTAAATATTAATCTATAAACTATAACAAAAGCTCCAACGTAAGAAGCGACAAAGAAATATGAAATAATTTACACATTCTAACTTTCGTAGCATCCAACTAACTTAAAACACTTCTAAAATTACGATCAAGAAACGCAGGGTTTTCCGAGCGGGAGAATATATATCGAATTGAATTATTGCCCTATTTTACGTGGCGAGACTCAAGCCATTAAGCCTGCTCTTCCGTCTGACCACGCAAATTTCGCTACGCTCATTTCACCAACTAGTAGAGAAAGGAGGTATTTCTTGGGCAAGAAAGAGGCGATTTGAATTTAGCTCAGAGGCGTCATTTAGGCTTGAGGATCTTTTACATGCAAGTAAATCTACTAACACGGGACAGGTTTTACTTCCCCTTAAGGATGGTGTATGAAGGATTTTTTCGCAATTATAAACCCACGGCTTTTGATCGGGTTTGAACCCAACAACTTGGGTACAACAATTCGATACGCTAACCGTTACACCATCGCCGCGCGTGAACAGCATTGATGCCAATTACACCAAAAATACTCATATTTTCGAAAAATGAAACATTACCTTGATTAAAAATCTGATTTTTATGAACACATTTTATTAAGAAAATAATCATAATATCATCATCATAATTGTAGTATATCATCATCAAGTATATCATCATAATTGCAGTCGTAGGAAGACGCCAAAAAAGTTTTGAATTTTTTCAATTGTCCAAAATTCAGAGTATTGAACCAACATGAAACATACACCATTTCATAAACGTCCTTCAGTCTATCCACCAACATTTCATTAAAAACAATGGAGCTATTTTTTAGAAAAAATGGTTTAAACAAAAATTAAAAGTTGCCTTATTTCACCCAAAATTAGGCGAAAAATACACAAATTTTCGAAAAATTGTTCATTAAATTATTTTAAAAATATACCTTTAAAGAAAACATCTCTATCTTTAATAATTTAATTGTACCAATACCATGAAAAAATATATTGTTTTTCAATTTTCAATAAATCAGAGTTTTCAACCAACATGGGACTTCCGCCATTCTCTTAAACGTTCTTCAGACTATCAACCAACAACATTTAATCAAAATCGAAAGCGCAATTTATTTAAAAATTTTGGAAATGTCCCAGGGGCTTCATGTAAAGTACCTCCAAACTTAAAAACAATAGTTTCAAGATCAAGGAGCCGCAACATCGGCCAGATCGATCAGTGAAAATCAGTTTTGGAGAAAATCGGCTCAACGGTTTAGCAGTAAGCGTTGTTCACAGACGGACAGACGTTTTGCCGTCAACCGACTTTTCTGTATCAAGGACCCACAAAATATGGATTCTGGCTACACCACGTGTTAGATTTCCTCCCTAAATTTAGCAACTGAATTTATTCACTTTTTCGTTACCAGGGCCCTGTAATAAGAGTTTTTCTGCCGAAAATTCGCCATTTTTTCGTCCAGCATTACATAACTTTCTCTTCTACAGAAGTTTCTTCTTGAACGCGGAGAAAGGAAAAAAGTCATAAAAGGTATTTTTTTAGAATGTGCTAAATACTTGGGAAATGATCAAGTTTTCATTGAGCTGAGCTTTTGGATCTTTAGTTTAGAAGTGTTATCTTCATTGAACGCGGATGGAAACAGTCTTTTAAATGTAGTCTCTTGTTATGAATATTCAAATGATGGGTCGTATAGGTTTGTTGGAGATCGATAAACTCATTGTCCGATCTATGAATGAAAGTGATCCATGATGAAAATTGCCACGTCCATGGAGAAGGTTTTTATGCTCTTCATTTTGTTGTATCTCCACTAGATGGCGCTCAGCACAATATGTCATTTCAGTTAAATGTCATTCCCAATCCACATGAGTTTTATTGTTGCTGGGCGATGACGAGTGACGCAGGGCGACTTTGTAGAGGGCTGGGCGGGTGACGCGCTCGCGCGCGCGAGAGAGGGAGAGGAAGAGAGAGAGAGAGAGAGAGAGAGAGAGAGAGAGAGAGAGAGAGAGAGAGAGAGAAAGAGAGAAAGAGAGAGAGAGAGAGAGAGAGAGGGGGGAGAAAGAGACGGAGGTGAGAATGAGGGAGGGTAAGGGAGAGAGAGTGAGTGAGTGAGTGAGAGGGAGAATGTTACAGAATGAAATGAGAGAACTAAAGAAACTCCCGATATAAATATTGCTCAAAGAAACGCCCATTTTTCTTCCCTCTCCCTCCCTCAAAATACTTAACACCTCCCTTTAAAAAAAGGCCATACACAAATTTTTGAAAAAAACAACAAAACAAACAAAAACAATTGGTTTCGCGTAATTTGTGCCTGAAACTCAGGCTATTTAAAAACATCATTTTATCGAAAACCGCACCAAATGTTTACCCTTGAGTTTCTTCTGGTATGTAAAAATGGACGGTAAAAATATGGTGCTAGTCCCCTTTTCGGCAAACTCTCCGTATTTTCGAAAATTGCAATTTGGAAATATTGAGTTGAGACAATTTGCAGTTTTAAGCGTCGGCCCGAGCTCGAACTTACGTAGTGTATATCTGTAGCGTAGTGGTATGACTGACGGCGAGTTAACTCGGCGAACATGAGTTCGAATTTAAGCGCGGAAAATATTTTTTGCTGGCTGAAAACAAGTTTGCATATTTATGTAATAGTGTAATAGAGCCGAGCAATTACAAATAATGAGAGGAAGTATGTGCTGTTTTAGTAGCACTAGTTTCATTTCTAGAAACGGCAATAAGAGTTTTTCTGGCGAAAATTCGCCGATTTCCGACTCACTTACAATACGTTCTTTTCTTACGAAGTAAGTGCGAAAAAGTAAACTAGTGCCACATTAGAAACTCCATACTTTCTAGCATGATTTATAAATTTGCAATTTTTGAAAATTCAGGATGTTTAACGAAAATGAGACCCGTTTCATTCTTATTAGAGTCTTTTCGTCTTTCCGTGGAAAAAGTTTGAAGACAAATCGGGAATGGTTTTGGAAATTTTTTAGAAACTTCATTTTAGAAGCAAATTACATGAAATCCACTAGCCTTCTCAAAAAATTGTATGTGACCTTTTTTAATGAGTTGAATATTTGCAATCGGCTTTGTCAAGGCAAAAGTCTCTTTCTTTAATTTTGTAGTTTTGAAATACCTTTTTGCAATTTTCGAACAAACTGAGAGAAAGCCGAAAATGGACACTATATTTTTTACCGTTCCTTGATACATACGAAAAGAAAATTTAAAGAAAACAAATGGTGCTGAACATCATATACTTTCTCGCATTATTAGTCACTGTTCCCAATATTTCCAGCACATCATACAGGAAAGCAAGGATAATTTCACATAAAAATTGAACATTCAGTACTAAAGGCCATCCAACATATAGCATTATGAATGCATTCGAAACCACGATATCATTACCTCATACATATCAGTATATTCATTCTTCCCGATTTTAACAAACTTGAATATACCATTTTATTGAACGAAGAGAAGATCGTAACGCTGTTGTCTAGGCTGGAGGATCCCATCAAGTTGCCGTTCAAAAATGAACCATCTCTGCATTGTTGCCCAAGGCAGCGTACGTGGTAATATAAAATTATCATAGCACTATTATAAAATAGTACATACAAAATTCTGGTACCTAATTTGTTAAAATTTTCTTGCATATTAAATTAAATCGTATTTTAAAGCGAGAAAACTTAATAGGACTAATTTCAATTAAGATTTTGGGAATGCTTCAAAGAAAATATACATTGAGGATACAAATAGTAGAATCTGAGAAAAGTTGAATTAATATTGGAATTTTCAATAGTAAATTATAATTAAAATTAAGTAAATTATTTTTCATATCCGTTGGATCCTTTCCTGATACCCGAGGACTTCTCTCGTGGCCCGTAGATGGGGGACACAAATATATTTCATTAATTTCATACAAAAATTTCGCAAATCCTACTACATGTTTCAAAAAAAGTACATGGCAGTTTATAATGAGTTGACTATTTAGAAAATATTTTATGATACAAATTTCTATTTTCCATTTATTAGTTTCCAAATGTGAAGTTTTGCAATTCTCGAAAATACGGAGACTTCAACGAAAAAGAGACTTCCACCATTCTTTGAAGCGTCTTTTTTTCTATGTGTGGAAAAAATCTAAAGAAACGTTCGGTACGGGTTTTGAGAAAATATTGTTTTTAAATTGCATAATTTCAAGCGCAAATTTCGTTACACTACTGTTTTTTCTAAGAATTGTATATGAATTTTTTTAGAGTTGATATTTTACAACAGATTTTGTTTGAGACAAAAATCTCTACCTTCAATTTTGAAATTTTAAAATGTTAACTTTTTGCAATTATCAAAAATGGAAAGATAGCTGAGTATGGGAATAGCGTCATATTTTTTACCGTCCTTCATTGCTAGGAGGCGAATTTTAATGAAATGTGACAACGTTCAGACATTAATTTTGTTTTATGATAAAAGCAGATGACACGTTTTTATTTCGCATTTTTTGCATTTTCGTCGATTTTTACAAATAAGAAATTTTTTATCTTTTCCATCATTTTAAAACATTTTTTGTTGATTTCTTCGATTTTAATATCGGTTTAATGATATTTGCTAAAATCATATTTACAAAATGCAACAAATTTTCTCTACAGAATTCCTGAGTAACCTATTTTATTTCTTCACTTAGTAATTGAAATGCCAGCCATTGTGAGTACTATGTAATCTAAGATTCCTGTGGGGCCAATCAGCGCTCTTATCGGTTCTGCCGATTTCGCGATAACTTAAGACTGATTTCCTGGTAAAGAACAGTCCAAACCAAAAGTTTGCAAGCTGAGTTCACTTGAACGAAAAGAAGCCTCGATTAAATCAGTAAAATACCTAACAGCTTGAGCTGTTGGATTTGATTAAATTGTTTACGCCATTTTTATCTGCTCTAGGACATTTTAAAAACATTTTAAGAGCATTTTATTAATAATTTCTGGCAATGTTTCATCAAAATCCACACCCTACTTGTTACATACTAGGAGAAAATTTAAAGAAACTGATTGGAGTGGTTTTTGAGAAAAAATGTTTAATAACCCAAAATTACACGAATCCCACTCATATTTTTGAAAAAAGATATAATATTATTGTTGTAGGAAAACGTTGCAAACTTTTTGAAGTTTCCTGAAATTACGAAAAGTCCGAAATTGCAAAGAAAATTAGACCTGCGTCATTCCCTTAAGCACCCATTACGCTATCTGACAACAACATTTAATCAAAACCATGTTCCTATTTTTTAAATGACGGAGGGGCTTCATGTAAAGAACTCCCGAAATTAAAATATCGGTTTCAACTTCCAGGACCTGTGACAACTGCTAAATCTATTGGGGAATATCAATTTTGGGAAAACTTACCTAAACGGTTTAGTCGCTAGCGATGACCATAGACATTGACGTTTTATCGTCAATAGAGTTTTTGGTATCAAGGACATTGGATTCTAGCTACACCAGATGTCACAAGATATACCCGCCTAAATATATCAACTGAATTTACCCAAATTTTTGTTACTAACGCCAGACTATAAGACTTTTTCGGTCAAAAATTCGCCGTTTTTTCCCGCAGCATTACATTATTTTCTCTGCGTAAGCAGTAACAAGAAAATAAACATTTCTGCCAGTTTAGAGAAAAGAATATTTAAAAAATTAAAAATGTAAAAACATTACCAAACTTTTTCTGAAAATCACGCGAAAAGTACTCATATTTTCGAAAAATTGTGCTTGACCTTATTTCAAGATCTGTCTTAAGGGAACACATTTTATTAAAGAAAAAGTCTTTGTCTTCATTTTTTCAAAACGTTACATATTTGCATTTTACAAACAATCCTAGATTTCAACGCACATGATACCTGTACTATTCTCTTAAGCGTCTTTTACGGTTTCGGGGGACGAAGTTTAATAAAAAATTGTGGTGCCATTTTTGAGAAAATTTTGAAAATATTTTTGTTGCTTCATGTAAAGTATTCTCAAAAATCAAAACAACCATTTGAAATTCCCTAAACCGTTGGTTGAGACCGTTTGGGGAATATCAATTTTGGAGAAAATCGGTAGAACGGTTTAGACGCTAGCTAGCGCAGACTAAGGAGGTATATATCATTACTCTATGAAGGTAGCGTTGACGACAGATGGACAGACAGACGGAGAGACAGGCGTTTTGCTCTGAATCGAGTTTTCGGTACGAAGAACTCACAAAATATGGATTCTGATAATAAAGTTTTTACGGATTTATCAATTTTGTCAGTATTAGATCCCGACATTATGAGTTTTTGTGCAAAAAGTTCACTATTTTCCGGTGCTCGATTACTTAACACTCTCTTCTAAAGAAATGCGAGAATGTAAATGTCGAATATTTCGACATACTTCATTGTAGTTTTGTCTTTTATTGATTGATTGATTGATTGTTTCGTGTTTCTGTGCGCGTCAGCTACTATAATCATTAGTCTTGTAAGTGTAGTGCATGTTTTCTTTCGGAAGGTGGCGGTGGTCTTCAGCCGCCAAACGGCGAGATCTGGGGCCAACCTATACGTCAGCTAGCGGGTATTCCCCCTCCAATATCTCCCACCGGTGGCACCGTTCCAACCGGGACAAGGTCTAAGCTCCCGGCATGTGTGGTAGTAAGTGTGCGCAAGTAAGTGGTGAGGATAGAAAGAGATAGGAAGGAAGGTACGCACGCTGTCTGTGAGCCCATTCTGAGAGTGCTGTTCCGGCAGGCATCTGGTGATAATCGGAGAAACCACATAAAACTATGGATGAGAGCAGCTGGTAGTTAGAATTTCCTTCCAGATAGCGGCTGAATTCCACCTTGCTCTCTAACTAGGCTAAAAAAATCCTTTCACCGTCGAGGCTCGAAGCGTAGGACCTGTCGGTCAGAATCACTGGCGTGACATCAGTCGATTCCCTGAGC
The DNA here is from genome assembly GCA_038098605.1 of Gryllus longicercus. Taxonomy (NCBI): domain Eukaryota; kingdom Metazoa; phylum Arthropoda; class Insecta; order Orthoptera; family Gryllidae; genus Gryllus; species Gryllus longicercus. Next base: position 175,840 of record JAZDUA010000568.1, on the reverse strand, counting down.
GACCGTAAGTTTTATTCTATACCTCGTTCAAGACGGAGAAGCAATCGGCGGCGGGAATCACGAATGTTAGCTTGGTGAGAAGGGTTCAATTTTAATTTTATCCCCACTCAATAATATGCCTAGGAAAGAGAACGGCTTCGTACCACTCATAAGAAAACAAAGACACAAAACTCCATAAGCGCGCTACTGCTGAGTACGAAATTACTTTACTGTCTTGCGTGGCACTGAAAAAATAAAAACAACAGAAGGTCGCAGGTCATGGATTAGCGAAAAGCTGGCGCATATGGAATCCATAACACACACACTGTGCTATAATGCACTTCAGCATTACCAGTTACTCGCAAACAATACCTGACTGTGATAGCTCAGGCCAATAACTGTTACCACCGCTCTACCTCTAACCAGGGAAACCTAAAGTTCGAGTCCTGACGGAGGCACCTTTCTACAATAGTCCTAATGTCGAAATTCAGCTGCTCTCTGTCCGAGAATTCTAGGGGTCGTCTTTTCTGATCGGTAGTTTCCCGTGGTTTCTCCCATCAATACTAGGTGTATGCCGGAGCAGTATCTTAACAAACAAACTACGAGCATCGCGTGATCATTTCTTCGTAATCCTTGCCCCCTCCTATCCTCACATACACGTAAAATGCACATAGCCTTTAATATATTGTAATGTTCCGAGAATAAACTACGGAAATTGAAGTGTGATCTTTGCCTAACAAAATGAATGATCTTGACTGTCCGGGTGACGCCACGTCGAAGGCTGTGTTGCCGATGTTTCGACCATCGTGGTCGTGGTCTTCTTCAGGACCAGCCCTGAGGAAGACTACGACCAACAAAATGTTCATCTATTACATGGTCGACCAATCGTCATTTTGTCCCTAGCTTAGTTGTAAGTTTCTCCTTCATTAGTTTTTGTCTAAAATATTCGTTTAGTCGTTTCACACAATATTCGTTTAGCACAATGTGAATTTCATTCTGTATATTTTTCGTCCCTGTCTGATTCGGACCTGATTGTTTCCTCGAAGTGTTTGGAGTAATTATTAGAAAAAGTTAAATTCGAACCAAAAGATAGACATAAGAATTACATTACAGAAATCATAAATCAATTTCAGGTTTTGTTTTAAAATGTGTAAATTACTTGACATCAATCTTCATGTTCGCGGTTCTGGTTGATGTGTAATTCCAGCTGGTACGAAACTGCACTCCAGTATTGTTTCGCTACTCCATTTTTTTATGTTCATTGTAGTCTTCGGCATATTCTTAATAATGGCATGTTCTTATAATCTTTTCGGCATGTTCATAATGATTACACTAGACCACTTTTCTTATATATAGACGACTATTCTTCCAATATTCAATATATATATTGAACCAATTTTATGAGAACTGAAAAAATCTGTGGACGACATTTACTACTAGACAAAAGTGTTATGAACTATCACCATTCACCATTGGGCTTAAGTGTATCTGAGAAATAGTTTTGGACCACATTTTTATTGGACGAACATTTTTGAAAACTGCCGTTTAACAACTCTCAAATACCACCTAAATGCACAATTCGTATTTGTCGATAAAGTCCATTCACATAATTCCATTTTTGAGAGAAATACGGTTCACGATGTTGGGTAGGAAATATTTAAATAACATTTTTACGCTCTTTATGCAATTTCCATTTATTTGGAGACCAAAAGAGCATGGGTGAGAATTTGCAATATTAATACAATTATTTTTAAATATCAACATAAATAATTATTATTACTTCGAAAATAGTTATGGTGTGGGATCGTACTAAATTAGATCCTCTGAAACACTTTGTGGATCCAGTGAGAGCGTAGGCTTCACTGGAGTCAGTACTTGGCTATTCGGGAAACGCTGCGTCCAGGGCACAGGTACCAACGTTTCGGTCGCTATTCTGCGACCATCATCAGGGAGTAGTTATTGCAATAACGTTATGGATCCGCCCCATTCGGACGAAGATGTGGAACTAAAAATTTGATTTCTGTTGCGTCTTAGAAATTTCTTCGGGATTTTTCAAAGAATTGCTGTCTTAGACTGTGATGCATGGTCAAGGTTTTTGTGTTATTCATGGTAATACGTTCACGATTATTGAGATAATACAATTTTTCTTAGAAAATGTAATGTTTATTGCAAGCACAAAAAATATTTGTTTTGCTGTTTCATATCATCCCCTGATATTTGGCTGTATAATACTACAAGGATCCGAGAGTAACACAATGATCACAGAGAAAACCTTCATTTTGCAAAAAATTCAAACATAAAATTCTTGAAAGTATAAAAATTACGACAATCTTGAAGGTTGAAAATAACTTGATAAATTGATAACTCATGTTTACATTTTCCGTGCAAACCATTCACGCGCTTCATAACTGACGAAGATAAAAAAAGAACAACTAATCTCGGTCCAGATCAACGATATACGGCATCTCTACGATATGATCCTTTCCAACTTCAGATACACCGCCTCAGAAACAATGTTCTTGTCAGTCACTTCACTTCAATGGGACACGGCTCTTCACTGTCACCGAGACAATGGTGCCCCCGCGCATTGACGCCATCGATAACAATCGCGATTATCTGGAGAGTCAGCGATTGCAAGGGGCCACGTGGTGACAGGCAGTGCACGCGGTTCATTCTTTCGGTAGCGAAATCAAACGGAAACCTCTTTTGGACCAGAACGTGGATTCTGGCCATACAAAATGGCTGAGAAAGTAATTTTGTACGGGTGGCATTATCCATTTTTTTCGATATCAAAGGACATCAATAAGAGTTTTTTTTTCTGTCGGAAAATCTCTAGTTTTTGCTACAGCATTATTATATTTCCTTTTTGAAATGTAAGTACGTAGTATGGCGAGAAAGCAAAGTGGATCACGCGTAAAATGTGCTGTACATGATAAAAGGTCCAACGTGGCCATAATCAACAACATTTTCGTGGTTATTTTACAAATACTACAACTATTAAATGCTTTTGTTACTAGGTAGATAAGTATTCAGCATCGTCTGGGGGATAATTCTAGCGTCAGGCTGCTCTGTTCGGTAGTTTTCCGTGGTTTCTACGATCAACTCCAGGCGAATGTCGGAGAAGCTCCCTCAGAAGCGCGCTGTGGATCGCACGCACTACTTTCCTCATCCTTGTTCCATCCTCTCTTCTTACACATGCACTGCACTAGCATGTACGCCAAAGGCCAGTGGGGTTTCGGAGATTGTCCCAGCTTGGGCCGGGCCCCGCTGGCGGAGATATGGGAAGCTGGCGGACGGGGAAGCTCCCAAACAGACATGTAGCTTGGCGCCGAATCTCACGCGCTAACAGGAGAGGAACACCTACAAACATCCCAACAAGTAACATGCCTAACTCTTATGGGACTTATAACGAAAGCAGTTGACGAGTTCGAAAGTGTTAATCTAACATATTAAAAACGGTTTGGTTACTGAGCTAAACTCGTTTTGTGGAACTCAATGGGCGATTAATTACACATAAAAACGGATTCAGCATAGAAATGCTGATCCCACCCCTAAAAAAAGTCAGGCGCACGTCTCCCTGGGAAAATATGACGGGTTCCCGGGAGGGGGGTACAGTTGCATGTTCACGTGGTTCTGAAATGACCAATTCGTGACTCGAAAAATGTAATAATAATTATTAACTAAATAATAACATCATCCTATCCCCCCTAATTGATATTCAAGGCTAAAAATCTTGTCTTAACCAAGGGACGCAATCGAAAAGCTAATCCTCATTATTACTCATGTTCATCTCTCCAGGATAAAATACAACTGAGCCTCGGAGAGAGAAATGTGTTGCGTGGTCACTAGTGGCAAATACGCAAATAACAACAATACTAATACTAATAATAACAGTAATAATAATAATAATAATAATAATAATAATAATAATAATAATAATAATAATAATAATAATAATAATAATAATAATAATAATAATAATAATAATAATGCTGCGGCAACCGTCGTCTGCGCCAAGGAGTTTACAGGTGCGAGTCCTGCATGCTGCTCGTGTTGGTATTTGAAATGGTTCCTTCACTCCTCATCATCATCTTATCATCTCAATTCACACTTCAAGGCGCAACAAACTTGTCGTACTGAGGGATACAGCTGAAAAGCTGATCCTGGAAGAATTACACACGTTAATCGTGTAGCGTGGTCAGTAATGTCCTATGCGCCAATAATAATAATAATAGTAACAATAATAATAATAATAATAATAATAATAATAATAATAATAATAATAATAATAATAATAATAATAATAATAATAATAAATATTTAAGGATGGAATATTGCCCTTACCCTGGTGCGCGGGGACGCCAGAAGGAGGCTGCGGGCGCTCGAGCGGTGGCTGGACCACGGGGCGAAGGTGGAGTGGGAGAAGTCACGCGCGGGCGGAGTGGAGAGAGTGTGTGCGAGATCGGGGTAGACAAGCCGGTGCGCTAAGCGCGAGTGACGCGTGGCGGGGAGGGAATGGGGAGAGGTGGAGTGTTTGAGTGGCTGGCGATTGAGCGAGGCGAGGCGAGACGGAGTGGAACAATACGAAACGCAGCGAGCTGGTGAGGCGGGAGGGGGAGAGGGGTTTGAGTTCCTGGCGACGCGTGGCGAGCGAGCAGGGAAGGGGACGGGAGGGCCCAGGAGAACCCTTGCACCGGGGTTACTCCACCTGTGTTTAAAAGCCTGCGGAGCCGCCTGGGAGCGCCAGTCCCTCGCCATGCGCGCCGCCGCCGCCACCGCCCTCGCCCTCCTGGCGCTCGTCGCGGGCGCCTTCGCCGCCCAAAAGACCTACGCGGGGTGAGCACCACTACCAATCTATTTACTCGTGGATACAGGTTTTCGTTGTTTAACGCACGAGCTATATTATAGCTGGGTCCAATTCAGGCGCTGCCAGGAGAGATGAATTCTAGGGGCCGGCTACTCTGCTCGGTAGTCTTCCTTAGTTTCTCCGCTCAACACCAGGCGATTGTCGGAGCATTGCCCTAAAAAACGGGCCACGGCCACATACGATCTTTCCTTCCTTTTCTTCTCCATGCTGTTTCCCCTTCATACTCACTTGAATGTACAAGACCGGCAAAGGTGGCTCAGGGTTTTAACTGATGTTCCTACAATATCTCCGACCGGAGGTCGTAGGGTTTGAGGCCCGACGGTGGCATAATTTTCAATACTAGTTACACAACTAGGTCGAATTCGGCCGCTGACTGGAGGCGAATTCTACCGGCCGGCTGCTCTGATCGGTGTTTTTTCGTGATTTCTCCAATCAACACCAGGCAAATGCCAGAGCAATGCCTTAACAAACGGGCCACGGACCGCGTCCGGCCTTTCCTTTCTCTTCTTTGTTCTGTCCTCACAACTTACACTCATTACCGTATCACAATTGCCAGAAAATAATTCGGTAGCTTAGGGTTTGTCCCCGCTGGGGCGGTGCACCGCTGGTGGGAGATATTTGATCGCCGCAAACCAACCTAGGTCGTCATTGGATCTCACCATCGGGAATAATGATACATTTACGCGAATAATGATGTTATCAGTTGACTCGCCCGGAATCATTCAATCAATCAATACATGAACAACACTATCGCACGTGGCGAAAGGCAGGTTGCTTGCTTCTCCCGGCTAGGGCGATGCGAGGAGTGGAAATGGGGGAGGTGCGCAGGAATCACGTGCTAATAATGCGTACTAATTTTTCAGCAACCTGAGTCTGGGTGCTATAGGATGTGTTTCAGCACAATAGTATACCGTATGTTAGGCGGAAATGGACATTCGCAAAATACATACAATGAGGTTTATGGGGCAACTGACTGAATTTGAAATTATTCTTTATGTAACTGAATGAAGTTAATTTTGAGCAAAATTTATTTTTATGGGTACAAAAGGCCTGCAGAAGCAAAAATGCTCCTGTTCAGTGTGTGGAAAATGGGGTAGTGGAGTAGCAGAAATTGGCTATTTTGAAACGGACGTATGAATATTGAAGCTTTCTCTTCGCATGACATCAGCTGTGTCGTGAGGAGTGACGCACTTACTATGAGAATATAGTCGTCATATCAGGTACGAGATATTGTGGGTTGTCATTGTACAAAAATTGCATTTGTCACTCAAAACCGAAACAATCTCTTTGTTTTTCTCGAGTTCTTTGTATCTAATAAAACCATTGATTTCTCTCACTTGACCCGATGCTCCTTATTTTCCCCTCAATTTGTAGTTTCGAAATTAGTAATAAAGATTCCATGTTGACAATTGATTTAATTGAGAAATCCAATTGTTTTACCTTAACGTAGCTAATTGCCTAATTGCTTATTTTCAATGGGCCATGCAGTTGTCAATTTCAGATTCTAATCTGCGTTTATACTTTGTTTAAGATTCATTTGTTTTTACGAAAACAACTTGAAACAGTTGAAATCGTACAATTTATATCTTTTGTGCCAATAATATTCGTAACATCAGATAAGAAAACTTCTTCTGTCCCTAATGGACGAGGGCATATCGTTTACTTAATAAAGAAACAGATCATTATCGAGCCATGGGAATCCACGCCTTTGATGATGAATAAGGAACATGAGTAATAAGATAAAACGACATTCTTTCATCCCAATAAGTTATTTCTTCTCGTATAAATCGATGTATAAGGTTTCAGTGTAAAGCCATACCGTACATTTTATACGCAAATAAATTCGAAAAAGGTGATCAACAGCTCATTATATTTCTCTCGACTCGAGGAATTCATTGGCTTTTTTTTGCCGGATCCTCATTGAGTAATCTGGAAGATCTCTACAAAATGTTTTGGGGCGTTGAAGTTTCATGCAATGTTATACCCGAAACTTATTATAGTGGCTTTTCCGCATATCACAAATTGTTACGACTTGAGTGATCAGACTGATGATGATTAAACCTAATTTTGTAATGAATAAAGTTTATAAATATTTCAATGTATATTTTTTATGTCACTTTCTTTACTCAGGAATAGACAAATAACAAAATATTTGAAAAAATGAAAATAGCCGCTAGAGACCTACTCTGAGCTAACAAATAAATGAATAAATGAAAGTAAGAATTGAAAGTCAGCTGTGCTTCTTCTACAGGTACCGTCTCCTACAGACGCAGCCTCTGGATGATGAGCGCGGCCTCGCCCTGGCGGCGCTGAGCGACCAGCTCGACTTCTGGTCTCCGCCGCGCCGCGGTGAGGGCGCCACCATCTTCGTCTCCCCCGAGGACCTGCCTTCCGTCGAGGCCATGCTCAAGAAGCTCGATGTCGGCTACGAGGCGGTCGTGGCCGACATGCAGAGGTAAGATTTCTATCCCGATACTGGAGGGTTTCAAAAGCAAATCATTGTTTGAAGTCAAGTTTCTTGTCTCGCAGGAAAAAAGTTGAAACACGTAACTAGACCTTGGATTTTAGGTCAAATGCCTATTAGTTCTTTTAAGAGGTTGTGAAAAATAATTGCGGAAGTTTACAAATCATGAAAAAATAGATCTACTGAAAGTATCTAATAGAGCCTAAAATGTCATAAATGGGCAGTTGAAGCTTAATTTTTAGCATTATTTGCCTAAAATTGCCTAAAACAAGTCATTTTGAAGAATTATCGTATTTTAATTACTATTTAAAAATATTTTTATAGCGATACTCAAATACTGTCCCGAATTTCCCGTAACTCGAGTATTCCCTGATCGATTAAGCAGTCGACTACGAACCGAAATCTCTCACCCAACACATCGAACGTAACGAGCCCTGCAAGTCAATGTAAAGAGGATGTTTCACGCTCGTCCCCAATCAGCGCGCACTTCTTAGGCAATTGGACCCATACCCGATGTAGCTGTGCTGTTGAGGCATATCGCCACAGCGGGCGCGTCGTGTATGCAATCCAGGCGACGAAAAACACAAGTCAGGCAAAAGCTTAATGTTGGAAAAGCGAAGCATACAGGGACCCAGGCCGCAAGGAAAAAGATCATTGCGAGTTTTCACCTCTGTGGTTCTGTTCCTGTGATGTAGCTGCATTGCATAGTGTGAAGAGGAACAATGTTGTAACCTATTGTAAATGCCTAAAAAGTCATTGTTCATGCCCAATTGTGTCTATTTTCAGAATTTTGTTACCTATTTTAGGTGCCTAAATCTTAACCTATTTGTGCCTAAAATTCCGAAGTCTTCACATAACGTAATACGTAAGAGTGTCACAAAAACTAAAGCACTTATGTTTTGGCTAAACTACGAGACAGGCGACAAACGTTCGTATCATTCCATGTCAAGAAGTCTAATTTTGGAAAAGTATCCCGAGCACAAAGAGTATTGGTTACTCTTGAAAGAAAAGTGAGCGCGATACCGCTGGATAAGGGTGTATGGACTTGGCAACTGATTGCGTATTTAAGATGTGGTGAAGTAACTTTCATCGATTCGAGGCGGAGCAGATGAGTAATTGAAAACTTGAATTTCGTGTTATCTAAGTTTTTTAATAACTGAGGTAGTATGTGTTTAGATTAATTCAGATAATTGCGAGTCTACTGTCTTTTCTTTTTCAGAGTCTTGAGATTTTTAATACCTGAGGTACTCCGAGTATGGTTAGTTTGTATACTAGCGAGTCTCAGTTTTCTCTTTTTCAGAGTTTTTCTGAGTTTTTAAAAAAATATTTAATGTAGTCCGAGACTCGATTACTTGGAATAATAGCAAGTCAAAAGTCTTCTCTTTTTCGGAGTTCTTTAGAGTTTTTTTTTTAATATCCGAGGTAGTCCTATTCTCGATTACTTCGTGTACTTGCAAGTCTACTGTCTTCTCATTTCAGAGTCCTTGCTGCGTCCGAGCCTAACCCTGCTCCACGTGCGGGTGGCCGTGCTATCTCATTCACACGTTTTAACAACGTCACGGAGGTGAGTCATCACATCCGAAAATATTTTGCTTTTATGTAATATTGCAGGGCAGGGATTCCCAATCTTCTAGTGCACAGTTTCCTTTCAAAATGATGTTTTGCTTCATTTACTCCTTGAATTTTTCTGTAACAGCTTACAAAATAATCATGACACAAATAATTGCACATAAATTACGTAATAACAATTAGACAAATAAAATGAATGAAAGTTTTCAAAAAGAGGTTTTATTTGTGTACTTGCAAGTCTGCTTGCAAGTCTACTTGCAAGTCTGCTTGCAAGACTACTTACAAGTCTTACTTGCTAGTCTATTTGCAAGTCTACTTGCAAGTACTTGCATTAAAAAAGAACGTTTATGTTTTATTATTTTTTGTACTGTTATAATTTTCAAATTTTAGAAAGATAAACATGTATTTTTAGACATGTTGAACCTTTCTATAATAAAACAATTAACAACTTCATTCATATTATTTGTAATCAATAGGATCTTGATTATATCGATCAGTTGCTGGTGTATAATCGTCAATTGACCCCGAATCAATCCCATGATCATCATTAACCACCTCTAAAGTTTCATTGACCCCGAGGGGGTCGACACCGACCCCGTTGTAATCAATAGGATTCGGGGGGTCATCACCGACTTCGTTGGGAACACTACTTTAAGGTTTACTTCAGAAACGCCAACCAAACTTTCAACGCGAGCCTGGGTTGGGCACTTCAAAGCAAGCGAAGTGGAAGGGGCTGTGCGCGCCATTGCGGAACAGGTAGCCAATCAGAGCTCCGTGACCACGACCCTAGCGCAAGGTATTTCTTGTTCACACGATGTTTTTCTTACAAGTTGATGTTATGAATAACTATTGTACAGCACACGGCCGATATCACAATTACCTGCTATTCAGAGGTGCCAAGAGGAAATCACAGGCCTGGGCCAATAGATCCACGGAGCCCCTTATTTAAAAGTCTTACCTATTATAAGAACAGAATTCAACCTCCAGGAAACATAAATAAATTGCAGAGGTTAATTTGAATTTGAAGTACACACATTTTTTGTGTTTTGAATTTGAAAGAAATTATGACCCCCCATTTAAGTCACGGACTGAGGCAATTTTCGCCAGCTACAGCAAACAACAACAGCTTCTAAGCACCTGCTGTTGTTTGCTGTTTACCGTCATATGACATTAATAACCATTAAATTATTTTCCTAACCAAGAGCAAACAAGATTTAATAAATAGGGATAAACAGGTGATTTTCATATTATTTAAAATCATTTCTTGACTAGACTGAACAGTCGATGGAGAGGGATAATCATTAAAAGTAAGAAAACTTGTTTTTGTTTGTTAGGGCAATTACACATGTTTTTGATAAAATATTCGGAAATGGAATTGATGCGCCATTTAGTAAACACATTAACTACAGACACATGAAGGTTTTATTTTGTCTTGTGCGTTACAATACTCCCAAGATACTTAGTTTTTTTAAATGCTTAATAATTGTTATACTTTCTTACTATGCAATTTTGTAATTTATGCATTTTATTAATGAAAATTGTAGCAGGCCGCGTAATTGACACAATTTGGAAAAATGTTGATGAAAAGTAAGCAAAAATGTGTTCTTGATTTAACTCCACGATTTAAAGTATTCATTTTTAATTCTAATTGAAATATATTGATTTAAATCGTATCCACCCTAGTAAGAAGTAAAGTAAAAAAAAAAATTATGTACGGAATGTTATAAGAGGCTCTCCTGTGCCCAGATTCACGCCTACCTCGAGGACCTGGCAGCCCAGTACCCTGATCTCGTGACGCTGCTCAGCGCTGGCTCTAGCCAGGAGGGTCGCGATCTGAAACTGGTGAAGATCTCCAACAGCAACGGCCGTGCAGGGAAGCGAGCAATCTTCATCGATGCCGGTGAGTGCAGATTTTAGTACCTAATCCGACCTCTCAAGCCGGACATACACGGTTCAGAATTCTGCGCAGCTTATGATTGCACGATACGTGCACGGTGCAGTTACATTGGAGATTAAAGACGGTACAGATTAATTAAAATGGATTTGGATGAAGATTCATAAATACGATTGCAAGCTGTTCACTATTTACTATTTATCTTTTTGATTAAGAATTTAATGAATGAAAATGGTGAATACGTAAAAATATCTTAAGGGATGGAAATAAATAATTATTTTAAATGTGCGAGTGTGTTCTGAAATTTATTGTGGCTACTTTTCAATCGCGATCAGAGCTCGCTTTTTTGAGAGGAATAGATTCCATATTTAATATAATCCGTTCATGTTCAGGAAATTACAAATTAATCAAAAAATGATTTCTAGAATCTCACTATACCGTCCCCGCTAGTTTTCTGTTTTTGGAAAACATATGACAAACGTGGAAGAAATGTTTTCTACCTCTGTACATATCTCAACCTCGTGAGTCACTGTACTTTGGCCAAGAACACGGAACAGGTGCACTTTACATGCACTAATCTCACTTAGTACTTGACAGGTTAGAACATACGCCAAAAACCACGTGGGCCTCTTAACCTCTTAAGATATGAATAGTTGCCGTTACAGGGATAACGAGTACTTCACCGCATTCCTCAAATGCTTCTTAGATATCAGGTCTTAGGACGCATACCGTGATAAGAAGGAACAAAAACGTCAAACTTCAATAGGCATGCTTTCATGCTCTCTTAATTGCTTTTGATACTGCTTTTGATGCAAACACTTACGTTTCAACTACTCATTTTATATCCAATATATATTTTTGTATATTTGTTAAATACGGAATCAGAAATAATGTTTTAAATCCACAGATTTGTGAACGTATATAAATGTCCAGCAATTGTCTGAATCTTTTGTTCTTTCACTATTTTTCCTTGATTATAATTATATGCAATGCATTAAGTTAAAGTGGACAGCAGGATTACTGTGTCATAGCGGAACGGCCCCAAATTAATTATTACTGCAATATAAATAATTAGATTCTTATAATAAAATTGAATAGTTATGAATCGTTCTTAATAACAATAAGTAGCAGTGGTAACTCTGGCTCCTTGTGAATAATAATAATAATAATAATAAGAAGAAGAAGAATGGGTGTTAAATATGCAGTTTATAGTTATATTTTATCGTTTTTTTATAAGAATATTACTACATTAGTAGAACTGTCTGAGTTTAGTGGAAAATTATTTAATTTTGAATTTACGAAAGTTGGTCAACTAAAAATCTAAGTATTTCTCCTCTGCATTATAATTTTTTTCTTTTTCCTACCGCGTTCCCGAGGTGCCGGAACGCCGTTCCACCAGAAATGAAGTCCTGCATCAATAGATCTTAGTAAATATAAAACATCTAAATTACATTTTCAGAGACATGTCTGTGCCCACAGTGAATAGTGATTGTATTGTTACAGAAATTTGTAAATTTCGTTTATTTCATTAATCTTCGAGAATACATACTGAACGACACGAAACATTTTTGGGGGTTTCGATTTTCATTCTAGTGAAAAGGCAGAACTTTACCACATCTCTTCCTTTATTGCGATGTGATCGCAAGGGTTCAGCTAACTTATTTTCACTTTCACTCGGTTTTTACATTGCCATCTCTGCACAGCTACCACATATTATTATTATTATTATTATTATTATTATTATTATTATTATTATTATTATTATTATTCACAAGGAGTCGGCCTAGACCGACTACTTATCCACTCCGTTACTTCCTCTAAGTCAGACAAAGTATTACAATTTACAACGTGATTTATAAAAATATAAATGGTTTATTTGTGACCCATCACAAATTGCGCTGAAGCTCTGACACTAGTTCTACGAATTGCTGAAGAAAAATCCTCTTTTTCTAATACAAACGAAGAAAAACGCAGACGGGCAAAGTGTCAGAATTGGAATGTAATACACGACGGTCGTGTATCACGCGCGACTCTGCAATCGCGTGGAAATTTAGTCCGTCAGAACTTAAGGCCGCCAGCCGGCCGTCACTATTGCAGTGCACTCGGTGTTCGCTAATGAAGCTAATCTCCTCCGGAATCTTCAATTGGGTTTCAAGTTTTGACGGGCATATAATATTCTAGATACATACAGCTGTGATGAAATCTAAAAATTACATGCCACACTTTCCACACTGATCGATGCTGATGAGGTCAAAATGTTAACAGACTTATTTATGTAAGATAAGAAATAAGACTTATTTAGGTATAAGAATATAGAGTTATATATTGCTAATATTTTGAGCAAAACGCCAATGTGTGTTTTCTACCTCAAACGACTCAGTCTGTGTTAGTTTTCACTTGATGGGAGCACGCTAGAAAATTGTATGAGGTGTTTGAAATTGCGTATTCCTTGGCAGGCATCCACGCTCGTGAGTGGATTGCGCCGCCCGTCGCCCTCTACACCATCAGCCAGCTGGTAGAGAACTACGAAGCCAACCGCGAGCTGGTCGACGCCCTCGACTGGTACGTGCTGCCTGTGCTCAACCCCGACGGTTACGAGTACACCTTCACCAACGTAAGTGAGAGCCAGCCAGCGGGCCAGAAAAACTTAATATTTAGTTGAGTGTCTTTATTTATTTACGTCAAAAGAGATAAAAACTGTGTGGGACGTGCTATGGGGAGAAGTTAATTTGAAGTTAGATTTATGTCCAGAAGCAAAACAAAGGGCCATCTCAACATTTGCTCAACGATTAGGGAAACTGAACGAAAACCTGATCGAAATGGGGGTCATTGACCCAGAAGCTGAATTACAATACTTGTTACAGATTATTTACAATTATACACTACAAATGGTAAATAATACTCTAACTGTCGTTGTTAAAATTAAAATTACTTTCCTTTTCTGATGTTTGGTATAGTTTCTAATTGTATAAAAACAGTTGTGCAGCAGAAAACATTTTACTTGAGACTAAAACTTTTGTATCAAATTTAATCGTTTAATGTCATCTAGCTAGGCGTTGTAACATAATGTGCATGTATGTGATTTTTTTGTAGTGAGCTGTTGATTCTGTCTCCTGATGAATATGATTACTACGTCGAGTGTTGTAGTTATAGACAACGGCGTTTGTTGAAAATATATTCCCGCCTTTAAGTAAGTCATTTTTGACAAAAACCACTGATTCATATATGAAGAGACAATGTAATGGTAGAATACCTATATCAATAAAGAGAGGCTCACAAGAATCATGTGAGTGGGATTTGCTTATTATTCATACATTACGTTTTTGTAATCTAAAAGTCTGGGAGCTATAAGATGCATTTCTCCAGAAGATTATACCATATCTCAGGCGGGAATAGAATGGAATTCGCGAAATATACTCAACGAGCAACTTTATAAGTATTGATTCCGGGCGGCTTTAATAAAGAGTCCCGTAAATGTTACGCATGTTGTATTGCTGAAGGTAGCAGAAATCTTGCCACAGTGGAACATACTACCCAGAGTCGACTTACGGTACAAACCCACAGAGTGCGACAGATTCAGGAGCGCATACAGGGCGCAAAGCGACGCGACGAGAACTGGTGCCAATAGTTGAAAAATGGCGCTGTCAGAAGCACGAGAGTTATGTCTGTGTTAAAATATGTATTTAAAACGGAAAGTATTGTTGTAAGCCAAACGTGTGGATGAGTTCAGTGTGTTGCAGGAGCAGGGGAATATCACCATATATTCTCCATACTTCGCGAAAATGAAAAAAATCAGATTTGTGTGATTAGAAACAGGTTAGAAAATGTATGAGTGTCAAGAATATAAAAATGTCTATTTTACTCAAAGAATCTATTTCCTTAGCTGTTTCTTCTACGTCTTGGCAATAACACCTCAGTACAGATAGTATTTCTGTATTCTGCCAAATTAGCGGCCTAAAAAACAGTTCCTTAATTAACAGTTCCCCATCCATGATCAGACACTGGCGAGTTCAGATCGCAGTGTGTGCGAGCAGTTCGTGGGAAAAAATCAAACTTGTCTGTACCAAATCGCGTTGCGCCTTGTCGCATACTGTTTGTTTCTACTCTTACATGGCGATGGTTTAACGGTTAGCGTATAGGACTGTTATATCCAAGTTTGCGGGTTCAAACGCAAAGTGGATTTTAGGGCGAAAAAAATCCTTTGTACGCCTTCCTACACAGAGGAAGTAAAGCCGGCTGTCCCATGTTAGTAGATTTACTGCATGTAAAAGATCCTCAAGCCTAAATCAAGCCTCTGAGCTAAATTCAAATAGCTTGTTTAATCGACCCAGAAATACCTCCTTTCTCTGCTAGTTGGTGAAAGGAGCGTAGCGAAATTTGCGTGGTCAGACGGAAGAGCAGGCCTGATGGCCTTAGTCTCGCCACGTAAACTAAGGCAACCACTCAATTCAATTCAATCAAAGATATCTGGAGGAGGGATCTCCGATATCTCGAGTATAAGTCTGCGCTTGAATCTTCCACCCATTGGGGGAGGAAGATTCATCCACAGCCACCTCCTGTCTATAAAATATACTGACTATTGATCTCAGCAATTGACTCCACAGCCATCTCTCGTCTATAAAATATACTGACTCAGTAATTGCCTCGACCGGAAACAGAATAATCAGTCATTCAATGCTTATTGATTTTTGCCTCGAACTGCAGGAACGCTTCTGGCGCAAAACTCGCTCCAATAACGGCAACCCCGCCTGCTTGGGAGTCGACGCTAACCGCAACTTTGAAGACAACTGGATGTGTGAGTACTCACAGTGCCATTCGCGCGTCCTCTAAAGAATTGTCGTAACACAGAACAAAGCAGTTTTGAGAACAAGTCGTTTGAAGATTTTCTTTTACTTACTTGTGCCAAATTAACGCTCCACCTAGCGACATTTTTCGCATTACAGTTTTCGTGTTTTTTTTAGGATTATAAAGCATTAAAATTAAACTCACTGTGTACTTATCTAAACATCTTCCTTTTTTGGGTTACGCCAATTTGTAGAGGACGTGCGAGAGATTTGATGAAAGGTTGATTCAATGATTCCGGGAAAATGGTAAAAGCTTGATATTTCTTAACGAAATAAATGCAAATATAAGTCACATTAAGGTGCGTAAATGTTGGTGTTTGAGATTAGAGTTTGGAAGTTATTTAGTTCTTTATCTAATCCTGCAGTAATAACTCTTTCAGAGCATATTAATTACTTTTTAATTTCTCGCCTTGCTACGTACGTAGTAAAGAGAAATTTTAGTAATGCTGTGGCGGAAAAATGTGTGCCTTCAGGCCGTAGTAACGAAAAATGTGGATAACTCTCATTCCTATAAAACACTTTCTCTTAGATGTTGTGTAGTCATAATCCAGGTTTTTTGGAACCTCAATACCGAATAATTGGTTCACGGTAAAACGTCACTCTCTTGTCCGTCCTATTAGTTTACGGTAAAACGTCCGTCTATGATCTAAGCAGTCAAGCTCAAAATTGATATGTCTTCATCGATCAGGACGAACTCAGGATTCTGCTAGTTAGACAGGGAAATTTTGATTTTCGAAGGTAGAATGAAGTCTCAGCAACGTTGTTGTAAGTCAAAAAAGGCAATTGTCTCATTTTTGTTGATGTATCTGAATTTTTCGAAAATTGCAAAAGTTCAGCACGATAGGCAAATTTAAACAATTACTTTCTTAAAAACGGTTCCAATTTTTTTCGTTACACTTTTTCATAAATAGAGCACCAGAGGCTTAAAAAATTGGCGGTGGTCCTGTTTTCAGAGAACTGAATATTTTCGAAAATTGCAAAAATTAACACTGCCAAAGTACAGTATAGATGCATTTTTTCTACACTAAAATCTGTTCCAAAAAGGTCCTGTACAATAATTTAAAAAACAAGTAGTTTTCGTTTAATTTACCATTGAAAATTAATGCAATTTATATTTTATCTCAAACACGGCTTCAAATGTATTCTCTAATTCTTTTACATCGATAGAGCAAACTGGCACAGATCTCATTTTTGTTGAAATATGAATTTTCGAAAATTGTGAAAGTTAGAAATATGGCGAGAAAATTTGTGCTGTTATAGCACCACTAGTTTTCTTCTATTTCTCAAGCCCGGACTATCAAGCTTCTGCTTAGTATAACTCTTCTTATGTATTAATTAACACCCATATATTTTGAATATTATGTCATTGTGATCACTTGTAACCGT
This sequence comes from Gryllus longicercus, assembly GCA_038098605.1. Lineage (NCBI taxonomy): Eukaryota > Metazoa > Arthropoda > Insecta > Orthoptera > Gryllidae > Gryllus > Gryllus longicercus. Next base: position 158,837 of record JAZDUA010000568.1, on the reverse strand, counting down.
TCAAGAAGTGTTCTTACTCTGTACAATGACTCATATTCCAGTGGTTGGATCAAGCTCTAACTTGTGCTCTGAAACCTACGCTGGACCGTCCCCTGCCTCCGAACCAGAGACCCAGGCACTCCAATCTTTCCTGAGGAACATCGGCTCCCAGCTCGACCTCTACCTCACGTTTCACAGCTACGGTCAGGTGAGTGTCTCAAGCGACATACTTAACACAGGCAATGTCAAAAAGTAACGAACACATAAACAAAATTGGGTCACATATACAAAACTCTACACAACCGTCACATAGTGTGTGTGAAAATTTCTTTCGTTCATCATCATTGGGAATACTTTCTAATCGTGGATCTCAGCCACCTTAACTTCTAAAATATTCTAGTCGCTCCGCAACCCAACACCGACCGCCGCTTCTACAAACGACGAATCAAGCAATTTATCGGATGACGAATCAAACAATATGTTTTTGCTTTCTTGGAGTTGTTTGTTTTAGTAAGAACTGATCTAGGGGGTTGATATCTTTCTTGCCTCTCCTGAGACTTTTGGTTTAGTGCTTGGATGGCATTATCTAAAGTAGACACACACATGATGCCGACAACCGACGAAGACAACTAATTTTTTTCTATTGGCGGTCTACAAAATATTTTATGGTTTACTAGTTAATTGGTGTGTGTTTATGGACCTGAAACTAAACACGTAACGGTATTGTAAATACCCTTGCGGACCTTTCTGATTCGTTATACCCGCGCGGGTCTTTCGAGTACTTCATGGCCCGCTCTAATGCCAACACAACAAATACATTTTTATGAATTCGATTTATTAAAGTTAAGATACAAGCAAATACAATAAATAAATGGCATAATGCTGAAATGGGTAAAATTACTCGTTATGTACCTTATTTTGCTTAATTGATACGAAACTTGAAATTTTAGAATGTTCCCGTGAATTTATAATTGTCATCTGTCACTCATATTTATCACCTTCTTTTAGAAGCATATGCTTCTTGAGCAGCAGTACTTACAATAGTAATATGATGTATAAAGCTCATCGGCTAACATCCTCGATATGTTATTTTTTGGCGTTATGAAATATTCTAAATAACTTCGGACAATAAAGGCAAATAACTTAAAAAATACTATTTCATGAGCTTAATTCACACTGTTATATAACTCTCAAATACACCATAAACATTTAAATATATTTCTCGATATTATACTGGAAACCACTTGTAGAAAGCTAGCCGTACCTTTTGTAGCGTTTGCGAGAAGGCATGAACTTCACAATATTCTTTTAGATAGATAGATTTATTATTTCTGCAGGTAGGTATAGAACCTGGTGGCAGAACACTACAATTTACATATTACAACTAAGAATACTAATACACTGTAATTTTAAAGCATTTTAAGGCAATAATAACAATAATATAACAATAATAACATTGTTATTATTTATTTTGTAGGAAAAAATCAGTCCAACATCGATTATGCAATACTAATTAGATACACACGGTTTTGCTTATCTGACGTCATATTGACAAATGACGATTTCAATGAGACGTCTTTCTTTTCACTTGAGACGTAAGAAAAATTATTAAACTTTCAAATTCTCGTTTGATTTAGCAACGAACTAGTAAACGATTAAGTTTTGTTTTGTACCACGGACGTTACTAGATTTTTTTGTCCCTCAGACGACTTCCAACCCCTCGGGCCAGAGGCCCTCCGGATTGGAAGTCGCCCTCGGGACAAAAACATCTACTTAACGTCCTAGATACATAAATAACTATTTTAGACAGCCTCTAGTAAAAGGGTTCTTTCAGAGAATACATAGCGTGTTTAAAGTTCAATTTTTAGCATCCGTGCTCATGTGTTCATGAGTTCAAGTGAGACGATGCTCATGTGTTCACATAAATCTGTGACTGAAAGAAAAAAACAAAATATTTTCGTCTGACCGCATCAGCTACTACTAACCTTAATGTATCGCTAAGTGATGATTTGTAGACTTAAATAAGAACAATAAAATGAAAGTCAGTAAGGCTGCCTAAAAATAGTATATAACACACGTGGTAAAAGGGATTTTTTTTCCTCGTATGATTGCGCCACTCAGCCTATCGACTTCGTGTCGCAACCATTTGTACTCGCAAAATAGGTTGTCACTTTTACCACTCGTATCATAAATAACTAGTATTTTCTTAAAACTAGGGAAAAAGATAATAACAATCCATGCCCACATTTAAACACATATGTTTCATGTGTTTCAATCTACTACATTACATGTGCGTTGTTTCTGTTGCAGTACATTCTTCACCCTTGGGGCTACACTGTCACTCCAGCCGAAGACGCTGAACAATTGGTACGTTTTCCTCATTCTTCACTTCCTTTCTATTTACCATTTAAATATTCACATTGGTTTACACTTAGAAATGCAATTTTAGTATTTCCCGATGTGGCTTGCTTTGCACATTTATTCTCAGTCAATCAGAGCTGGATCAAAGAGGACACAGCTTAAACTAATTATGCTTATAATTACTTGAAGGAAAAACCCTAATACAGTGATATAAAACCAATTTGCATTACGTAACTTAATACACAATTAACAAACTTCGTTTTGTCAAACTTGACGACCGAGATGCAATTTTCAGGTGAAATAGTAAATTTTCTAATACGAAATTAAGCAATTGTTTTACATTCTTGAAATTAAGTAATTGAATTTTACTATTGAAGCGTTGTGCAATTCATTTAAGATTTGAATAAACACAATTATATAAAATGTCAAAAGAAATTGCTTAATTATTACGACACTAAGGAATGACATTCACATTCATATTTTAATTGTAAAAAAACAACAACAATGAATAGTTGATTTAACTAGTGCTAAAACAGCACGTACTTTCTCGCCCGTTTTACGTTAAAGTACGCGAAAACTACTCAAATTTTCGAAAAATTGAACCTGACCGTATTTAAAAATCTATCTCAAAGGAACAGATTTCATTAAGGGAAAAATCTCTATCTTCATAATTGTAGTTGTAGGAAGACGCCGAAAACATGTTGAAATTTTGCAATTTTCGAAAAATTAAGATTTTAAAAGAACATTGTCTCTTAAATGTTCTTAACACTATTCAACAACAATATTTAATCAAAAACGATGGGCCCAATTTTTTGAAAATAGCCCAGGGGCTTCATGTAAAATATCCCTAAATTAAAATATCAGTTTTAAATTCAAGGAGCCGCGACATCAGTCAGATCGATGGGAGAATATCAATTTTGGAGATAATCGGCTGAACGGTTTGGCCTCTAGCGTTGTTCACAGACTGACGGACAGACAGACGTTTTGCCGTCATTTAATTTTTCGATATCAAGGGCCCTCAAAACATGTATTCTGGCTACACCACGTGCTAGAGGATTTTTTAAAATTATCAACTGAATTTATCTACTTTTCCGTTACCCGGGCCCTGTAATAAGTTTTTCTGCCGAAAATTCGCCATTTTTTCGCTCAGCGTTATATAACATATTTTATTTCTATTGCATAAGCGGCAGCGAGAAACGAAAAAGCTAACGGAAACACACAGATGCGTGTTGCAATCTTCACCAAATAAAATAAAACGTAACTGTCTCAAACCAATATTTTCATTGCCTTGGAACGACAATTTCATGTTTGAGTTTTCCTTTTTTTGACCCATCATATTTTTTCATGATTCACTACTTATTCCAGTCGTAAAGCACGAAATTTTGTTTGCCAAACATAGCAAGACAAAAAAAATATGTGTTGCGTAGCGGCACTAATGAAGCTCTTGACTTCGCAGACTGCCCTAGCCCGGATCGCTGCCGATGCCATCGAGTCCGTGCGAGGCACTAGGTACACAGTTGGCGGCTCCGCCGAAGTTATATGTAAGTAGTACTTCACGAGGGTTGAGGTCATTTGTCCCGAACAAGTGGTGCGTGTTATTCCTCGGGATGCACCAATGATCCACCCACGCTGGAACGTTACGTCCGGCTCCGGCGTAGAAATAATAATAATAATAATAATAATAACAATAATAATAATAATAATAATAATAATAATAATAATAATAATAATAATAATAATAATAATAATAGCCGATCAGATGGCCGAGATCGCTAAGGCAGTAGTGCCGGAGTGGTTTCGGACCAGAAGATCGCGGGTTCGCGTCCCGCCTCGGGCATGGATGTATTTGTGTATGTCTGTATGTGTTGTCCTTTCACCCCCATTATCATCATATCATCATTTCATCTTCCATACCCCCAGGGCTAACAACCGTGGGGGATAATAATCGGATCCAGCTAAAATTGCTGGTCCCCCCCAAAAATTGTCGCAAGCACCTGCCACCGTGATAATAAATAAAAACTGAGCCACGGTAAATGCAGGATGCTTGCATCCTGCCGGTCCTAGTCGGCCGATTAACGAAAAATAATAATAATGATAATAATAATAATAATAATAATAATAATAATAATAATAATAATAATAATAATAATAATAGCCGTAGGCGATCGCCTAGTCAGAAGTGCCGTGGTGATCTTGGACGGAAGGATCACGGGTTCGAGTCCCGCCTCGGGAATGGGTGTGTTTGTGTGTGTGTGTGTGTGTGTTTCTTTCATCCTTCAGTATCATCATTCCATATCTCATACCCGCAGGAGTAGCTACCTTGGGGGATAAAAATTGGATTCAACGTAGAATGCTGATCCCCCCCCAAAAAAAAGAAGTCACATACACCTGCCACAAGGGAAATGTAGCCTGAGCCTCGGTATGTGCAGATGTATGTCTAAGTGGTCCTAGATGGCAAATTCAGACAAAAAAGTAAATTAAATTTTAAAACAAATTAAAAAATAAAATTAAATTAAATTAAAAAATAAAATGAAATTAAAAAAATAAAATGAAATTAAAAAATAAAATGAAATTAAAAAATAAAATAAAATTAAAAAATAAAATGAAATTAAAAAATAAAATAAAATAAAGAAAATGAAAAAAATTAAACGAATTTAAGAAAAAAAGCGATATCGTAGGCTTCCGCGGCCAGAGTCATGATCTGGGCTGTCACGGTAGCGTCGTCACCCGGACAGTGCAGATGCAAATTCGAAAGCGTTCTCAATGCCACCCCCGCCTGCGACGCGCGTTGCAGACCTGACGTCGGGCTCGAGCGAGGACTGGGCCAAGAGCGGCGCGGGCGTCAAGTACTCCTACACCGTGGAGCTGCCGCGCGGCGGCTCGGGCTTCGACCCGCCGGCGTCCGCCATCTTGCCCGTCGTCACCGAGACCTTCGAGGGCGTGCGCGCCTTCGCGCGCTTCTTCGCCCAGCGCCAGAGCCAGCCCTGAGCGCGCCCACCAGACCTCACGCACGGCCCCCGCACGCCCGCGCCACACCGAGCTCAAATGACACATTCCCGAGCAAAATTGAGAAACAGGTTCCCGATACACTCTTTCCCGAATGGGAGAATACGTTAGGCGCTTTCGGTAGTTAGATTTTGTTTTCAGTTAGTGCATAAGATTCTTCTAAGCCGCCAAAAATTACACTCTTACATAAAAGCACATTACATACATTACATTACAATACATAAAAGTAGTGCGATACTTGCGCTGTTATTCCAGGAAATAAATGTGAAAAAAATGAAAAATATCCCTGCAGGTCCGAATTCACACCCTAAGGGGGGCCCTATGATTCAATTATGGGTCTCTCTTTACTGATGTGATGGAAAAACAGTGAAATGGTCAAATTATTAAATTTTGGTTTTTTGTTACTTACAGGCATTGAAGGAAGTAAACATAAGTAAAAATAAGTTTACATTGATTCGTCTTTTCAAATATGTCAACACAGACGTATATCACTTGATGAAAACCCAAACCAAAGATTGAAATTTGTGACAATAAAAAAATATATAAAATTGGACCAATTTCTATAAATTAAATGAAATTCGAGCGTCAGACTGATTTCAAAATAACTTATGTCCTTTAGAATTCACCAACAGTTCTTTTCCATGTCATAAAAATTTTGCTTCTTTTTACAATTTTTGTCTCTCTGTTCGTGTTATTATCGGGAAGTCTAAACCGACTGCGAGGGTCTTTTCACTGAAAGTATTTCGTCAGACATCATTTAGGCTATGATTTAGTCTTCTTCTAGTATACATTTTTTTGCTTTAAAATATAAATCTATAGTTTTATTCTGAAATTAATGAAATTTTGTACATATGACCTTCAAAACAATAAAAAAGTTACCATCCACATGAGATTTTTTAAAACAATCCTCATCTTTCTTTCTTACCCCTTAAATCTATGCGTATGGTCCCAGATGGTACTCGGAAGCTCTGCTTACTATTCACCTGAGATTTTCTAAAACAATCCTCATCTTCCTTTCTTACTCCTTAAATCAATACTTTGCTTGCGCAAACGCCACCCGGAAGCACTGCTTACTATTAACCTGAGATTTTCTAAAACAATCCTCATCTTCCTTTCTTACTCCTTAAATCAATACTTTGCTAGCGCAAATGCCACCCGGAAGCACTGCTTACTATCTACTTGAGATTTTCTAAAACAATCCTCATCTTCCTTTCTTACTCCTTAAATCAATACTTTGCTTGCGCAAATGCCACCTGGAAGCACTGCTTACTATTCACCTGAGATTTTCTAAAACAATCCTCATTTTCCTTTCTTACTTCGTAAATCAATACTTTGCTAGCGCAAACGCCACCCGGAAGCACTGCTTACTATCCACCTGAGATTTTCTAAATCAATCCACATCTTCCTTTCTTACTCCTTAAATCAATATTTTGCTAGCGCAAAAGCCACCCGGAAGCACTGCTTACTATCCACCTGAGATTTTCTAAAACAATCCTCATCTTCCTTTCTTAGTCCTTAAATCAATACTTTGCTAGCGCAAATGCCACCCGGAAGCACTGCTTACTATCCACCTGAGATTTTCTAAAACAATCCTCATCTTCCTTTCTTACTCCTTAAATCAATACTTTGCTAGCGCAAATGCCACCCGGAAGCACTGCTTACTATCCACCTGAGATTTTCTAAAACAATCCTCATCTTCCTTTCTCACTCCTTAAATCAATACTTCGCTAGCGCAAATGCCACCCGGAAGCACTGCTTACTATCCACCTGAGATTTTCTAAAACAATCTTCATCTTCCTTTCTTACTCCTTAAATCAATACTTCGCTAGCGCAAACGCCACCCGGAAGCACTGCTTACTATCCACCTGAGATTTTCTAAAACAATCCTCATCTTCCTTTCTTACTCCTTAAATCAATACTTTGCTAGCGCAAACGCCACCCGGAAGCACTGCTTACTATCCACCTGAGATTTTCTAAAACAATCCTCATCATCCTTTCTTACTCCTTAAATCAATACTTTGCTAGCGCAAACGCCACCCGGAAGCACTGCTTACTATCCACCTGAGATTTTCTAAAACAATCCTCATCTTCCTTTCTTACTCCTTAAATCAATACTTTGCTAGCGCAAATGCCACCCGGAAGCACTGCTTACTATCCACCTGAGATTTTCTAAAACAATCCTCATCTTCCTTTCTTACTCCTTAAATCAATACTTCGCTAGCGCAAATGCCACCCGGAAGCACTGCTTACTATCCACCTGAGATTTTCTAAAACAATCCTCATCTTCCTTTCTTACTCCTTAAATCAATACTTCGCTAGCGCAAATGCCACCCGGAAGCACTGCCGAGTGGCTCTTGTGTGACGTAACCCTTTGGTGGGAAACACTGTCGCCGCCGGCGTCAGTGACACGATTGCGACATGCGTTGCAGGTGCGCACTTCAATGTTGCTCTGGTACACAACAAGAACAGAAAAGTAACTTTCAATTTGATAATGCAATTTGTTCAGAGTGACTGTGCTATTACTACGGCACAAGAAATGGTTTCATAGAGGGTCACCATAAGTGGCTCACTATTTGCTATATGCAAATGGAGCTATGTGCTTTGCGGACATAACACTTTTCCCTTATAAATCACTCTTTTGAATGCCACAGTACCTATCTTAAAGCTGCTCTGAAAGGGTCTAGAGGAAAAGGACCCGCAAAATGTTATATTTATTTTTGATCGATTGGATAGGAAATGGATCAAATCACAAGAAGCTATTGTAATTAAAGGTCTCTGCACTGGTCAATTTGAGATAACTTTGCAGTTATGTACGGTGACTATCTTTTGCCTGACGAAACCCGACTGTGATCGACGTCCATTGTCTCCTCTCGTGTCACGAAACGTGAAGCGCATCTGGCAAGAGGGGCAGTACTATTCATTGTACTAAATCTGCTGGACAGCTAGCTGTCCACGAGTGAGTGGCTCTTAAATATTTAGTGCCTTTGATTCGATTAACTCCTAATAATAGTGGTTGCTGTACTCTGAAAACAGCACTATGCCTTGACAGTGAGTGTACACAATATATCAAATATTTTCACCGCTAGTATATATAACGCGAAAACTGCAATTAAAAAAAAAATATACATGACCTTCATGAAGGAACATGGACAACGAATTTAATTTTATGGAAACAACTATATTTAATTTTGTTGTAAGAAGACGTCAAAAAAATTAATTTTTCGAAACTTTAGAGTTGAAAATGAAAATCGGACCTATGCCACGTTTATAAGCGTATTTTACTCTATTTCTACAAGAAATGTAAAGAAAAAAGTAGGAGCCGTTTTTGAGAAAAGTTTGAAATGTCCGGGGGGCTTCTTGTAAAGTACCCCCGTTTTTTCCAAAAATCTCAAAGCTTCGACTCGAGCCAGATGGACAGGGGTTTCTTCAATTTGGAAAGAATGTTACGTATGGGTTAGGCGCTAGTAGTGTTCACAGACGAACGGACAGACACGTACGGACGGTCAGACGGACGTTTTGAAAAAAAAAAAATCTTTTCGGTAACAGGGGATACCAAAACGCGTATTTCTGTTGAAATCTCGAAATCGATTTTCCGCAGCATTACATGACTTTCCCTTTACTACGTATATTATTCCGTATATAAGTACATATACGGGAAAGTAAAAAGGACATAATTGCAACATAAATACAAAACACATAAGTCACAGAATGATACTCTCTGTGAATGAAATTCGCAGTAGGAAAATATGATATTGAAGGCATCATTATGGTGGTATAGCTTAGCAATAAACTAATAAATTATTTTTTCATGCGCAGTTCGCGACGGTAGTCAGAGGTGTATCTACTATATTGAAGTTAAAAGTGGAACGCCGGCCAAGTGAGGTTGCTAGCCAAGTTTTATTCTTTAATTCCAGGATCACTCCATTTCTTTAATTTCATTATCACTCTGTTTTCCTTTATCTCCTTGTTTCTTAAATTAATAATAAGCCAGCTCGCTTTTTCATTTAATGTTCATGCCGATCCTGTTTTCATTTCTTTCCACAAGTGGTCCTTCAACAGCCTTTTTCTTTAGTAGCCATCTTGGCTACATAACCGAGCTACTGAAGGCCGAGTCAGCAATTGTGTTTACGCTGACTGACTCGTTTTCGTGCGTGTCACTCTGCCAAATGTGGATACGACCAGGCAAGTATTGCATCTGCCCCGCCCTTCCACGTAACTTACGCACACGCATCATAGACAAAACCTATTGATTACTTTATTAACTAATTTAAGTTGGAATTTATTTAAAAGTTCTTGTTTAGGAATGCTATTATTTAGAACTGGATTAATGTAAGTACACGAGTCATGCGATTGCAATTGCATCTTGAGCTTTTGATAGACTGTCATAATATTCTATAATCCGTGTACCGGCTCAGGGCTTCAGTCCGAAGGGTCGTGTGTTCGAATCCCACCTTGGGCGTAATTGTTTGTCCCTTGTCTCCCATGTATGTGTTGTCGCGGAAGCGCTCGCGTTTTGCTACCCCCGGATCAGAGGAGCCCGCAAGCGTGTTGGTGTCTAGTATATGGTCGGATACACATTCAGTCGGGACGTAAAGGGTAACTGGCTGACGGCTAGAGAAAATCCCCCCCAAAACGTCGATAGTAGCAGCTGAATAAGGGTGAGGAAAACCGTAAATCAAGCCCGGATGCTAGAGATTAGAAAACTATCTAGCACGAGGAAGTCTGTACCATTCTGTAGCACCATCATTTTTTAATATTGCCTATACTCCACTAAGAATTGCGCGTAATCAATAGTTTCAAAAAGTGTACATGACATTAATTAATGAATTAATTATAGAGAAAGAATTCATTTAAAGAAAAATATATATCTTTAATAATAAAGTTAGATGAGTGTGTGAAACATTTTAAACTTTTGCATTTTTCGACAATTTAGTGCTAATAGTGGGAATTGGATCTACATCATCCTTAAAATGTATTTGCTGTATTATCACAAGCAATTTAAAGAAACATTTTTGAAAAAAAATTGAAAATGTCCCAAGAAATTCATCATAATTTGAAGAATTCTTTCCTAATTCCCTGAGTTCCAAGTCCGACCAGGTTGATAGGGGAATTTTGGAATTTTTTTTTCCAAAAGTTTAGGTACGAGTGTTTTTCACAGGTAGACGGTCAGATAGGCGAATGTACGGACAGATGGATGAACGTTTGAATAAAACGCTTTTGGGGTATTAAGGAACCACAAAACGTGGATACTGAATACGCTCCCAGAAAGTAATTTACTACATCTAGGAGCAAACAAATAGTCTTTTACCCGGGAGCCACAAAACGAGTTACTCTGTAAAAAATAGCACTTTTAGCTGCAGCATATTAATAAAAGATTATTTGTATTTACTACGTACGTAAACGAGGAAGTAACAGAAAATACTTTTTTAATGACTTGTGTTATCCTTTTGTCAGATTTGCATCACATTCTGTCTTCTAAGAAAACGAAAGCTTTGTTATCAATTGAAATGTATCAAATTTTAAAGTAATGAGAAAAAACTTGAAATATACATAATTTATTTAAAAGAATTCATCCACTTCTAGAGATAAATTTATTGAAATTCGCACTTTTTTGGCAATGATTTCATCTCACTTGTCCGTGATTGATAGATACTTTTTTGGTTCCAGGCGCGTCAATTGCTACGATCATTAGTTCTGTAAGTGTAGTGCATATTTTTTAATCTCGGGAGGTGGAGGTGTTTTTCCCTCGCTCGATGGTGTGATCTGGAGCCATACTACACGTCGACTAGGAGAGTTTTCCCAAGCAATGTATCTCCCAACACAGTCACCCGTGCAGGACAAGCCCTAAGCGCCCGACTGGTCTCCCAACATGGAAAAGGAATGGTCGCGCGCAGTCCGTGTCCCGTTTGCTAGGATACTACTCCGGCATTCGTCTGGTGTTGATGGGGGAAACCACAGAAAACTGCTGATTAGAGCAGCTGGCCACTAGAATTTTCCTCCAGACAGCGGTTGAATTCGACCTAGCTATCTAGATAGTGTCGAAAATCCTGCCACCGTCGGAATTCGAACCCAAGGTCGTCCGGGTCAGAGGAACTACAATGACATCGGTTCATGCCGTGAGCCACCTCAGCCGGTCACTGTTTGGCTGTGCCCTATCCGGTTGAATTAGATAAGTGGGAGGCGGCGGTAGAGGTGATGACGGGGCGTCGGTGGCAGTGGAGGCGGAGAGGACAACAGTGGCAGCGGCGGCGGCGGGTGTAGCGGTTTGCTATGTGCAGTGCCGGGCGTGCCGACTGGAAGAACACAGCAGAATATGGCGCTGTGGTGGATACGGTCGGTGTTGGCGATAGTGGCAGCGGCTGTAGCAGCGGCGGGTGCAGACGCTTTGGAAAGCGAATACATTTGCGACAGGTGAGGAAATATGAAACCTTCTCATCCCACAGAGGTTGAAGATTCACACCAACTCGCGAATTCGAAACTTCGGCAAGAACAAACCTAATGCAATTGTGAAAGTGCTGAGTTGACCTTGTAACGAGCAAGTAAAAATAAATATATTAAATAACGGACGTTTAAATGTCGCGTATATACATAGTATAACGTATGTTTATATTCATATTATTGAAAATATGATAGAAGAGTTTGTTTTGGTGTGCCACAAAAGAAGGCATTCAAACTATTCATGATGTCAGCTCACTTCTATTCATCTTTGTCTTTGTCTTCTATTTATCTTTGTATTTTAAGTATTTTCTTACTGTGAAAGTAAGTCAAAAATTCCGAGGAACCATGTTAATTCAGATGAAATATAACATGTTATTTTCTTCTGAATTTTGGTTAATTTTCTTGCATATCAACCAATGTCAATGAATTGTAAGTTGCTCTCTCGACCAAGGGTTTGAATAGCTTGATGATGCAAGTACAATAATTCAGTCGCATTTTATGTATGATGTTCCAAAAAATGTGAAACAAGTTCCTGTGAAACAATTTCTGTTTTATGTCTTCAATGTCCCGTTCGTCTATAATATATGAAACGCATTTATAAATGAACAGAACAACACATTGCCTGAAATACTTGAACTTAATATTAGCCTTGTAAAACAGTTCTAAACGGTTTTATCAAAGGACATTCTGATTATTTTGAACCAAGCAAGCTTCTTACTATATTGCTGTAGAAATGATCTCGTGTTTAAATGAACTTATTACCACATTTGCTGGATCATACACACGACGATATGAAATCAGTGATGAAATCAGAAGCAAGGAAACCTCATTTACACGATTTCAATCAACTCAAGTAACAGTTGAGTGAAAAATAAATAATTGAAAATGAAGGTATTATATATTTATAAATCAAAATAAAGATGAAAAGTAATTAAGCAAGATAAAATTGCAATAGAAATTATTTACACTTTGTAATCAGCTTTACAAGGTGACTTCCAAAATATAATTTCAAAATTTTTCTTATGCAAATAAACCTTTGTTTTAACATTACTTTCTAAAACGAAATATAGTTTTACTTTATTCTTTGTCAGAGGTACGTCAGAAATCATGATTTGTGTTTTGTGCTAACTTCAATTGTGACAGCGTTAAGACCCTCTCAAAGCATTTATCTATTTTCATGGTATTTATTAAAATAATAGGATACGCAAAGGCTGCTAATCAATAAAAGGTATATACCGTTTAAGACCTTCGCCGATGAGGTATTGACACTAATGATTGTAATGAGGTGCCTAAAGGACTGACTAGAACACAAAATAATTCTGAAAAAACAAATAAATTCACATACAAAGAATAATCGTTGTCATGAGCTCTGTAAAAAAACAAAAACAAACAAACAAACAGGATGAGTAAAATGTGAGTGAAAAACTGAGTAACTTACTCCACTGTTCGAAATCATCTTCCATTTTAAGTACATGAACCAGCCTAAGTCCAAATTTATGTTTTGGGATTGAAGCAAGACAAAAATGTTAAAAACTAATCGATTTCTAGGGTGTAAAATGTGAACTATGACGTGTAAGGGTGTAAAATATGAACTATGTCGTGTGTTTTCCTCTACCTAGAAATTCTTGAAATAGACATTTTTCCTTTCAAATTCTTTTCAGTTCTTCGTTGTTTCGACTGCTCTTCCTGATATGTGGTACAGTGGTGTAAATATTGGTGTGTGAAAGACCAATGAGAACAAAGCTCTTCCAATTTTGGCCCGAACTTTTAAAAATAGCTTTTTATCATAAAACTAACAGTTCAACAACAATTACTACAATATTAAAAATTATTATTATTTTCATAAACATTTATTATTATTATTATTATTATTATTATTATTATATATCATATAATGAAGATAATGTAATAAAATATGCAATAAAGATGATAAGATAATGTGAATATATAGTAAAGGTGTTATAAAAACACTGGAGCACAATGTGCCAGAAATTCATCACGAAAGTCGTAAACATTGAAATTATTTAAGAACATTTTTTCTCGCATAGTTGTCACATTGTACCGCTCTGAAACAATTATGGTGAAAATAGCGTAAAGCAACAGTGACAAGGGTATGCAACAAGCAAGTGCAAGCAAATAATTTTTTATTCCTTAGTAATCGTAATTAGTATTTGCTGGAGAAATAAAAATGTATACCTATTAACAATTAATAAGATAAAATATACAAAAGTTGAACATTGTAATATTCTTTATGACTGAAATCCTGAGCAAAATAAGAAAAGTTATTAACGCATAAGTATTTATATACTTCTATGTATGTATTAGGAAATTGTGTCGTGTGTTAGACTTTTACCAGGTAGCTAACTGGTTTCAAGTCTGGTTTAATGTTTCTTCGCCCGTGGTAAGGGTGACGTATGGTGACGATGATTCCCTCCCTGTATCGAGCTAACTGGACCTGTCTGTGATTTTCTTCGGAAAAAAAGATATTGTAAGTTGAGACCAAAGGTTTTGGCCAAAGTACAGCTCTATTTTTGCCCCAACCAGTAATCGAACATTGTATCGCACCATTGAAAGATACCACGCGGCCCTAGAGAGGATATAAGTACTTCTAAATATAAGTGAACATTTTAGAGACTTAAATATTTCTTAGAACTTTGTGTTCTCTTTCTTCTTTCTTTCTCTTCGTCTCGTGCATTTTATGCAACCCCAGAGGTGCATCCATAATATTCGTCTAGGTGTGGTGACCAGCACACCTGATGTTTACTTCATTTTGTTTTAATTCTAGATTGAAAAGTACTTATTCGTTTATTTATTGATATTTATAACGCGAAAATATGGAAAATTTAATAATTGTAGTTACAATGGAAAGTATTTTGAAACATATAATAGGTCTCAAACAATAAAATTGTGAATTTTGCCATAGCTTTCTGAAAGGAAGGGAGCCTGACTTGCTATGATCTTTGCCCATCGGTTCGCCACTCTGCATTTCAAATTTAAAAGTCAAGATTATTTCTCCAGAAGGCAACGTGTTCTAGTTCTTCACGGAGTTTGTGGATTGCTCCTGTTGTTTGCATATAACGTAATTACACCCGTGTAAGAAGGCTTTTAATGAAATAATTATGATGGTATTCACCACTTCATCGTTAGAAGAGATTACGAAAAATCATGGGGTTTCAAGAGGGATAATAAACAAATGAAAATCATTTCGTTCATTAGGAAACCAATAAAATAGTATCGGAAAATACAATGAAACAGTTGAAAACTAATCACATAAATAAGAGCGTTTCTGTGTTGATATCTTGCAACCATTCAAATTGTGCATTACGTCATTGGAACCCGAAAGAGAAATGTTGACTACTTCCGGGGTGTGCAATTTCAAACTGGTTTCCGTCTAAGCTGCGTCATACAGTTCAGTGCCGACTCATAGCACGTCTTTGTTCACTAAAGGAAGTAATTCGACAGTTCCCAGGAGTTTATAACTGTCATCTTAAACAGGAACAGGAGCGGTTAGAGAAAACAAGAGGCTAGAGACATGTTATTTCATACAACCGTTCCGCCGTACCTAATACGTAAACGAAGTTCATTTCCTCCACTCAACAGAAATAACTTATAGTGTCTAATGTGAATTAAAAGTAAATACATTTTTATATTGTTTACTAATTATGCTGATTGTCTTTTAATAAATTCGGTTGTTTTCAGTATCTTATGTTTTAAGACAATCAGTAGAATTATTTAATACGTAACCAGTAAATTGTATTTAAATAGTTGCTTTGTTTTATCATTAATGGATTTTATTGTTATTTGTAAAATAATTTGGTATTTACAGTACATATGTACTGTACATAAAAACAAACTTATTTCTGTTATTAAAATTAGATGAAATACAATTTACTGATTACTTATTAAATAATTCTACTGATTGCCTTAAAACATAAGATACTTAAAATAGCAGTAAATCCATTTTTATTTCATTTTAACGAAAGAAAACTGTCGGGGCTTCAATTAAGACGGGCCCTGGGACCAGTTGCCCCGCTTCTCCCCGCCTATGAACGGGAACAGGAATGAATTCGATCTATGGTGTAAAAAAGAAGATACTCTCGTTGCTTCCCCACGGCTCCTTCGCCTTACTCTCCAGTCCCTTGCGTCCCGCTGCACCCCCAAATCCACCCAACCCCTTTCCTCTCCGCTCCAAACCACTGAACACCACTCCTCCACTCCGCTGCCCCCCCCCCCCGTGCCAGCCCGCTCCACGCCACCCCATCCCTGTCCTCCCCACTCCACCTTCATTCACCGTTTGTTGGTTGGAAATACTTTTGTATGGTAATAGAGTATTATAGTATTGTATAGCTGTCACAAAAAAAGCGAGAAAAAATGTTATTGTAGCACTAGTTTTATCTTAGAATGACTTTTGCGCAAAGTGCATTTTTGCATATATGTTCATATAATATGTCTATGGCATATTATATAAAAGTCATTCTAAGATAAAACTAGTACTACAATAACATTTTTTCTCGCATATATATATATATATATATATATATATATATATATATATATATATATATATATATATATATTGTAAGTTAATACTTTTTAAAACTAATAAATTTGTGCTGGAAAACAGATTCAATAGTATGCAGAAGCTGGTAGATTTTATTTGAAAAATAATTGAGTATTTTTTTAAAAACATCGTGTCTATACTTGAGTAACTTTTCTTCTCTCAATTTACAGCCCAATTTACTGCCATGGCAGCCTCCTCCATGAGATACAAATATCAAGTTTAAGGGAAGACTCGAAGACATTTGTAGACATGAAATTGAAAATATCTGTCAATGAAACACTGAGAAACTTTGAGACCATGATGGCAAAGTTAGAGAATAATGCGACGTCTTCCGATCTTCAAAGCTTCGTCGACGATCATTTTGAACTTGGAGAGGAATTGGAAGGAGTGGAGTTGCCAGACTGGGTGGAGGCACCTCCTCTTCTCACCAGAATTTCCGATCCCCATCTGCGAAACTGGTCGTTCTGGCTGAACGCCAGATGGAAATCTTTGGCTCGAAGAGTCCCCGAGAGCGTGAAGCTGCAAGGGGACAGAACATCCCTTCTCTACCTTCCCAACGCCTTCATCGTGCCCGGAGGCCGCTTCAAGGAGATGTACTACTGGGACACGCACTGGATCGTTCGTGGGCTGCTGTTGTGTGCGATGAACGAAACTGTCCGAGGGATTTTGGAAAACTTTTTCTACATCCTGCGGACGTACGGCATTATTCCTAACGGCACACGAGTCTATTATCAGAGACGGTCGAACCCGCCCTTGCTGACTTCGATGGTGCACGATTATATCCGCGTGACAAGGGACTTGGCGTTCCTTCAGGAGAACGTAGAGTGGTTGGAGCAAGAGTTTGAGTTTTGGATGAAGTACAGGACCGTTGCAGTTGTAAAGGACGGCGTGAACTATACGCTGGTGCGGTATTACTCACACACCAAGGGCCCCCGACCGGAATCATACAAGTAAGGCGGCATTCAGGAGGGCCAATCGTAATAGGTAGGGCCCGCATGTTTATGACCTGCCATAGTTTTACTTTCTCGCTACGGAGTAGAGGGAAGGTTATGTAACGCAGCGCGAAAAAACGGCAAATCTTCGGCCAAAAAACTCTTATTACGGGGCCCTGGCAACGAAAAATTGAATAAATCTAGATTCTCAACTTAGAAACAAAGATCCTCGAACACAAGTTGTAGCCAGAATCCACGTCTTGTGGTTCCTTGATACCGAAAAATCGAATGACGGTTAAACATCTGTCTGTCCGCCTGTGAACAACGCTAGTGACTAAACCGTTCAGCCAATTTTCTCCCAAATTGATATTCTCCAATCGATCTGAAAGATGTCGCGGCCCCTTGAATTTGAAAACAATATTTTAATTTTGGGGTCTACTTTACATGTAGCCCCTGGGACATTTTCCAAATTAAAAAGCGTTTGCATAGGTTTTGTTTACATTTTGTTTTTGGATAGTGTGAAGGACGTTTAAGAGAATGGTGCAGGTCTCATTTTCGTTTTCACTGATATTTCGAAAATTGCAAAAGTTCAATATTTTTTGGCTTCTTCCTTCTTACAACTATAATTATGAAGATAGAATTTTTTTCCTTAATGAAATCTGTCCCTTAAAGATAAATTTTGAGATAAAGTAATGTACAATTTTTCGAAAATTTTAGTACTTTTCGCGTAATTTTGCGTGAAAATACGGGTGAGAAAGCTATTTTAGCACTTCTAGTTTTCTTTGTGATATTTTAATGAAGAATGTAAGTTAAACATTATTGTATCTACAATGAATAAAATTATGCAATTTTCACGTGTTATATACTGTCATATTTTGACTTTTTTTTAACCCTTTGGTCATATTTTGAAAAAATTGCATAATACGAGTATGGTCGTATTTTTCCATGCTTTTTTGTATTTTTTTCATATTTTTATCTTTTTGATTCCACTTTCGCATACTTGATATATATATATATATATATATATATATATATATATATATATATATATATATATATATATATATAGATTTTGTGCCAAGGTCAACCACTTTTGTTGGCCAAGAACTTTAGCTGGTAGAACTATAACGTATCAGTAAAAAATAAAATATTTTGTGCTGTAGTACTCTGTAACATGAAAATACCCGCTAGAAGCGCCGTAAGTCGTACTAATCATTTTGAACCCTCCAGAATTGGGTAAATAATGACATTCCGCCACTCCCTCTCCAGAAAACATTTCTTGTTTGTTTACGTAATATACTGATCTTGTTTACATACAAATAATTACCACCCCGTCAAGGTTGATAACAAACTTACTTTGTTCAAAATCCCTGTGGTATCGATCATCTAAGATTCCACAGGCAGAGGACGTCGTAAGAAACACACGCATACAATACAAACACGAAACAATTCATACATTATGTAAGACATAATGTATGAATCTCTTTCTCGTTATCACAGTGCCTAGATACTTATGTACACGAAGCAATCGGAATGAAAGGGAGGTGATCAAAATGGAATGACCGTTACATTGTCGCGTTTGCAATGTGTGATTCCGTAGATCAATAGGACAGAACATCTACCCGGAAAACAGAAGGCCTCGGGTGTCTTGGGATCCCGATGGAATCAAAGATTTGCATTTCGTGACAATC
Source organism: Gryllus longicercus (assembly GCA_038098605.1). Lineage (NCBI taxonomy): Eukaryota > Metazoa > Arthropoda > Insecta > Orthoptera > Gryllidae > Gryllus > Gryllus longicercus. The sequence goes on along the minus strand of JAZDUA010000568.1, from coordinate 139,869 downwards.
CATTTTCGTAAATATATGACGAATATCGATCAACCCTTGCGCAAATTTAAAGCTGCTTCTGCTCGCTTTTCCGCAGTCACCCAGCAACTCGGAATATGCGAACGAGTGTTGGGTCCTCTTGGGGCAGACAAACCGGTTTTCAATTCAGGAGACTGACACGTCCACTGCTTCTTATAAGAACACACATCTTCTTTCTCTGGAGTCAGGGCAATCAAATATACTACAATTTCTGATGGAAATTCTAAACCTTGAAAAACTAGTGGCGCTCTATCTCGCATACTAACTCGCACTATCTCGCATACTAACGTTTAGTTAATATAATAACGCAACTTCTGTCTATATTAACAAATCGAAACCATCACTTGTACAATGCTTTAGAATTTTAATGTACTATGTGCGAACATTAATTATTTTAAAACTAATACCTGAGCACAAATTCGATACTCCAAAACTGCGTCCCATACAGCCAGAAATATTACCCAACAATGACAAGTGTTTTCGAGAATTTCAAACTGCAGTGTCCTGGCTTTCCATTGTCGTATTGCGACCTGATACCTGGCAGCAGAACAATTCATCAAGAGTAGCACAATTCATCAAAAGAAACGTGGGAAATTGGAATTTGCGATTTAGATTTCTCGAAATTACTTATATTTAAAAAAATGAATATAACATTATTTAAAGATATATTTTAGAAGAACATACTTCATTAAGTAAAAAATATTATATCAGCATCATCATCATTATTATCAGGTTTTCAATGTTATTGTTTGAAGTTTTTCATTGTACAAAGAGTTCAATAATATGTATATTGCGCCACTTTATATGCGTACTTTGTTTTATTCGAGAAATAATTTAAAGTTCGAAATATGGAGACGAAAAAGAATGGGAATGGGAAACTACTACTTTCATCGTAGAAACGTAGAACTAGAATCTTAGAAACGCTTGCCCAGAATATATTAGGTGATAAAAGGTCTCACTTCATGAAAGAATAAGAAATATTTCTAGGAAAGGTTCGGACCATTAGGGAAATGGAAATTAGGGAGGGGGAAAACAGCACGGGTTAGTATGAGCGGAGCTTAGACTGTAAAGGAAATAAATAAGTTAATAAGCGAACAATGAGTAAGTTAATCAGTAATGTAGGTAATTAAGAAAACAATCCATCAGTCGTAGTCAACTGTTTAGTAATAAGTAAATAAAAATTTAAAAAATGAAACAGTCAATAATTAAATAAGAACATTAGGGGCCAAAGAGGAGGGGGTTGCCCAAATGTAAGTGCAGAGGCGTTGGTGCGGACAATCTGCTGTGGCACTGTTTGTTTTCAGGCGCTGAGGAGGCCAAAGACTGCAGGGAGACTGCGTGACGTCCGCACCAGAGAATAAAAAATAGCTTAGATAAAGTGTGGTAGATTAGCATATACTCGGCTTCTGTCTCTCGGCAGGTTTTTCCCCTTCAGGGGTTTTCTCCCCAGCTCTATCTTATGGTCTCTTTTGCGCGGCTTTGATGCGCTGGAGAGACCATTTGGGGTGAATACCAGAATTCGAAAGGTTAGAGCACGGCAGGATGTAGGTATTGTAATGGTTTAAAAGCCTTCGGCCTAGCCACAGTATTGTGTTATTTAATTTATAAGCGTAATAATTATCTTTTAAATAAATAAAAAAAGTAATTTAAAGAAACAAAATTGGTTCAATTTGAGAAAATGATGATAAAATTGCCTTTACTACAAGCAAAACTTAGTTGAAAACTACTCGTTTTTCAAAAATTGAAAATGTATTTACTGCTTATTGAAAGATCAAAGATTTTGGAAGAGATATCATTACAACGAAACAAAATGTCTATCGTCCATATGGAAATTTTGCAATGTTAATGTTTTTGAAAATACAGAGTTTTCACCTAAAATAGAACCTGCGCTACATTTATAACTATACTTTGCTCCATTCCAGAAAAAATATAAATTTGACCCTTACTGACAATTTTTTTGAAATAGTCTATATTTCACTTCGTTTTCACTTCGTTTTCAAAATTAGGCAACAACTACTCATATTTTGCAAAATTGATCCTGATCGATTTTCCAGAACTGAGTTTGAAGAACAGATTTCATTAAATAAAAAAGTTCTATCTTCAAAGTTAGTGGTAGAATACACCGAAGAAATTGTGAACTTTACCAATTTTTTAAATTTTAGACAGATCAACGAAAATGCGTTCTGATATATTTTTAAGTAAAGTTATCTTTATTTAGAGAAAAAAAGTAATCAAATAAATGTGTAGCCATTTATTTGATTATTGATGTAGTCCGGGAAAGTTTTGAAAACGTTGACAAGGCTTTTTGTAAATAATCCCCCAAAATCAAAATATTTGTTTCAAATTCATAATTTGACCAGATAGATAGGAGAAATCAGTTTTGGAGAGAATCTTCTGAACACTTTTGGCTCTAGCGTAGCACACGACGGACCGACAGGCGATTTGCCGTCATCAATTTTTTTTAGTATCGAAAATCCAGTCAAAATGAATACAGAGTACATAAGTAAGAAGCAGTAATTTACTATACGTAGGATGAAAATTTGTTCACTTTTCCTCTTTTTGATATCAGGATCTCACAATACCAGTATGTCTATCGAAAATTGCCGTTTTTGCTGCAGTGTTATAATACTTTCTATGTACTACGTAAGTAGGTTGCGAGAAAGAAAAATCTGTCCATAAATATCGTTTACTAAACCAGATATGTTATCAATTTTGAGAGATTTTGTTTTTTGTTTATTTTGTAATTCGCTTTTTTTCACTCAGTAAACGAAGCACTCAGAAGCAGAAGCTGCTAAACACCTTTTACTTTCTGCCCCAAGCATTCATTACATGAAACGCGTTTTGATGATACTGAAACAACAGTAGAAGTAGTTTACTCCAAGACAGTTCTCCATATAGATTCTGGTCGATTCTCAGAACACTCGATTGTTCTCCGCTACTAGTTACTAGAGTTAACACTGGTATAAAATACAATATTATTTTGCTATAAAAATCATAGTAAATGTTAAACAGTTAAACACACCAAGTACTTCCGAAAATGTAAGGTATCGTATGCTGTTGTATTCACTGGGTTTGTTAACGAGAATTTTGTTACAGAGAGGATTATGACATAGGAAGCAAATTTCCAGCAGACAAGCAAGAGGAATTTTATTATAACATCAAAGCTGCCTGCGAATCTGGCTGGGATTTTTCGAGTCGATGGTTTTTGATGAATGGCACGAACGAAGGTGAGTGATTGAGAAGCTACTGAAGTATTCAGGATTGATTAATCGATTGCTAGTGATTCCGGGTGCGTCAACTGTTAAGGTTATTCGTCCCATAAGTTCCAATATTTCCCCCCGAAGGCGGCCGTGAACTTCCTACGTAGCATGCCGAGATCTGGGGCCGACCTACCGTTTGCCAACGGTGTTTTCCCCAGCCAGGAATCTCTCACCAGCGGGCCACCACACCAGCCAGGACATCTCTAAGATTTTGGCTGCTCTCCCGGCACGTGTGGTAGTGTAATGCATGTGTGTGTGTGTGTGTGTGTGTGTAAGTAAGGGGTAATATAGGACAAGGCAGGGGGAGAAGAGATCGCGCGGGGTCCGTGCCCCGTTTATTGGGGCACTGCTCCGGCATTCGCCTGGTGTTGATCGGAGAAACCACGGAATACTACCGATCAGAGCAGCCGGCCGCTAGGATTCTCCTCCAGAACTCGACCTAGCTATGTAGCTAGTGTGGAAAACCCTGCCACCGCAGGGAGTGGAACCTTGGGACGTACCGGTCAGAGGCACTGCGGTGACACAGTTGATGCCCTGTGCCACCTCTCCCGGTGACGTATATAGGAGAATACAAGGAAAATGCAAGGACATTTGATGAGGTGTCCTGTAGATGATTGTTTCCGATATTTATTTGATCTACTCTAAAAATAATCATACATTAGATATTTCTTTTAATCAGCGAGAGGACAAGGGTATTTGGTCTTTATTTTCAACTAGTGGCTAGTGGCTAACCGACAGAATTGGTTCAGAGCAACAATTGTTGCCAGTTCAGCATCTGTGACCGCGAGGTCCTAGGGTTCTGAGTTACGATGGTAGCTGATTTGTGACTAGCTACCAGGCGAATCAGTAATCTAAGTAACCCTGCCTTCTAGACCGGAGCAGTAACCTAAGAAACAGACCACGGACAGTGCGCGATCATTCCTTCCTCTTCCTCCGTCCTCACCCCTAACTTACACTAACACTCTCATACACTACACTATCACATTTGTCGGGGGACCAGTTGAGAGCTTAGAGGTTGCCCCGGCTGGGGCGGTGCCATGCTGGTGGGAAATACCTGGTGGAGGAATATCCCCTCAAGCCGGCGGAAGTTCGACGTGGGATCTGGTCATTCAGATGGGAAAGATTGCCATTACCTCCCTCGATAAAACATGTTTGTAAAATGCACAGAGAAACATCTCTATTATATATAATTTGAAATGAAATTTTCCAAAAGAAGTTTAAGATATTCTTTGCTCTGGAAATTGAGAGAGAACAATTCGAGGATGAAAACTGATGTTTCGAGATTTGAACACAGAACAGGAAAGTTGGAAAAACTCCCAAGAATACTATGAAATCTACTTATTCATATAAATATGCAAGATTCAGTACGACGAAATGTAAAAAAAATACGAATTTGTAATGATATAAAAATACTCTTATTTTTTGTGCACAGATATGCATAAATGTCCTTGAATGGAAATTTATTTTTGACAAGAATGACGTTTGATCACTCAAACAATCTCTTGCAGATGGTAAAATGTTTTACCAAACATTGTTTTAGAGAGTTCTATATTTTATCAATAAAAAATTGTTGGAAGAATTATTCCTGTAAACAAATGGCATGGCTAATAATTAGTGGTATTAGTCATTACCTAAGATGCTCGGCCCACAATCAGCTATCCATTAGACAGTTTGTTTTCATTTAAAGCGAATATGTTTAGTAAGAGCAATGAGTTACACTTGTGTTAGCGGAAGATATAAGGTTATTGTTAGAGAAAATGCCGTACAAAAAGGTTTATTCCACTAGAATGATAGTGTTGTCCTAAAACTTTACTCAGACGTCAAGAATCATGAAATTGAATTGAGCGTGAATTCTCCAATTCCCCAATTGTTTAATCTCACATTTGGAGATGAGCCTCGCTTACCCATCTGTCAACCCAGTAAATGTTTTAATATAAAATCAGTATCCTTATTAACTGTATATTTAAAGTTATAGTTTCATTCTATTTGTATTTTCTAGTAAAAATGCATGTGAAAATAAAAAAAAAGTTTAAAAAGGGCCCTAGAAATATAGTTGGCCCATCTTTTTTTAGGGTGCTTACGACTGTTGCAGTACCTAAAGACACTAGTCAGAAATTACGGTCCTCCTACATTAAAACTTTCTTCGCGAAATGGTAAAGCTGTATTTTGTATAAAAGTTGATTTCATTGAATTTATTTTCTGAGAAGTTTTCATTCTTCGATGTTTTGTTCGCAGGCAATTTATCAAATATTAGTGTTCAAAATATTATCCCAGTGGATTTAAATGCTTATGTATATAAAAATGCTGTGTTACTGAGCGACTTTCACAAGCAGTTGGGCAATAGAGAGAAAGCCGATCGTTATGCTACTATCGCAAATGAGTGGAAAGCAACAGTGACTGCTCTGTTATGGAATAATGAAGAAGGATCGTGGTTTGATTACGATATTCTGAACAATAAACAACGAACTTTCTTCTACGCTTCGAATCTTGCACCTCTTTGGACAAAATGCTACGACGAAGTAAGTAACAAATTATCTGCACCAATTCTCTAATTTTTATGAGAGTCGTTCTCACTCTGCGCTCATTTTGACCCTAACGTTACATTTACGTTACATTACCCTATTACGTCACCCTAACGTTACAGTATGTATCGTAGGACATTACATTATAATATAAGATTTAATTTTTTAAATTTATAAAACGAGGTTGATAAGCAGAGTTCGATAAATAAGTATTTACTAGTATTAAATAAATTGTTACATTACGAATATCGTAAAAGGTTTCATTCACTTCTCCAATGAATTATAACTTCATTTTGAATTTGACTATTCTTTCAGGGAAATGTGACAAACTGGTACTGATAATATATTTCATAGGAGACCATGGATTAGAATACTTGTATTCTAATAGCTCTTATTACGAAACTGAAGTCTCTTAAAGTCCGTCATTAGGTAATAAAGTGGAACAAAATTCATATCACTCGAAAGTAATTAATTAGCCTTTTCCAGCGTTATGGGAGCCAGAAACCTGGCTTTCAATCCCAATTTCGCAGGTTCATATCCGGCTGAGAATCATGAATTTGTACTTGAGACGACACGTGAACGAGAACCATGGGCACCCCTGGCACGTAGAATATAAGAAGGCGTCATCAAAGTGTGTGTGACATTTTACATTTTAAACAGTGACATTTTAGTTCAACCCATGAGATTTTTTAATGATATATTGCAGGTATTTATTTATTTCCGTCAAAAACAGTTAAATACTGTGTGTGACGTGCTATGGGGAGAAGTTAGTTTGTCGTTACAATAGTATTTTTCCTTTGGATGCTCGGTATAGTCTCTAATTGTATAGAAACAGTTGTGCAGCAGAACAGATTTTACTTGTGACATAAACTTTTATATCGAATTTAATCATTTAATGTCATCGTGCAAAGGTTGTAAAATAATGTACATGTATTATATGTGAATTTTTTGTAGTGATCTGTTGATACTGTCCTTGAGGAATATGATTACTACGTCGAGTGTTGTAGTTATAGATATCAGCGTTTGCTGAAAATATATTCCCGCCCTTAAGTATGATGGTATAACAATGTCCCTCTCTCAGTCCAGCACGTGACCTTCAAGGGCCACTGTTTAAATGGAGATTATGCTTACATATTGTACCTTCCTCAAGGTTTAGTCAGTCTCCTAATCTCTTGAAGACACTACTATTTGGGTATTTAAACAAGTATTTCACTTTCAATATCACGACTTAATCGTCATATTCCATCCATCTACGTCGAACTCGAGCTAGGTTCTCTCAAAACTAATTTGCCTCTTTAGTAACCTATTACATTACTAAATTTTTAGTTTTCTTACGAGTTGATACACTCTTTCGAAGTGATGTATTTTCATTTCGTAACAAAGGCGCTTTGGCGTGATGGATGGGGAAAGCGTTAAGATCCACAGAGGCTGCGCGCGGAAGAAACGGACTCGGTCGAGGAGGAGGAGGAAGACTGAAGGCGCCGAAAAGTGGGAAGATATAAAACATGAAACACATACACATTAACTCTACCTCTGTCTGATGCAGCAAAAGTCTCCAGAGATTGCTGAAAAAGTGGTTCGCTACCTGGAGCGTCGAGTTTTAAGCCATTCCATGGCCGGCATTCCGCAGTCTCTACAATATTCCGGTGAACAATGGGACTTCCCGAACGCCTTCGCGCCTTCTCAGCACATCATCATCGAGGGCCTGCACTTGACCGGGCACCCCAGGGCTCAGAAGCTGGCCTTCGACCTCGCCAGCACTTGGGTGGCGTCCAATTTCTTGACGTATCAAGAGGAACGGCACATGTACGAAAAGGTAAAATTGATTTTTCGCTGGCTTTTTCTTTCCAGGATGTTGACTTCTTTTTCTCCTCTTTATCGTCGTGCTTCAAAGATAAAATTCGTATTATCCACAACTCGTATTAACCAGGAAGTAAACTTAATAATTGTTATTTATCTTACAATTGGCTGAAAGAGACCATTATGTGAAAGTCGGTTGACTATCACCAGCACCATAGCTTGAGTGTATACTAATTTTAAATGAGCACATCTTATCCGATCTGCTTTTCATCGTGTTAAAATAATTTCTACCTGTATATCTAAAATATTATTATGCATTATATTGATTTTGGCAGTACCTTTATAACATCAGAGATAATAACAAACCATTTAATGCACTCCAAATTCGTCAGTAAGCAGCATACAAACGCGATTGATACAATCAAAATATTAATAAATATAAATGTGCTAAACTTTAAACATAGTTAAGGGTATCTCTAAGCATTTATAACTTACATGTTAGTGTTAAAATCACTTCGCGTTTTGTGAAGTTTTTATAGCAAGATGGTTCACCTCGGAGCCGTATCTCACCCCATACCCGAGAGTCACGCGCCCGAAATTGCTTGTGAGTGAGTATTGAGTCCGGACGTGTTAACTTCTTCAGTCATTAGATCCTTAAGTGTAGTGCATGTTGTATCCCGGGAGGAGAGCGAGTTCCTTCACAGCTGAAAGGTGAGATCCGGCGCCGACCTAGCGGCTTGCGGAGCTTTGCCCTCCAGCGCGCACCGCCTCGGCCGGAGAACAAACTCCCAGCTCCCGGTATGTGCGGTATTGTAGCGCATGTAAGTGTGAGTGTGGGTGTGGGTGTAGGGGTCATGGATGAGTAATGAAAGATACAGAGCCCTTAGAGCTGGTTCTAATGTTTTTAACTACGGGATCTACTGGTGCTAAAATCATAATTTTAAAGGCAGATAGTGTCAGAAATAATTAATTTTTTCTCATGTTTTCAGTTGTTTTCAGACGATAATTGGAGCTTGTTTAAGTGATAATATGCAAAGTTACCGCCTTCAGGATCTCTATTCACTACAAATGTCTAAATTGAAAGCGCGGCTCATTGAAAACTGAAAGAAACAAATACTTATGTAATAACTGTAAGCAGAGGAAAATTAACAATAACAATCTCTTTTCTGCGAATCTTATCACTGGTGTACTACTACACCTGTTGCCAAAACGTCGCGAGAGCTACATTAAGAGTTGTATCTTAATTCAGAATGAGTCATTTCAGATGAAAAGATTTACTACCAAAGTTTTTTCAAGTAAATGAACAGACGTTTCTTCTGTCATTTTGCTCAGAAGTGCTTCGTTACTACACAGCTGTTTCTTGACGATTTCCCTTCCACTTGTAACGTGCGGGATGTTGTGCTCAAATGTAATCGAAACGCAGAGGATCTTTCTAAGAATTGCTGAAGAAATAATCAATTTTTTCGGATACAAATGAGGAAAAACGCAAATCTATGGATTGGTGGAAGTGAGGTGCATAGTTTTGCGACAGTCCTTTTGTGCGTGCGGTTCTATGATATATACGCCGTCCGCCAGCAATGCACTCACGATTCGCAAATGACCTGCGTGACCACAACAGCGCTTCTGGGCTTGGAAATGCGCGCAACCTTCCGTGACATGCAGGCTGCGATAGAACTGGTAAATTACATTAAGAAAAACTTCAATGGAAATATATTAATCTACAGAAATTGATAAAATAATGATTTATTGCTAATCTTGTCAGATGTATGTTAATTGGTTGATTAGAGATTCAGGGGGCGTCAACAGCTAAGGCCGTTAGTGCCGTAAGTGTAGTGCATGCTTTATCGCAGGAGGTGGTGGTGATCATCTTCCGCTGAATGGTGAGGTCCGGCGCCGACCTACTGTCGGCTAGCCAGGTTCTCCCCAACCAGGTATCTCCCACCAGCGGGGCACTGTCCCAACCAGAACAAGCTCTAAGCTCCCGACCGGTCTCCCGGCATGTGTGGCAGTGTAGGGCTTGTAAGTGGCTGTGTGTGTTTGTAAGTAAGATATGGGATAGGCCAAGGATTGGGATGGAAAAATCGCGCGTGGTTCGTGCCCCTTTTGTTATGGTACTGCTTCGGCATTCGCCTTGTATTGATAGCAGAAACCATGGAAAACTACCGATTAGAGCAGCCGGCCGCTAGGATTCTCCTCCAGAACTCGACTTAGCTATGTCGCTGGTGTGGAAAACCCTGCCACCGTCTGGAGTGGAACCTTTAGACGTTCCAGTCAGAAGCACTGCAGTGACATCAATTGATGCTCTGAGCTATCTCTCCCCGTAGATGTGTGTTATTCTGTGTGTTTTTTCACCGGAAATGACTCGTTTTGTATATAAGAGAGGCTGGAGCCTATTGAAAAATTCCCAGACCACCCCAATAAGGGCGATTGGGTGTCCATTTGAAAGCCTGACATTGGGTTCCCACCACTTACGAATGACGCGTTGAAGCTCTATACCTGGACGTGTTTTAGTCCCTCCGCTCTTTACATAAATTGTGTGGTTGTATTTATTCACAGAATTATCTAGTTAGCCTCTTTTTTTACCTACTTCATTATTTATTTGATAACATGTATCATTTGATACTTAATCAACTTAAATTTTTGAGCTTCTAAGGTGAACACATGAACACTATGTAGATATATCGTTGAAATTTGGGAATTATCAAATCCACCATTAACTGCAACCAAAACTGCAACGGAAAGTTCCTTGTTCATTCTTCAGAAAAAGTAATGTACACAAATTAAATGCAGTTAGAGATGTGCGATGAAACTGTGTGTGCTTTTCTACAGTATGATGCCAGGTGCTTCGCGAGACCAGGTTCTGGAGGCGAGTACACAGTCCAAGAGGGCTTCGGCTGGACGAATGGTGTTATCATCCAATTGTTACAAACGTATGGAGACAATTTAACAGCTACAGTTTCTAGGTACGTTCACATTTTCTTCACGATAATATATATGTTACGGATAAAGACTGAAATTTGGGACATGTGAGGAGTTCCCGGTTAAATCGCACATTAACCAGAAGTGATGGATTTAGTTGTGTGAACGACGATTGACGGGTCATTACCTTCTTAATCCGACTAATGTTGATATCAGTGGCATGATGCTGATTGAGTGTGATGCGTCGTGAGAGTTTGCTAGAAGTATTTTGACATGAAAATTGCGTTGGAAATTATGCATTGCTCAGATACAGTTTTGTGGGATTGGAGCTTTGTGAGCAATTCGTAAATAAAGTATCAACTGAGGCAGGGTGAAGTTAGCTTTGGTAGAATCATATAATTAAAAAAGCACGACTGAAGCAGAGAAACTCGAAACTATTCACCTTGACTCTTTACAGCCTTAGAAAATATAGCTTCACTACGCGCACGTTTTGTTGAACTCTTTTGCTTGTAGTGGTAGGAGTAGAGGTAAAGACGAGTTACTATTTTATTAGCAATGCAGAAAATAAAATCTGCAGTTCGTTTACCAATGCCAACAAGTTTTCTATAACTCGGGAACGAAAATGTCTTTATTTATTTATTTATTTATTTATTTATTTATTTATTTATTTATTTATTTATTTATTTATTTATTTATTTATTTATTTATTTATTTATTTATTTATTTATTTATTTATTTATTTATTTATTTATTTATTTATTTATTTATTTATTTATTTATTTATTTATTTATTTATTTATTTATTTATTTATTTATTTATTTATTTATTTATTTATTTATTTATTTATTTATTTATTTATTTATTTATTTATTTATTTATTTATTTATTTATTTATTTATTTATTTATTTATTTATTTATTTATTTATTTATTTATTTATTTATTTATTTATTTATTACTCATTTTTCAACTATTTATAGTTAAAATGATGTGAAGAGATTCTGGAACTCAAAAAATCGTGCGCAGATTATCTTCCCCGTACGTCACACACATTTTTTACTGTTTTTGACTAAATAACCCTAAAATCTAAATTAATGTAAACTTTTCATCAACTTTTTGGTTATTATATCTGCTATTCCTCGTCACCGTTACGTACTCCACCCACCCTAGCTACCTAGGTGGGCTAATGCCAATTTCTTCTGGCTAAAGTGCGAAATGTGCCCCGAATTTTTCCATCAATTTTGATTAATGTGAATATTAATTAGGAAATTAGTCAATTCGCAGAGAGCGTAGGATTCCGCGGGCAGAGCCAGTGCAGGGGCATTTCGCCCTGAAGAAGATCGCAGAATGGCGGCCGAAATGTTGTCATCTGTGCCTAAGACGCGGCGTTACTCGGAGGGCCAAATAATTATTTAGTTACCCAAATGAATCCTTTTTGGACGCTCTATTACCTTTTTGGTGGTTATGTCACTCCGTTGCACGGGCTGCCGGAAACCTTGAAAGTTGGGTTCCAGAGGTTAGCTTATTTCACCCTTAAAACAATTTAGAAAGTTCTGTGTTTTTGCAGAATGCACTATTAACGTATTTTGCAATAAAAACATTTATATCACGTTTTTGAATTTACAGTTTAATTTCCACAATAACAAGTATGAGAAAATTTGGTGAACACGCAAGGTAGATTTGAGGGAATCTTGGAACATTTGGGAAAATATTTAGAGGTACATTTGGGGAATATCTAAGAGTGCATGTGAAAAAGGTTTGGAGTAATATTTGAGGGAACATTTGAAAGCCTGTGACGACCATAGAAGGAAATATGTTGATCATATGGGGGACAAGCTGAGGTACATGCCTGAATCACATGGTGAGCATGCGAGAGAACATATAAACATGCGATTAATTGACTAGTGTAGCAAATGCTCAGGGCATTATTCCGTAAATGTAGTGCTTGTTTTTATCGTGGGAGGTATCAGAGATCGTCCCCGTGAGCTGGATGGTGAGATCCGGCGCCGGTCAGCGGGTTTTTTCCCAACCAGGTATCTCCCACAACCAGGGCACCAGCTGGGTCAAGCTATAAGCCGAGACAAGCTCCAGGCCAGTCTGTGTGGTAGTGTTGTGCATGTACGTGTGTGTGTGAATAAGAGATGAGGTTAGAAAAGGGAAGGGGAAGGGAAGATTGCACCCGGTCCGTGGCCAATTTATTACGATACTGTTCCGGAATTCGCTTGGTATTGATCGGAGAAACCACGGAAAACTACCGATCAGAGCAGACGGCCGCTAGAATTTTCCTCCAGACATAGAACATGTGAATCTGCAGTGACAATGAAAGGGAAAATGGGAGAGCACGCGAGGGTGTGGGAGAGCATGTTTAGTTGGAGCAAAGAACTGAGCGAAAATTTAACTCTTCTGGTGACCTGAAGCAGGATGGTCAGAAACGAGCGGAACCTCTATGGAAAATTAACTTGATGCCCCTCATGCTAGGAATGCAATTCTTCAATGCACAATTTAGATTCTGGTCTAGATTTGGGATCGAGTGGAAAACTATTTTCACTTTTAAAACAATTATTTACAAAATGCAGAATGTTCACAGGGGTCTAGCTAGTTGGAAAATAATTTACAAGAACATTTTTGTAATATTTTGTTTGTTGTTCTTTGGAATTCATGTTAATGTTTGTTCTTTGATAGATCTGATATTAAAATTATTTCTTTCTTTCCATAAACTTTAATTCATTAGTATTACTAAATGGCATTTTTGAATAATATTTTTACTTCAATGATTACCTAAAATTAATGTCATTGAAATGCACTTTTTTAGTTTGTATATTTTCTAATTGTGTGTTTTTTGTACTCTTACAGCTCCAAGCCTTGATCATCAGTAACTTCAAATTTTTTAAAATGAATACAAATGTCATTCATAAAAGCTTATATTTTATCATCTCTCTGGAAGTCTATATTACATTAAAAACATTTTTTTTTGTAATTTAAATTTTTAATGTAACAGATTATCTAATGCAAATAATAAAAAAGTATCAGAAACTGTAAAATTTATAATAATTTTTTACATTCTTTGCTAAAGTTCTATTCTTTAAGCCACCTTAGCATGCCTATTTCTAAGAATACGACAAGAAATCATGGACAATTGAACATTTACACTTGTGTTTTCATTTTATTTTTTCATCAATTTATATTACTACATAACTATCATGTGACACAATATGTAACTTAATGTTGAAAAAAATATTTTTCTGCATCATAACATGGAATATTATACAATTGAATGAATCACATTGATAGTAATAAGTAATATTACACTTATAATCAGGATATACAATTCGCTTATTAATCAGTAGTTCACAGTAGTGTACAACCTTTATTCCATTACATTACAATCTTACAACTTACATGGATTGCCTCTTTCACAATTGAATAGTTTATTTCAGAAACCCCGTCAAACGCCAAAATCTAAAACACGCATTAGTGGCGCATTGTTTAGTGCATATTTATATGAAAAATATTAATTTAATAACTGCTTTAAAAAAATAAAAGTATTTTGAAATGAGATAAATTGGAAGACTTATTCTCAGTTTTCTTGAAATGAGGAATTTGACATTTGACAGATTTCTGAAATAAACAATTCAATTGATTCAGAGGAAATTTTAAAAGTTTCTAATAATATAATGAAACATCAATCACGTCTGAACATTTAAACAAATCGCTTTTGAACATATCACTGACTGTTTCAAGGAATATTATATAGTATTTAAAATACAATTTTTAATCCTCAAATAGTCCTCAATTCAGAAAATTCATAATTACATTCTTGCAATTTTTCTCTTTGGTCATACAAATTGGAGTACATGAAACGATTTTGTAAACAAATTTTTCAATTCTAATATGTTGAAATATGTTGTACCATTGTGTTCACAACGAAGCTGAGAAAGCTGGAGTAATAGTTAAACAAGTGCATTTAATGTACATAATGGTGAAAATATCACAGTAATAGAAAAATATGAAATACAAAATATTACAGTGTTTAAATATCTGGGTACAATCATAAATACAAATAATCAGGTTGAAGAATAAATAAAAAAAAGAAAAGCAGCTGGCAGTAGGTGACTATTTATACAAGAGTGTTTTCACTTCCAAAATATTGATCTAAAGATACAAAATGTGGTTTTATTCTACAATTGTAGAGGCAGAAGTGACATTCAGCTATGAAACGCAGGCCCTTACAAAAACAATCAGAACAATATATACCAGTAAATGAGAATAAAATTCTTAGAAAAAGGTTACGCTCAATTGGGTGTTACAAACAATATTTTTGTTATTTTGAGTTATTATAATTATTCAAAATAAACATCTAACACTTTCATGAGTTAAGAATTGTCATTATTCTCGATACTTTCTAGCAAGGATTGTTGGTACAAGATCTGGCAATGGGACATGGAAGACAAAAGGGACAAAATGGAACAAAAAGGACAATGGGCTGAGAGGGACAAGGGAGAAAAAGGGGCAGAAATTTAAGAATAGATTTCTTGTAATACTAACAAAGGTAAATATTTCACTTCGCATGGCAACCCCTTCAAATGGCATTACATTCAATGGTAATTTCAAAAATTATTACTTTAATATACTACGTGTACCAAAACATTGTAAAAATATTTTTTTTACCTTTTTTTTCGCAAAAAATCTGTTTTGTGGAAAAAACATTTTTATCCAAAGATTTATGAGCCCTGGTAATATCGAAACCCAAAAGTCGGTTAAAATCATTTTAATGGACTCTCAAACATTTTAACGGCCGATGCTATGGACGCGCTCTTAAAACTTGTATAGATGGTTAGTTGCTAAGGAGCTAAGCGCGTTTCCCGAGTAATTAACAAAGATGAACAAATTTCGAGAAGAGAAACAAATGACGAATTAAAGTCTTCATAAAAAATAAAACATCACAAGAGACGTAAAATCCAAAAGGATCGCTGGAACAGGATCACTGGAAATGACCGACTCCGAGAGATGGATTCTGACTCTGAAAGAAACTCCAAGAGACAAATCCTGACAACACAACGTTTTAGAAGAAGGAATTTACGCCCAATTTACCCACTTTTTCGTTACTAGAGCCCAGTAATAAGATTTTTTCTGTCGAAAAGTCACCGATTCGCGGCGCACGATTACAATACCTTTTTCTTCTTGCAATGTAATGCGAGAAAGTAAAAAGGAAATACGTGAATTAGATGAGAGAATTATGTGCTTCAGAACCTAAAAGTTATGGGATTTAAAATTTGGAATAAGTGATCACAAGGCCAACAGAAGTGGAGGATAAAACTTTAGGGGGCCAAGTTCCGCAGTGGAGTGCAGCTCCAATTGAAGAAGCCACGTAAAATCTTTTGCGTTTTAAATTAATGCAAAGGGCTTCCAAGCTTTCTCTCGTGATGTTTTTGCATTTATTAAGGTTCACATACTTCAACCTAGAACATTTAAATATATAAGAAACGCCTTTAGTGGTTAGAGCATTACAGCCACACAAATACAAATATTCTAAATAAATCAAATTTCCAATAAATTGTAAACAATCATCTGTCAGTGAATCATTCTTACCAAGATTTAAGTCTTTCAGATTCAAACACTTGGTGAAAATAGCATTAGTCAATCTTTTGTCAATTGTACCAAAGTTGCTTAACTTTAGACTGTGAAGATTATGGACTACTCCAGATTCAAAATAATCAATTGCACCATAGATATTATTGCATTGAAAATCTATGACAGAAAGATCTTTCAGGTGCTGCATATTTTTAAAACAAGAAAATTCTGCTGAAGGAGATATACCTCTATGCCCAAATACATGTAAAATCTCAAGCACAGTGCAATATTTAGCAAGCACCGGAAGTAAACAGCTTTGTGCTGGAGGACAACAGTTCACACACAAATAATGCAGTTTATTTTTATTCTGTTTCAAGAAACATTTCAAATCGTTATGTTTGTAACGCAAATTGCTGATATCAAGCCTTCTAAGAGATGGAAATCCATTTAATATATCAGAGAAAAGGCTATCATTATTGTCAACTGTTTGTCCGCTTAGTTTCAAATGCCTCAATTTTGGGCACAGACTGACCATCAGCAAATACTTAGTTGACACAAAATCCTCAGTTTCAATAGAAAGATCTTCTATACTTCGACAAAAAAACACAACTATCAAAACCAATATATTGTCAGCTTTATTAACCCGTATCTTTAATGATCTTATATCTTTGCAATATGTTACTACAGCTTTTAAGAGTTGTCCATTTATGTATTCACCCTCAGGAATAAACATTTGAAGCTTTGGAGCACCCTTTAATACTTCTATGATTTGATCTAGTGAAGTTTTATTGCTTGGTGTGTATGTCAAATTTCTCCAGAGTTTGTTTTCTTTTGCAACTTCTTCCCATCTGCTACATACTTTCCTCACTCTTGTCGCAAGGTCTTCCACAGTAAGATATGAGAAAATTTCTACTAGTATCTCATCAGGAAGATCATTAATAGTCTTCATTCGAGCCATTTTCTGCAAAGGAACAATAATATTATGAATAATTACATAGGAATGTAATGATTGATTGACTAGTATTAAGCATTGATTGACATGAATGACTAGTATGAATCTTCATTGTATGGACCTGCCACACCCTATCTGTAACTATGCAAGTACATATCATCCATATATGAAAATACAGCATGCAATTTTGTGGCTATACAATCATATGTATTGTAGAAGAAAAAAAATAATTTATAGATCATCGCAATATACTTTATCACAATGATTAGTATAAAATTCTTTACAATACTATAATACATAAATCAATTACCCCGATTTGTACTACTTCCCAACATTATTTTTCTGTAGGGAGTCTGTACCATCTGGATGTCTATAAGACCAAAGTGCTTATAATTATACAAGTCAAGAAATATAGTCAGTAATAAATATCAAAATACAGGCACAGTTGGCATGGTAAGTTAAGAGAACAAAATATTTAATATGGTAAGGGGCTTTCTATAACACTGCTTCACATTCTAGCTTACTTTCACTCCAAGAGAGCACACATTAAAGGCACCTACAAATTGATCCTTATTAATTAGAACTTGTAAAATCTATCTATCTATTTAGGTTTTTTTTTACAGCCTTGGCCGTTTTCCACATCCCAATTTCCATGCCCCTTTATCCCATAGATCGTTTTCCTCCATTTCTCTTTTTTCCATGGCTTCAGTTATTGCCGTGTTACATGTTCTTCTCGGTCTTCCCCTGTATCTTCTTCAATTTGGTATCCACTCCCAAACTTTTTGAGGAAGTCTATCCGATTTCAACCTTCTCATATGTCCATACCATTTTGGTTGTTTAATTTCGATCGTCTCGTTCAAGGTTGTTTGCACTTTCATTTTATTTCTTATTTTATCTAACAGAGAAAGTTTACAACATCTTTGCCAGAACATCATTTCTGTTGATTGAAATTTGTCTTTCAATTTTTTTGATAGTGTCCAGACTTCTGCCCCATATAGTGTGATACTCTCTATGAAGGAGCTATATATGCGTTTCTTTGACTTAATTGAAATAATTGAGTTCCATAGCACTGGATTCAACTGTCATGTGGCTATTTTTCCTCTTATATTTTTATTTTTCACATCCTGTTCGTCTCTACCATCTGCTGTTAGTGTTACTCCCAAATACTTATATTGTATTTTACCTTTAATTATTCCTATACTAGTCTCTAAATCATGGGGCATACCTCCCACCACCATATATTCAGTTTTTTTGAAATTTATTTCCATCCCCCATTTTCCATACTCTTCTACTAATTTTCTGAACATATAAGTTACATCATCTTCATCTTCAGCCATTATCACCTGGTCGTCTGCAAATAGTAGACTAAACAATGTTTCATCACCTATTTTCACACCCATGCTTCTGCACTTTCTTTTCCATTCTTTTAGGGCTTTATCAATGTATATCTTAAACAGGGTTGGAGATATACAGCAGCCTTGCCGTAATCCTTTATTTACTGGGAAGTTGTCTGATAGACATTTTCCCACTTATACTTGACTTTTGTTATCTTTATAAAGTTGTTTGACTGCATTTATGTATGTTGTTGATATTCCTTTTTCTTCCATTTCACCATACTTCTTTTACTGGTACATTATCATAAGCCTTTTTGAGATCAATGAAAATTATGTGAAGTTCTCTTCCTCGCTCAATTGTTTGTTCCATCAGTTGTTTGAGACAGAAAATATTGTCAATGCACGATCTTCATGGTTTAAAACCACTTTGCTCTTCTGAGTCTGATGTTTGGATTTCAATTCTATTCTTTAGCATAAGTCCATACAGTCTAACCAAAGATGAAGTCACACTTATCCCTCTATAATTATTACAATCTTTTTTGTAAATTGAATTTATATAGGCTAATTTCCATATTTCAGATATTTTACCTCCATTTAATATTTCAGTAATTAATTCCAAACCTACAATAGGACTGGATAATGTTTAACCAGCTCTATGGATATACCTCCAGGCCCAGGTGTTTTATTATTTTTCATGTTTCTTAACACTTTTTTTAACTCTTCCAAAGTCACATCTGGTGTGATCGAATTTACGTGCAGTGGTTCATAATTTATTCCCTGAAATTTAGCTCTATTTTCTGTCAAAAGATTTTCATAGTATTTTTGCCGTTTTTCAATACCAATTGGGTCTACTAAATGGCATTCTTGGGTTGTATTCAATTTCATGGAATGTAACATTTTCCATTTTCATTTGCATCTCTGGATTTGGTGTTACCAATGCACTTGTCTAATCTGTCACATTTTTGTTCCCAGAATACATTTTTTGCCTTCTTCACTTCTTTCTTGACCAAATATTTCATTCTGTTGTATTCACGTCTGTCTTCTAAATCCGTTGTGGAAAGCCATCTCAAATATAACTTTTTCTTTTCTTCAACCAGGTTCTTTATACCTTCTGTCCATTACAAGTCATTTTGTTTATATTCTCATTTTCCCTTCTCTCCCAAAGCTTCTTTACCGACTTCATGAGTGCATTTTTCTAAAAATTGGTATTTTTCTTCAGTATTTCCTATTGGGATGTACTTTAATTTTTCTGCCATGCGCAATTTGTACAAAAATGCAATGGAATCATCTTGAAGGCTCTCAATATTGTATTTCGGCCACATCCGACTATTTTTACACCTTTTGTACTTGGTTTTGTGTTTCCGTAACTTTTGAAGTACGGTTTATACATAAGGTATGCTTTTCCTTTTAGTAAGTAGTGATCTGATCCACAGGAAGCACCTATTTGAACCCAAACATCACTCCACTTTATTGATGACTGTTGTTTAGTAATTATGTAGTCAATTATTGATTGCAATATTCTAGTGGGTTTGGTGAATTTATGTATTTCTTTATGTGGAAAATAGCCATTCAATATTTTAAGGTAAATGTGTCAAAAGTCAATTTTAAGGTCAAGTGACAATGAAATACAAAATATTTAAAATATTTATTTTGTATTTTATTGTCAAGCTATATTGTATTGAAATCATTACGTCCACAAAGAATAATCCCAGTCCCAGTTCAAGGAAAGAGTGTGGCCCCTATTAAAAATTCTCATGCTAATTACTTATGTATTTCATATAATATCAATCAATTATATTTATATAATAAAATAAAATTAGTTTATGGAATTGGTCATTGTGTTTAGAGAAACAATTAGTTGCACCAACGTTTCGAAATGTTTAATTGCTTCATCAGGGCTAGAGTATAAACAATGAACAATACATGAGGACAACAAACATTACAATAAATTGTTGTCCTCATTCACTGTTCATTGTTTATACACTAGCTCTAAGGAAGAAATTAAATATTTTGAAACGATGGCGTAACTAATTGTTTCTCTAACCACATTGACCAATCCCGTGAACCAATTTTATTGTATTATTCATCAATGGTCATGATTCTACAATGGTATATTGATATATTTAGGTAAGACTTAGTATATCTTACAGTGCGCAATTATTCACAGAGACTCTTCAATTGTATTCGTAAATTCACAGCAACTCAAAATGTAACATAGATATATATTGTGATTTACTTTTAATTACTTTATACCATTACTTTTAATGTTGTATTTATATTAACTTGCATAATTTGAAAAGATAATGTACGCTATGATAAAAATGAAATGAATTAACTATATGTTCAAATTATAATAAAAATTGTAGGACATGTTGGGCGTCATAGGGCACTTTGAGATTCATGGTCTCTGGAGCAAAGTACCAGCTACACTTCATCCCCTTGGGCCTGGAAATAATCCTTTCAACTGCGCAGCTTGGTCTTAATATATTTCCGGCAACAAAATTTCAAGATCAGAAGTCTCAAAGGTCAAAAACATAAAAAAGTACCTGAATGAATTCACAGAATACATGTTTATGAAATATTTTCAGAGATTCTTATATAAGTAACAATGTCAATTTATCCAAGCCAATACATCAAAGAGGGTACAATAATATATAATTTCTACTAGTACAAGAATATACGACAATATTTAAATATTTTTGCATATATTTGCAAATGTTTCACTACATACATTTATATTTGAATTTTTATTTATTGTCATTATTATTTAAGAAATAGATTACAACCCTTATCATCTTTAACCACATCAAATATTGTCCGTGTGTCTGACTACCTCCCTACTGAAAAGAAACTGTTCTGAAGAAATTATATAAATCAAAATATTGAAGGATAAAAGTAAAAAGGGGATTACATTAAAATTTCTTTCTTTGCACAGATGGGTATTTGTTCAAAATATTAAAACTTATTTAAGAGGTTTACATTTTTAGTGCTATATTTTCTGTTCATTTAAAGGTAGATTTTAGGTTTTTGGCTTCTTTAATAAATCATTAAGATTAAATTATTGCCAGAATTTTCTCTGGACCACCTGTTTCTTATGGTCTACTGCAATCTGTGATCCATCAATGGCAACCACTGATTGAGTGGCTGCCACTATGCACATAGAAGAAAGAAATTTGGCAGAAACAGTTCAAAACAATTTAGCTTCTCTTGTCAACTTGTATTAGTATCACTTCTAATACCTTTTCTCCTCCTAAAATTTGACAGATATACAAAATTTTAAAAAAATTATATCCTTGGTAAAAAACTTGAACAATTTTTCAAAGTATTTTTCTTTCAAGACATGCAAGTATTATAATGACAAATAATTGAAGAAAATTTTGTCAGTATAGCTTGGGTGAAAATTTTTTTACATAAGAAAAATAATATCTTAATCTCTCTTAACAATTTGAAAGGGCACTTATCTTAATAAATTTCTTAAGATGTTATTCAGCACTTAATTTATAATATTAATTATAAATATAATACATAACTTAAAAAGACACCTGATACATGTCTGAATAAAGCACAGATCTCAAGTTCTAAACTGACTAATGCATTCAAAAATAAAATTAATGAGGCAATTTTATATTTAGTTAAATACAAGTTTATAATTGTCTTACGTCATTTACATTCTTTTATTATATTCAATAATACAATTATTTTGAAAATATCTTGTGGATAATAATTTTAATACACTAAATAAATATACGACACATTGTACGAGTAATAGTCTCTCGAAAATTATATCTTAAATTTCTTTAACCTGCAATAAAAATGAGCAGATAGAGTAAAAAATGACTTTATTTTACATATCTATTCCACAACAATATAACTCGTAAGACAAAATGTTAGTTGGAGGAGAAACGAAATAAGCCGCGGTATTCAAAATTACCTGATCTTGCTGTAACCACTCACACCGCAACATCAGAGACTCGTACAACAATGAAACAAAGTACTGAAAAGGAAACTGCCAAATATCTAATCGCCTCCTCGTCTCACGCCACACCATCTCGGTCAGGACGTTCAGGGCGAAAGTCGGCTGGATGAAGAATGAACTGAGTGACTCTAGCTCGGCTTCGGCCGGCCAGAATACAAGGTGGAGAGGGCAATCCAGAACACAGCCAAGCGGCTAGAATCGTAACCAAATGTATACTCGGCACCAGAGTGTATGTGTAAGGAATGACGAATTCCATTTCGGGCACACCCTCGGTCAGCCAGCCCAGAACACAGTGCAGAATCCTACTTGTCAAATGGTATCCGAACCAGGAAGAATTTCCGGAAGCTTTTTCTCATCAGGTCTACTTTTGGGGGTGATGAATTCGAAATGAATGTCTCTTACCTCGAGAAAGGGCTTCTCTGATGGGGGGAAACAACTCCTAAAAAGTTAGCCTTTTTTGTTTTTCGCTCCGTATTTCAAAAATTATACGTTTTATCAAAATGTATACAAAATTAAAGCAGATTATAGTTCCTGTAAAGTGCATATATTAACTATATTAAAATGTTACGATTTTAACGTTACGTTTTTCTTTGTTTTCTACGGATACAGCAAAGGCCACTTAAAAATAGCGAAGGTCTCATTTTCGTTGAACACTGAATATTCGAAAATTGCAAAAATGAAAAATAATGCGTATTAGTAAAAGCTAGCATGTAATATCGCAGTACGCCCATTTCATTCAGTACCTACGAACACATCTCAGATACCACTTGTAAAACACCTTACCATCTCAGTGTATGAGGGGCAAACCTATAATTCCATCGACAGCTAGAGACAGTTGCCAATTCTTACCTACCTGCAAAACCAACAAATAAGATTAAATTACAATTTCAACGATGTTCCTTGGACATTGCACAAACAAGTAAGAATAACTTATACAAGCTTGCCTCGATTACTTTAAAAAGAGCTCACAACTATAAAAATATTACGAACCTGCAGAAGGATACACGGACTTGTGCTTCCATAAAAAAGTAAGTTACTAACCAATAGTTTTTATTATGTAAATATTGTTTCTAAAACGCTCTAGAAATGGTTGTACACAAGTCATTCTTTTAAAACTAAATCGTCAACACACTTTCAATTAACAATGCTAGAGAATGGCACAAACTATCTCGTACTAGTTAGTCCAGGCAAATATCGGAGCAGAATCATAACAAACGTACCACGGACCGCGCCCGATATTTCTTTCCTCTTGCTTGTCATATCCTCGCCCCTTACTTACATTCACATCCACTACCACACGTATCGGGAGCGTAGAGCTTGCTCCGGCTCGAGCGATGTCCTGCTGGCGAGAGGTTCCTGGACGAGGAAAATTCTCTGAAGCCGAAGAGTAGGTCAGAGCCCGATATCGCCATCCAGTTGAGGGAGATCACCCCACCTTCGGTGATACAACATATGCACTGCACCGACATGACTAATGACCTTAACAGTAGACGTGTCCGGAAACACTAATCAATCAATCGTACTAGTTAGTTTCATATTCTCTTGAATCAGGTCGAGCTCTATGTTTGACGATTGATTGGTTACTAGTGATTCCGAGCGCGACAACGGTTAAGGTCATTAGTCCCGTAAGTGTAGTCCAAGTTTTTATTCGGGAGGTGGCGGTGATCTTGCTCCGCTGGATGGCGAGATCCGGCGCTGACGTACCGTCGGCTAGAGGAGTTTTCCCCAACCAGGTATCTTCCACCAGCGAAGCACCGCCCAGCCAGGACAAGATATAAGCTCCTGTCCGGTCTCCCGGGATGTGTGGTAGTGTAGTGCATGTAAGTAACTGGTGAGGATAAGGCAAGAAATGGAAAGGAAAGATCGCGCGCGGTCCGTGGCCCGTATGTTAGGGGTACTGCTCTGGTAGAAGCCTGGTATTGATCGGAGAAACTACGGAAAACTACTGATCAGAGCAGCCGGTCGCTAGAATTCTCTTCCAGATAGCGATAGAACTCCTCTAGCTAACTGGCTGGTGTCAAAAAATCCTGCCTCCGTCAGGACTCGAACTCCAGGGCCTCCTGGGCAGAGGCACCCCAGTGACAGTTGGTTGATTACCAGATCCACCTCTCCCGGTCCCAGCTTTTTGGTTTTGCGCCCAATATCTTCGCAGCTGCTATCTAAGGGTGCTTAAATGATCTTCCAGTGACACTCGCGGTTCCTACTGCTCTACTGGAGACAGTCTTAGTAAATAATATTTTCACCCTTTACCAACGTTGCAAAGGCCTATCTCGGTCTTGTACTATTACATATTAGCGCGTGGTATTCATTGGCACCACCATTGTACTTGTACCATTGTTTTGAGTGTAGTGCTCAATTATCAGGGACCAGTGTATCACTAACATACTCTTAGATGATCACAATGCAGATATTACGAAGATGATTATGGAAGGTGTAGGGTTCGAAACTAATACGAAAAGATTTGGAAAGATCCCCACGCATTTTTAAAACATTCATGCTTTGATGGGTTTCGAAGGCACCGCTTTTGTGTTCACGTGCATTATTTTGGCTCACGTGATCCTGTCTTCACTAGGACAAACCTCGTACGGACATACAAATAGTACAGATCGTACTATTTGTATACGTGCTATGATTATATAGAATAATAAAATTATAAAATAAATAATATAACTAGAACTCCCTTTTTTATGCATTTGTGGTCTTCTATATGCTTTAAGGCATTGAATCTATGAATCTGAAAGACATTGACACAATTCTTTTCCACAGCAATAATGCAAACTAAGTAACTTTAGCATAAAAAATTATCACACACTTAGTAACTAACAATTTTCTGAAAATTAACTAACTACAAAAATGTAGAACAAAATATTGACAGTACTACGAGTATATATTTTCGATTCAGTTAGACACTGGTATTATTTACTTTATTTACTTTTCTCTCACGAAGTTAAGACATTAGCGGCGATTTGCATACTTTATTTCATTTACGAGTTCATGCATTTCAAATTATGTGTTCTAAAGTTTCTCGAAAACTCAAAAATGTTCTGTGAAAATGTGCTCGAAATGCCACATTTTCAGAAGTTCTGAAACGCCACTTTCTCAAAAAGAGCTCCAATTTAAAAAAAAAATTGAACTGATAGTGCTAAATGGTCTGCATAACGTTACATAAATGCCACCGTCATGCATTTTGAATGAAAATGAGCTTCAAAATTCGCATTTTCAGAAATGCTTAAGCAACATCTTCTAAAAAAAAAAAAGCAGCTTCAAATTTTCAAAGAAAATTTCCATATAGGACAAGGTGTTACACTTCAATAATATTCTTAAAATGCTGTTTCAGTTCTATCATTAGGGAAAATTTCAGAAACTGTGAAAAAATATTGTTTGGATGACGATAGATGGCAGCTGGCAAGAGAATGGCGCATAAATGAAAAGCTAGCCCAGACAACAGAAATGAGAAAATTAATTAGTCCGTGCCAAGTCTGTACGAGAATGTAGCAGTAGTTCACCTTTGAAATGTTAACTTTGTGTAATTTTCGAAAAAAATGAAGAGTTCCCCGAAAATGGGACTACCACCGTAATTTTTTATCGTTCCTTGATACCTACGAGGTAAAAATTTAAAGAAAAATTTGGAGGAGTTTCTGAGGGAAAAAAAACTATATTTCGCGCAAAATTACACAAAAACTACACACATTTTCGAAAAATTGAACGTGACCTTATTTCAAGATCGGTATTTAAAGAACAGATTTCATTAAGGGAAAAATCTCCCTCTTCAATATTCTAGAAACACACCCCCAAAAATATACAATTTAGCAATTTTCGAAAAATCAGGGTTTAATAAAAAAAATGGAGGCTTCTTTGAGGAAATTATGAAAATGTTTTTGAGGTTTCATAAAAAGATCTGTTTGAAACTCTCAAAGCCTGGATTTAGTTCAGATCAATCGGTGAATATCAATTTTGGAGAAAATAGGCTGAACGGTTTAGACACTGGTGTTGACCACAGATGAACGGACAGACGGACGTTTTGCCGTCAATCGATTTTTTGGTACCAAGGACTTACACAATATGGATTGTATTTACACCACGTGTTGGAGGACGTAATTTACTATATTCATGAACAGAATTTACCCACTTTTTTGTTACCGGGGCGCGGTAATAAGTGTTTTTCTGTCGAAAATTCGCCGTTTTCCGGTGCAGGTTTACAATACTTTATTCTCTTACATTCGTAAGGGCGAGAAAGTAAAAATTGTGAAAACGGAGTTTTA
This sequence comes from Gryllus longicercus, assembly GCA_038098605.1. NCBI lineage: Eukaryota > Metazoa > Arthropoda > Insecta > Orthoptera > Gryllidae > Gryllus > Gryllus longicercus. Next base: position 113,255 of record JAZDUA010000568.1, on the reverse strand, counting down.
TATAAAACACAATTTCGTTAATATATGACAGGAAAGAAAATTAAACATTGTGTTTTATAAATATCATATTCTACCATATTTTCAGTGAAGTTATTAAACTTTGGGTCAATTTTCAATAAAGAATGTGACATTGAACTCTATGAAGCTGAAGAACCTTTTTTGACATAAGTGCTATGGAGACAAGTGGGGTTGAAATCTGAGATCAATTGAATAATTATTCAGAGTTTCAAAGTAAAACGACGATTTTAATTATTAAGTGGTTTCAGAAGATACTTGAAATACATGAAACGTTCTTTCATGCAGTTTATAAAAAAAAAAAAACTTGCGGAGGATAGCTATGAACTATCGGAAGTACATACCTTGCAATATAAACATTATTTTTCATAATCGTCACAAATAGGTCGAATAGTTGGAGTTTAGGTCAGATCAAGCATTGCCCTGTCTGTACGGAATCTAACCGGAAGGTCGTGAGATTCGAGTCCGAAGGTGGGAAAGTTTCGACATTAGCTATAGCTCTACACACACACGCGCACACACGCACACACACGCGCACACGCACACACACACACACACACACACACACACACACACACAAAACTATCTCTGCGCATGCCCGAAGGTGGCCTCCCTCACCATACCTACCAATGTTGCTCCGCCTGCCTGCGCCCTTTGACACAACATAGCTGTCTGTCTTTCTCTTGTGGGAGCGCGGTAATTCAACACTGCGAGTTTGGCGATAACAAACTGATGAGTGAGAAGAATCAGACGAAAGGCCTCATACGTGTTTCTGCAGTAGGGGTTGTCCAAACGCTCAACAGAAAATAAATCGTGTCTTGAAAGAGGGCTTCGGTTTTCGGTCTCCAGTCCCAATACTAGTGGCTGGTGAGCAGTGACAGTCTGTTTTGTACAATTTATGATCAAATAATCATTGAACATGGTCACATCTCTCTCCGTCTTCCATCGTACTATCCAATAAAACAATCCAATAGAACTTGTTTGGGGATTTATAAAAGAGCGCGTGGCAGAATAAACAATCGGCACACCTTTAAAAGAAAGGAAAGGTTTTGTGAGAAGCGTGTGCACAACATGGTGCTGAATAATGGAATAAATGCTGCGAGCATGTTCAAGGAATAGAGGCGACATATAATTTAGACAATGTGATGGACCAACACGAGGATTTCGTAATTTCTTTGGACACTCCTGGCAGTGCGAGTTCCTCTTCTGATAATGAGGGCAGTGATGAGTGACGGTCAGTGCGATCGCTGCGTCTCGCAGTCGCCCCTCCTTGTGGCCTACGCGCTTCCTTACCACCGAGAGGGGAAATTCAGCTATCGCAGGGTGGGGGAAACCTCCGAGGCTTCACCAAAGGTACGCCCGCCAATATTTTTTATTTATAATAATAATAATAGTAATAATAATAGTAATACTAATAATAATTGTTATTGTTATTATTATTGTTATTATTATTATTAAAAAAACACTGGTCAAAACTTGCCCCCTCACCATTTCAAGTTTTAAATGTAGAATGTACTACTATTGTTAAATTTGATGTAGTTGCAAACATAATTGATATGTATTGTTCCAATATTATTATTATTATTATTATTATTATTATTATTATTATTATTATTATTATTATTATTATTATTATTATTATTATTATTATTATTATTATTATTATTATTATTATTATTATTATTATTATTATTATTATTATTATTATTATTATTATTATTATTATTATTAATGTAATTATTATTAATATAATTATTATTGTTATAAGTAGTAGCATTAAAATAACATCTTGAAATGTTAATTATTAGCTAATGTTAAATTTATCTACTGTATAATATCTTAATCTAACTGTAACAAGTATTGTATTTCTAGGCCAATGACCCCATCTCGATCAGGTTTTGTTTAGTTTGCCTGGTCCTTTGAGCAAATGCTGGGATGGCCCCTTGTTTGCTCCTGAACAGTAATGTAACTTCGCTCTCTCCACCCAAGGCATCATATTGACTCGTCATACACAATTGTAATTGTATATGTGACTCAATAAATATTATTATTATTATTATTATTATTATTATTATTATTATTATTATTATTATTATTATTATTATACTAAGATCCCATGAAGGCCAAGGCTCTGCTTTTTTGCAGGGAATGCTGAATGAAGTGATAGGTAAAAAGACTAGGATGGTGGGAGGTGGCATGGTGTGAGGTGATCGTGGATCCATCATCAATCACTTGTATGACAGAGGAGACCACGAAAACCCCGGTCAGGATGGCCGGCCCGGGGTACGAACCCCTACCTCCCGGTTACGAAGTCAGCGCGCCACGCACTGAGCCCTCGGTCGGCCTATAATACTTGTTGACACGCGACCTGTAATATGTGTCTCTTCTATTCCTTAGTCCTGCCCAAGTTAATCATGACAAATGACAAATACCCCAGGGAGCACAACGGAATAAAACAAAGGGGTAGAATGAATCGTTAAAGTACCATTGAAATGCAATGGTTGTTTGAATGTGTGTTCTATGTTTCTTTATATTAGTAGTGCCATGTCTCACAGGGCTGCCCATGTGTTGGGGTGGGGGAGGGGGGAGGAGAGGGGGAAACTTCGACTGACGTCAGGAGACCTGAACGTTTTTGCGGGGGAGGGAATAGTCCATGGAAAAAAAAAAAAAAACTCTCTCTCTATTTTTCTTCTACATTCAATGGTGATTTTTTAAAAGTTTGAATCAGTATATGTGATAATCAGAAATACTAAATAGGCCTATGAAATCTATGGATGTATCTGCTTGACATGCAGTTCAGTGTTGGTTTTAGCTGAAATGAAAATTACATTCGATGTAATTGAAACTCTACACTTTGTATTTTATATATTTATTTTCTTCTTCTATTTATAATATTACATATTTATAATGAATTAATATAATATATTTATAATTTTCTATGATATAACATGTAATATTATAATCTTGTATATTTGATTGACATTGTTTACAATAAATAGGGTAATATTTTCATCAAACAAATACAATTTGTTTATTAATGAATTAAAATTAGTGAACCATGGTGTATTTTGCTTACACTAGTTGCTAATTTTTATTTTATGTTTTCTTGTTTACAATAATTGTATACAATTATTTCAAGTTCTGTGCACCTCTAAAGAATTTCTATTTGTTTGCAAGGGATATTAAGAAGGGTACTAAAAGGTAAGATACACTAATACAATTTTAAAGAATTATTGTAATCAATTGTTGAACAATTGTTATCAACTGAAATCAATTGTTGATTAAGAGGAAAATTTAAACAAAATGTTATTCCTTATTATGTTATGTTTGTTTTTCAATATATGCTTATGCTGTGAAATCAAATATTAACTGTTCATTAAATTTTCTCAACTTTTTTCTAGAATGTAATACAATTAAAAAGGATTTTGAATTCTCAAGTGGTCATGTACGTATGAGAAACCACATACATTTACTATAAACAGTATAATAAAATGAAATAATTCTACTCTTTTGCAGTAGTGAGCGATAACTTTTAATACCCTTCTTAATACCCCTAGCAAGCAAAGAAAATTCTCGAAAGATGCACAGAACTTGAAATAACATGCTTTTTTGATGAAGGATTTCTGGACTACATATGTTAAAGTAATTGTATGATACATTGGATGGTTTCTATCACTGTAAGGATAAAAACTAGAAACTAGCAAACTATTAGAAATCAATGAATATGACAGTTAATACTGACATTTTGTAGAATTGTTTGTTTGGTTTGTGAAACTCAACAATCACTAATTGTTTTAATATTTGTCTTGAGAGTTTGATACACTTCAATAAATAAATCGTAGTTCCTTTAATTAAGGACAATCAGCTCACTGAAACTGTTGTTATTAAATAAAGTATCAAAGAAGTGTTAAGTGTTGGTACTTTTTATTTTATTTTACACAATGCTTTAGATTTGAACCTTTAAATTCATCTTCAGGTGAAAATGGTACATATTTCAATTATTATAATAATTATTGATGAATAGCACAAAATTACAAGAAAACAGAGGCTCACCATGTGCCAATGTAATAAAATATTTAATCCATAAATTATTTTCTTACCATAATTTAATTTTTTGTGTTAATAATTCTGCCAAAAACATTTTAATACATTAAGTTAAACTACTGCAAAAAAATAATTTATGGATTTATGATTTTATTAAGTTGACACAAGGTAAGCCTCCAATTTTCTTATAATTTTTTGCTAATCAGTGCTTTCAACTATTATTGTCAGTGCTGGATTAAGGCAAGGGTCCTGGTGCTACAGCCTCAGGATGACTCCCTTCTTAGGGAGTATAGGAAATTTCTTTTTTAATCCTTTTTTTGAATTTTTGATTGATTTTCAAAATGGAATTAATGATTTTACGAAACTTAAAGCATAAAGAATGCTTTGTAAAATGAATAATTGTCTTTATGATTTGATTATAGCCTAACATGGAATTCATCGTAAAATATTCATTATTTTTGCAAACAAATTTCGATACTTTATAATCAGTTAAGTTATTTGATACCTTTTTTGTAACCAAAATTCTTAATGATTTTTTTCATGTATAAACATGTATGGTGGTCATGATCTACCCAGACCCTACTGAGCCCTTAGGAACCTAAAGACACCACTGATAATTGCTTTAATAATTTGAATATGTATCGTACGTTGCAGTTCACTTCAAGGTGGATTTAAAGGTTGAAATCCAAAACATTGTGTAAAATAAAACAAAAACTAAGGTATAACTTAAAAACACCTTTGAAACTTTATTTTATAACAACAATTTTCATAATAAGATTGTTGATTACTTCCATCTGAAACAAACTATTTACATCTCAACAAACAATTCTACAATACACTGCTTTTTATTTGCATTCAGAATAAGGAGTAGTATATACATTTATGAATAAAATCTTGCAAGTTTCCAAATTATTATTCCTGATTTTCTGAAGTAATTTGCATTCATGTCTGCATTGTGATATCAAACACAGTACTATTATAACTGTATAAGTATATATTGTACACTATTACAATTTTTACTTCCTTTTACTGAAGTCTGATGAAGGCTTAGATAATTATATCCCTTTTTTTGTCTATGGGATAGAACACATTACATATCAGTTTACTTTACTTTTAGAACAAAGTAGTTTTTAACCTATTGTTTGGTGACATTAAAATGGAAGTAAAAAACATTTAGTAATTAATTTTAGAACATTAATTAACAACATTTTTGAAAAAAAGATAAGTTAATCGCTTGAAACCTTGAACAAGTTGTGTAATTATACTATAAAAACAATACTACATTCCCTTTATATTTAAACCTAGATGATGATGATGAATAAATGAGCCACCTTCATTTTAAACAGTAGAATTCAGATTCATTTGTCAAATTGTAACTTCAATTCAGAAATAGATTAATAAATTAAAATCGAAAACAAAACAAACCCATTTGACAGATGCAAGTCCAAATACAATTTCCTTTTAACCATTCTGGAACGCAAGGTTTTGGATTCACCTGAGTTTAGTGGTTGCAAGGAAAAAAATATATTATAAATGATAACAATTCCTTGCTTCACCATTGAGAACAAATAAGATTATTTCAAAAACAGGGATAGATAAAAAGATCTCTTATGAACAAAAACTATTCAGATACAAATAATAGCAGAAGGAGAATCACAAATAGGTAATTATGGTATCCATACAAGGTAATCACAAATAATGTTAAAATAAAATTCAAAGAATGGTAGCCAGAACAATTTCAGTACTAGACATGACATGTAGATTAGATTAAAACTAAGAGTCAGTTGCAACTAAATTTTATAGGCCTCCCTAAAAAAACTAAGTGGCAATAGGCTTACAATTTTAAACAGCAATGTACTACTGTACAATAAGTGGTGGTATCTAAAACATTTTCAGATATTGTTTACATTTATCGTTGAATGAAAACTTAGAGAAAAATAAAATATAAATGAAGGAACTTAAATTAACTTTTTTCATATTATCTTTTTATTATATTTAAAATTTTTTTTTCTTTTTAACTGCAAGTTGAGTCAACTTTACAGTACGTGATGTTGCTCAGTGGTGTTATATAACTACTTAGTTCTTCTGGGCAGGGGGGTCCTCTCAGTGGGAATCTTCAATTAATGGTTTGATGAACTGTTTTGAATTACATCAAGTTATTTTAAATATTTTTAGGACATTCACAGCTCCAGATTTTGGCATAAAGGTTGAAAGATATAATTTGAGACTACATGTTCGTGTTATTGTATTATTGCTGAAATCAGAAATAAATAACATTTTCTTAAACAAGCTAGTGTAGGTTATGATAAGTAGTTGACTATTACTGTTTTTTGTTGAAAGGATTTTCTTAGCCACAAAGACACAAAAACAAATTTTATATCCAGCTTATTGTTACTATTCTTACAGATCCAATATTATGAAATTAACTTGAGTTCTAAACCTGTAATTATTTATTTCATCTTTCATTCAATTAATCAAAATAACTTAAATGCTTCTGCCAGATGCATTTTATTATTTATTTATTATTCAATAATTCACTTGCTCAATCTTTCTTTAATGCCTTGGAGTGTTCTTAGGCTGAAGATGTATCTTCTTCCCTCCCATTCTAATACAAAGTGATTTGAAATGTTTCAGATGCTCTGTTGAACAAATTTCCATTAACACCTCTGGTTCAACTTCACAAGAATTCATGTTTAGAATTTTGAGTTTTAAATTAATGCAAATTGCCACCAAGCTTTTGCTTGTGATATTTTTACATTGATTCAGGTTCAGGCACTTCAGTTTGGTACATTTAAGTATAAAAGAAACCCCTTTGTTGGTTAGGGCATTGCAGCCATCTAAATACAAATATTCTAAGCAGATCAAATTTCCAATAAACTCCAAACAATCATCTGTCAATGAATCATTATTTCCAAGATTCAATTGCTTCAAATTCAAGCACTTGGTGAAAATCGCAAGAGTCAGTCTGCTGTCAACTATGTCAAAATTGCTTAAATCCAGAGCTTCAAGATTATGGACACATCCAGTTTCAAAATAATCAATCACACCATCCATATTACGACATTTAGTACCAGTTACTGCAAGTTCTCTCAGGTGGTGCATATTTTTAAAGTTAGAAAAATCAGCTACTGATGATCTCCCTTTATGTCCAAATATATGCAGAAACTGAAGTGCAGAACAGTACTTTCCAAGTGTTGGAAGTAAGCATTTTTGTCCTGGAAGACAACAATTCACAGACAAAGAACGTAGTTTATTTTTCTTTTGTTTCAAAAAACCTGTCAAATCCTTATTTCTGTAATGCAACATATAACTAATATCAAGCCTCTCAAGAGATGGAAATCCATGAACCACATCAGAGAAAAGGTTATTACTATTGTCTACTGTTTGTCCAATTAATCTCAAACGCTTCAGTTTTGGGCATCGACTGACCATCTGCAAATATTTAGTTGATACAAAATCATCAGTTTCAATAGAAAGATCTTCTATATTTTGACATTCAAACACAAAAGACATGATTAAACTACTGTCAGCTTTATTAACCTTCACTCTCAATGACCTCATATCTTTGCAATAAGTTATCACAGCTTCTAGGAGGCGACCTCTTATGTATTCAAACTGTGGAACAAATTTTCGAAGCTTTGGAGCTCCCTTTAGTACTTCAATCATTTGATCTGGTGAAATCTTATTGCTTGGAGTGTATGTCAAATTTCTCCAGAGCTTATTTTCTTTTGCTACTTCTTCCCATCTTTTACTCACTTTCCTCACATTTATGGCTAGGTCTTCCACACAAAGATATGAGAAAATTTCTACAAGCATCTCATCAGGGAGGTCATTAATAGTCTTCTTTGGAATCGTTTTCTGCAGGGAGACAAAAATACTATGAATAAATACTTAGGTATAAAGAATGAAAATACAGTAAACTCTCGACTTTATGGACTTGATATGCTTAAACCTTGCTTGAAAAATGTAGGTATCGGTATGTGCAAAAAATACAGTATGCAGTTTTGAACCATTAGGCTCAGATTTTTGCTGCACTGCTGTCCTACAGAAATAAGCATAATTTAGATGATCACAAATTAATTTACAGTAATGTTTAATGCTGTAATACACAGCATGATTATTACTTTATATTTCTTCCCAACTCTATTTTTATTTTTTCGTTGGGTAACTGTTTCATTTTGATGTCCATATGACCAAAATCCAAACTATCGGGAGTTTACAGTAGTAAATATACTTTTACTACATAGAACATAAAATGAGTAAAAGATGTGTTTTGAATAATTTATTAATTATAATAAAAAAATTAAGAATAATTAATGGCCAATTTTTCTCAGAAGGATCAAACTTTTCTCACAATGGGATCTGTGGACATGAGATGGTATCTACACATCTAATAAAGGGAAAAGGGAGAGATTTTGATTTATTTATTTAAGAAATCTCTTAACATTAAGAATTTTGGATGCTGCCAACTCATAACTTCGACAGAAGACAATCAAAATATTTTAGCTTCTCTTGTGTAATTAAATTAATTATTCCAAAGCTTCTCTCACTTTAAAATTTGGGAGGTCAATGAATTTACTTTCAGTTACAAATTTGAAAAGCAGCTATTCAAAATATTTTTCTTTCACAAGAGGAGAGAAAAGTATTATAAAGACAAATTCTTCAGAAATACTGAATGATCTAAAATTTCTTTTTCAACAGAAAAATAATATAATTCTTCTATCAATTTGAAGGAGCACCTATCTTAGTGAATTTCTAATTATGTACTTTTGAACATTTCTAAATTGTAATATTTGTATTACATTAAAAAGAACAACAACAAATTCATTGCTTTTATAAGATCTGGAATTGATTTTACTCATTGAAAGGCAACATAATTTTGAAAAAATAACAATTTACAAGTAAATAACATTTTATGCTAACAAGTAAACACATTTTTTGAACGCAATGGAAAATTGTACCTGACACTTTTTTGAATTTAGTACTGATAACAAGGTCTAAATTTATAAATTAAAAATGAATTTATGAAAATAAAATTGATACCGACAACAGTTTTATTCCATGTAAAATGCAAGTTTATAATTTCTCTTTAGATTCATCAATATTGAACTGTAAGAATATTTTTAAAACATTGGATGGAAATTATTGATAAATAATTCATAAAATTTTTGATCATCTCTTAAACATGCCCTAAAAATTCAGTAGAGGGTAGATCTAGATTCAGTAGCTCCTGTTTAAGACCGAGGGCCTTTTCCGAAACTACATCACAAAAAATACCATAACTAGTAAACTAGGACAAGCCACACTATTAAAAATTACCTTCTCCATTCTAGGTTGTTAAACTGTGCAGTGACAGAGAATGTCCCAACAATGCAACAAATCCCTGCAACAATGCAACAAAAAACAGAGGTATGTCAAATCGCTTCTTCGTCTTTCGGCACTCCCTCTCTTCCAGTGCATTCACAGCAAGTGTTTAAGTCTGCGGTCAGGGCGGACAGGAAGAATGGAAAATGAAAGGGCGATCTAGAGCACAGCCAAGCGGTCGGAATAGGAACCGAATATGGGTAGAAGACCCAATACACCTCAGTCAGCCATTCCAGAGGGAGAACGCTGAAGCCGTCGCGTTCTAAAGACCAATGAAATGACAGGTGGTGGGGGGCAATCTTCATTGCCTTCCTGCGGTTGGATTCCTGACCAAATATGGTCTTGGAATCAACTGTATGACGTAGTGCCAGTTGATGAGAAAAATTCTTTAGCGATGACATCAGCGAAGGTTGGCAATGAATGAGTCATTCCGGCTGCGAGAGCTCATCGACCGCGTAGCTGTTGCCTTTGCAGCATCGTTGACTGGGAAGTCAGGCTTGGAGCCCAGAATTGCCTCCCTCTACCCTCTCACACACACACACACACACACACACACACACACACACACACACACACACACACGCACGCACGCACGCACACACACACACACTTAATACATGTAAAACACTTCCTCCCAAGTCGAAAGATCAGTCGGGAGATTGTCTCTATTGGGGCGGTGATTCTCTGGGGGAGATACTTCGAGGAGGAAACACCACAATTCTACATGAAGGTCGGCGCCGAATCTCAATTTCCAGCGGGGGAGATACACCGTCACCTCCCAGGAGTTACATGCACTACACTTTCGGAACGAATAGCCTCAATGGTCGTCTCGCCCGCAATCAAACAGTTATTTCCTCTTCTCAAAATGCACTTAGGCTAAGTGGCCTGACATTCTGATTTTAACGGGATTGTCCTGTTATTTAGCTTCTGGTCTCGTTGCCCCGAAGAAGCGTTAAAGGGATGCTAATTGACGACTTTTTAACGTCATGTATCGTATAGTTCAGGTTTTTATTAAATCGATGGTTGTATGTTCAGTTTGATGCATCAGCAGGTTTTCTCAAAGTGGCCACAGCGCTTTTCTTTTGCCGGAGATGCCTAATGGCAAAGATATGCTTGTGATGAAATGTCAAAGAAATTTTATCTTACATCGCAATTTAAGGTCCGTTTATAATACTGTTGGACTTGAAGGAAAACAGCTGTGAGCAGAGAAGCCAATCGGAAGCTTCAATTTTTTATGTCAAATAAACGTCATAAATTGGAATTCCTGAAGCAAAAAGGCATTTAGATAAACAATATTTTTTCATTTGTTGAATTTGTACTTACATACCAGGAGCTAATGCATTTTTGAGAAGGGTATTTTCTACAACAAATTTATTTAACGACTGTTGAAAAGAACTGTTGGTCTGTCACAGCAATGATTATTGTAAAGACACACTTTCAATTCTGCCATTCCAAAATTACGTTGTAAATAATGTACCACTTTTATAAGAAGTAATGTGTGCTAATAAATACATGAAATAAATTTGAAATTGTAAACGTATTCATTTTATCCGCACTATTAATTTCTAGTAAAGTTTAAAGAAGGTGGTTTGTTTTTATTATCAATATGTAACATTGTATTTAGAGTTGAGCTTGTGTCCCATTTTTTTAGTCAAGAAAGTGTCAGAATGTCCAATTTTTGGTTTTTTAAGATCTGGTTACTAGATTGCTAGATTTTAATGCTAAAATAACTTTGCTAGCCCTGTTGTTATGGAAACAAATGGTTTCATAATGCTTCAGACACATACGTAGATTCAATATTACAAACCTCATTATCCCTCGTACCACATCTGGGATCTTTTTGGACTCAATCGTCTCCTATATTATTTCAATCGTATACATACCTTTTGCGGCTCTAACACCGTCCGATATTTATAAATTAGAAAATTCTCTAAAGAAAGAGGATTTAACGGAGACGTGACTAATTTCACCTTGATTTTCAAAATATAAAGGATGTTTTAAAAAACGCATGTAAATATTAATGTTAAATGCAACCCGCATCACTCAGACAGATATATCGGTAAATAACTCCCTAGCAAAGCGTTCTAAGGCCTTAAAAACTAAAATTTCGAGGCCAAGGGCCATACCAGTATTTTCGTTATCAACAGTGATTCGGTGAAACTTTCAAGTCACCATATTCAACCACGTAACTTTCTCAAGAGTAAAAAAACTTTTACAAATATTTTTGTGACTATCACGAAAAGCGAAAAGCTATCTGTCAAAGAATATTGAATAATTCAAGTATTTTTCAACTTCAAGTATTTTTATGGAAGTGTTCTGAATTGTTCCAAGAAATCTCTCGATAATACTAAATAAATAGTTATTGAAAATTTCTTTTCAACATCAATAGCAATTAAATTTTTTTTGAATTTATGTTAGTACATTGGAATTTACTTTCATATATTTTTAAATAAATAAATACTTTTCCTTAACAACTTTCCCCTCTTAGAATGGAAATAGGATAGAAAAGAGTGTGAGGTTTAACATGAGAGAGTTCTCGCATGGATATGCGGAGGTTGGGGAAAATTTGTGCAATGGTACAACACAAAGGACAAACTTTGTAAACTAATGAAAGTAAACTATCTTGAAAGAAATAAAAAAAAGCGCCAACCTACAATACTATGTGAATTCACTTAAATAAAGCAACCAAATTTAAAATTATAGAAAGAATAGCTCAAGTCACTCGACAACTGAAGACGATCAATTCGGGCGCAAGATTTAAATGTTGGCAATATCTGGAACCAAAGTCATATCAAGTGGATATCAAAGCCCAGCTGTAAACTCATATTGTAAGTAATACACCGTTTGATATTAAACTTAAGATGTCGGTTCGCCAAGATATTTAATACGTATTCCTCTTCAAAACCCCCTCTGTTCCTCATAACAAATCCAGAAAAGTTAAATAATATTGCAAAGAGTAGGGTTGTACTTGCCCAATCCTGTGTTTTCGCATGGAAAACTTCACTTGGCTTTCTCAAGAGTAAAAACATTTTCTGATATTTTTGTGACTATCAAGGAAAGCGAAAAGCTAACTGTTAAGGAAGATCGAATAATAACATCAAATGCTGTTTTTAAGGAAGTGTGAATTGTTCAAAGAACATATTTCTATAATACTGAATGAACTTCTATTGAAAATTTGTTTCTAACATAAATTGCATAATTTTTATTTTCGTTTGATATTCTATAAGTACGCAGTTACATTTATACATTTTTTTAAATCAAACAAACACGTTTCATTAACACCGTTCTTCTTAATGGAAAGGATAGGGAAAGAATGGAGATTAACTTGCAAGAGTTCTCCCGCGTGTACGCTAGTCGTCATTAATTTGTTAATATATTCCTAAATATTCGCGAGATAACTTCAGTCTTCTAGATATGCCTTCCTGCAATTATTTAGCAGATACCAAATCATTTGTACATATTTTCATAATTTTTCTACAGAGTTATTAATTTTTTTCGTTACAGGAGACTGGTTTGATCTGATGTATAGCCTCCTATTTCTCCATTTTCATTTGAAATATCTTGTCATGAACTTCAAAAAATTTGACTGATACCGTCAACATTTGATAACTCTCACAAACTATTATAAATATTTCTAAAGCATTATGTATCGTCAATGGAGGTTAATCTTATATGAAATATTTAATATGAATAAATTATATTTATTATATTATTGGAAATAACTTATAAAATGTATACTTATATAAAAACAATTATTTAAAGTCTGTATATTGACGTACACATTGGTGTTCACTGTTTCCAATTGTCAGGAAAGCTTGGGGTTCAAAACGACCCCAGGTATAGTACTTGATTGAAAACTGCAGGTATGGTATGAGGGCGAAAGACGGCGTGTTCACACAAAGTTCACTTTTAAATTATTGTGCGTTGAATGTATCAACCGAAACTCGTTTACAACTAATACGGTCAAGTGATTCGACCTCGTGGGACATGGGTTCGGAGCATATAAGCCTAAATATATGGACACTAGAGATGTGATTTCGAAACTACGGAAGACACGAATGTTTTCAGTTGTTTTAACAGGGGACATTTCTAACCCTGTGTCAGCACAATAATACGTAAGAGCCAAGAGATACCGTAAGCAAATATGTTAATGTACCAATACTGGACCGAGATAGGTCTCTCCGATGTTCAAGGTGTGCGAATATGGTCTTCACCACCTCGAGGAGGAGCGATTAGACACCACGAGAGGCCCTGGTGATCTTTTAGTCGTCGAAGAGAGTAGGAGACTAACGAGTCCGAGAAAGTCTGTGCCTTTCTATAGGACCACTAGTTTGTCTTTGTAAGAGAAAGAAACCAAATGGAGAGGAAATGCAGTCAGATCGAATGCCAACGCATTGCTCCGATTGATTGATTACCGGGCGCGTCGACGACTAAGGCCATTAGTCCCGTAAGTGCATTGTATACTTTATCGTGGATGGTGTCGGTGACCTTTCCCTGTTGGATGGGGAGATTCGGCGACGACCTACGCGTCGACTTGCTGGGTTTTCCCCAACCAGGAATCTCCCACCAGTTAGGCACCTCCCACTCGGAACCAACTCCAATCTCCTGTGAGGTCTTCCGACATGTTTAGTAGTGTAGTGAATGAAAGTGTAATTGTGTATAAGAGGTGAGCTTAGCCTAAGGAAGAGGAAGAATAGATCGCGTGCGGTCCGTGACCCGTTTGTTAGGGTACTTGCTCCGGGGTCGCCCGCTCCAGAATTCTGGACCCGGGCGAAAACAAATCTTCTTACGTCCCTGCATAGTGGTTCTGCAACTTGCTATACGGAATATTTTCTTTGCAAAATCAGGATTCATTAAAAATTTTTCTATTATTTTAATTTTTATAGCAAACGCAGTATTTTTTTAGATTTCACTTTTCGCACTTGGGAAACATTGGCATGCGCAGCGTAAAACAAGAGGAGCCAATAACATTTCTAGGCACCCGAAGACATCTTTGTTCATTAATTGTTACTTTCCTGCCGTTGCTTTTCGCCATGACTTGGTAAGAAGAGAAATAATTGTAACCCTGCATCGGAAAGCAGCATTCGCAAGCAGCAAGTTTTCGACAGAAAACTCTTATTTTCATGCCCTGGTAACAAAAAGGGGATAAATCATGTTCCTGTATACAATAAATTACTTCCACTAGCACGTGGTGTAGCCAGAATCCATATTTTGTTGGTTCTTGATACTAAGAAATCGATTGATGGCACGTTTGTCTGCCCCCCTGTGGTCAATATTAGCGCCTAAACCATTCAGTCAATTTTCTTCAAAATTGATATTCTCCGATCGATCTAAATGAAACGGCTTTGCCAGTTTCAAATGGTTTTTTAGTTTTTGAGGGTACTTACTTGATTTTTGAGCACACATATTATGGAGCAGTTCGAAATAATGCGAGAAATGTGTTGCCGAAGCAACACTAGTTTTATTTTATTTCGACATATTTTACTAGAAAATAAATAAAACACTCAACAAAGAGAATGAGATTATAACTTAAATGATACAATTAATTCAATTGATATTATGTTAAACCATTTTCAGGGTTGCCATTAGGTTTGCAAAGCCCCTACCCCAAATACCGTGTATCAATTTTCCAAATTGTCATTAAAAACAAGGAAAGCAGGAAGTTATCAGATTAAAATATATATTATTTCCTAGGGCTACGGTATCCCTTTTGAAATTTCTGGGGTCCAGGAATAGATGCCGTCTACGCACATGCCTATGTTGGGATCTAATGTACCATACTCAATAAAGCAGATATTTATAATTTGCCACTCACAAAACAAATTAAGAAACGTTAATTTTACCCTGTAAATAACTAATACCCGTTTTCTTTTGGATGAAATTTGTTGATATTTCAGTAGATAAAGATCTATTGGTCAGTGTGCTCGCTTTCCACTACGCGGCCCCGGTTGGATTCCTGATCAGGCAAGATTATAGTGTGCATTTTCCTTGCAATGTCCCAGTAAATGTTACTGTTTGGCGATGAGAAAATTCACTTCTCAGGTTGGGAAGACCAAAATACGGCGTGGGGCTGTCTACGTGCTAACCACACGTACCCCCTTCACACATGACATACATTATACTTTGAAAATTATATTTTGCACAGGTTGAACGTTGTTTTATGAAGGCCGGAGCAGATGTTACGAAATGAAGTAAACTTTCATACCATACTAGCAGATATTGCCGTAGTATTGTCCCATTAATCCATGGCCGCGAGGCAGGGACGTCGCCGGGAGGCCTGAGCCCGTTCACGAGCTGTCGCGCCAAGTAATACATACATACATAGATAAAGACGCCTTTGTTTTATGTAAATTCAAAGCTAGTATTTATTTTCATGTAAGAATATCCAGATTCTATCCAGAGGCTGGGGGAAGTTTAAGATTTGTTTTTGTTTACTCCTCATTCACATGATCAATATTAGCAGACTATTCACTCATGGTATATGCTTGCACTGAACATACGGAAAATATACGAACATTTTGTAGCACACAAGCATACTGAAATTATATCTATAAACAAATTACTTATTTTAACAGTTTGCAATCTTGTAAATGACTTTTTGAGAAATTAGCCTATTGTCAATGCTGAAAACGAAACATTTTAAAGAGCAAAACAAATGAACAAAAATTCAAAAGGGGCTACGAGGGCTTTGTAGGGCTACGAGGAAAGAGATATAAAAATATAAACTGAACGGAACGGGGGGGACTAGAGAACCTTTCTTTAGAGACTAAAAAACGGAAGAAATGATCTGTCATCCTCTGCAATAGGATTTTTGTGAAAAATCCCAATCTCTCAGAATCACATATTTTCCTGGAAATATTTTTATAGGATGTAGTAAAATAGATATTTCAGAAATGGCAGTTCATTCGTCATATTTTGCGGTAAAATATTTGTTTTAAAAATATTATATGCTTAGTTTTTATACTCAAAGATACTGTTTCCGATCCCAGGATATGACGCAAGCAATTAGCTTTCCTAAAACACCAATGGATGGATGCACTTGGATACTTGAGCTTCGCGATGAACGTGAGCTTAATATATTAAGTGAATATTTAGGAAGAAATTACGCACTGAATTCTAGTTTAGCGTTTTTTTACATTTAAACAACGGGATAGTTATTTAGATATAATTTTCATTTCTACCCTTTTTCAGATCTTTAGGAACAAACAGGACCGACAGTTTTCAAATTATTTATTTATTTATCGTTAAAAACAGTATCGGGTGTGTACATTGTATCCAATATGGTAGTGAGTGCAATTGTCCAAATTGCAGTAGAAAATATCGGTCAATCGAATAGAATTGTAGGGCCTTGACTAATGTACACTGAATTACCTAAATAATATAACATGCCAGAATATTGAAATGTTATAATCATCCATGCAAATGTTTCTAATTTTTCCTGAATAAGGGCAGCGTTCAAATATAAAATGAAATTGAAAATTATACTTCGCAGAATGTAATTTTTATCTAATTTAACACTAAGTACTTTCTGAATACATTCGTAGAACTGAAAACAAAAGAAGAACCACAATTCACGTGGTTCATTTCTTTGTTCTAAGAAGTGTATTGATAATATTTTAACTCTCTGTCTGACATTGGTCTGCATTAAGCGTCGTGGAGAACAACTGTGTTTCCGAAAATGCTGCGAATCAATTTGTACTCCAAATTTGAATGGCACCACTTTGTACATGTTGGAATAAAACTTCTTTCTTCAGAGCAGATAGAAGCACGATTGAATTATCTGCAGCTTCTCCATTCCCTGTCCACAGAATCTGGCTGAAACACCAGCCAATACGTTGGTGAACGGTCACGTAACTGGTTCTTTCTGCTCATCTGCGTCGAAAACCTATTTCTGCAGCCCACCGTACTTCATGAAAACATTCTTTATCAAAATGTTTTAGATTATTTTCCAAAACATTTCTTTTTCAGCACTAATATGAATGTAAACATTGCAATGATATTTACCGTTTTACTTGTGCTTTGCAGTGTATTGAGTTGCTGAAGAAAAACAAATTTTTCAGTTGTTCGAACGCCTAGCCTACAAGTCGTACTAAAAGATTTACATATTGTTGAACTAAATAAAATCTTTAACTTTTAGTGAAACATTAGGGAAGGCCTCAAAACATTTTTTTATATTTTTCTACTTTAGAATACGGAACTATGTTTCTAATACTTAATTTCATTTCCAAATAGAATACACTTTTTAGTTCTTTGTTAACATAAAAAGTACCACGAGTTTGTTAAGAAAGGAGTTTTGTAAGCCCAATTGACAATTTTATGAGATTTTTGAAAACAACACAATTAACAATTTTAATAGTCTAGAAACTATTTGTGGCGTGTCTCGTGCAATACAATGGCAAGTTTTCTTTTTTCTTTACACCGTCATTTCAATGATAGTTGTAAGAAGGTTTTGGTTATGTTTTGACCTACAGAACCGTTGAGTTTGGCAGCAGCGGAGAAGGCTATTTTGGATCAAGTGCTTCTAATGATGAGAAACCTCCAATTACATTTACGAGCTCCAGGACGCGGCGATATCAGCCACACGACTGAACCAATAGCGTTGAGGAACTGCATTGTAAAGGTGAGGGTACAATTAAAATTTCATCATCATCATATTTACCATCATTACCATCGTCATTATCAGTAAATTCAGTAAATAATGTGGTATTTTAAAGTTAAGTCCCTCAACGTCACGAGGCCGATAGAGAACGAATAACTTCAGTAGACTAATGGAAATAAGAGCCACGTTTTGTAACCAAGGTCTTATTTGTGATATTGGTCGTTAGTCACTAAATATTTTTCGTAAGACAATCTTCTGTAATAAAAATTAATATAAATTAAAAATTGCTTTGCTTTCTCTTCGTTTTTGAGGTGATTCCAGCTACTTGTGTGAGACAGAAATAACAGTCTGTGTGATCGGTTGGTTTCCTCCAAATCTTTGGAACAGAAAAGGGCATGTGCCGCCATGCCTTTTAACCAGCATGTCAGGAGTGTAACACATATGGACTGCGTATGGAAGGCCTATTTCCTGGCCTGGTCACCTGCCTTACATCTGAAATAAAGTTCATAACACTTTCTTCTCAGAGAATTAAGATTCGTTTTTTGCGATTTCAGAGTTTATTCTCCACCTATATGACATAACGAATTTGGGCTATGTTCACAATTACGAGGTATGTTTTCTTTACAATTAATGCAAAGCACAAACCTTCACGTACTTAGAACAATAAGCAGTCACATCCAGCCGCTTTCCACGCTGTCTGATCTCTCAATGCGGGGACGCAACTGGCAGGAAATATAACATGATTCTATATATTCGAGCATGACTTATCAGCGATGTTGTCACACCTTTTTCATTTCCTAAAAGGGAATTTTCTGAATTCAGTGTCATGCATAGAAATTCCTTGTACACATTTCCTGAACAATTCATCTGCAGAATTATTAAATGAAGCTACAGGAAATTAACGAATATGCAGCGTTTTCAAGCATTTCCTTAAATGTAGAGTAGCCTGTAACAAGAAAACCGAGTCCGATACTGATACGAAAAACTGATTTCATATTCGAATTCAGTGTTCTAATCTTAGATAAGAACAGCATTTACATTCTTTGTTACAAAAATTCTGTTAACCAGTGATGCAAGTCAGGTTCAAAAATATATTTCAAATTTCGTAATTTTCAAAATTTCATTGATTTTAATAGAAATCGGAACTACGCCAATTTTATGAATGAACCTGATTATACTTGAGTAAAAAATTAAAAGAAAAAAAATGCCGACATTTTCTACAGAATTTTGGAAAATGCACTGCAGCTTCATGTAATGTATTCTCAAAAGTTAAAATACCTTAAAGGCAGAATTGTATTTTTCAATTGAATACATTACTACCCTTCTTTTGCATTTCCCGTTATTACGGGGTCGGCACTAATGACTGCGGGCTAATTTTTCCTAATTATCCGCATACAACATTTTTACACAAATTTGGCGATATTTTTACGGTCGGGTGCCTTTCCTGACGCCAACCACATGGAACACACAAGCACATTACACATAAACAATACACATAACCATGGACGAGGAGGGATTAGAGCCCGCAATCCTTCAGCCCGAGATCGCTACGGCAATACTGCCTTAACAATCTTGGCCATCCGGAAGACGTTTTTCTCAATGCAATATATACCCCCAATTGCAGATATTTAAATGACATTCCCTTTCTTTAACACGAGTAGTTGTTGAGTAATAGCACTAGAGAAGCATACACATATGTCGCTAGTTGAGGGGGAGAAGGAGTACCCCTAGCAACTCGTGCAGGGAGAAAGTAAAGAGAGTGTCCATTAAAGATGTTTATTATACTCACCCGCGTAGTGGACCCATCGTCCAGGGACTGAGTGGCGTGACGACGGCTGGCTTCGGCAGGTTGACACGTAATGAGAGGGGGCGAGGTGCGAAACCGCTATTTTATAGCCTCGGAGCGCTGGCGTCGGCAAGTGACAACTGGGTCACTCGCCGGCGGCAGCGTGTCGCGAGGGCCGGAATGCCAGAATGCGTTTTCCTGTGCTGTCCTTTCGAGGAAGGTGCCATTTTCCACGTACTGTGTGCCACAGCCGGTGGCGGCGGCGGCGGGTGCAGCTGCGGGGGCGGGCGGCGGCGGCGGCTGCGGCGCGGGCGACGGAGAGGAGCAGGGGGCCGGCGCGGGCGCGACGCGGGCGGGGGCGGGGGCGGGGGCGGGGGCGAGGGCGCGCTCCCCCGAGCGCCACGTGTGCCCCGAGTGCAGCCGGGGCTTCCCCTGGCTGTGGGTGCTCAAGGGCCACATGCGCTCGCACCGGCCGCAGAGCCGAAGGCTGCAATGCGGCGAGTGCGGCTACGAGGCCAGGGACGACGGCGACTTCGTGCTGCACCGGCGCGTCCACACGTGGGACAGGTGCGCACCCCCGCACACTCCACGCACACACACGGGCCAGAATTAACACTCACATGGGACAGGACTGCACCTGCACGTGTGTGCAGGTGACATGGGACAGGGTCGCTCGGGACGCATGGGACAGGGACGCTCGCACAAACATCCACTCATGGGACAGAATGCACGGATACACATCTGGCACAGGGACGCACACACACATGGGTCCACATGTCGGACAGTATGCACGCGCACACACGTGGTACAGGAATGCACACTAACGCACATGGGTCCATACATCGGAAAGAATGCACGCACACAAAACTGGGTCCTCACATGCGACAGAATGCTCACACACATGTGACAGGGATGCACACACACACATGAGTCTACTCATAGGACAGAACGCCCGCACATGTGCATGGGACAGGGATGCACACACATGGGACATAATGAATGCACACACATGGGACAAGAATGCACACAAACATGTGTCCATACGTGAGAATGCGAGCACACACGTGGGGCAGGGACGGACATCACCCATGGGACAGAATTCACGCACACAGAAATGGGTCTTCTCATCGGACAGGTAAGCACACGCTTTCTTGATTTTACGGATGGGACAGGTATGCTCGCACATACATACGAGTCCGTTCATGGATCAGACATGTGCACTTATAGACATGGGTCCATAAACGATACAGGTACACACGCACGCATTCACGTGAGTCCACACATGTGACATAAATTGCACCAGAAATCAGACATCGCACGCTCACAAACAAATACACACTCCTATCCACTGAATCACCAACAGACAGAAGGAATGACTGTATTATTTCACATATGGAAATGGTAGCTGTTAGATCAGTTACGTGGAGGTTCCTGTACACAGGAGTTCCATACCTTCCAAGGGGGTAGGCATAGTCTTTCCCCTTCCATACCTGATACTGTCGGAATTGATGTACTTACTCCACTTCTAGGAAAAGTAGCCTAATTAACCTCGCACAGCGACTTAGCCTCTTCAATCAAATGGGGTTAGGTCGCTGAGCACCAGAGTTTCCACGCACTGCTTAGGTACGCACACTTGCTTGTCCTATCGTTTGACACCAGGCAGCGGTGGAATGATTGTATGGTTGCGCGCACATTCGTGTGACATGGCGTGAGGTCACGTAAGACGGCTTGGGATCATATTAGAAATAATACAGTGTTCACATATTTTAGGAGCACCTCATCACCAGTCGCTGTGAGGCCGTTGAAATGTAGGATGGGACCACATAAGGGCTGGACTGACCATTAAGTTTAGTCGTTTAATTATTGGGTTTTACGTGGTTTCTCCGATCAACACAAGGCGAATGCCGGAGCAGTACCCTAACGAACGGGCCGGATATTTCTTTCCTCTCCCTTGTCCTTTCCTCACCCTATACACAAACGTACACTAACATGCACTATACTACCACACGTGCCGGGAGGTTTCTGGTTGGGTGGTGCCCCGCTAACCGACGAGTAGCTCGGCGCCATGACTCACCATCCAGTGGGGGAACAATTACCACAACCACTCGCGGTGAATACGCGCACTACACTTACGGGACTAATAACCTTAGCAGTTGCCTCGCCCGGAAACACTAAAAAATCAATCAGTGCTATGCATGATTATGCAACCTTCGTGCAGATTATATATGACACTATGCATGGACTCCTACACACGAAAGTACCCTCGCTCTCACACTTGCCTCAAATAGTAATCAATTTTATGGAGAATTATATGCAATTGTATTTTTCGACATGGTTGGACTTACTTTATTTCCCATTGTTAATCGAAACGGTGATCTACCCTACTCCTCTCTACTCCAGGTCCTTCCGGCGTGACGACTGTCGGTTTCCTAGCATGGTTCGACGCAGGCCACTGCGGAAGCGAGTGCAGGTAGAGTTGTGGCGATATTTTGATAACATATTAATATCGTTACTGTCATATTCAACACGGTGTATTTTGAAATCGATACCTGGTTTCCATATTTAAACAGTATTATTTAATACGTATTATTATATAAGTAGCGTAAGGTCTTGATGAGTCATTACATTTTCTCATCCACATCCAATTTATAGATTGGCCGAGGAGGCTCAGGGCATCAACTGACCTCACTGCTGTGTCTCAGACTGGGACGTACTAGGGTTCGAATTCCCACGGTGGCGGATTTTAGACACCAGCAAGAGCGAATTCAGCCGCTGTCTGAGGGAGAATTCTATCGCCAGGCAGCTATAATTAAGTTTTCAATGAATTCGATGACTGTAGGAAAATGAGGGAACGGTACTCTAACAAACGGATCACAGACCGCGCGCGATCTTTCCTTCCTCTTCCTTGTCCTATCCCCACCCCTTGCTTAACACACTTAGCACTTAAGTGCACTACACCACCACACGGTTGGAAGCCAAGAGCTTGACCAGGCTGGGGCGGTGTCTCGTTTCCGGGAGATACCTGGCTGGGGAAATCCCGCAAGCTGCCGTGTAGGTCGGTGCCGGATCTTACCATACAGCGTGGAAAGAACACTACCACCTTCCACGATACAAATGCCTTTCACTTACGAGACTAATGATCTTAGCAGTTGACACGCCCCGAAATACGAATTCAATTCAATTTAATCAATCTCAATTAATGAATCCAATTTATAGTCAACACTGCCTTTTGCTTCCATCCACTCGTCACATTTTGAATGTTTCTCCTTTTGTTTGCATGCACGTCTGCTCTTTCGGTTTCCACTCGCTTCACACTGACAATATCATTATCCACACTACACTACTCTCTCTCTCTGCCTCTCTCTTTCTCTTTCTCTCACTCACTCATACACATTAACACACCTACGAATTAATTCACTTCAATTATAAAGGTGTTGCCAAACCGGGTTTTCATAAGTTTTTATTCATAAAATTTCCATTTAGTATTAATATTTTTAACAATAAATTGTTTGCAGAAAAAATACAAACCCTAATGAAGGTAATTGATTAGATAATAGTGTTCAGAGAGGTATTGATTCATTGAGCTTTGGTACTTTCAGTACCATGCCGACAGAGGGATTGTAACCATCTACCTTAGTACTATTTTATACCAGTATAGATACATTTCAGTTACGGTACTTGTTTTTAGCCTTTTTTAAAAGAAAAATTCAATTCAATATTAGTGTTTTAACCATAAATTGTTCGCAAAAAGTACATGCAAACGCTACTAAATATATTTGATTAGATATTAGTGATTCGGGAGGTATCGATTTCAATATCTTCGAGTTGCATTGGACCACATAACGTGGGATAAACATACTGCAGTATTGTTCAAAATTACGTAAGGCCATACGTGAATTTGTTATACTTAGATATATAATTCCTACTATTATTATACGTTTAGTTTATTTAACACTGGTCCCATCTGTATTACAATTCGTTGCAGAGTATACGTATTACACACATACTCTACACAATACTATTACATTGTCGGCATTGCTCAAAAATATATTTTTAAATCTTGGGAATTACTAGAAAATCGCATAACTAACACTTAAAGTTCAATATATTTAAAATTCCTCAATTAAATACTTTACTAATTTTATGCTATATTCATAAATATGTTACAAATATCAAAATAATGAATCATAAACACTGCACATGATGAAATAGCTGAATAATTTTACGTGAAATGAAATGTAATACTCGCTCAAGTTATAAACATATGAGTTGTCGTCTCATTACATAAGTATTGCACATACGCCTGAAGATATTAAACTAAACAACTAGGAAATTAAGCAGTATATTAAAAGATACATTGCCAATCTCAAAATAATTAAATTCCTTATCGCAATGTTTTGGTTTAAAATAAAGATTTCTTTCCATTGTTGATTTCCTTCTTTAATTGCGTATAACCTTAACATCATTTTCGCTAGTTTTCTTTACTTTGAAACCACACATGTTTTGTGTAGTTTTCTGAATGTAGTATGTTAGGTTACTGTTTTGTGAAACTGTTCCTTGCGTAAAAGCGTATTGTCTATGTACCATACCCGATTTTTTTTGTTATCGAATTATTTAAACTGCACCCGAGCACAAGCATATTTGGGTGCATCTGCTGTATTTGCTAACTTATGTGAAAACGAATATAATAATAGTAATTATTATTATTATTATTATTATTATTATTATTATTATTATTATTATTATTACAACGACATGCTTTCCCACATCTCTCACCCCAAAAGCATGGGAATTAAACTAAACACAGGCATGAGGGACACCGTTAGCTAGCCGGCAAAATCTAACAATCATCCCCAAATGCCAAATACAGACATTAGTAGGGAGTTTGTGCTCGCCGTAGCGGACATCACTATCGACCTTCTGCGCGTGCACATATGAACTATAGTGGTGCGAAACTTGAACTACGCATGCACAGAAGATCGATAGTGCTTTAACGTTCGAGGCAGCACAAACCGCCCATCATTCCAACTTCCCCGTGCACAGGAAAGGACGCCAACTCCCAGACGCGAGAGAGAGCTCGGCGCCGAATGGCAGCCGGGGACGGCAGCCACGCAACGCGGGCCGTCTGGCGGAGCGACTCGGCGTGCGTGGAGACGGAGGGAAGAGAAAGAAAGCTTTCTGCCCAGGAGCAAAATAGTTCTGCACATCACGTGCACGCAGTTCGAGGCGAACCAGATACCTCCCTGGAGGCAGCGCCGCGAACAAATGAGCGCGAGCGGGGTGGAAGAAGGACGGAAGATGCTTGAAGACCGGTTGCAGATGCAAGGGGGCGTTCCTTGCTCGCTGAGGGTCACTAGGTGTAAGGAGGATATGAAACGAACAGCTTGGAAAATTTGATTTTTTTAAAATAAAATTTTATTTTTTTATTTAATCTTTGTGAATTGTAATTACTAGAGATGATGCTACCCGCGCATGTTTTGTTGAGCCCTTCTTTCACAAGATGCGAGAGGAGTGGGGGGGGGGGGAATTGTTTTTTTTGATGTCAGGACTATCATATCAAATCTGTAGCTCGTTTATCGATGAAAATAGTTTCTATTCTCCAGGAGATAGTATTTATGGTTATCAGATTATGTCAAGTACGCTCCTTGCTGTAATTTATTCTGATTGTAACTAATGTTAGTAAAGGAGTGCGGGGTAGGTATTCTGGCGGTCAAGAAAACATGCACCTATAATACACACGTGCGTTGGGTACATTGATTGGTTGATCATTGGTACCATAAACATGTTTTGTCGGAGGAGGTGACGGTGATATTACCCAGCTGTATAGCGAGATCCGGCGCCGACCTACCCGATGGCTAGTGATGTTTTCACCAACAAGGTATCTCCCATCAATGAACTACCGCTCTCGCCAGGAGAAGCTCACAGCTCCCAACGTGTATGGTAATGTAGTGCATGTAAGTTTGGGCGAGAGTAAGTGGGGATTACAGAACAAGGAAAAAAGAAGTGACCCGTTTGTTACGGTACTGCTCCGGCATTCGCCTGGTGTTGATTGGAGAAAGCAGGGAAAAGTACCGATCAGAGCAGCAGGTCGCTAGAATTGTCATCCAGACAGCGACTGAACTCTACTTAGCTTTCTAATTTCGTAGTATCGAAAACCTTCTAGAGAACAACTAGAATAACTAGAGAAAATCGAACCGCGTGCTTAATAACGCCAGATTTTCAATTGCTCATATCGATTTTCATTCAATAATGTATTTATTTCCCAGCGGAAATATTAACCTCAGCTTGTTTGTTGAGTTTTCATTACCCTAACCCTACAAATCTCTTTGTATTTGTTAGGATTATTATTTACCGTAATTTGTTTGTTATGTTCTCTACGAAGTGCAAGTTGGTGAAGGAAAGTTGTTTACCAAAAATTCTATAAATCAGAGGAAAATGATCGATTTTTACACTTGAGTATCTACACTCCTGATTTAACTTATCATAATGAATGCCAGTTCAAAGTTCGAAAGATTTTGTAGTAGAAGAGTACGCAATCAAAATGACAAAAATTAATAAACAATTGAAGTGTTATTTTCTAAGAAATTTACAAACAAAACGACGTTGGTGCTTATATGGTGGTAAAAATGGTGGTTATGCATGTGATACATACAATACATATTGAATGTGAAAGATTTTGTATTCTTTTTATGTAAGTATTTCTATAAACACTATTTGGTAAGTAAATCTTTCTCTACTAGTAATTTATGGATAGAAATACAAAGTATTACGTTTGTTATTGAATTATACGACTGTAGTATATTCATATTATTGATCGTGCCAGTACACCACATGGTAATTCGAACTCTCGTTATGATTTGTATCTTTTAGAATTAATTTTTGAATTTTCAAAATATGTATTTTTATATTGCTACTCTCTACCAGAAATATTTAAAAAATTCAAATAGCCTCACAATATACTAACTTGAAATTTTAGTGACAAACAATACTCATTAAAATTAAATGTGTGTACTGGTCCGTTAATGACATTCATTACAATGAGCAAGTACTTAATATGGAAACCTTAAATAAGTTGGAAATCGATTTCTTTTAAAACATTTTACTATCTCAATTTAGAAAGAAATTATTCAAAAATCAGTTTTGTGATCTTTTCGTCAGGATATCGAGGTCAATGTTCATTTCTTTAATGAACAGACATTGTGCGATAAGTGTTTTTAGGCAATAATATAAAAAAATACCTACCAACGTAAGTGTTTTGATGAATAATACCTTTTTCAATAAAAGAAGTCTTTATAGCATTAAGTTAATATTGAATAATATATTAATATATTATATATATATATATATATATATATATATATATATATATATATATATATATATAACGAAACCTTTTAATTAATTAATTAATTAAACCTTTTAATAATTAATTTTCTAGCAGCCATGGGCGTATTGTAAATAGCAATTTTCACAAGGTTTGAAAACTATATGATGCGTAATAATTAATATAGTCGAATATTTAAGACGATATTCAGGCAAAAATACATTAATTATGCTATTAGAATTATTAGGTGAAAGTGTAATACGAAGTCATCTCAATTACTACAGCGAGTCAGCTGTTCATTAATATTTTTTTACTTGCAGGTATTAACACATGACGATCGCCACAACGTTATTTCAAAAAATGCCATCATTTCCTTGAGACGATATCGGTGGTAAAATGGAATTTGAACGGGAATTAAATTTTTCTGAAGAAATAGAAGACTCACAGAAAAATGCATTACTGCATGTATCAGCACTACACAATTTTTCCCAACAGGAAATCTGCATGGAACTTCGATTTATGAAGTCTTACAATTCAGAAGATGAAAGCAGATCTTCTAGTTACGGTTTTTCAGTTCACTATAGAGAAAATAATGTTTCGTTTCCATCACTTTTTCAACGTTCTTTGTATTTATTTATGTTTCCGGCAGCAGTACTTATTTAGCACGTTAGCTTTGATAGCAGTACTAAATATTTTCTTAGTAAATCATTGCTTCTGGTTCAAGTGATTCTTGTTTTACGTTTTGTTCCTAGAATATACGAAGAATAGTTCTGGCGTTAAACGTCACCAGATGAAAGGTGTCATTCTGCCCCTGGACAGCTTGCTCCGAGGGTACGATGACAAGAAGACTGGGAAAAACCAAGGTGCATTGAGACTAACTAGACCATAGCCAAAATGACAGAGTTTGGATGCTGCACATTATTTCTTGACTTCTGTAATTCATTATTTTTTCTTCAATGATTATTTTCTAACCTTCTCTACCGTTTACGTCGTAGAGAGAAAGTTATGTAAGGCTGGCGAAATAACGGCGAATTTTCGGCAGAAAAACTCTGATTACAAGACCCTAGTAACGAAATGGTAGATAAATACTGTTGCTAAATTTAAAAAACAAAGATCCTCTAACAATTGGTGTAGCCAGAATCCAAGTTTTGTGATTTTGTGGTTCCTTGATACCGAAAAATCGAATGACGGTAAAACGACCGTCCATCCTTCTGCCCGTCTCTGAACACCGCTACCGGCGAAACACTTCAGCTTATTTTTTCCATAACTGATTCCCCAATCGATCTGCCTGATGCTGGCACGGACCCTTTGAATTTGAAACCGAAATTTTAATTTTCCGGGCTACGTTACATAAAGCCCGTTGGGTATTTTTAAATTGGCTTCATTTTTTTGATTAAATTTTGTTTTTAGTGTATTTAAGAGAATGAGGTCTCATATATGTTTTTAGAAATTATAATATTTGGAAAACTGCAAAAGTAGAAATTTTTTTCGGTATCTTCTTAGAACTATATTATGATGATAGAGATTTTTCTGTAAATGAAATCTGTTCCTTAAAGATAGATTTTGAAATAAGGCCAGGCACAAATTTTCGAAAATTTGAGTTGTTTTCGCGTAAAAATGCGGGTGGGAAAGTATGCGCTGTTTTAGCACCACAAGTTTATAATCAGTTTCTTCTCCCTTCTGCGGATTCCCATCCTAATCAGGATGCGTGAACTAGTGAGTATTGGTGTGGAACATGTGAACTACTGAGGTCATTATTCTCGTAAGTATAGTGTGTGTTATGACTCGGAAACTGGAGGTCTTCTTGCTCAGAAATATGACATCTTGTGCCCGACAACTTGTTGGGTTTCTGGCTACTCATTTCCTGGAACAATTTTCTCCCGATGTTTGCAATGTATTCTGTTTATTTTTCACTTATGATTTGTGAAGTATTTCACACTAGTTAAACAAACATCAAAGTAAGTGTGATTTTAATTTGTCAGCTCCCTGATTCCACTGTGTTAAAGTAAAATATAAACAAAATTGAAAAATAAAACTTCAGTCACTCTTTTTTGCTGGACTAATATTTTCTAAAGAGTAATAATATCTAGTTATATAACCATTTCAAACTTTTCCCTAATGACTAACGATTCTTCTATAAATTGCCTGATTTTGCCCTGACTTTTCAGAGAAATAAAATTCCCTGCTTTTCGCGGTTTTCCAGAGAGTGGCCACCCTGTTTGATTTTCCTATCCAGATATCTCCCCAAGTGGGCATCACCCAACCTCTAATCTTCCGGCTTGTCTTTCGATATGTTTGAAAATGTCATAGATTTAAGTACGTTTAACGGAGGAAAATGGGAAGGAAAACTTGGGCGCAGTTTAGCAACACAGGTATCTATATAGAATCAAAAATCTCTTTCTGACTGGAAACTTAGGAACTCCCTTCAACAATGCTGCAGGGGCGTTACCGCTGAGATAAGGTAGGCGGTCCTATCTTAATGAGATCCCATACTCATTGAGATAGAGACCTTCCCAAGTTATATTTACTATTATTTAGTGAAACCGTTCTGTCTATTCCTGTCGGCGAATATGGGAGTAAAAACAAAAAAGTAGTGTTAGATGACTAGGTGGTTTCAAATTCAAATAGGTCCCACCATATCACATTCGGGAGGACCCCAATGGACAAATTTCTAAATCGTAGGCATTGGATGCCACCAGCACCAACAACGACCTTTTTAAGGAATACTATCTAACTAACCGTCCACCATAAAAATGTGTTTACTCTAAATACAGATCTTACATTGCCCCATACATCAATATGAACATATCGGACATGGAGAGTTCAATATGGCGCCGGTTCGAGGGCAAATAAAAAAATGCCGCGCTTTGAACCGCGTTGCGTGGGGAGCACTGACTATGAGGTAAACGCCTCGAAACATGAACGCGGGAATTTAAGATCTGCATTTAGTGTAAATACATTATTATTGTGGAGGGTTACTTCTTTTTGCCTATCCATCTGGATTTCCATAAGATATCTGCTGTAACCACTGAGAATATTGTGATTAATGTGTACAGGTTCCACACCCGATGACGCTAGCGACTCGTCGAGTACCTATCGAGCCAAGACGTACGTGTGCCCGGTGTGCCAGAAGATGTTCCTGTGGCGGTGCTACCTCAAACGCCACTTGCGAACTCACGCGAGCGTCAAGTGCTACCGATGCAAAGTGTGCGAGTTCAAGGCCACGGACTGGCGGGCCCTGCACGAGCACATGCTCTTGCACCTGGGCGAAGGGCGACGCGAGTGCTCTCTGGGCGGCCTCGCCTTCTCCGACCGCCAGACGCTGATTGGCCACGTCAGTCACGTGCACGGCTGCACCCAGCCAGCGAGCCTGGGCGAGCGGGCGTCGCATGCGGATAAGAAATAGGCAGACACCGCGCGGTGGGGCCGTGTGGTTTTGATGTCTTTTGGGGGAGAAATGGGAACGGCTGTAATACGACTGAGGAAATAAATAATCATACATTTTCTATTTAATGCATGTACTATATGGTGTATTTTTGGATACAATTTAGCGTTTTTAAATTGGCTGGTATGGTGTAATTAGCCACTGGTACCCAAGCGTTGTAGACGCGAAAGTTCTAGGCCAGAGTAACGAAGATGACAGATGTTTCTTTGTCGAGTTCGACCACGAGCTGGTTGGGAAATTAAGAGACAGGCTTCTCTGACGGGCCATTTTCATGGCTTACTGTATTCAATTCCAGGCAGATACAGAAGCAGAAACTTAAATAAAGGGACACGTATTGATCAAGAGTCTTCTGTTTTCATTAATTTTCCATTCCAGACCCTACAGTTAGGGGATTAGCTGAGCCCTATTCTCAAGAATCTCAACCCCTTCATCCAGAAAATCTCTGTCTTTCCATTTGTACGATGTAGCTGCATCCAGGCCTACCCATGCAGGAGGATTTTACAGGATGAGCGCTCTCTCATTTGCCTTTCATTGTTTACTGTGATTAATTCTAGTTAGATACAGGAACCTTAAACAAAGAGCCACGAATTGAGAAGGAAACGCATGCTTCTATCTTCCCCCATTCCAAATCTTAGACTAGGGGATATGCCGAGCTCTATTCTCTTGTAGCTCCACCCTATTAATCTAGAAAGACTCCCACCCCTACATAAAAATTCTAGATGCCGGTATCTCAATTCCGCCAGTTCTTCCAATGAATCCCACACAATGCGCGCGATCTTTCATTCTCCAACTGCTCATCATTCTTATTTTCACAGGTAAGTGAAGAACCTATACCCTATTCTCGTATTGTCTATACCCTATCGTTCGAGAAAATCTCCGACTAGCGTCGAGGATTCTCGTGATGTTTCAAGCAGCGAGTTTCCAGAGATTTTCCTTCAAGCGTGTTGTAGGTGAGATGTGCGAAATAACCCTACAGCGCGACATTCCGTGTTTCTCTCGCCTCTTTTCTCGGGTTCCCGTACTCACACGTTACGCTTGATTGACTGCTCTTTCCGGGCGCCTTAGTCCAGTAAGTGTGGTTCATGTTTTGCCGCGAAAGGTGGCGGTGATCTTCCCGCACTGGTTGGCAAGATCTAGCACAGAGCTTGCGGTTTATTCCCAACGAGGTACTTCCATTACAGGGGCTGCGCACCACCTAATCTTCCGACTTGTCTCCCGATATGTGTGACGTTGTTGTGCATATGTGGATTAGTGTATCTGTAGTGCATCTTTGCATGTGTGATACTGTAGTGCAGTGTGTACTGTGCTGTAGTGTAAGTGTGGATGAGTAAGGAATGAGGATAGGACACGAAAGAAGAAGAAATAGAAGAAGAAGTAGGAAAGGTCGCGCGCGATATATGTCCCGTTTCTTTGTGTACTACTGGCCTGTTTGTTAGTGAACACATTATCCTGGTGTTGATCGGAGAAAACAAGGAAAAGTAGTGATCAGAGTAGCCGACCGCTGGAATTCTCCTCCAGATAGCGGCTGAATTCGACCTATTTATCTAGCTATCACATCAAACAACAAAATCAAAACAACAAAATCAAAACAACAAAATCAAAACAACAAAAATCATGCCACCGTCGGGACTACAAACCCTAGAACTTCCCGGACAGAGGCACTGCAGTGACATCAATTGATCCTTGAATGAACTTTAGCCGGTCATATGTGGGGATTTTGGGTTCTGTGAGGAAATGTGTCGAGGCGGAGGGCCTCCTTAAAGGCGTGCTGAGCTGATTATTACTCGCGCAACTTTTCTTGAACGATGACCTTACTTCCCCCTCTCTGGCACAATAAACAGTTGAACACAAAATCTCACAGGGAGCACTGATGACAAGGTTTCAAACACATCTTCACTCGTGCGAAATAGAAACTATTTTCTGTTGAAGGCTAGAGCCTCTGCCCGTATTTTTCTCCAAAAAATCTAAAGAAATGACCGAAGCAGGTGAAGATTCATCATAGGAAATACCTCGAACTCCTGAGAAAGTTAGAACGCAAATTATTGAGAAAGTTGCGAAGGCATGACTGATTCTTCAGAGCTTGGCATCTAGTAGCTGATTACGTAACCAATACCCCCACTCCACCCGCATTTCTTGAATCCATCGTTCAAGAAAAGTTGCGCGAGTAATACCTGTTACTGCGAAGACGCACGCTCCTCTTTCATTTCACCCGCATTGCAAGATCACCGCATCCATCGAGACGCCGTTTTTAAGTGTTAATCCCAGGGGCGCCCGGAGCAAACTAGAGGCCCGGGGAGGTTGATCCAAGGAATCCTCCTTATTTCAAACAAATAGTTCCCCCCCCCCCAAATTCAGGAACAGAATTCATTTGTCTTTGCATAAGAAATAACTTATAGTGTTAAATGTGGATTAGAGATAAAAAATATTTTTCATCTGGGCAAGTTGCCCCCCTGCCCCCCTGAACACCCCTGGATAATTCTAATATTACGGTTTTCATCATTTACACCGTTTTGTGTCGTTAGGGCATTTTCCACCCTGATGTCTTAACTCCAGATGCAATCAAGATGGTTACATTTACCAGTTTCCCCTAAACAATCACGCAATTGGTTCGTAAGTTTGCACCAGGTTTGCATCATATCAGTACGTACTGATTTACCGCCTTGTGTAGTTTGTTGTCCTATCAGTGCTTAGTCTGGAAGGGAGTCCAGGTTGCCTCCTGCATCACCCTAACAGCAGTAGCCCACATTCCCATTTCCCCGCGCACACCAGGTATACTTTGAACATACACTCACAAACAAACACACACATATAATTGCTGTCGAGTGAGGAAAGTAATTAGAAAAAGGCGTTATACGCGATGTATTGGCAATGCACACCATGCTACAACACTACTGAAAACGTGCAATTCTTACTTGAAATTCGAACCCACAACTTTGGTGTAACGCGTACGTAGGGGCAGTGCTCCAAATTCCTGCGCCTCCAGATTGATCAAAGGAACGTTTCAATTTGATTTGAAGTATTTGGAGCTCTAAGACTAATGTACTTGGCATTGCAATATGAGGTTGATAATAAAAGTTCTTCAGACAAATAAAAAAAGATCTTCAGATCATGTTTGCAAACCTTTTTAAAAGACTAGTAAGATTCATTACATATAGGAGTTACCGTCAGTGTCGATAGGGAACATATTCTTCTCAATATTCCCAATAATTTATTTACTCTACCATTCCATTTTTCGATGTGCCTTCGGTGGCTCGTTGGTTAGCGAGCTCGCTTTGCACGGCTCAACCCTAGGTTTAATTCCCGGTCGGGGAAAAAATTAATTGTGCGCTCTCCTTGCAATGTCCCAGTATCTGTTGCTGTGTGTCGATGAGAAAGTTCACTTCACAGATTGAGAAGACCAGAATACAGCGCAAGGATGGCTATGTACTAACCACACCGGAGAAGTATCCTAAGAAACGGGCCATGGGCAGCATGCTCTGCATTATCACGCACTTAGGGAGACCAGTCAAGAGTCAAAGTCCTGACTGGGACGATGCCCTTCTGGGGAAGATACCTAGAGAAGGAAAACAGTAAACGTACATGTCGTTTGACACTGGATATCATGTCCAAGCAAGGAAGGAACCCCGCGACTTTCTGCGATATAACACGCACTACAGTTACAGGTTCAAGCGCCCGGAAACGATAAATAATGGTTATCGTATCAACTCGGCTCATGCAGCGTGCTTCGGGGATCGATGACAATTTCCCAGAGAAAATAATAATTAAACTTACAATTATTAAACTTATTAAACAAACTGTGAATTGTGTCCCCTAAGTAGCGTACGTGTTGGTTTTTCATAGATTCATAGTCATTCATGAAATTATGGACTCGTACATACAATAAAATTACAGAAAAATTTACATTTTTACATCTAAAGGCCAAATCATGGTAATTTTATTTATTATTTAAACATTCTTGATGTTACAATAAGGGTCGCAAATTTCGTCAAGCATCTCTTGTTATTCTCCGCGATTCGTCAAAAGCCTCTCTATCGGTTCAGTAGTTAACTATTCATTCGAGAAAAACGCAGAGTTTTGCGATCTAGAACAGTGGTCAATGTCTGCGTGAAATAACCACCGGAGCTTCTATGAAATGAATCATTTTGGAGAAATTTGATACGCTTAATTACTGAGCATGCAGAAACTCGAGCTGTACAGTTACGTTCTTCGGAAATTTCGAGAAATTTGATTTCAGAGGAATGAGGAAAGACGTGTATTCTTAAATGATACTTTCGTTTAACACTGAGACGGTTTTTAAATGTAGGAAATTTATTTATAATTCCCGATTTTCAAATGGATAGGTTAATGTGTACAAAAGGTAGAAAAAGCAATAATAGAATAAATAATAATTCAGCATCTATTTTAAGTTACTAAATTACATTCCTGATAATAGTTGGTGTAAGACCGAGACAGTGGAGCCATCTCGTAAACGGAACGTATTGCTGTACGGAGTCACAGCATTAAATTGAATTGATGTGATTTTACGTGGCCATCAGGCCCACTCTTCCGTCTGACCACTCAAATTTCACTACGCTACACTAGCGGAGAAACAGGCCATTTGAATTTAGCTCAGAGGTGTCATTTAGGCTTGGAGATCTTTTAAATGCAGTCAATATACTAACATAGGACAGCCGGCTTTACATCCCCTTCGAAGGAAGGCTTACGAAGGATTTTTTCGCCCTTAAAAATCCACGGCGTTGATCGAGTTTGAACCCGCCTGCTTGATTATAACATACGCTAACTGTTACACCTCCGCCACCGCATTTGCCGCGTCACCGCAGCATTTACCTGAAATTCGGAAATTTGCGGAAACGGCTGCTACCTCTGGTACAGGCAGACAAAATTTCAAGTCAATAATTTCAATGTTAGATAGATAGATAGATATATTTATTATTTCTGTAATAGGTTTATACAATGAACACTACAATTAACATATTAGTTAGGAATACTGATTCAAGGTAATTTTAAAACATTTTGAGACAATAATAGTAATAATAATATGATAATAAAGACAATAATAACAATAACATCATTTACTCTACATTTTATGACTGTCTTGAACAGATATTTTAACTAATAAAGACACTTTTTAAATACACTGCATTTCATTTCATTTCACTATACTTGCACTTCACTTCTCTTTCTACTTCGCTATTGCACTACACTTCACAACACGTCACGACACTCCAATTCAACTACTACTTTAAATATAAAATATATTTAATGAAGCAATGCAATGTTCATGGCACAATAATAATAAATCGTTAGCAAGACGAAATGTTATTCAGATGCTAATATTATGAAGCTGGGAAAGATTTTTTTGATGTTCTCCCCAGAATTTGAAGTTCTAACCGCCCATTCTTCCTTTAATGTTTTTGTTGGGTTTGACGCAGATGTATTCACTTGCATCATGCTTGGAATAAACAATATTTTCCCCGACAAATTTCGTCCTGTGATCTCAGCATCTGGCAAATTCTCTATTTGATACACTGCCATTATTAGCAGATTTTGAACTTATATTTTATCTAAGATGATTTAAAAAAATATTTTTCAGTGCTTTCGCTGGAAAACCTGGGAGGAGAAATATATAAAGAATGGTAAATAATAGCAGATTGCACGTTCTCTTCTTCTCAGTTTTTTCGCTGTACCAGTGAATACTTACCGTTTTCGTATGCAGATTTTTAGTTTTGACGATAACAAACAAAATATAAACCAGCTTAATGATTTATTCTTCCTAAATATGTACGATATCTAGTACAATTAGCTCCAAATTCGGATCTTCCGCATTTCTTTTGTTATCTCATTATTGTGTTTGGGTTCGAGAAATCTTTTATTGTGTAAATAGTTCAGAAAAAATCAGTGAGATTTATACAGTTACTATTAATAGTTATTTTTCGAATAGCTATAAGCATGCCAAAGTGATGAAAGTTGTTTCGATTTCCATTACCTTGTGATTGCTTGACATTTTTCATTTCAGAAGCGGTTTCAAGAAGGAATATTTCACATAAAATGAACTCTGAGACTCGAACAACCGTCATTGTTTTAACCTTCTCTTCATATAACCTTCAAGCTTAGAAGTGGACAAAATAGACGGAGCCTAAACATTTATCGTACAGTTTGTATTGCGAGAGAAACCATTTGCTCATGCCATATTTACATTTAGCGTGTAGTATTATGTAAAGTGCTAAACTCAAGAACTTTACTTAGCATTTATACTGTTCTTATTGTTGCTTTACGCTTAATTTGAATATGAAAAATGAAATACAGCTTATTGTATTGCCGGGGACATTTATGAAGAATATTACGTAATATGTTCAGTTAGATAATTTACACGTCAAATGAGTTCTCCTTTACAATGGAAAAGAGAAGTAAGTGATTAATTTGGACTTTGAATCAATTTAATTTTTTTAATGCTGATGTGATGTATATGTGAGCTATTTCGAAAATTAAGCTTATTGTGAAAGAGCCGTCACCTTGAAAATTGACGGGTGAATTGAAAAATGTTTCCCAGTTAGCAAGTTATTCTTCCAAGGATGAATCCAAAACACATTAAGGTGGGAGCGGGGCAATTTTACATCGGGCCCTTATAAACAATTTTGAAATAACATTTACTAAAATTGTTAGCTTGAAATTATAAATATGTAAGTATATTCATAATGAAAATACTGCTTTGAATGTTGAGATCTAGTATAGAATATGGTTACCCTTTGAATAAATGGACAAGAAATTCAAAAATATGTTGATTATGTGGTGGCATAGCCCCCGTGGCCCCCCTTGAATCCGCAACTGAGTTTTTCAGACTTACTGCTGTGTCCAGACCACTTTATGATAATTGGGGAATGTGCACGTGTTTGCTCAAACTACCTGATTTCATCCAGACGTATTACGAAGAGAACACCGATGTATTGACGATGGCGAGGTTTAGCCTCACAAGCATCTCTTAACGTGTTCAATAATATTCTGTAACATAGAAGCGTTCTCTGCAATAAGGGGCGTATTACAATTAACAATTAGCATATGTGTTGACAATAATTACTAAAAATATATGGCTGTCGTATTTTGCAGTTCTTTTACAGATATACTGCCTTTTATTACTTGATATATATTGAAATTTATTATTATTATTATTAAAATATATTTAAATTTTAATTTATAAAATGTTCAATGTGTATATCAACTTTGCTTGTCGTGAATTTGATAGTAGAAGGTAAGATCAGATCAATAACTTTGTACCAACTTCTTAATATGTATACGGACTGCTCAACAAATTAAATCGACTTATTTTGTTCAGGGTCTGAGATACAGTGGTGGTGTCGCCAAAGTCGTATGCAGTACAAGTTATTGTAGGTACTTTTTAATTAGCTGTATGCTATAGACCCTTTTTACCTTGCAATTAAATTTAAGTCTGTGGTAGCATAGAGCTATCAACATTTAGCCGACTTAATTCAGCATGTAGCAGACTTAATTCCCCAACTCGGGGTACCAGTATTACTGGACTATTATATCATCTAGACAATGATCTAATTTTTTAAAGATATATACTGTTAAAAGCTGTTCATAGACGTTAACACAAAATAATTGAATAGTTTTCACTAAGTTCACTACATTCATTTACTGACATTTTAACGAGAAGATTACAATATATTTATCTGCTACCACACTTTCAACCACCAACTGACTTCTACAATATACATATCAACTTCATACCCCACACTCATATTAACTCATTTTTTGTTCATGTTTTCAATAGTAGTGCTCAAGATGTGTGTTAATTTCTCTTTATCGTTTGTCGTACTCAAACTACTTGACAGAGTAGTTTACTGCTCAGAAACATGTGCCATTAAAAACATTAATTTGTTTAATGGACGCAGGCAAAGCATTCACGATCGAAACTTTAACCAAACAAATAAAATGCCGACGTCTAAACACTAGGATGTCTTAAATGGTGCATAATCCATAACTTGAAAAAGTTTTTTTCTGTATGTGATAATAATCACCTCCACTACCAACAACAACTCCTCCCATGTTTCGGGGACTGCTTCAAGTATTAAACCAACTCCTGGGAATAGACCATAAATAAATTCTTATTGTATCGTTTCCTAATAAAATTTGAATCGTTTTCCAGAAAATAGTTATAGCATGTATCAAGTATTTAATACTTTATCAACTAAGTATTTTTAATTCCTTTGTTCGTTCCAACAGTGCAGCTTTCATCAACTCTCTGATGCAGTGCTTGGTATATATTCAATCCACTTATTCGACTCAACTCTCGTATGTATCAAACATTACTATTATAATACTTTTTTCGGGACGAAAGCATTGCCACCTCAAGACGACCCTGCTACGCCAACTTACGCGAATGAACGTCTGAATGAGTGTCTAAAGTACTTCGCACACCCTTCTGATAGTTAAATTGAAATTGTCTCGTTTGGCAGAGGGCGTCGCCGCCGCCGCTGCTGGCGCCCCCACCAAAGTCCTGATTCAGCGGTTATTGACGGTGCTGGGGACTTTCCAGTCCCGCATCCAGGAGTGCGGGATCCCCATCGACCAGGAGGACGAGGACGAGGCCCAGGACGAGCTGGAGGAGTGCGCGGGGCTGCGCCTCCACCCGTCGGCCGCGTGCCCGTGCCCCGACCAGGGCGCCGGAGAGGGCAGCCCCTGCGGCTCCCGGCCGGGCTCGCGGCCGCAGCCGCTGCAGCGCCACCTCTGCCCCATGTGCCACAAGAGCTTCCCGTGGCTGAGCTCGCTCAAGCGCCACATGGAGTGCCACAAGGCCGAGGTGTGGTACACGTGCGACGAGTGCGGCTACGCCACCAAGAAGCTGGCCAACCTCACCAAGCACCAGCGGGCGCACGCGCACCGCAACTTCGACCCGCCGCGCACCTACATCTGCCCGGTGTGCCGGGAATGCTTCTCGTGGCTGTGCGACCTCAAGCGGCACATGCACACGCACACGCTGGAGAACCTGTACAAGTGCGAGGAGTGCGGCTTCATGGCGAAGCAGTTCAAGCACTTCAACAACCACAAGTGCGTGAAGGAGGCGCCTCTCAAGTACACGCACTCCGTCACCCACTCGCTGGCCGGCTCCGCCGCGTGCGCCAGCGCCAGGTCGTACCAGCGGTCGTGCAGCGAGTGCAGCGTGTCCACCGACGGCTGCCAGCCCGACGAGACCCTCGAGTCGCTGACGGACACGGAGCAACGCACGCGCTACAAGTGCAAGGTGTGCAGGGCCAAGTTCGTGCAGATGGGGCAGCTCATCCGGCACATCAATTGCGAGCACGGCTTCCCGGTGCAGAAGGAAGACCTGAGCGTCGCGTCCTCCGGGAATAGAAGCACAGAGAATGGGGAACCGCTCGGGCCGGACGCCGACGACGGGCAGGTGGAGGGATGACGAGAGGTGGAGATGACCGGTCGCTACCGCGGACGGCTTCGTCTGACGGACCAATCATTAGTTGACACATGTAACCTTGTTTTTTGGAGGATATAAAGAAACACACTTGGAAACCAACTGTTTTGTATTTAGGTGTAGTGAAGGTGTTTCCTTTACATATTTATTTTTCTATTTCTTTTTTTACTTGTCTTCTATTTCTTCTTTTCCTCTTCTATTCCTTCTTTTCCTCCTCTATTCCTTCTATTACTCTTCTATTCCTTATTTTCCTCGTCTTCTATTCCTCTTCATTTTTTCTCTTCTTCTATTACTTTTTTTCCTCTTACTTCTTCTATTTCTTTTTTCCTCTTTCTTCTTTTATTCATTTTCTCTTCTTCTATTCCTTCTTTTCCTCTTGTATTCCTTCTTTTCCTCTTCTTATACTCCTTATTTTCCTCTTACTTCTTCTATTCCTTTTCTCTTCTTCTTATTTTCCTTCTTTTCCTCTTCTACTATATTCTAGTTAATATCAACCATAAGTAGAGATGATCTCTAGTAGCTACCTCTTGTTCGCAACTTCCGATTAGTGAACACGGCGTTCAGGGTAGAAGACAAAGGAATATATTTCAAAATGCTAGTTGTTTTGTATTATCAAGTTTGGAATACTTCTATGCACTTCCAACATTTACTCTAGATCAGACGGTATATCCATGTAAGTCCTACACATGATATCACCCAAACGTTTCTCAAACATTGGACGTGAAAAGTGACAATAGTTTTGTAGATTGGACTAAATTACATTTTCTGTATCACATAACAGGTCTTTTGTTATCATATCTATTTGCTAGCCAATTGCTTTAGATATCTGGTTTTTAAGTTCTCTTAACCAACACGGAGTTTAACTGAATTAAGTCAGTACACGTGCAACACAAACAGATCCGAGAGTGCGTTTGTCAAATATTTCTGAACACATCCCATAAATACCACTTCCGTCAGTTGATTGTAGCTCTCTATATCTGTAATTTTAAATTATTCTTATTGGATTTTGTAATTTAAGCATCAAAATTTGTTTTTTTAGTTTTGTCGGCTGAATTTAAGTGGTATTGTGGGTACGTGGTGAAATACATTTTTTGTTTTCATATTTATTATTTAATTTTTTGAAATGTTAAGAAACAGCATTTTTGAAATTGAATTTAATGATATTAAGTTTTTATATAATATAATATGAGTATTTATAAGTTGAATTCCACGAGAACAATTAGATAAACCAGAACGACCGTACAATCACAAATAGACTAAACGATTTCACGACCACATGCAGATAAATAATTGGGATAAACAATATTGAGTTATACACTTTTTTATTTATTTTTAGGGGAACTGACGTTTTCTTTGTCAGAGAAATAAATCAATATCTTTCGGAGAAATAAATCTCTTTAATTTTAAAAGTGTAGGTAAGGTTCGAAAATAAATGTAAATGTTTGGAATTTTCAGAACTTAAATGGTATTATTGAAAATTGAAATTATACAATATTTATAAAAGCACTTTCTTCTTATAAAGCAAAAATGTTTGGAAAATTTGGAAATTCAGGGTGAATTTTAATAAAACCGACAAACTGCAGGGACTGATTCCTGACTGGAAATGGAGAAAAAAGGGGTCGTATTCGAGACACTGTCCGAAAATGGACGCTGTGCGTGCAACGACAACAAATTGTGCCGATTCATAGCTGAATCGCATCCATGTCACAACATATGTTTAAAGTGGTCTCAATGGTATGCAATAAGCACGTTCACGCGTCGTATCATGGTTTTCCTCACTATTTAGCACAATCCGGTTTCTCTCCCAACAGCGTCACAGTGAACAGACTGCTGAAGGGTCTGCACATCAGGATCTGGTTCAACATACTCAACGCTTTTCAGATGCCTCTGAGGGGAAAATGCAAGGGGGCTTAAACTCAGTGATCTAGCAGGCCATGCAAACGGTCTTTCGCCTCTTATCCAACGTCTGGGGAAGATGTTGAGATGTCGGCGAACTGTAATGCGGATGTGGAGTGGTGCTCCATCATGCAGAAACCAACCACATAACCTCTCTTATTGCCAAAAGCACATTTTCATGCAAACCAGGCAGAGTATGAAAATAAACTAAAATATCTGGACCGCACAATATTTGGAACGGAATAAATTTAAGATATTAAATTTACTATTTACAAATGCTAACTAACCTTTTGAAGTATAGGATAAGATGGAAGTTATTTGAATGAAGCAAGAAAAAGAGGGGCTCTAACATTTTCAATTTTTAACCAATATCTACATCAGTACAATAACCTAACACAATACCTTTACAACGTGTACACTCCACCGACGCAATTGTGTCCCCCACCCACGGCGACTTTTGCCGAGAGAAAGTCGAATTTGGAAAATACCTAACTTCGGGCTATGCAGGGAGTACAGAGTCACACAGCGAGAGGAGCATCGGCAGGGAGCTCTAGCTGGCCAGGGAATGCGTTGGCTAGACCTGAACCTGGTAGTTAGCATGGCAGGTCAGCAGATCCAATTAGGGGGTGGAACAGCACCCACCGTATGACGCGTACTTAAGCTAGAAATAAGCATTGAACTGTTGGTTACACTCCTATGATCCAATACAGCGTGTGTCAACTTACCCCATCGCGAGGAAAGCGGTTTCACGTCAAAACATTGAGAATCGGAAAGTAAAATGTTGACCGGAGTTAAATTTAATAAAAATATATTTTATTTTATGAAGTACGAGGGTTTTTTTATAACCATGTAAATTACTTAATTTTTTAGAGAAATTCAAATCTGGCTTTTGTTCAAACTTTATCCTTACATCTCTTTGCCAATCGATGCTACGCAATCGAAATAATCGACTTCTCAGAAAATATATCGTTTTTCAGCTTTCAACAACTAGCTGTATCTAACTGGTTGACAATATTTATTGGTTTAATAAAACCGTTAAGAATTGTATTTGATAATAATAATCAAATGAAGACAAACGATATAAGAACTCTACATTGTAAACTATGGAGAATAAAATTCCGGTTAGTAATGCTACTGCGTTTAGAATTTAGGGAAAATTACCACAGCTTAATTACTGTTACTGACTTCAGTTCGACTGTTTACTACCAGCGGTTTAAAATAAGAATTCTAAAGTTTAAAATACTCTACCAAATGTCTCCAAAGTTGGTAAATTCAGTTTTTATTTCCTACTCTATATAACTGTTATATCAATTCCAAGTTACGTTCCAGTTTCCATAAGCACATATTCAGTAAATTGTA
Source organism: Gryllus longicercus (assembly GCA_038098605.1). Taxonomy (NCBI): domain Eukaryota; kingdom Metazoa; phylum Arthropoda; class Insecta; order Orthoptera; family Gryllidae; genus Gryllus; species Gryllus longicercus. The sequence goes on along the minus strand of JAZDUA010000568.1, from coordinate 69,978 downwards.
AAAATCTGAAATGAAGTTTATTTGACACATTAGAAACTAACGAAATCAAATATATACAAATTTCATATTTGCAGATACCATGCAGGTAAACCACTATCATACATACCCTACACATGATCAAGTAACTTGCAAAGCACATAATTAACGTGTTTATACAGTATTTATTATCTATTTGGATTTTTTCCGCGACTGCTATATCAACTTATGATTACGTTTGTATTGCAATAAGTATATTATTAGAGAATACGTAACGATGTTTGATCTTCATATTAACATATTTCGTATTCATCACACTTTTAAACAGATTATGAACTGTTTTTATGAATTGAACTGTAACTGTATATAATCAATTCATATAACCAAATTAAAAATATAGGTGTGTGTGTGTCTCATAATGTATGTAACAAACTGAATTGCTCTTATCCAGCTGCTAAATATCCATCAACCAAACAGTAACGAACAAAAGAGTACCTTAAATAAACTACACTTCTAATTTCGTAGTCCATTTGAAATGAACTTCGGCAAATGGATATCAATATTTTTAATTAATTTGCAATTATACTTAGTCATTATTTAAAATGCACATAAGATCTCGTATGTATGAAATTTTTCTCATAAATAAAAAAAAAACAACTAAAACTCGATATTGAAAACATTTCTACACATTACAAATTATAGTACTACTACACTTTCTTTTTCAGGTTTAATAAAAAACGAATGAATAATTTACTCTGCGGACTTTTCGAGAAAAAATAACTGAAATTAAAAGGAATGGATCTTCAGCTGGAAGTCAATTACGGAGCCTTACATAAAAAGTTTCAAGTGGATGCGTTTGTCAATTGAATCATACGGATTCAAGTGTATCATTGAATAAGCGCTTAATTCCGTTACAGGAATAATTCGTACTTGCATCTTTTCTACAATTATCGCTACTAATTACATTTCACCAATATGAATTTATCTTGTATAGTGTAAAATGTGTTTACACAAGAGGAGAAAATGTGTTATGATTCTTTTATCTTTGGTACCACGCATTTTCGTAGTTTTTCATAAAGTTACATTATTAAGCCTAAACGTACGGATCATCTGAAACACTATTGCATTTTGTAACCTCTCTTGGCAATATGAATTTGTGCTTCATATTTTCATAAGATAAAAAATTAGCATAGTATATTGAGTCAAAAATCAAATTTCAAGGAAGAAGGAGTTTCCTTAAATTCAATGATTCATATATAATGGTTATATTGTTATATTTCATTACTTTTGGTTAAGATTTTCAAATGCCATTTTTTTCAGAACAAAGATTCTGAATCTTTAAATCTGATTTTTTAGATTTTGTTACAAAACATTGATAAAGTACTCTGTACAGCTTTAAAGCCGTATTTTTTACGAAGTTGGTTGCACTGAGTACACGGTGGTTTGCATTTTGTAACCGCGCATTATGTAATTTATTAACATTTCTCGACTATATATACGACTTAAAAACAATATAGTTTGTAGATGAACTTGAGAATTGTAAAACATGCATAATGATTTTCATTCATAATGATAAATTTCGTGTTTCAGTGAAGACTTCAGTTTCAATTCCGTAAGTTTTTACACGAAGACATGATTTGTCATGTCTTCGTTTTCGTATAAAATTGTTCTCTTTGGAGGAAGTCCTCTTTGGAGGACAATTTTATTTGTTTACAAGCAATGGCATTTGTAAGACGTCATTTCCATTAAAATGATGTAATACCTTTCAGGAAATCAAGAAGACCTCATGAATGCTGTTTCTAATAACCATAACATGATATACATCCGTATATAATAATAATAATTTTAAGCTTGGCTGTGTAGATTTCCCTGGCGTCTGTGGAATCGACATTGTGAAACGCTTCTTAAAGACTGATAAATATATCGAGGACCAATTAAGAAAATACCAATGGAACTCCCTGAAAACAGCTTTTCGCACGTCAGTGGCGCCATCTGTGAGCAAAAAACGAAAGCAGAATCGCATCGCGCCGGGATTCAAAATGTACACCTGTCCCGAGTGTCACAAGACGTTTAAGTGGATGAGCGGCTTCAAGCAACACATGCTCACCCACGCCAACGAGAAAACCTACACGTGCGATGAGTGCGACTTCAAAACCCGCGACTACATCGAGTTTGTCATGCACCAGCGGATCCACACTTGGGACGGAGGGTACGGTGATCCATGCCTTTGAAACACAGGGTAGACATATTGACAAACTTCTATACATCGTACATGTAGGGTGAGTTGAAGTTATAACGTTTTGCCAATGTACGTGTGTGAGAAGTACCACTTAACATTAAATTTTCTTCTGATTAATAAGAAATCCATCTTGAAATGGAGTTAGGTGAATACATTAAATGTTTCTGCCGAACACTAGTGTCCAATAAGTTGGCTATCAATCAGGAGCAAATGTCACGTTTGTAACTTTGTTCTATGTGTTTTTCTATTATATGTTTATTGTCAAAAAGTGATCATCTTAGACGGTCTTACACGCCCTAGAAGTTCATAACATTTATTCTTAGACGCTCTGTAGAACATTCGGACGTTTTGTTTTAGACTGTTTAATACTTCCGGTCCTACACTTCTCACCTCAAATGCAATGTAAAAATGTCAAGTCAAATGCCTCGGTAACGACTGAACACTTTTCCGACACATGCCTCTGATTGTGTCTACCGGAAAGCGTGCGATATAGAGGGAATACGACTTGGACTGTTACAGATATACACTGAATAGCCAAAATCTGGTACACCTGCCTAATAACGAGTAGGGTCCACGCGAGCACGCAGAGGTGCCGTAACAAGACGTGGCATGGACTCGACTAATGTCTGAGCTGTTGGAGATAACTGACAATGTGAATCCTGCAGGGCTGTCCATAAACTCGTAAGAGTTCGAGGGAGTGAAAATCTTTTCTGAACAACTGGTTTTAAGGCTTCCCAGATATGTTCAATAATGATCATGTCTGGGCATTTTGGTGGGCAGTGGAAGATTCAGAACAGTGTTTCTGGAGCCACTCTGTAGCAATTCTCGTCTTGTGGGCTGTCACAGTCTTGTTGGAATTTCCTAAGCTCGTCGAGATGCACAATTGGCATGAATGGATGCAGGTGAGCAGACAGGATGCTTACGTACGTCTTACGTGTCCGAAACGTATCTAGACGTTTCAAGGGTCCCATATCCCTCCAACTGCACACGCCCCATACCATCACAGAGTCTCCACCAGCTTCAACAGTCCCCTGTTGACATGCAGTCTTTTTGGATTCGTGAGGTTGTCGCCATACTCGTACACGTCCATTCACTCGAAACAATGTGAAACGAGACTCGTCAGTACAGGCAATAGGGTGTTTCCAGTCGTAAAGAGACCAATGTCGGTATGGTCGGCTCCGCTACCCCATATTGATGATGTCTCGATGAATGGTTTGCACGCTGACAGTTGTTAATGTCTGTGTAATGATTCTCCTCTTTCGTCGTAGGTCCCATTCTTGCACGATCTTTTTGCGTCCGCAGCGAGGCCGGAGGTTTGATATTTTTACGTATTCCCAATGTTCATAGTACTCTCGTGAAAGGGTCGTACGGGAAAATGCAAATTTCATCGCGACCTCGAAGATGCTATGCCCCATCTCTCTTGCGCCGACTACAACACGTCGTTCAAATTCACTTAAATCGTGACTCTTGTTCTCTTATATAGTTGTTGCAAACCGGAGCGCCGTATTCTGATTGGTTGCAGATCCTTTTGTTTCAATACGTCTGACTGTACCTTTTTTTACCTTTTCTGTGTATATAATATACGCTGAATATATATATATATATATATATATATATATATAACATATATATACATTATCGTATTGTCCTATGTAATATATATATATATATATATATATATATATATATATATATATATATATACTATCGTATTATCCTATATATCTCCTGGTATTGTCGTATGTGTGAATTATTTGTAAAATATAAATACTGTTATTTTAGAATATGTACAGTATGTCCTATAAGTGTTATAATTTTTCTCAAGAGTGTAAAACTGCCAACGTTATGTACGGTTTACTCTATATCGTGCGCCATCCCGTCCTCACAGAGGCATGCATACTTCCCGTACTCTCAGAGACGCGCGTACTTCCCGTACACACAATCAGAAGTCCGTGTACTTCCCGTACTCACAAAGAGAGATGCGCGTGCTTCCTGTACCCAGACGTGCGTACCTCCGTACAAAAAAACAAAAAAACAACAACAAACAAACACGGGCGCGCGTACTTCTCGTACTCGCAATCGTCGACCAACAGCATTTTTTTGCCGCTGCCGGCAGGTAGCATTGTAGCAAACGCCCGCCCGCAGGTACGGCGTGGACGAGCGCGACTCGGAGCTGACGGGCTCGTCGAAGCGGGCGAGCAAGGTGCCGAAGGGGCTGCTGCCCGAGACGCCCGCGCACTGCACAGGCACGCGCGGCCCGGCGCGCTGCGACGAGTGCGGCGCGTGCTTCGTGAGCACGGCGGCGCTCATCCGGCACATCAACGCGGCGCACGGCTTCCAGCGCGACGCGGGCGACAGGAGCAGGGCGAGCTCCACCAAGCGGAAGCGCTAGCGGGCGGACGGGACGCAACGGAACGGCGCCGCGCTTGTCGGCGAAGCCACCAGGTCGATGTCCCCTCACACTGAAAATAAAGAATAAGCAACCTCCATTTATGATGTACTGCATTTTTTCTCGAATTTAGTTTGTGTTGCAACAGGTTGTATTTTAACATGTTAATATTGTAACGTCGCGCCAATGGGACAGATGGACCACACATATCGGAAGGTCAGCGAGGGGGCGGGGGCAGTCCTTTGGCGGCAAGCGGAAGGCCACCAGAGGCGGGTTCCCCTCGGAACGCGGGTGTCAACTGGCGCAGAGGGAGATGATGTGTGAGTCCAGCGCAGATGGCTTTGAATTGCAAACGGGCCCAAGTTTCGGGATGAGAGGACGCCGCCGGACTGGGAGGTCTGTCACGTGACCCCTCGCGAGGCGGTTGGAGAGTAACCAGCCGTGGTCATTCATTCGTTGTCGAACGGAATCGCGGTGCGGAAGGCACTTTTCACCCGCCAGGGGTTATCGCGAGCTTTTTCTGCGAGGTGTGGCGGTTGCCACGGGACGAGAGACCGGGAGCGGCGCCAAGCCGCTGGGGTCTGCGTCAGACTGGGGCGGGGATGCCTCAGAGATGGGCAGTGTTGGGAGTGCAGCGCTACTTTCCGAGGAGTGTAGATAGTGTACAAAACTTGTGAATAAATCTGTACAAAACAACTCCGTGTCTGTGTGTTACTCGCACCCGACGACGCCACAATATATACATTTAATGTGATTGCACGCTCTGCCCACGAGTCGGATACATTTCAAATTTTATATTTTATACATCGTTCTATGCCTCTCCAACATTGTCCGACAGGGCGTCGCTCGGCTGGCTGTGACAACTTTGGATCCCCTCGATCTCAGGCGACCAGCGGCCGGGCAACGGTCTGGCGTCCACGAAGCCGCAACCACCCCTTAGGTCAGTCGGGCTTTGACGCTGCCCCGGGCTACACATATTTCTGCGTTGCCCCGCGAAGTTCATTATAATCCAGTTAATATGTGGTAACGGTGGATGTTTTTGTGCCCTAATGTATTGTGACACACATTATGTCAAGCTCATGGTAATTACGAATATGTAAGTGTATTCTCTCAGCATAAACTGATCTTACAACACGTGCCGTTACTTGTTGCGTCATGCAGGAAGGCAGTTGTGGACACGTGAGTCCATGTTTCTAGCATGAACTGTTTACACATCATGTGTTGCACGTGATTACGCCACAAGCTGTGACAATCGCACACCTATTATGGAACAAAGGCCGCTTCCTCGGCATTCAAAGTAACTTTTTGTAATTGTCAGTGATGATTCATCATACTCCTGAATTTAACTTGCCACAGCGTGCTTGCGTATTTACTAACTGTGATTATTGCAACATGTTAACAATAACTGCAGTCATATGCCATGTACGACAATGATGGTCCCTCCTTAAACGCCCTGGTATTGGAACGTGCTACGATCCTACGTCGCAGTAACAAGAACGCGGCCGCTCTGACCGCAGTCGTCTGTGTGTAACCACTGTCACTCCTCCGTTTTGCAGTCGGACAACAACACGCGCCTTCAAATAATCAGTCTTCAAGTGTCTACAATGCATCATCGTACTTTCATTTTTATATAGTACACCATGGTTTGACTCATTTCAGCTCCAATATGTTGTGTTGTCTTCAATTTAATTCTAAATGATAATTGTGACAACTTTAATTAGTTTTAAGTACATATGCCTTCAGCCACTACAATAATTTCAGCCCAAATGTGTGTTAGGCCTTCAATTTTATTGTAATTGTTAATTTCAACGACTTTAATTAGTTTTAACTGCATATGCCTTCAGTCTATACAATCATTTCAGCACCAATATGTTGTGTTGTGCGTTCAATTTAATTTTAAATGTTAATTGCCACAACTTTAATTAGTTTTAAGTACATATGCCTTCAACCACTACAATAATTTCAGTTTTTTTCAAGAGAAAATAAAATTGCATATTTTCAAGTAGATGTATTATTTAGACAATGTTAACTATATGTTTTTTATTTCATTAAATTAATGACCACTGAATTCTCCCAGTGTAATAGGGACATTTCCCGCAGACTAACATTTATAGGCAATACGTCTGCGTCGCATTCCATTCCCGTAGTGCTCCTTCGAGTTTAGAATCCTAAGATACAAAGGTAAGAGGAAGGGGCTGAATAGTAGCTCATCGAGTCATTTAAACAGTCCACGGTCTCCCAAGTTAGTCCCCAACAAATTGGATGCCGATTATTTTGGCAATTACATAAAATGGTACGAGCATCTTATAAGAATGCCGGAGGAAAGATGGTCATTAACAACTTGGAGGTGGCAGGTGCCAATGCACAGAAAGAGAGGTAAACCAAGGCTTACATCGTATGATGGTGAGCGACAGACAATGAAAAATCGTCACATCAAAGAAGATGATTTTCAAGATAGAAGAAGATGGAAGCTTGGGTGCGAAGGACGCCGCATGGTGTAGTTCGCAGGAGAAGAAAAACAAATTGAATGGCGCATTGCTTTCACAAAGACTGAACGACAGAAGCAATGGTAGCTCCTCAACAGGGAATGGATCATAAGCGGGAGGAACAAATGGAACAACATCGCTTATTCGTGAAGCCTAAAGATTTATGTCTCTTCCTACCTTCCAAGATAATAGAGTTATCACGTGACATTCTACAGCTTTGTAAACAACTGAGTGTTCACTGTCATTGCATCAGCTGTGTTTCATATAAAAATGTTAATAATTTCGAGATAAGATATTGTTTATTGCAGTCTTACAAAAATATATTATAAATATACATGTAATGAGGATAATAATAACCATTTCGCACTTACACGTTGACATGTATTATGCTGTGACTTTATTAGTTTTGGATTCCATATAGACCCATTGGAAAATAAGAATAATTATATTACAAAATGAAGTTTTGTGGAGGAAATCACAACTTGAAAATTTATTATATTACATATATTTCAGATGTCCAGAGCATCAAGTGAAGATATTTTGTAACTTATAATGAGTGGTGAGGTCTTAGATTGTGAGGATTTTCGTGAATTTCCAGATGTCGAAAACAAAATGTAATATAATAAACAAGTAATAATAATATATAATCTGTATATATACTTATTAAAAATAATAGTAAAATAATGTCTACATGGAAAGAAAAATTGTTTTGTGCCATATCACCAAAAATGAATATCATGTTTTTTTTTCAATTTTAATTGCTCTATTTGTATTCAAAACTGGTTTTTGTCCAATAAATAATCATCACAATGCATTGTGAATTATTTTCTTATTTCTTGAAATAATATAATTATAAATAATATGATAATATATTAACATGTTGTACCCATCTTCCCACCGGGTCCATATGGACTCACTAAAAATTTCAACTATGCGACAAAAATAACTTAAGAAACTCATTATTGGGTGTAGATGAGGATGTCTGGAAGTGATAAATATGTGAATTAATTTTTGTTGTTAATTACCCATAATTTGGTCTGGAAGGTGTAAATAATACTTATTTGCTTCCACAAACAAGATAGATAATTTGAAACCATCTGCGTCGGAATAACTAAATCCCATTAGTCTGAGATCTAACGACACGAGAGATTAAGAAAATGTACGCGAATTATATCATTACTACCTACTCATCTATAAAAATGACATTGATTGTACTAAATATCAAACCTGTAATTGCTCTGTGTTGAAAAGCAACTGATCAAGCAACATTATGATCAAGGTTGCATGTGTTCTGCGCTCGGTTCTCGGCGCACGTTTTTTGTTCTATATACACAATATTTTTCTTCAAGGTATTGTTCTTAAGTGACATCTCTCAGTTATTGCTGTTTTCTCGAGTTTCAATGAACATATTTTGTAGTGGAATAAATTCAAGCATTGAAAGAAGAATGCAACTAGTGAATAAACGAATAAGAAAGGAATACTTAAGTCACAAATCATGGTTTCATTCCAAGATATTTGCCATCGACTTTCATGTTCTCCTACAGGAATTTACTTGGAATTTTTTAAAGACATTTTGTACATTTTTATTAACCGGTAAATTTCCATTAGTTTGGTAGAGGTTAATACATATTTAAATTGGTTCAATAGACATGGTTCACTGAAAATGGGAGCTATGACTTTTATCCATCCTTCGTCTACACATTGGAAGAATTTTCAACATTTCAAAAAAAGGTACTCTCCAACGTTTTTATGTGGCGCTGATACTGCACAAAGGTGAAGTATATCCTCAAAAATAAAATTAACCAGACATTTATGTCTTGCCAATTTTTTTGAATATTGAAAAATAGCTTTTAGCATGAAAGTAGCTCGCGAAGCACAATAAAGGCTATTTCTAAACCGTAGATCTTGGTCATTTGTAATGCAAGAAAACAAATACTTTTTGAAAAGAACACGAGTTGATACATTCCGTTTTAATTCATATTTTAATAATAGAAAATAAATGTAATATCTCTAACAATAACAAAGTTCTTCATTCGTTGTACAACTAAGATATTAAATAGTAAATATATCATTTATTACAATTTTTTAGATTTGTCTAGGTTTGAAGACGTTATCCTGGAAGCAAAGGAAAGCAAGATGAAGATGGAGATTTCTCTTAATTCCTAATCCACATATGCCAACGCAGAGTGACAGAGATAAAGATTTTTTCAAACAACATTTCAAGTCCTTTCAGATGGTACTTCATGTTATTTCATGATGCCAACAAAGATAGTTTGTATTTCCCAAAATCTTTGTCATTAACGATAACTCTTTTGCAGCAGTTTCCAGCTACTATAATTTAACATATGTATTATGTATGAAGAGAAAATAATATGGTGTGCAAAAATATGGGAAGTGACTGAAACATTTTTGTAAAATAATTTGTTTCCTGAATACTTTATTCTCAATTTTTAACTGTTAACAAGTTTTGGAATTGGCTCTGAAAGTAAAATATTCGAAAAAACATTTATTAATAGTAGTTTCAAAAGAAAAATTAAAATAGAAATACAGTGAAATAATTGTTGCGACTTTTTTCTAAGAAATCTTATTAAAAAAAATTATGTTTTTTTTATGTTTTGCTTTAACGAAGTATTTTTCCAATCAGTCCAATTCAATTTTTCCAATTCAAATCTCTTTATGGTCTTGGAGATTTATCAATATTGAGAAGTTTAATTCAATTTTCATTCTGGATTGATTGACATAATTGCAGTTCTGGAATATTATACTCTTTAATACAGATTCATGAATTATTTTCACCCATCTTAATAACCATTTGAAGGCCATGAAGGAAGATGAACTCTTTGTCTATTATGACCCAATTTTTATATTGCCTGAATTATTGTTGTATATCCCATTAATATGCCATGGTATAAATTGTTTAACACGAGTAGTGTACTGATAATTGTGTGACATTGTTTATTGTAGCTGATTCCTAGAATATAACATGTATGTAAACAATGGTTATTGATCCTTTACTAATACTTTAATACCCTGAAACTAATAATTTAATGTATCGTTATTACTACAAATGTTTTTTATTCATTATTGCATGTCCAATGAACTAACTACTTAGTGTTTGATCATACAATTCTGCAATTACATTTTCATATAAAGATTTAAATCGATCCACGTATGATAGTTTGCTAAATAGTTGGGAAACCTAAAGCATGTGGAAGAAAATTATGTTGGGCCAAATATTATTTTGGTAATTTTCTTACTTACAGGTTTGGGATATTGCATGTTGTAAAATGAGTAGCTGCAAAGATATTACTTAATTTTGACAAAATATGTCAGATTGATGAAGGAATTACGTTTCTAGTGGCTTTGTAGGTTAGGGTTGCACAATGGCGATTCGGTCATTTCGCCGAGACGAGTTGTAACAATTTTAAGCACGTTAGTTTTGGAGGCTGTGTCCCATATGAAGCAACCCATAGGTTTGATCATCAATATTTTTATAAACACCTGAAGATTAATAAAGATTGCTTATAATAATTTTTCCTTTTGCAATCTATTTCTAGCGGACAGTCCAATCACCATAGGAAGATCTTTTTTAACTGCAAGCTCTACGATGCAAACTGCTCTACTAGCGCTCCGGTCCATCCACAGAGCCGCTGTGCCAGAACCAGCGCAGACCTCACAAAAATCATCCGTCTTAGCTTCCGAAAGCAAGACCTCGACACGTGGTGCACACGGTGGAATTTCTCACGGAACAAAGAAAGTGAAACAGAAGACCACAGTCTCTTCCGAAACAAAAGTTTCCACACTCGGTCCGGCAAGTTCCTCGAAGATCAGAAGGCAGAGAACCTTGACTTATGTCCCCGAGAGGAAAGTTGGAAACCAGTGCTTAGCAACGACACTTCACTCGAATACCAAGAAAGCAATACCCAAAACAGCTGGTGCGGTTAGCGGTTCAATTTCCGAGACAAAAACTTCTTCCCAGAGCTTCCTAACTTCTCGGTCTCTGAACTCAAACCTCACGACGAAACAACCATCGGATGTGACGGCTATGAGTGCTTCTGACGAAAACATGTTGGTGAATAGTATTGCTACCGGTTCCTCTCTCGACGCAAAAAACATGAGGTCAAGGTTACTAGCAGTGTATGGCATGCATTCTCTCGAGATGAAAGTGCCCACTCATAATGTTGGAACTAACTTTACATCGCACTCAAGGACGTCAAGACCATCGTCGCCGCCAGCTACGTGCGTTTCCGAGACAAACGTTCCGTCTCCCGCTGTAGCACCGACGGTTACTCGTGCGGTAAAGTACGCGCCAGCGAAACAAATGCCTACGTCGGCTACATGCATGCTGGAGAAAACGGCCTCTTCGCTCAGCACCTCAACGGCGACTCTCTTCACATCGGAGACGAGGGATTGGTCTCAAGACCTGGCGGCGCACTCCGCGGCCACGTGCCCCGAACGCAAGGAGCCCGGCGCGAGCCGTCGGCCGGCGCAGCGCCGGGCGGCCAAGACGTACACGTGCCCGGTGTGCCAGAAGGCGTTCCCGTGGCTGAGCTCGCTCAAGAGCCACATGCGGACGCACAAGGGCGAGCGGCTGTACAAGTGCGAGGAGTGCGCGTACGCCACCACCAAGTGCAGCGACTACTTCGCGCACCTGCGCCTGCACTCGTGGCGGCAAGCCGAGTCGGAGGGGGCGTCGCCGGCGCAGCGCTCGCGGGACGGCTTGGGCCAGCAGCGGGCGCAGTCGCTGGACAGACCGTTCAAGTGCAGGATGGGCGTGTTCGCGCCGGCGCAATCCCGCTCCGTGCACGCCTTCGCCAGCGACTCGCAGCAGCACATCCAGCAGCAGCAGCAGCAGCAGCCGGCGACTGTGTTCAAGTGCGCGGAGTGCAAAGCAGAGTTTGCGTCAAGAAACTGTTACATGAGACACGTCAACACCGTCCACGGAAATCCCCTGCAGTAACCGACTCTCACGACTCTTGGAGATAGCCACCACACCGCGTGTCTGAAACCCGAAATACCATCTAAGTCATAAATTATTTTCTGATTACACTTTGCATCTATTGTAAAACATGTAACAAAAAAGGAGGAAATAAACCAGCTTATTTTCTATAAAACTAATGATTACAGATGATCGAAATTAAAGAATTAAATTCCCTCTCCCAAAAGATATGTTCCGTCCCCCACGGGTTAGAAACATGTTTGTACCACATCTCTCTTTATATCTTGCTTACTTTCTTGTTGGATTAAATTTCACAAAATTAACAAAAATCATCATAGAGGTACCCAGCGGGAATGTCCTCGTTCAGAAATAGGGGTAGGATAGTGCGCTAATTTTCAATTACTTGTAACATTCGAGTCACTATTGATTTTAATTAAAGTTAATACGCACCTGTAAAGTGGTAATTTCACTGATCTGGTAAAATAAATAAAAAAGATCATATAAATTTGAATATGAAAAGTGTACAACTGTATAAGTTTCAGGAATTATTTACATTTTTAGAACGATAATCTTTCGCACATGCATGTCCGCTCGAGGTGACAAGCCGAGTCGATTGTCCTGGCAATAGCGCCGCTCTCCCGGGATGCTTTGGGCCAGCGGCGGGCTCTGTCGCTGGAGAGTTCAAGTGCAGAATGGGCGTGTACGCGCCGGCGCAAGACTGTTCCAAGTGCACTTGAAGTGCACGGAATGCAAGGCAAATTTTGCGTCGAAAACTGTTGTATGAGATGTCAACATCGTCCACGGGAGCCCCTGCAGTAGCTTTGGGGCTAGTCACAGCAACGTACTCTAAACGCGAAATACCGTCTAAGTTTTAAATTATTTTCTGATTATACTACATATCTCTTGTAAAGCAGATAAATAAACAGGGGAATATAAACCATCTTGTACTTTTTCTATGAAACTAATGATTACAGATGTGTTAATGTTCGAAGAATCAATTAAGGATTTATAATAGGAAACAAAGTTACTAGGAATCCTGTGCAGCAGACGTTGTTACAAAACTGTTTGGGGAATGAGCAGTAAGGCAACCACAGGCAACCACTCTGTACCTAAAATCTTATCCAATAAAAAGAGAAAAGTGAGTCTAAAAGAATAAAGAACAATTATTCCGAATACAGGAAGTGTATTTTACTTGAGAACAATCAAAAACATTCTTGAGATCACCATGCGTTAAAGTGATTTATATCTCAACATGAACATAAAAAGGGGTTTATTTATGCATATTTCATCACTATTTCGTTGCTATCTAGTTTGATATTAGTGAAGATAAGTACATTAAAATATAAAATACAAAAACGGAAGATCAAATCGATTAATTTTTAGGACTTGTATTTTAAAGGAATATTAAAGTTAACCTTAATAAACGATATAATGACTAATTTCCTATCCCAAATTATACAGAGGGCAACGCTTCTGTCTTTAGTATTTGGTACTAAAATCATGGAGGAATATACTAGAACGGGAAACGCATGTGGCACCATCTACAATCTGGTACAGGAGTTAAACCGACAACAATGCACTCTGTGGACACAATGGGTACTTCTTGGAGTTGAAGCAGCTCGGTCAGATGCACGGTCTACTATTTGGACATCCAATGTAGATATTAACCTCCATAATATCGTATATTTAGGTAATTGTGCGCCTATTTAAAAATAACAAAATAATTTGGGTTGGGAAGAATCTGTTGGCAATTATAGAAACAAACATTTTTGTGTATAGTATTCATAAAATATATCCTGTAAAGAACTTTACATAATTATAGAACCATATAACACAAGTACAGAAGAATAATCTGGTATTGCATCCATTACATTACTATGAATTGCACACATTTTACATTATTGAAACAACTCTTGACATTAAAACGTATCTGTGTTAATGCACTCAATATTTATCTCTAACTTTTCAAGTTACAACACAAAACATACATCTTTTTTATGTTGTACAATTGGCATAAACTATTTTATATCAACGTAATAAAATGACTTTCACGTTGAATCAGATGTACTTTGTATTTAAAAACTTTTTTGACATTACTGTAAAAATACTAATTCACCAAATAATCATAGTAAAACTAGATTGTCCAATAGTGCAAATATTTGATACCTCTTGGATCCCATCGTAGGTCGGTTATCCTGACTTCTCTATCAATTATATTATGGAATCAAGAACAGCATTCATCACAATTTGCTTTCAAGAAAAATGCAATCTATTAGCACATTTGCACTTTAAATGTGTAATAGTATAAAGAATACATTTGGAATTTGTACGGATTTCATAGCACTAACATATTTTTTCACATTTTATTAAGCCTGATAAAATGTGGTTATTAAATTTATGATTTACGTAAGCCTGCAAAGCTCATTATTTTGGCACCACCATAAAACATTATTACAAACATACAGGAATTCCTTCCAGAAAATTATATTTATTATAATTATATCATATTTATTCATCCAGCCATTCATCTATGTCATTTGGACCTCACGGTTCTTTATCCTCTTCCAGATCTGCAGTTTAGTTTGGAAAAGATGCTTATCCTAATACAAATATAATTGTTTAGTTTAAAACGCATGTTATTTTTTCTAATTCATCACATTTTCTTTCAAATCATACAATTGAAGGGGTAATAAACAGGTACGTTAGTAGGAATATATACAATAAGGATTGCAAATGAGTACACATTTGTTGTGGAAAGTTAGTGTAATTTTTGTATAAAAGAAACACTTATTAATTAAGTTTAGAATACTACAATTGTTTTGCCTATTTATTTTCGAATCAGTAGTAGTCCTTAAAACTGTCTTACTCGAGGGTATTTTTATGCAATTCAGTTATTTTCTTCTCTGACTTCACCGTCTGACCGGATTCTATACTTCAGGTTGCAGAACAGGAGCCACTTTGGTACCTGTAATGAAAACATATATTTGAGAAATCTAATGCAGAAACAATACACCCAAATTTCTCAGGCTTTGAATATTATAGATTACACACTTTTACGCATTACCTTTATAAAACAATGACTTGTAAAGTTCTTAAGTTGTCTGAGACGAACGAAATATCACCATACTAGATGGAAATGAATCAGGTTACGAACTAAACTCAATTCACGTAATTACAATAAACTGATTTCTTGATTCAATTAGACCGTATGGCTGGCAAATGCATTATTTTATGAATTTTATTAAGCATTTAAATGCAACACGAAGCAATTTATTTCACACTCATTTACTGTAAGTCGTTATCATAACTCAAAGTATTTTACTCACCTTCCCGCTCCAGAGGAAAACGTGACGAAACGTTTTTCTTTGTCCTGCCGAACAGCGATGGTGAATCCTGGATCTCAACATTCCGCCATAGTGATTTGCAACACTTGATATTAATCGTACAACTCTTCTTGAACGATGACCTTGCTTCCCCTTCTCTGGTGCAATAAACAGTTGAAGGCAAAAGATCTTAGCGAGCACTGTTGGCAACATTCCAAACACATCTTCACCGGCTCGAAATATAAGTTATTTTGTGTTGAAAACGAGAGCTTCTGTGAGTGATTTTCTTCAAAAATTATAAAGAAATAACTGATGCCCAAAAAGGTGAAGATCCATCACCAGAGATACCTCGAACTCCTGAGAAAGTTAGAACGCAAATTATTGAGAAAGTTGCGAAGGCATGACTGATCCTCCAGAGATTGGCATTGCTTCATAAAATCTAGGGTTAATTTCGTAACTAATACCCCAACCTTACCTGCATTTCTTCAATCTATCCTTCAAGAAAAGTTGTGCGAGTAATAACAAAGCACACCACCAAACATCTCTCTCAAACGAAATGTCACAAACAAACACGTTTCCACGTGCAATATCCTTTCAACCAGGAAGAAATGCAATTCGAGGATGAAATGAAGGGTAGAAGTTTCATAACCTCGCACCGCTTCCTGACGAGCAAAGTTTCGAAGTGGCGTTTACAATTACGCGTGAACCTTAAAATAGATGCCGCCACATGAAACGACGCTAGCGAATCCTCTAGTCCATTCTCTCAAACAGCGAGAGTTTCCCCTCCTATTGTATTCTTCCATGCTAAAAGTTTAGAACAATGGCGTCATTGAACATTAATATCTTCACTTAAATGCGTTCGGCCCTTCATTCTAATAATGCATTTTCGTTGCGAGTATGCTGGTAATCTACATGTTACCAATGGCCTCAAAGAATAACACAGCAGGAATTGTTAGAAAATTTGTGTCATTGTTACAAAATCCAAAAACTAGGAATGTACGAGGTAAGAGTTGATTAAACCATTTTTCTATAGTAACAAAAATATTTTTGTGGACCGAGTTTCATTACGCGAAATATTTACTTGTCATATCTATTTCTATTACTTCAGACACCAATAATCTGATTGACACAGTAAATCTCTGACCAGGTTTGGTTAACTTTAACAGAAACGTCCGCCACTATGATAAGCTCTGCTATCTCTAGAGAAAGCCATGTATTTGGCTTAACTGATAATTGAAACTGAATACAAAAAGAGATTACGACAAAGAAGTTTAAATAAAGAGTGTTTTAATCATCCTAATGACTTCTTTTCTGATTTGCAGGATCTGCAATCGTAGCCTCAGAAGACGCGTTCACCCCAAAATTACTAAACACGCTGGTGGAAACCATTCAGTCCGAAATCAACGAACCGTGCACCGTCGAAATGAAACGCTTGCCAGCAGAGACAGCCGCTAGAATCGCCAGGAACGTTGACTTACGTCCCAAATCGTATCATCCAGTTACTCGTCACCGACCCATCAGCCACATTTACCGCCGTCCAAAGTCGACCGTCCCACATGGCCCTCGAGGCCACGTCTGCCCCATCTGCAACAAGATTTTTCCGTGGCTGGGCTCGCTCAAAAAACACATGCAGACCCACGTCACACTGTACAAGTGCAAAGAATGTGAATACACGTCCACGCAACCGCACCTCATGACGGAGCACTTGATTACGCACATGAAGACACGACTGCACAGGTGCAAGCAATGCGGCGCTGAGTTTGGTAGCGTAAAGGCTTTAATTCGCCATATTAACATCAATCATGGATACCCGAAGCACAAAAATACAATTGTCGGCATTAAAGTGGGAACTAAGAAATCGGAACACACCACATCTAAAGAAAAATGAACACCAATATATAAGAGACCAGAAGCAATTATCGTGGCAGATCTCTGTTCTGAAATGCAATATGGAGTCTGTGTTCTGAGCTATTAAATCAGAAAACTCAATAAAGATATGTAGTTCGTCTGAAATATAGTTTTTCATGCATTTTTTTCTTATAAAATTGACGTAAATAGTGAAATCACATAAATATTCGATACTCCTCACCTTTCTGATCTCCAAACTGAATAATTTCTGTATAAAACTCTAAACTTTAGAAACATCAATAAAGATATGAATTTTATATGAAATATACATTTTCACGCATTTTAATTTACACAGTCTTCAGAGTGTAATTTTTATACATGACAGTTTTCCTTACATGGAAAGTATTAGAAAAGTATCGAAAGCATAACTAGACGTACACGGTTTCAAGGGAGATTTCAAAAGACTCATGTGATGCAGAACGAAATTATAGAAAAGAACATAAGGAATCCCTGTAAACAGAATAGAAACAAAAATAAATAAAAAATTAATACAAATGAATAAAACTAATTTTTTTTTGAAATTTCTAAAGGTTCTACGCTCTTTGTGTATTTTTTTTCTGATTTTGTAATAGTATAATTTATACGCTTTTGTTTGGAAATGAATCAGGACTTGCCACAGAACGTCTACATGAACATACCTAAATGTGCGTCACGATATTCTTTTATTTAAAACCAAGCTGAAGCAATGGCGCCATAAGAAGTGTGTTGTTATTGCTGAGTGGAAAACTGATATTTTATAATGAAGTAATCTGCAAAATGTCGCCATAATGTGAATATGCATCTCGGCTGTGGACTAATTTCTATTTACTCCAGAGATATCCATCTACCATATTATGGTACAAGCAGTTTCAGAGGTTACACACTGGTTTCCAAGCTGAGAAATGCAATTTAACTGAACATACAGGTAATGTTTATTCACTTTTTCATATATATCACATACTTATATAGTATAATGAGTAGCAAAATAGGTGTATCAATGTCTTAGTGTACAAGCATTGCATATTCACTTATGATCACTTTTGAGTTAATATCAATTTTGGAGACCTCTGTTTGTATCTACCTAGTGTACATTCATATAAGAAGGATCATGGCTTTTGCCAGAATGATTGATCATTATCGCTTCATTAGTAACTACACCTTCACAAACTTTGAAGCCTAATTTTCTCGGATCTAAGAATTATCGGCATGCAAATGTATACACTAAACCATCGTCCTCCACTTTGAATATTCTTTCTGAACAGAACTTGCTATTCTTACACAAGTAGAAGAAAAAATTCATACTCAAAACGCAAACATTGAGTAAGAAATCATTGATTATAATTTGTAATAAAAAACAGTAACTGCACTTAACCATTATGTCGCTATACAAGTATTATCCGGTCGTAGCGAGGGATATTATTAAAAACCGGTAGTTTGGGACAGGCACACAACGACCCGTAAATAGCAAGTTTGAAACGTATTATGTAGTACTTAATACTATGTGAATTGAGGTACACAAAATAAATACCAGACAGATCTGTGCAAACATTCCGCACAAATGTTTGTTTTAAATGTAAAAAAAGGCTCATAATGGAATTGTACCTCTGGAACAATGTTTCTGGAAGAATGTCCCCTTCTCTGTGAGTTTTTTGCCTGGTTTCTACGATCTCTTGAGCAAATGCTGAGATGGCCTCTTGTTTTGCGTCTGAACATAAATGTAACTTCATTACCTGTGCACGTCTTCTAGAATTCAATAGGAAATATAATTATTTAAATTATCCTCCATGTGGTCACGGCAGTTCACAAAGACATGATGACGGATAAGAACCCAAACCTATAACTGATTGGAAAAAACCTATAACTGGTCTTGGAAAAAATATTTTATCGCATAGGTGTGAATGTTTTGTTAATAATTCTTCCAAAAACGCTCATTTCTTTTCGTATTCAGGATTCAACTTGTATGTGGTTTAGGTAGGGAACCCAGAATTAAGAAAACCTGCACAGAATACTCTTTTTCCCGTTGCACGTCACACAATTTTTAACTGTTTTTGACGTAAAGTAAATAAATAATTACATAAATAAATAAATAAAAACAGAACGGCCAGACCTTGGACGGCCAGACCTTGAAATATACGTTAAATCATTACAGACCCGCCGTGTCGGTTCTATTAACGTGTGAATTTAATTTTATGAACATTTCGAGGTTATAATCAGTTCTTAACACCCAACATGAAACGGTGCAGAGTATCCAAAAGAGCTTAATCTCCTAAAATGAAAACGACGATTTAAAAATGTCTCATTTTGTAGAATACTCCTTAATGAAACACAACTGGCCACCCACAGCCCTCTGAATCTCCTCATTCGTTTCCTTGCATTCTCTCTTCATGTTTCCCGCAGGTTTCCCTACATGCTTTTTTTTCACGATTCTCGCATATATCTCCGCACGTTTTCCGCACGTAACACGCCAAATGTTTGATCGCATGTTTTCAAAACGTTTCCCTGCATATTTCCCCATATGATCCCCACATGTTTCCACATATGCTCTACTTTGTACTCTCATACTCTGCGTATTCTTCTGATTGTTTCCCTCATGTTCAACACATGTGTCCACAAATTTTAATCTGGAAATTAAAGCGTAAATTAAAAAAAGAAGTGTTTTTATTACGTAGTAGATGTATAATCGTTTAAACTGCCCTTTCCATTGCTTTTCTCACTTTACACTTACACTTACATGCACTACACTACTACACTTGCTGGGAGACCGGTCGGGAGTTTAGAGCTTGTCCCGACTGGTGCCCCGCGGTTAGGAGATACCTCGTCGGGGAAAACCTCGCTAGCCGATGGAAGGTCGGCGCTGGATCTCACCATAGAGCGAAGAAAGATCACCGCCACATTCTTTGATAAAAGTATGCTCTACACTTACGAGACTAACGACCTTAGCAGTTGACGGAATCACTACTCAACCAACCGATCAGCGCAGAGCATCGCCGCTCGTTGTCGCTGTCGCAGGCGACACCGGCGAGCGAGTGGCGAGCCGTGGTACTAGGGGCTCGCCGAGAGAGAGAGAGCGAGGCATGGCCGTCGACCCGCCCCCGTCGCCGCCTTCGGCGCGCCGCGTGCTCCTGGACGCGACGGGCCGGCCGCTGCAGCGCCACATCTGCCCCAAGTGCCACAAGTCCTTCCACTGGCTGTGCTACCTCAAGCGGCACATGCTCACGCACGACGAGAAGTTCGCCAAGGACTGCGGCGGGGCGCCCGGGGCGGCGGCGGCAATGGGCGCCAAGCGGGTGGCCTCCGGCGGCGCCAGGGGGCGCCAGGGGGACCTCAGGTGACACCCTTCTTCCTTGCATTTACCTTCTTTTTATTTCCTTTCACTGCATTTCTTTTTTCTATTATCTTCCTTTTCTTTCGTCTATTCCCTTCTTTTTTAATTCACCCTTCTTTTTCTTTCGCAATTTCCCTTCGTTTTCTTTCCTTCTTTCCTTCTTCCCTTCTTTCCTTCTTTCCCTTCTTTTTCTTTCTTCATTTACCTCGTTTTTCTCTCGTCATTACCCTTCTTTTTCTTTATTTGTTTCCCTTATTTATCTTTCCTGTCATTTTCCTTCTTTTTATTTCTTCATTTAACTTCTTTTTCTTTTTTAATTTTTCTTCTTTTGAATTTCCATTCATTTTCGTTCGTGAATTCCCTTCCTTATATTTCTTAATTTCCCTTCTTATTCTTCATCCGGATCATGGTTTGTCTCCCACATTGGCGTACGTAATATAGATGAAGTTATATAATGTTGAAAACAATGTATGTCAAAAGATTGACGTAAATCAATATTTTTCTGGCCTCTAATACAGAAAAGGTATTTTTTTAAAGATGCTGTTTCCGCCAGTCTGTACTTACCTAAACCGTACACAGGTGTTTCTGCGTTTTGGACATTTATATTGCCGTATAGCCGAAACCCAGAACCTGAGATTTTAGGACGGATTGTATTACATTTTGGAGGTAATTTGCATGAAGCCCACGAGACACATTCAAAATAATTCTTAAAATTTCTCAATTTCTTTTGGCGGAGTATTATAAGAATTCTACCAATTTCAACCTTCTTAAACATATTGAAATTAAAAACTATTTCACTCGTATAATTAAAAACAATGGTGTTTAGCAATATATACAAAATGCCCCATCAAGGCGGTGCATCTAAAAACGTTTATCGCTTTTCATATCCGATTTTCCTTACCGCTTCTTCCCACTGGTTAATAATAAACTGTGACACATCGATTTTAGGTGGCCGTATACATCGATCGCTAGTCCGATAACCAATAAAAGAGCATATGAACATCTTTGATTTTACCATAGTTTTCAGTTATTTTCAATATTTGCACATTTTGGCCATTTGACATATTTTCAATATTTAGCGACATAATTTCACTTGTGAGGTACTCCTACACTTGTGCTTTGGACATTCTCAGATACATTCCAAAGCCCTAGTGGTATTACCTTTGTTAATCAAGATTACTCCGGCCTCTATAGCCAAGGACGCGAAGGATGAAGAAACGTAGCTGCCTCGTGCCTAAAAGGTTGCGGGTTTGAATCCCGCCCTGGGTATGGATTTTTGTGTGTGTCCGAATATCATTACCGTTACCTCTAATGTTACTTACATTGGGCGCTTCACGACCTTAATATTTGAAATGCAACCTCAACAAAGTAACTAAAAACAAAACAAGATGACTAAAAATCGCAGGCCATTGTACACAGGTATTCACCGGCAGCCCAGCTGCCCCCCGTGCACCACTCGACGCGTTCCAAGCACGTGGTCGCGGACCATTACTGTTACCGCATAGCATTACTGTTACCCCCAATGTTACTTACATTGGTCGCTACATGCCCTTAGTATTTGAAATGCAACCTCAATAAAGTACCGAAAAACAAAACAAGATGACTAAAAATCGCAGGCCATTCTACGCAGGTACTCGGCGGCGGCCCAGCTGCCCCCCGTGCACCACTCGTCGCGCTCCAAGCACGTGGTCGCGGGCTCGGAGATCCGGCCGTACGTGTGCGACAAGTGCGAAGCGGACTTCGCGTCCAAGCTGAAGCTGATGCGCCACATCAACAGCGTGCACGGCTACCCGGCCGAGGACTCCTTCAGCCGCTACATCTTCGAGAGCCGCCCCAGCGTCACCGCCGCCGCCGCCGCCGCCGGCCTCGGCCTCGGCCACAGCCTGAGCCGCCCGCAGAGCTGCCGCCTCAAGGACGGCAGGAGGAGGAGCGCGGGCGCAGGTAGGCGGCGGCGTTGACAAGCTGATTGACCGACCGATTCTTTGATTTGAAGTGATTCCAGGCGCGTCACCTAACAGGGTCATTAATCCCGTAAGTGTAGTGCATGTTTTACTCGGGATGTGGCGGTGGTCTCCCCCCTCCCCGCTGTATGGCGATTTACGGTGCCGTCCTTCCGTTGGTTAGCGGAGTTTTCCCCAACCAGGTATCTCCCACCAGCTGGGCACCTCCCCAGCGGAAACAAGTTCTAAGCTCCCGACCGGTCTTTAGAATGTGTGGTAGTGTAGTGCGTGTTAGTGTAAGTGTGTGTGTGTAAGGGGACAGGATGGAACAAGGAAGAGGTAGAAAAGATCGTGCGCAGTCCGTTGCCTGTTTGTTAGACTACTTCTCCGGCTTTCGCCTGGCGTTGATCGGAGAAAGCACAAAAAATTACCGATCACTGTAGCCGGACGATAGAATTCTCCTACTGAGCGCATCGAAGGCCTCGGTGACACTGAGTTGATGGGAGAAAGAGTGGATTGGTGGATAAGAGAGGGTGAATAGTGGATTGAGTGGATGGATGGGTGATAGTGTGGGTGGATGGGTGCTAGGGTGGGAGGATGAATGCTAAAGTGGGTAATGAGTGCTATGGTCAGTAGATTATTCTAGAGTGGAAGGATAGGTGCTGAAGTGGGCGAGAGTGTGAATGGTTGTGTGAAAGACTGCGTGGATGGGTGAGAATGTAGGTGGATGAATGTGAGTTTGGGGGGATGGGTGAGAGTATGGATGGATGGGTGCTAAAATGGGCGGGTGCGTGCTTAAGTCTGTGGATAGGTGCTAGAGTCTGTGGATGGATACTAGAGTTGATAGATGGATGCTCGAGTGAGTGGATGGATGAGAGTGTGGATGGATGAATGCTACAGTGAGTGCTTGGGTGTTAGAATGGGAAGATGGGTGAGAATGGGTGGATGGTTGAAAAATTGGGTGATGGAGGAAAGAGTGTGTGAATGGGAGGGAGAGAGAGAGAGAGAGCGAGAGAGAGTATGGATGAGTGAGAGAGTATTAAATTTAGGCATATCAACTACGAAAATCAGAATCTCTGCAGTGTAATGCATGTTGAATACCGGAGGTAGCATTCTTCATGCAGTGTAGAGCATGTTGAATATGGAGGTAGCATTCTTCTCTCACTGAAACGCGAGCTCTCGCTTCCAGACGGGACAGAACACGCCACCTTTCGCGATGCGACGAGCGGTACCAATGACCTAAGCAGTTGACGCGCCCGGAAACAATACAACAAACAATAAAACAAATACAACAAACAATGGTACAATGCCGCGCCCGGACACAAAGAATGGTACAATGTTAACGCACCTCCTTTCTCACTTGCCTTGTATAGGTGAAGGGTTAGCGCTCTGTGTGCCGAACGCAGAAGCCGTCGAGCGAGACTCGAGCTTCGAGTCGGTGCAGAGCAACGTGGACTCGACCGAGGACAAACTGCGATTGATCGACGACTGCGAATCGAGCCTCGAAGTCCACCAGTTCCCCACTGTACCGCAGAGCCTGCCTTGTTTATTCAGCGGTGGCCTTAACCATTTTGTAGAATTGTAGCGTCTTCATGAATAAATAAAATATCCAGCTTGGTAACTGTGTATATTCTATCGACACTGATAACTCAGAAAAGTTAGATTTGTTGAAACATTTTCTTTATATTAACGACATTAAGATTTAGAATGACATTTGAGTTTTTTGAACCAAGTATCGTGAAGTTTTATATTATTTATTTTATTATTAATTATGTTTTATGAGTTTTTAATATGAATTATTTAAATAAAGGTGGTAGGTCCCAGATGTGGTTCCCAAACGATGTGTCCAAAGCTGGGGTCCCGGCCGAAATGCAAGGAATCGTACGAAACGTGAGTCCCAGCACAAAAAACCAGTGATTTAGAATTCTATACTACGCATTTTGTTTTTAAGCAAAACTGGATAGCAGATTTCTCTTCTGTAGGTAACTGTAATATCGGGTACACGTCTTATTATACATAAAACATTTCAATTTTATTTTCAAAAACAAGTTGAAGGCTTTTGTCATTGAATAGTTATGGTATTGTTACACAAATGGTAATTCTCCCACATTTTGGTAGTGTTAAGTACTGAACAACAAGAAACACTATTTTAAGCGTTAAAGTTTGTATTTAACGTACAATATACTTTTTAACGTACTGTTATACTTTTTGGTCTAACTTTTCTACAGTATTTTCTTTCGTTCGACGTAATGGCAAGGGTTCAGGTACTTGCTATTACTTATTAACTTATTTTTATGTCGCCATTAACAGGTACTTCATTGAGACCCAACAGAGATAATATAATGAGAAGAGGATAGCGTTACCCATGATCTAATTTATAGAGAAGTTATTGATTGAGAGGCAGAGGGAAACGGGTGAATATCGAAAAAATATCTTGAGAACTCGCTTGGTCTACTTGAATTTCTGCATGGATTGGCCGGATATTTAACCCCCGGATTGAGTCTTAGAAAGCGTATGAGCAAGTCATTACTTAACGATACCCTAAAGGACTTCTGGTGCCTTGGGCTTAAAGGACTCATGGCGTTTAGAACTTAAAGGGCTTATGGTGCTTAGGGACTCAACGCTCGGGGGGTGAGCTGTGGCACGCAATGAAACATGCACACATTTCTGTTTATGAATTTTAATGGAAATTTTGGAGCTCACTGCAAAGGGAATTCCAACAACAGAGAATCATTAATCGAATGGTGTTGGGATGGCCTTTGCCAACAAAACGATATCAGTTTTCTGGCGCCTTTTGTCGCAGCCTACGTTGTCGGATCCACTTCATGCCATGCGCACCTTTTCTAGTGAGAGCAGAAGAGAAAATTTAAAGAAAAAAATATGGAGCAGTTTTTAGAAATTACATAAGTTTAAAGAGCAATTGAAGCTAAAAGGACCCTTTTCTAAAGAACTTGTTTTTCACAACAGACTTTGAGACAAAATTATCCATCTTCAATTTATCGGTACTATAGTCCAATAACTTTAAGAAATGTAGGAAAATCGTCTTTTATATGACCTCTACTGTTATCATTACCTTACTTTTGAAACTTTTTATTGTGGGAAAACAAAATAGCATTTTTAAAAAAGTAAAAGATACTGAACAGTTTCAAAATATTTTTTAAAATTATACTTACTAGAAACTAACCGTATGATCGCATTTCGAGTTCAGAGTCGGTTAAAAACACCGCCAACTCCGCCCTGAAAAAACCCTCTATTAGTACAGACCTGGGCAAGCGGGCGTCTCCTTTGGAGCATTCCCTAGCGCTTAAGGCCCTACTTATTGGGCCTATCCGTCGGGGCACATAAACGGCACTAGGGGGAGATCGGCTCTAGTTTAGTAAAGGGCGATTCGCACGCGCTCTGTTGTAGCTCGCAGTCTGAACCCAATTCTTGCATTTAAGTAGTCCTGAGCCAAAACATAGGTAGGCAACGGTACGGTTGCCAGAGAGAGGTTGCTCATCAATCAATCAATATCTTATCGTATTTTACGTGGCTCAGGTTTCAGTTGTGCCCTCATGACGACGCAAATTTTGCTTTGCTCCATCCTTCATTTAGCAGCGAAAGAAGGTGTCAAACGGACGACGAAAGAGACGATTAGAATTTAGCGCAGAGAATCTTTACGTGCAGTAAATATACAACAAGGAATAATCGCCTTTATTCTCCCTACGAAAGTGAGCAGAGAATTTGTTTACTCTAAAAAATCCTAAGCTTTGAACGCGCAAATTTGGGTATAACAAACCGACACACCACGGAAGCCACTCATCACAGGACGAGCTAAAGTATAAAAATCAAAAAGGAAATTTTTAGTTCACAAATTGTGACAAAAATGCTCCTTGCTCTCTTTGTTTGTATATCAACATTGCAGATGTATAAGGACGAGTTTTGAAGCTTAAGAAAACGTCCACAGGTCGTACAACTCCGCCATAGTTTTTAACAGTTCTGACAAATATTATAAAATAAAGATATAATAGCATGACGCTGAAATAGTTATAGAATTGATAAATGTTTTTCATTATTAATCTGGAACCAGTTCTTTATTTAAACAGTTTCTGCAATTTTCTACATTGATTCGAAAAACAAATGGCTTTAGAAACATACAAGAAAATTAAACGTTGATGTTACCAGGTGACCGTTTAACCATTACACATAAGGCGAAACATTACACAAATAATGTCATCAAATGTAAACATATTGCATGTGACTGTATGTTTTCGTAAAACTTTAATCCAATTTTTGTTCTTCTTGCTTTCCTTTTTCAGATAAGTTATAATTTCCTGACTTTTGTTTGAGACGCAAAACAAAATAGAAAAAAATATTCTATTGCAAATGCTGGTATTTACATTTCAAATAATACATTATGAACGGTTTGCGTTTTTCAGATGAAGGAGAATTGATCAGTCTGTGTATGGAAAGAACTGAAATTAGACTAAATGCACCTGTCGTTTTGCCCGTTACTGAAAAGAGGAAATCTTAAATGACTCTTCAGAAAAAAGATAACTTCGTCGACGTCATTACGCTACGAAACGTGTGCAGAATAATGGGTCACGACTGAAAAAGTTAAAAGTTACTTACTCACTTGCTACTCTTCAAACCCATGATTTTAAGAAACCTGTAGAGTGCTTGAAATGGATACTGAAGACGATACGAAAGTTATTGAAAAATGTGTCTGATTATATTTCGTTTTATTCGTAAATAATTATTATATCTCAAACTATAAACTACGAGAAAATTATCTTAAATATCACACTATATCTCGATGTGATTACTGAAGTCTATGGAGCAATTCCGAGAAAAAACCTCTGCTTGAAGACTTTATGTTCGTTCACATATACGCTTCGTCTGGTAAAAGACGATTTATTTTCTAGCATTTAGACGAGAAGACAGCTGAAGTTCCAACAATCCCATCAATTCAAGCCATATACCGTAGGAGAGATTTGGAGTAATTTGTAAAATATTGCTTATTTTCATGTTAAACAATTTTCTTTTTACAACAGGTTTATGTTCAAGGTTGCGCAAACTTAAGATAGAAGGGAACATTTCTACAAGTTGCATATGCCTACAAGTTGCGATCTCCCATTTAGCTTTCATAGCACGTTTACTTTTGTAGAAACAGAGAGCAGTTCCTCCGAGGAATCGACTCCCCATCCGTTGCTTTCGGGACTGAAATCTCTTTTGAAGAATGTTAGGACGTCTTGTGGTTCAGAGTGTGAACGCACACCCAGTGAGTATTTTGAAAAATTCTTAAATCTTTCAATTCTGGTAAAAAAGAAAAGATTTAGATCTTTCAATTCTAGTAAACGTCAAATGGCATGCACACAAACATGAATTTGACATAAAATTAAGTTAATTATTCACAACTATTGTAATTTCAGTGAGCCTTCATAGTTTTGTATGTAGGTGTATATATTTTGTGAATGAGCATTCGCCCCTGACACTTGATATACAATTCTGGGAGAACACATTGCGTAGAACCCAGACTTTTAGGTTATAGAAAATACCGTAAACAATTAGCCAACGGGTAAATAAGTAATACCACGATAAAATATGTGTTTCTACAATTTCTTGCAAGTTATCGCAGTCAACATTTAGGGATGACTTCGTCATTTATGTATTCTTTGTAAACCACCCAGTGAGATTACTTTCAAAGTTGTCGCCGTGGATATTACACTCAACTTCAAGAACAACTGTGATTGTAAAGAGCACAAAAAATAATTTTAATTAAATTTTCACAATCTTAGGCATGGGTGTCAAAGTTATTTGATAATAGATTTTATTGAAAAGTAGATTGTATGACTTATTAATGACACTAGTTTTGGTTTTCATTTACTTGAAATGTTAACATTTATTTTAATCTCACAGTAAATGCTTACATATAACCTGACTCTCACATCTAGACGCCTTTTAAAGCAATTGGCCGCTGTCTTACTAGTTGAAAAGCAGGTTAAGTTAAAAAAATAATTATTTTGAACCCACATGAAATGTATCTGTGATGCACAACGCACGTCTGAGAACCGCATAGTCAACTTTTCAAGAACCTGACAACACAGCCACACTATACCTCTTTCCTTTTCCCAAAACAAACAAAAAATGCATGCAAATTGTTTTGCGAACTCATGTGAATTTTGATTACTTTTTTACAATTCTGACACTCTAAAAAGATTATCTTATATTTTGCGTGCAATATTAGGTTTCCTTGATATGTGAAAAAAGAAGGTGGTGTTTACTGTAGATTAAATTGTTGGAATAAATAATGTACGGTATGAATGCCATAATGGCTATATTAGAATATGAGTACTCAAAGTCATTCGGATTTTTATTTATAACAATCCATTAAACAGATTCGCTCTCTCTGCCATTTCTGCCCACTCTACCCACCCCTTCTCGCCCCACCCACTTCGTGCGGCAGCAATGCTGCCTAGATGATTTCTCTATAGTGTTAATAATATATTGTGCAAGAAAACAACGTTTTGAATAGAAATTCCAGTATGAGCTCAGAAGGGAGAAAGTATTTGTGCAAACATTAGAGGCAATCGTTCTCGTGATTTGAAGGTTCTTTCGGAACATTTTTACACATACATTCACTCTAAAGTAAAAGATGTGTACAGAATGTCAGCGACGACAAATTAAAAATATCAATTGGGCTCTTACATAGTCGTCTCGTTGAAATATATATACACATACATATACATTTTTGCTGACACGCAAAAGAATCTTATACAACTACAAATATGACTATTTACGGTGCAGTACAAACATGCTATGGTAATCATGACGCTTTCCATATCTATTTCCTAACTGACATCCTTCTCATTTGACTAGGGTCAGCCGAGTGCTCGGACGCGAGCTGCATGGCAGGCCGTCCAGCCACTTCCTGGAGGCCGAGCAGATACGTTTGCCCCGACTGCAACCAATCCTTCCCTTGGCTCAGCTCCCTCAAGAGGCATATTCGAGCGTCCATCGAGAACAAACAAGTTTACTGCAACGAATGCAACTACGGAGCAAAAAGCAAGAGGGATTTGAGAAAACATAGACGAATCCACACGCGAGATCTCTCTCACAAGTACAATGGGTGGGAGAAACCAGCCTCACAGCGCACGAAGTTTCGTATTCACAGTCGGATATTCAACGACAGCTCCTCCAACCGAGTCGAAAATAATTACGATGCTATGCAGTCCCAGGCATGGCGTTTACTGACGAATTCCAGACACCGATCGTTCAGATGCGAAGGGTGTGGGGCATCGTATTCTTCAAGAAGGCACTTAATCAGGCATATCAATTGTGCACACGGATACCCTTTGCAAAGGAACTACAGCAGCGCCTCCAATGAAAGTAGTGTGAACTAGTGAGATAAAATCTATAGCGAAAACTTGTCGCTAACAAAGAATGAACGGATTTTTTTGCTTAATTCACCTCGTTTAATAAATTAACTGTAGCATCTTACGGAGGAAATAAACCAGCTTGAAAGTTTGTTGACGCATTTTATTTGTAGATCAAGGATTTTAAACTTTTTTATCAGATGTTATAAATCCAAAAAGTAAAGTGCAAGCGTATGATACTACTCAAACACTAATAACTTCTTACCATTCTAAATTTTCCAGTTTGTATTGTATATATTTTAAATAATATTAATACATAGTGATTATAAATTGAATATTGCATTTTAAATACACTGCTGTTTGTGAAAGGTGCATCTGAGTTAGTTCGAACGGAGCAGAATGATTGGTCTCCTGGAAGCGGGTTTGTCATACCGTGATATTGACAGTTGAACGGGGAGCGCTACTATGACAGTGATGATTGTGCGGGATTAGTGGCTAGAGGAGGGTCGCATTATGTGGTCTTGTACTATCTGGTCGCTGTGTTTGACTTGTTAACCAACAATATACAAAAATGAATGCAATAATTACATATGCGTGACATAAAGTTTCCCCAAACTCGCGAGGTGGAGCTCGTTATCCAAGATGATTACATTTTTGCAAAAAGATATTTAGAAAGCGCCGTCGTTTAGAAATTACAATGCAAAAAAGGTATCACTGCCGTACGAAAAAACCGCATTGTTCACATTAACATACTAACACATTCATTGCCGCACTATAATACAGGGTGTCCAGAAGCTCCATTACAAAAAAATCCTTTCTTGTTAACTTTCGTGAAGAACGGTAGATCAAATTTTTACGAAAAAAAATGCATGCGATAAAATTGTGTTTAAAA
This sequence comes from Gryllus longicercus, assembly GCA_038098605.1. Classification (NCBI taxonomy): domain Eukaryota; kingdom Metazoa; phylum Arthropoda; class Insecta; order Orthoptera; family Gryllidae; genus Gryllus; species Gryllus longicercus. Next base: position 39,227 of record JAZDUA010000568.1, on the reverse strand, counting down.
GTTACATCCTGGTGCCCAACGAGGGCTGGGCGCATTTCTCCGCGTTTGCAGTAGAACTGTCGAGCGAGGCAGAAATCGCTTGCCGTACACTATTTGTAATAGTACCTACAGTAGTAGCAAGTGTTTTATGAGTAAATTAATATTTTAATTTAATATATCTACTTAAATGCATTTTGTTATAAATTATAACAACGGTAAGCAGAGGCGTACCAATGGCCGCTGACCATAAACCAAGGTTAATGGAAATAACTCCTCGACTGATCGAATTATTTTCAGCATATCTTCTGCGTGAACAAATGTCTTATGCTTTTAGAGAGCCTTTAGAACTAATAATTTCCTGTTGGGCGTTCGATGGAATTAGCAATGAATTATGGGTCAAGATTATGAATTTCGCGCACCCTGAAAACAGGTTTGCCGCTGCTGACTCAGTACGTTGCTGCCACCACCGCAGGGGGCCGTGTGGTGTCGCTCTCTCTCTCTAGCCCGATGGATTGATTAATTGTTTGTGAGTCCGGGCACGTCAAGGGCTAGTATCATTAGCCCGTAAGTGTAGTGTAGGTTTTTGCTCGGTATGTGACGGTGGTCTTCCCCCGCTGGATGGCGAGATCCGGCGCTGATCTACTGTCGGCTAAGGAAATTTTCCCTAATTTTCTCCATCTCCCACAAGCGAGGCATCACTCCTTCCGGAACAAGCTTCCTTAAGTTCCAGACCGGTCTCCCAGCGTGTGTGGTAGTGCAGTGCATGTTAGTGTAAGTGTATGCAAGAGGTGAGGATATAACAAGGAAGAAGTAGGAAAACTCGCGCACCTGGAAAACCTGGCCCATTTGTTAGGTTAGGTTAGGCCTGGTGTTGATCGGAGAAACCACGGAAAACTACTGATCAGGGCAGCTAACCGCGAGAATTCTACTCCATAGGGCGACTGAATTCGACCTCACTGACAAGCTAGTGTCGAAAATTCTGTAACCACCGGGACTCAAACCTAGGACTTCCCGGTCAGAGGGACTGTAGTGACATCACTTATGCTCTGGGCCATCTCTCCCGATCCAGACCAATGGAAGAGACGCATATTTCTAAATCGTAACCATGAATATCCTACAACCCAAAATTGGGCCTTCTCATTGGTCAGAATCTTGGAGCTGTTGCCAGTAGTTGGCATGGCAAACGCTAGGTGTCGCGGGTAAAACGATTCATTGAGGATTGCCGTTAGTTAGGAGACTCGACTTAACATGATACTCTCTAGACTCAACCCAGTCGAGTGCACTCAGCCGATCACATGCTTTTTCATTCACACTTCATCTTACGTCTATAAGAAATATTTCTTAAACTGTGCAATTCACCCAGCCAACATTCACCTCAATGTTTTATGTTATTCGAGAAAGTAATTTGATTGAAAATTAAAGAGAACATCGAATTCTTAAATATTATTGAGGTATTCAAATAATTAGGTAATATTGCTTACTGCAGTGTTAATCAGAAATGCAAACATAACTGCCTAGGTTATGAATTAATAAAATACACTGTTATTAAATACTTTATACGTAATTTAATATAGCTACTTAAATACGTAGAGGGAAAAGGTTAGACTGTCCCGGGCAACGTATTCCAGTCCCTGTAAGTAGAGAAAATTTTTCAACATCTGTTCTCTGAGCCCTCAACTGTATTTTGTGTGTGATCCCCGTAACTAAATTCATGGATGCACCAAGTCGGCTAGTGGTTTCTTTCCATGTTTGATAACCAGCGTATGATTTACATAGGGCACAAAGTCATGTTTTAACTCTCACAATTTTCAAAGACAACATTTTACTTTCTTCCTATTTGTCTGAAAAGTAATGTGACGTCACTCGCGCGACCTATCTGGGAGAGATCGCACACATAATCTATTTATTTTTTTCTTTCCCGGGTGAAAATTGGATCCAGTTTCTGCTCCTGCTGAAAGTCACACAGACAATTACAAACATTAACTTGTATGTTAAACTATTTACGACCCTCCAAAAAATCAGAAACCACTAGACTTGTATCTAACATCTACTGAAGAATCACGTTCTTTATAAGCTCAAATGACCGAAGGCCAGTTCATTGACATAAGATTTGCTAATAATTCTCCGTTAGTCAGCAGATTGAAAAGTAAAACGATGTATGATATTATTTTACAAAGATTATTATACAAACAGTTTTCTAAAATTATTCCTTTATTAAAAAAATAACAGAAACAAAAATTAATTTGTTTGAAAACGTAATTAAAAGTTATTACAAATGATTCACTAGCTACGTATTTTTGCACGGGTTCTGAGAGGTACAAAAATAAATAACATTTAATGCACTACTTAAATAAAATTACGTAAAAGTAGATGCTAACTAAGTTATCAATGTTATAAACACAATTAATAAATACATGTCGAGTTTTTAGGTTAAATTACGCTAGGCTATGTAAGATTTTATGAGGTTACACGATAGATTATGCGAGATTACATTCAGTTCTAAGAGGTTAGCTTAGGACATTCGATGTCTGGTTCAGATTTGTGAGACCAAGTTGTGATTAACTAGATTAACGTAGCTTTCATGTTCGCGGTGTTGGGTTAGGTTGCGGAGGAGGCGTCTTGCGAGGCCTGGAGTTGGCGCGCGAGCAGGCTGCGCACGAGGGAGGTCTTGGCGAGGTCGAGTGGCGTTTTGCCGTCGTCGCTGCGGTCGCTCCGGCTGGCGCCGGCCTCCAGCAGCAGCCGCACGGCCTCCGCGTTGCCGCACTCGGCCGCCGAGTGCAGTGCCGTCCTCCCCGACTGGTTTCTGTTCGCACCGATCGCAAGGTGTCGTAAAGGCCGGTTCACAATGCAAACATAAGCATGAGCATAACGCGTAGACGTAAACATTAAAATAAGTGATAGACTGAAGTATTCACAATGTCTAAACCAAACGTAAGCAAAATAAGAGTTTCTATTGGCTGTGAGACATTCTAATTTACTATTGGTTCAATGTAAGAATCAATTTCCAGGTTTTGACTGTGTCCATGGCCCATATGGAGGTCCATGGCTCATAGTTCGTCTATCGACTTCGCTCCTATTTCGATTTTCGATTTTGAGTTAACACCATGCTTTGCGTTCACAATGCGTTCGCACAAGCATGCCATATAAAACGTTAACTTAACAGCTTACGAACTTCAAGCTTCTGTGCTTATGATTAAGTAAGGCAGAAGAAATGAACCAATCACAGTACGGTAACTCAAAATCGAGAATCGAAATAGAAGCGAAGTCAATAGACGAACTAAAGCCATAAGGACCATGGACACAGTCGAAACCTCAAAATCGATTCTCACATCTACACTTAATTATACAGAAGCGCAGCACAGCTGCTTTTTGGCTAGTTATGGATGCGCGCGCGTGCAGCTAGCGATCCTGGGGGAGCTCAAGTAAAGTTACGAGTAGATGCTACTGAAGTATAGACGTTTTCTGTGAAATCGCGTTTATTAAGAGCTGGTTGAAAACGTAAAAGAAAATTCGTATTATTTCTTCACCTTGTAGTGTCATATTCCGAAGATTTCAAGGGACAGTCATTAAATAACGTGTAAAATTACATCAAACCAACATTTTAACCTTACATTTGACATGTATCGGAACATTTTTGATATGCACCAACTGAATTCTTATACTTTTCCAGTTAACACATTAATAGCAATGCGTGTGTTGAAGGGATCGCACTCATCTGCAATTAAATGTCGCAATAATGAAGAAAACAACCCTAAGGTTTGTTGTTTTTTGCTTGTCTTGTAGAGCTAGAAAGGGAGACGGAAATTTGTTATTGCTTTTTATCAGAAATTTTATTACCTCCTATCGATACCCTTATTTACTACTTAGATTACTTACATTTTAGTTTTTTTTATGAACATTACGAAAACACTTGTTCTTTCTCATGACTTCACTATCCAATTACAATGAACAACATTCATTAGATTCAAATCATTTCCTTCCTTCAAAATTGTTTAAAACTTCTACTTCACATGTTGTTTTAGTTATATGCATAAGGAAATTAAAATATGTAAAAATATTTATTTTTTGGTTAGATTTGGAAGAACGATGCTGCATAACGAATTGTAAGGCGGTGTAGTATTCCTTGATCGCCACGCGGATCTCTAGAGTCGACCAACACGTCGTCATATGGCATTTAACACGGAGCTGCGCTACTGTATAGATACGTATACTGTGCTGTAATGCGATGAGACAGTATTCACGAAGCTTACGTTAGTCTTAAGTTTCAAACATGACTAATTCACGAATTAGTTGAAACTAACTCAATAAATGGGTAAGAAAATATTATTTTAAACTTTATGAGGGCAATGTTGATATTAGCCACAGAGCGATGGCTGAAGAAAGGCGATTGTCAATTTGGGAGAGGTCTTGTGTGCTTACGAAAAATATTTTGGCATAGGAATTTGTTGTGAAATAATTATCTGACCTGTCGCGAACGACCTGTCGCGAACGACCTGTCGCGAACGACCTGTCGCGAACGACCTGTCGCGAACGACCTGTCGCGAACGACCTGTCGCGAACGACCTGTCGCGAACGACCTGTCGCGAACGACCTGTCGCGAACGACCTGTCGCGAACGACCTGTCGCGAACGACCTGTCGCGAACGACCTGTCGCGAACGACCTGTCGCGAACGACCTGTCGCGAACGACCTGTCGCGAACGACCTGTCGCGAACGACCTGTCGCGAACGACCTGTCGCGAACGACCTGTCGCGAACGACCTGTCGCGAACGACCTGTCGCGAACGACCTGTCGCGAACGACCTGTCGCGAACGACCTGTCGCGAACGACCTGTCGCGAACGACCTGTCGCGAACGACCTGTCGCGAACGACCTGTCGCGAACGACCTGTCGCGAACGACCTGTCGCGAACGACCTGTCGCGAACGACCTGTCGCGAACGACCTGTCGCGAACGACCTGTCGCGAACGACCTGTCGCGAACGACCTGTCGCGAACGACCTGTCGCGAACGACCTGTCGCGAACGACCTGTCGCGAACGACCTGTCGCGAACGACCTGTCGCGAACGACCTGTCGCGAACGACCTGTCGCGAACGACCTGTCGCGAACGACCTGTCGCGAACGACCTGTCGCGAACGACCTGTCGCGAACGACCTGTCGCGAACGACCTGTCGCGAACGACCTGTCGCGAACGACCTGTCGCGAACGACCTGTCGCGAACGACCTGTCGCGAACGACCTGTCGCGAACGACCTGTCGCGAACGACCTGTCGCGAACGACCTGTCGCGAACGACCTGTCGCGAACGACCTGTCGCGAACGACCTGTCGCGAACGACCTGCCGCGAACGACCTGCCGCGAACGACCTGCCGCGAACGACCTGCCGCGAACGACCTGCCGCGAACGACCTGTCGCGAGCCACCCTTCGCGAGCAACCCAGCTGGAGCATCTTGACGTGAGCAACCTGACACGAGAAATCTAGCAGGAGCAACCTGGCACGTGCAACCTAACGTGAGGCGCCCTCCGCCGAGGCGCGTCACCGTGCCTGATGGAGAGGTCCGGGCCGAAGGCCAGCAGCCGCGCCGCGCACTCGCCGCTGAAGTCGTTGTACACGGCCACGTGCAGCGCCGTGAAGCCGTAGGCCGTGCGAGCGTTCGCGTTGGCTCCCCGCTCCAGCAGCGCCGCCACCACCGCCGCGTTCGCCTTGCGCGCCGCCCTGCGCGCACACGCGTACTTGCGTAACGGCTGCATTGCGTTATAGACCGAACATTACGAAGTAGAGTAGCTTTTTGCGTCCGTTAAGGATTCGACAGCTTTACGTCCGTTAATAACTATCTTATCAAATGAATAAAAGCTAATGATGAAGCATGAGTACCCTTATTCAAAGAAATGGTTCTTCTCATCGTCTTTTTTGTGGGAAGAGGGAGAAGATGGTATTAAGAAAACTTTTGAGCGACACATGGTCGATAGCACAAATAATGGACTAGGTTCTTATATGTGCTATCCGTATTCTTATGATACTTGCTGTATGTGTGTGTGTGTATGCTGTGTGTATGTATATATGTGTGTGTTAAATTTTCAATAAAATGTCACATTTGAACAATTATTTCTTTACTTCTTGCGGGTGATAGTTAATAAATATAAGTAAAATAAAGAATGAAGAATTGAAAGTAGGCTTGTTAATCGTCAAATCACGACTTCTTGTTCGTGAAATGTTACAATGAAAATGTTCTCGTAACATTAACAAAATATGAGAATTAGTGGTAATTGGAAAATGCATGTGTGATACGTTCAGTCACAGTCAAAGTAGGCCAATAAAGATAAGATTACTCATTGCTGATTAGCAAAGAGTACGCAAGCCTCAAGAAAACAAGTACAGGATTAGTTTCGTACTTACCAGAAGCGCCCTGTTTAAAACTTCACATGAAACTTGGTAATGTGATACTTCCACCACATATTCATTGACAAAATGTGATTATTTCTCCCCTTATATTATTGTAACACTTGCTTTGAGGCATCCTATGTAGTCAGATAGGCTGGAGGGTACTGATCCAATCATGTACAAGGTATGTGTACATCGTCAAATCTCAAAATCTATACAGCGTGCTTTAGAGTAAGTGTTACAAGCTTATAGAACATGAAGGAGGTCGAATATCACTTTCTAGTAAAGTGTTGATAGGTACACGATATTCCTTCGACTACTCCGGAATGTGAACCGCTAAAAACTAGTACACGATGAACAGCCTACAAATCAGGAATAAACGCCAAAATTATAAATTACTAAACCAAATTAAATGAAATTTTTCGCTGTACGAGCATTGGCAAAACGTAATCATCTTCACCCTCATTTCATGCCCTAGAAGTTTGTAACATTTATTACGAGATATATGAACATGCCTAGGTTCCCTGCCACGCCCACCTGTGCAGCGGCGTCCACTCCGATTCGTAGGTGTAGTTGGGGTCGGCGCCGGCGTCCAGCAGCGCGCGCACGGCGTCCGCCCGCCCGTCCTGCACGGCGTCCAGCAGCTGCCGGCCCAGGTCCTCGGGGTGCCGCCCCGCCCCCAGGCCTTCCTCCGCCCCTGCCGTTGCCACCGCGCACACCGCGGACGCCTGCGACGCCGCCGCCGACAGCACGGACGACGCCGACGACGAGTTCGACGACGCGGCCGGGACGATCGGCAGCGGTAGCGACGCCCTGCGCGCACACCGGAAACCAGGCATGGCATGTGTCCGTGCGTTGTGTCGATAAGCCGGAAAGCATTACGAATGTACATGCTGTGTGTATGTACATGTCATTTGCAATAGTCTTATATATAAAATCGACGCAACGAGTCAGAGGGCCGTAAAGCCGTACTTAACGACCCCCGATATAGGTCTTAACGTCAGTAGGCCGATAAACACCAAATAACAGACACCGTTGAAGTTTGTAAACCAAGGTATCAGCCGAGAATAAAGAAATTAACCCTCGGCAGCCATTAAGATTACCTTTTCATTCCTCTATGGGGTTGCGTTTGGCAGATATATTAACGGACAGTATTACGAAAAGGATTTAACAGTCCGCCGTTCGTTACAAATAATGGAAACAACTGAATTGTAATAAAATGTCAGTACTCTTCCCCCAAGAAAAGGTATTCCTTATTTATATATTTTGCGTTTAAGAAGATAGTACTACAAAACGGATTTAACAGCAAACGGTCGCATACACACGTTGGTTGGTTATTTGCTATTTAATGAGTTAATGGCTTAAATAGTTTGAACTAGACTGTATGTCTAGGCATTATTTTTCGTTAGAATGTTTGTTTTTCGCGAATAAATTGGAATTTGCGTTGCTTTCTAGGTGGGTTTTGCGCCTTTGATGTTTGTTCGAAAATCAGTGATAAGAAAGTGAGATATTTCATTAGGGGAATTAGATAACATAAACGACAATCATTACAAATTCATATCAACTGTTTTACTCGTTCACTGTAAATTTGAAGATTTGATGGCTGACCCGGTTGCAATGGCTCTCAGTACTATTTTCATAGTACGACAACGATAGGTAGAATTAATGAAATGTTTTTTAAATAAAAATTAATTAATCATAATAACGTAATGGTATTCTAATACTCATCCGCAAAAAGTGTTCACAACGTTTGTGTTTAAGTATTTAATTATTGGATTCTTACACCAGCGTGCTATGTTTTAGAAAATAATTTTGTGTGATTTTTTTCGGCAGAATTTTCGTTGCTGCTGATCATTAATACTATTAATAATACTAATAATGATAATAACATCACCAGTATTATTACCATACTACTACTACTACTACTACTACTACTACTACTACTACTACTACTACTACTATATATCAGTAGTGCTGTTGTTGCTGGACTCACAGCGAGGAGCGGGAGGCGGCGACCTGGCAGAGGTCGCTGGCGAGCGCCAGGCAGGAGGCGGAAGAGGCCAGCTGGCACCACGTGCCCTGGTGCACGCGCCCGCGCCCCTCCAGCGCCGCCTCCGCCGCCTCGGCCGCCTCCGGCCACTGCGCCACACAGCGTTTACCTCACGCTTCGAGCGAGGCAGTGAATGAGGATTCCGATCACAACTACATGTCATTAAGAGGAGCCGGGATGAACTATCTTGCCAATGTTAATGTAAGGAACATTTTCTCAGAAATTAAGGGATTGAAATTTTATGTGAGTGTACATTATTTATTTATTTATAAGGATTTTAACGAAGCCGTTTAAAAAATATTACTAGTTTTTTAATACACATTTTTGTTAATTGTAATCGATTTTGTTCAAAAATACTAACATGTATAAGAATATTGGCTAAAATATTTAACATATAATAAATCCACTAGTTAAAGTATATAAACTCGTGTGCTATATGTGTTGTTAATATTTGAGCATCATTCTTTTAGTAGTTTTGGAGAAAATGTTCCCTAAAGATGAAAATTTTTAACTTATTGGAAGAAGCTCCTAAAGTTTTCAGTGCATTCCTGGTCCCTTAACTGGGCAAACAAACTCCAATATTTTGACACTATTCAACATCATGTTACCAGAAACAGTCTGTCCAACACTAGAAATCAAACTATTAACGTTTTCTCACAACGAAAGCAGAAAAGAAACGGTGAAGGTCACTCATGATAGGTGAAAAAGGCCAGGACCTTCGGCGCTACATAAAGTACAAAATTTAAAAACAACAACTTTGAGATGACATATTAAGATGAAACCTGGCTTATTTAACACAAAAAAAGTATAAATTTATTTGTTATTTGAGAATGTAAAAAATATATTTTCATAATTTTTGCCCATTCTTGCCAAAAGTCTTCTACCCGTCTACCCTTCTGCCTTCTATTCCCCTTAAGCCCATATGTGTAGTTATATTATTCGGTACCACTCACTGCGCGGTCTATCTAGATGTCAGGGCATTTGTGACGTCACTGTAGTGGCCCCGTCCGGGAGGTCCTCAGAGCGAGTCCGAATGGTGGAAGGATTTTCGACACCAGCTAGATAGCAAGGTGAATTCAACCTCTGTCTGAAGGAGACGGGATGAAAGCTGGTATTTGTAGTTTTGGATTACGCTTAACGAATTTTGGATTACGCTTAACGTAGGTACTTTTTCGCTATTGACGCTGACTACGGCATAGATTTTGATTTTGTAATACGTCTCGCTAATTTAAATGTGTGACCATTGGCTTTATTTTACAGTTTGTTTTCGTTAGTTTATGGAAATAAAATTGTTTTAGAACAGAAACACGACTTGGGTATTTAACAAAAGCATATACACCTCTCGTACGGCCAGAGAATGCATAGTTTTCATTCAATGTTTGATCACATTGTAAATTAGAAATCTAGATGTGCTATAGTGAAGAATCGATAGCCTGAGATTGGAACAAATATTACGGTCCGATATCAGTTACAAACTGGTTGGCTATACCATTGCTGTCGCTAAGTGATAAGAAGCCTAAAGTTCCTAAAGTGCTAGTCATTGTTAGTTCACTGATTTGTCGTGATCTCTACTACCGGAACCGACAGCTGCCTCTAACATCTGAATCGCCACAATGCACGTTCTCTTCACTTTCTGGGAAACCCACATCTTTTGATTCGTGCGAAAAATAGAAGCAGAGCATGATTTAAGAATGTCCTAGGTGGCTGACGGCCCAGACGATCCCACCAAATACAAAACGGGGGAAAATTGTGAGTTTTAACGAAAGTTATACGATGTAAATCAAATTCATATTTTTCATTTGAATACATTTGTATTCAAGCATTTTAATTATGTTATATTACAAAATTGTTATGTATTTTATACATTTATAATGTTTTGATTTGATATTTATATATTGTTTTATTTTATCTTCAAAAAGATTATTTTTTTCCTATGAGACAAATAACAATGCAATAATACAAAAGCAAGTCCAGGCTGCAGAAATCGTTTTGAAAATTTACCTTATTTTGATAACTAATTATACTCCTGTAAGATTGTTTTGATAAAAAATATTTTGAACGACATTGATTCAACATCTTAACGATTTCCCTTTTTAAGAAGAATTAACTACCCATCTGGGGTAGTGTTCCGCTGGTGGGATATACCGGAGAAATTAAGGTGTAGGTCAGTGCCGGTTATTACGTTCCAGCGGATACCCCTTCCGAGATACGACATGTACTACACTTACGGTATTAATGACCACTGTACCTGACGCACTCGGAAACATTCAGTCAATTACGGAAGACTATAATATTTGAGACGTTCGTCCTGGTTGATTACCCAAAATGCAAATAAATATAAAGAAAAACTTTGCCATCCGCTCTCGCTATATTGGCTGATTTTGATCAAATATAATTAAAACAGTGTTCAACACCTGAATTTGTGTCTGTTGCGAAGTATCCTTCAATTTTCCTGTGCATCTGTCTTCTTTCTCTCTTTCATCCACTTCGGCCGTTTGAGAACAGTCTTCCTTCACGGGAACTTCCGACGGTCTCTTATCCAACGTGTTCACCTTAAAAGAGAAATTAATCTACTTAATTGCGCAATTTTTAAAAAATCTTCAAATTGTGTAGTGTAAAATCGTATTTTGTATGAAAATTGTATTGTTCCAGTTCCGACAAACCAAATCATTTATAGTATAACATTTTATGATAAATATAAAAGTATTGTGTAAGAGATAAACAATAGGGGGTTAATAAATGAACACAATATATTTAAAAGAGAAATTAATATCTATCTATCTATCTATCTATCTATCTATCTATCTATCTATCTATCTATCTATCTATCTATCTATCTATCTATCTATCTATCTATCTATCTATCTATCTATCTATCTATCTATATATATATATATATATATTGATATATTGATATGGTATACAATATTTCGTCAGCCATCGCTGCTGACGCAGTGTGAATGGCATTATAAGCAAAACATTTCTTACCAAATCCCCTATGTTTTGCAATGAAGTATACATATTTGAAGTTTGAGTATGATACGACTATTAACAAAAAAAGAACATGCAACTGCATGAACTTCGCAGCTCTACTGGCAGCGGGCGCACCTTGTCCTCGAGGCGCTGCAGGCGCTGGGCCACGCAGCGCACGGCGCCGTCGGTGCGCTCCAGGCCGCGCTCCATGGCCTGCATGGCCGACTGCATGTGCGACAGCGCCGTCACCACCAGCTCCAGAGCGTCGCTCAGCGCCGCCCCCGCGCCCCCGCCCGCCCCCGCGCCCGCGCCCGCCTCGCCCCCGCCGCCCGCGGCCCCGTCCGCGTGGCTCATGGCCGCGCTGCCTACGCCCGCAGGCAAGGCGGTTTGGTAGCGGCGTTGTGCACTGACAGTCACCTTCGAGTCAGAACGTCATACCACAGCCATCAGGCACGACATTGTACCTTCATAAATAGTGCACGCCTGTGTCTAAACAGTCGCATTACTGGTTGGCTTTTTGGCATAATGTTTTGAGAAACTAGTGGACCCGGAAATGCTCCGCTATTCTAATGTATTACACTTCACACGCTTCTGGTCACATATACATTTATATTGTTTTAATTTGATATTTATATATTATTTTATTTTATCTTCAAAGAGCCTATTTTTTCCTATTGGATTGTTAATCGCGTTTTTCGCTAAGCTCTACAAAAAGTTTAATAAATGCCTTTCTCGCAAGTATGGGTTGTTCCATGAAGTGGTTTGGACATGGTTGTCAAGTATCCTATTGTTAAAACGTTTCCAGCCGAGTTTGGGCACGCACTCACAATCACACTATCTTGAAGAAATTAGATTAACTTGTCCAAGATAACGTTCAAGTAGAAATTCCGGCCTATATTTCACATTCGCAGGGGCGGAATATGCAACGAAGGCGCGCTTAATACTTGAGAGTGCTGCGGGTTGCGTAGTGTTCAGGGGCGCTTGACTCAGTATAAACGATAGTTTCTGAGGGAGTCATCGCGTCTATGTGCGACAGACATATGCACATTCCCATTATACTATGCCTATATCTTTTGGGCAAGTGCAAGCAATAAGTTGCAGTTTTATCATAATTGGATGAAGGGTACGACAGCGAATAAAATACGAGCGTTAATTTTTATATACTAGGTGGTTTTGTAATGATATTTCTTTTTGAAAAACGAACTGTTTTGCGTGAAATTAAAAATTATTCAAAATTTCCAATTGTGCTACACGGAATGCATCCCCTCTTGGGGAGAGCATCTATATACAAGATGTTCATACTATAATTCACTACTACCCCTTCAACTAAATGTTTTGCAAAGTTTTTCAATTTTATAAATTATTTTCCCATTTGCTATTTCTAAATATAATTTGGCCGAACTATTCCATAATTCTCGGAATAAATGTAGATGTAACCGAATAAAATGTTACATGTCTAGTTTTTTCTTTTTTTCAACGAAATAATAAATAAACTGTAAAATTTCCACATTTTTATAAAAATAAATTATTTTCTTTTTGTTGCAATTTTTTATATTATATGTTTTCTCAGAAAGGATAAAGGAAAGCCATATAAAGTTTTTAAATTTATCTCAGGAGTTCTCCGAATGAATAATATTGAGAGAAAACCCGATATAACCACTTTACAATTTTTCTGTCTACATCTCTCTGGATTATAATGCTACTTGAAAACCTTATCCAAAGATAAAGGTAGGTATTTGGAATGCAGTAAAGTAAGAGTTGGAAATTCATGCAGAAAGGGAAATGAACTTGGTTTTTCGATAAATGTAATTTACAACAAATCATCAATTACAATGAACTTGGAAAAGCGAATAGTGTAATGGAAGGAAAGTGCTCATTACGTATCATATTATTTTGTTGTATAAAATTTCCGGAGCTTGTATTATTTCAGGGTTTGTTGTATTTATGCGTTTATTTTTCCTTTTTCGTTTAAATATATCTGCCGTGTTTCAGAACTTTTTGAATGTTGTTCAATTTCCACATTCGAGTACATCCCATCTAACCCTGAGATCCCAATAGTGTATAAATTAAGTCAAGCTTATGAAGTAACCAACTTGGCCAGATTATATGCAAATTGCCCGTCTAACTAACTTTTTAGACAAGCACCTGCACTCATTCAGGGGAGTGTTCGGTGATTGATGCACCTCACCCCGCGGGCTAGCTGGGAAGTTTGGATTTTCCAAAACGAAAAAGGGGGTAGCGGTTGCAATATCTTCTTAAGAAACCAAACTTCACATTCACAAAAAGTGACATATCTTCCCTTAATCGAATAGATTCCATTGGGCTACCAATAATGGAAAATGATACATGTGTAACTTCGCCATAGAAAATTTATTACCATTGGCAGAAAATTATCATCTTTCATATCCTACATGCTTTAGAAGTCTGTATAATTTAATCTGGGACTTCTGTTTCATTGTAAGCCATCGAATGTCTCTTTCAAGTCAGAGGCCATCCTGTCTTCTTCTTGGGCATCCTGTATTTCGATTCCGATAGTTATATTCTATTTGTGTTATTCTTCATATTTCCATTCAATCAATATGATTCGCCCATTAGCATTTGTATTCTTTAATTTTGCTATTTAGATTGTACATTTTTGGGTAGACGTGATCTACCAGAGTATATCCTGCTACACTTCTCAGGAAGCGCATTTCTGAGGTTTCAATTCTGTTTCTCTGCTCTGTTCAATGCCCAATTTTCACTTTCATACATGAAGAATGGAACTGACATGGATTAATTAAGTGTTAATATTGTACCTCTTCTTACTATTCTGAGGCACCTTACATAAAAATTTAAAAATAATCATAGATCAAATAGTTATAGTCTGAAATACGGGCATTTATTTTACTGCACAATTGTTAATAAATGTTGCGATCAACTTGGTATTAGGGGATATGTGTGACCCTCTGCAGAAATGAAGCCTTGTATTGGAATATTTTTTAGCAGTTTATTACATGAGCAACGAACATTCAAACGTCGTGAGTTAATTACAACAAAAATGAAGCTGGTCACATTTTATATACACAGTTAACTAGAAAATAATTACTTTTTGCCATTTTGGTCTCATTAATGCAAGAGAAATTTAATATTATAGAATAAAAAGATCTAGCTGTAATATTTCTGATAAAGAGCATTCCCTTATTTACAGAAGAACCGAATAAATCATCATCATCATCATTATCACCATCTCATCATCCTCATTAAGGAAGAATCTATAAAACTATTTCGGGGAGATCTGACCATCTCTATTATGGCAACCATGAATAATTTCGTTAGCCTTGTTAGAAAGGTGTTTGAAAAGCAAGAATCTCTCTTCTCAATCAACATTATATTTATAATATTTTGCTCTCTTTCTGACTGATAGTTATAAAGAACAACTATTAGTTAAACTATTCACTTACCAAATGTGATTTATTATGAAATTGAGGACACAAGACACCTTGGCATTCTTTCTTGAAACGGACACACCTTCACGGATGAGTTTTAATTTTAGGTTAGATGATACGTTCAAAATCTAAAGCGTAAAATCGCGTCCATACACAAGTAATTATACGGAATATGAATCTAACACATTTTAGATATTCTTTTTGCTATGTATTCCGTCTCGTAGTATAAAGGATACTGCTTTATCTTTGCTGTAACAGGATTAGGTGATCTGATATGTTTCGTATATTGGCAAAATATCTTTCCTGTCCTTTTTCTTGCGAAAATCTTCATTCCACACATCTCTTGTTCTCAATGCGAATTCCGAATAAAATGTAAATAGTTCATTAGTTTACATTTGACTAAACGAGCACCATATACAGAGCAAACAAAATGTAAATGCTAATGATATTTTGTAGTTAACTGCGCCATCTATAAATAGACCCGTTCAAACAACATAATATTGGTGTAAGAAACAAACAAAATATTTGAACATCTTTCTCTGGGAATTCATAACGTTAAATTATTGGGTGGTTACATGAGAAAGTATTAAAAAATGTTCATTGATCAACAAAATAACATGCTAATTTTGCTAATACGGGCAGTAACGTATAATTGAATACGTTGTGATGCCATTGAAAACGTACACATACATTGCATTTAGGGTACTTTAAATTGTGCTTAAAACTGGTAGGTTGCGCAAAGACAATTTTGTTGGATTCCCACCAAAATTATATGTAACGTTTTGTTTTCTCAAATTGAAAATCTTGCACACTAATTTTTTAAAGAATATATTCTGAAAATAAATTGAATAGAAAGGCAGAGAAGTGACAAAGCATAATTAACTGACTCTACTTGCATTGTAGGGAAATATTTAATTTTGCGACAAATTTATGAACAAAATTTGTCGGAAATATGAATTTTTTTCTAATGACATAATGATGCTAAGAAATTATTCAGTATTGAGACTTACTGCGTTTTATTGGAACCACATGTGTCAATGCCGCGATGCTCGTCACGAAATATAGGTAGGATCAATATAAGGAAGGATATATATATATATATATATATATATATATATATATATATATATATATATATATATACATATACACGTTTGCCATTCCTAGAACATAGAGGAGTTCCGCCTAATTCTTAAGCTACTTCCCATCTTCGAGTTTGACATCGCTGTCATCAGGAAAAAGTTTTCCACTCAGATGTGCCTTAACAGAACAGAAGATAGAAGATAGTTGCTAGTTGCTAGATAGGAACTGTGGGAGGTGTAGTTTTAGACATTCCAACCAAATGACGTAAATAACTTTGCGTTGCCCGTGCGAAGTGTTGGGAAGCATTGTCATGAGGAAGAAAGAGTCCCTTTGGTAGCATCTTGCAGCGTTTGTTTTCAAATTATGTTCACATGCAATTAAAACTGACATTTAGCTCTATTTTCTCAAGTTTTCGTGTCATAATGTCCTCTCTATAGATTGAAACGATTTCACGATGAACTGCGGCCGTACTTATGCCCTTGGCGTTGAGGTGGCGTAACACTTCGCACTTGATGCAAAACAGAATGATACCGCTCATCTTAAACCACATCTACAACAAGTTTAAGGACGCAATGACATCGCTTCAGATAGATTTACCCTGTAGTTCAGTAGTACCAACCGCGTCAAATACATTTCCCTGAAAGAGCAACGTTCTTTTTAACCATATTTTCCAGATATCACTCCTATATAAATAAAAAAACAAAAGCGTCAAGTTTATTGGTGGCACATGTCCCCCACAAGTCAGTATAAGACGTCTACAAAGCCGAGGCTCCCTACGTCTGTCTGAGCGAGCAGGAGTGTGGCGCGTCAGTCTGTCTATTGTCGAGCTCATTTCCATAAAATTGTGTTCACAATCGTCATGAAATAAGTATCCTTTTGTTTGCTATTAATATGTGTATTTACAAGAATCAGTGCACCTTCTGTTATGTAACTTTTTCCCCTTGCAACTGTCGCGAATAACGAAGACACTCATATAATTGCGAGAGGTTCTCTGTCGAAGGTCTAAAAGGCATGTCCGAGTAGAGGAAGTCGCTAAGGCTTAAAAGCCGTAGCAGTCGCTATCGGGAGGAGAATTAGTGCCCGGCTGCTCTGATCGGTAGTTTTTCCTGGTTTGTCCGATTAAAAACTAGGTGAATGCCGGAGCGGTATTTTACTTTCCTTCCTTTTCCTTGTTCTATTTTCACCCCTTACTTACACACATATTAAAATGCACTATACTACCACACAAGCCGGGGGACCAGCCGAAAACTTAGAACTTGACCCAGCCGAGGCGGTGTCCCGCCGGTAGGAGATACCTGGTTGGGGAAAACCCGCAAGCCGCTGATAGATCGGCGCCGGATATCGCCGGGAGAATATCTCCACCCCAACCTCGTAAAACACATGCACTACATTTACGAGCCTAATGTCCTTAGCAGTTGACGCGCTCGGAATCAGTACCAATCAATCAATCAGTAACCATTACCCGTAATGTTACAGTGATCATCAGTTGAAAAGCCACCTTAAACACGTAAAAAATAAACCAGAAGGCTGGAGTTATTTTCTGTGTTGCGTCAAGTTTATTGATGGCGCAAGCCGCAACATGAGAGAGTACAAAAGAAAAGAAACGAAAAGGGGGGCTACGGCTGCCGCAGCGCGGCGGGGCCGGCGGCGCAGGCGCCGGCCGGCGGGCGGGCGGGCGCGGCCTTAGCCGGCCGGCCGTCCGCCGAGGAGCGCGAGCGCCGGGCCAGACTGCGCGGGCGCGAGCCGCCGGGCTGCGAGGCGGCGGCGGCGGCGGAGGAGGACGTGGCCGCCTGCGGCGCCAGCAGCTGGCGCACGGCGTTCGTCTTGGCCACGTGGAAGGGCGTGCGGCCCTCGTCGTCCTTGGCGGCCTTGTTGGCGCCGGCCGCCACCAGCGCGCGCACCGCCGCCTCGTTGCCGCAGTCGGCCGCGTAGTGCAAGGGCGTGCGCCCGAACTGGTTGCGGCTGTTGACGTCGCAGCCGGCGTACACCAGCAGCGACACGCACAGGCCCGTGCGGTCGTTGTGCGCCGCCATGTGCAGCGCCGTGAAGCCGTAGGCCGTGCGGGCGTTGGGGCTGGCGTCGCGCTCCAGCAGCAGCGCCACCACGCCCGCCTGCCCGCGCATCGACGCCATGTGCAGCGGCGTCATCTTGGAGCGGTTGCAGAAGTTCACGTCCGCGCCTTCCTTCAGCAGCTTCTGCACCTGTTCATGGAGATCATTGCTCTTTTAATTCACACGTTGGCAACACCGCAGCTTCTGCACCTTCTCCACCATGGAGCTCATTACTCTTTTAACTTTTTAACATTACTGTTTTCTTCTTTTTCCCCTTAGGGAGAAGGTGTCATGAAATGAGTCAAATGACCAATTTTTGACTAAATAAATACAGCTCCTGTGACATTACATATTTTTGTTTCTAGAAACTTCCAAAGCCAGTAACCTAGGGCTATCCAAGGCTTCTGGTAAGAACTAAACTAATTGTAATGACCTATGCCATTCACGGAACGCCGAGATAAAACTGTTATTTCTTTGTTTATGTAATCCCTTAATTTTCATTATTAACCTATTACGAAATGATTATTATATTTATGTACGAAACTTTCTGATTGAGCGATTTCCCACCAACTAAGGAGGAGTTTCCGCTTAGTACCTCGCTTTAGAAATGACAGGTAAATGCCAGGGAGTACGCAGACAGGAACAGAGGCTGGACAGCTCTGTAACCTACCCGAAGATGAAGATTGTCTGTCAAATATGAAAAATGAAAAACAAACTACGCAATAAATAAACTAGTGGTGCTCCAACAAGGCCTATCTTGCATTACTTTTATAGTGGTTTCCGTATTCCCGTATTCCTTGAATATACATTTGTGATTTTTTAAAAGAAATATGACAATTGCATGAAAACATATCCAAAAATATGGAAATTGCATGATAACATTTATTTCATGCTATTCAATGCATTTAACTTTATCTATTCAAAAATTTCAAAGAAATTTGGAGGTTTTTTGAAAAATCTTGTTTTTAAAATTTTCTCTGTTTAACGCAAATTTACGCGAAAAATAATCATATTTTGAAAAAATTGTGCATGACGTATTTAAAGATTTAATGTAGCTCTGTCTTCAATATTGTAGTTGTAGAAAAACGCCAATACAATTTAAACTACTTGCAACTTTCGAAAATTTTGAGAAGCTAACGAAAAGGAGACCTTTGCTATTTTTAAAGTCGTTCTTTCTCTATTTGAAAAATATAGCAAAAGTTTAAAGCCATTTTTGAGAAAATTTTGAAAATGCCGTTGGTACTTACTAAAAAAAACTGAAACCTAAAGTCTATGTTTCACATCAAAAAGACTAGGACAACAGCCAGATCGATCCGGAAAAATCAATTTCGGTAAAAATCCTGTCCTTTGTTTAGTAGCTTGCGTTGTCCCATGATACACGGACATTTAGCTGTAAAGCTAGTTTCCAGCATCAAGGATCAACAAAACTTGGATTTTGGCTACACGAGTTAAAAGTAATTTACTATCTACAGGAATAGGAATTACCCACTTTTTCAGCGTAGGGAACATATGATACGATTTTTTTTTGCTGAAAAATTGCCTAAAGCATTTCAATATTTTCTGTAAAAAGTGAGTAAAACGTGAAACAATAAGATAATAATGAAAGATAAAACAATATGCGAAATAAATAATAGTAATTTATATCCCAAGGGTGTTATTAGAGTTCTAATGATCGAGCGGCGACAAAATGCCCGAGGGTTTTCTGTCGCCCGAAATCATTACACCAATTAACGCCCGTGATACATAATTTAATTTTTTACCTAATTTTAATTATTCATATTTACGTATTTACTCATTAACTAGATGTTAACTTGACTCGGTTTCCCTTTTCATATTTCTCTCCCATAATTCCCTTCATAAGAGAACATGTAGCAACATTCAACTGTTTTCATATTTCCCTCCTATCCGCGATCCTTTCTGCCCAGGTAAGTTACACTGTGTACACCTAGCTCCGTTGTTGGTAGGCTGACCTCCTTGGTGCTGCCCTCCTGCGCGGCCGTGAGCAGGTTGCGGCCGAGGGTGACGCGGTGCTTGGCGGCGGCGGCGGGGCTGGCGGTGCTGCTGGTGACGGAGCGGCTGTTGGCGACGCCGGCGGCGGGGGCGGCGCCCGAGTGCCGCGACGAGTCCGCGGTGGAGGAGCTCGCGGCTGACGAGCGCGACGGCGGCTCCGACGGCGGCGGCGTCGGCTGCGGCCGCACAGGCAACGCACTGCCCACTGAACTAACGACTTGAGTAGTAATCGATTACTCGATTCATTATTTAATAACTCAATTGCTTATTGAAGTACTTGATAGATTATGTAATTAATTTATAGAGTATTTACTTAATTAACGACTTGATTAATTTATTATTCGATTTATTATTTGACAACTTTGCTTATTTAAGTGCCTGATAGATTATGTAATTATTATTTTATAGATAATTTAATTAATTACAGTAATTAACGACTTGAAAAATTCGTTACTCCACTTATTATTTCATAAATCAATTGCTTATGAAAGTGCGTCATAGATGATGTAATTAATTTATAGATTATTTGATTAATTAGTCTAAATTAACGACCTTAGTAATTCATTACTCGATTCATTATTTAATAACTTTGCTTATATAAGTCCGTGATAGAGTATGTATTTAATTTATAGATTATTTAATTCATTTCCTATGACGAGGCTCATGGACAGCGTGCTAGGTTTTGTTGTGAGATCCCGAGGGCGATTCCTGGTCGCGTAATGAATAGAGCTGTTGCTTCCCATTACAATCGTCTCGGGTTCTGTAGATGTATGACGAAAGAAATGCTCGGCGATGCCAAGTGAGCTAGATGCGGCCAAGGCAAATCGTCTGCGCGCCAGATGCCTCACCTTACCCTCAGCCACACACACACACACACATACGCGGATTGTAAATAACAATAGGAAACAGGCGTGGAACGCAGCAGGGCTCTGGACCTCCCCATAACGCGAGCACAACCTGTGCGCTAACAAGGACGTTCAACTTTCATCTTGGGTTTCGAAAAGCAGCGATCCCACAATGGCACCGCTGCTGGTCAGCCGCTTTTTTGCGTGCCGGCAGTTGAGTTGGGACCAAAACATCGTACCGAAACCGAAATGAGAATGAAAACCAAACGTTTTAATAGAAATGAAACCAAAATTAAAACGGAACTTATTAAGCGGAACAGGAATATTATTTGAAACGGTTTGATGAGTTGATTTGGATAGCTGTCTTATAAAATGTAGTTGGCCAGATTTATTAAGCTCGTCTTGTTGTAGTAGTGGTAGTGTGATTGTGTTGTGGTAGTTGTAGTAGGAGTAGACCCAGGAGTGCTGGTTGCCATTTGATTGGAAATACTGTAAAATCAAATTTGTAGTGCGTTTTTCGATTTAATAACGTTTTATTATTCTCTGAAGTGGAAATTTCTCGTTTTCAAATGTTGCCAAACACGCTCTCTGATACGTTTATTCATACTACTCAAGTTTAATTTATAATAGAAGGAAAACGATTGTAGTCATGAATACGTGAAGGGATTATACTTATTCCCAAAGTCTTATAACTATTTTTTGACAATAACTTAGTCATTTCTTATGTAAAAAGAAGAAATGAGGAAGAGGGTAGATAATCCATCAATCAGGGTAACGAACGTTTCGCCATTACACTAGCGAGGAGGCTGGGGGAGGAAAGATGTCAGCTCGCATTGTAGATGCTGCCTTACGTCAAGAGTTAAAAGTGTGTGTGACGTTTTATAGGGAAGAAGTGCCCTCCTGCGCGATAGCGAACATTTTGCAATAATATATAATGTAGAGAAGGAATGTCATAGTCAGACAGAGACTTGCTTGCAGCCTCGTGCGTAAATAAATAAATATCCTCTTAAAACCATGCTAATTAATCGTATGAAACTATTAGCGGAGAGACTGTCCTTAGGCAGTTGTTCCGCCCCGAGTTTCTTAACCCAATCTTCGTTGGAAGCCTAACACCGACACGAGACCTTTATCGAGCAGGCGCACTTCGCTTCCTCTAAATGGCCTGGATATTGAGTCTCACTTTCTCCGCCAGATGTCGGCGTCAGATAACTATATTCGAGCTGTATGGTTGGGAGAACGTGAGATCTTGCTATGACGGGATATTATCGGAGGGATTTAATTTTGCCGGGCATACTGCCAGGATTCGTTTACATGCCACGAGGGAGCCATGGCTACGTGAATTTTCCGCCGTTCGAAAATCCTCGGCCGGGATCGAACCTGCGCATTAGGGGTTCAGAGTCCAGTAAGCTATCCCCTCACCCAACGAGGCCGCCATTGAATAACAGGACATTGAACGTACATTGAAGGCATAACATACATTGAATAACAGGACGAAACCGAGAAACGAAAATCCATTATTAACGGCAGGTATCCGTTATAAATCTAACAGTTACCGGTTAGCAACAAATGCCACAAATGAATTGAAGGTAAATATGGCGCTTGAGTCCCGTTATTCGGAGAGCGACGGAATTGCTCGTTGCGCACCTCGAGCTCGGTGCTGGACTGCGAGAGCGGGAAGGTGAGCGCGACGGGGGCGCGTCGCTCGTTGAGCAGCAGCACCAGCGACTGCTTGGCCGCGGGGCCGGCCTCGCCCGCGGGGCCGCAGCCGCCGCAGCCGCCGGCCTCGCTGCCCTGCGCGTGCAGGCTCTCCACGCGCCGCAGCCCCTCCACCGGCCCGCGGAAGCCCTCGCCGCCGCGCCGGCCCATGCCCAGCAGCCCGGCGTGGTGGAATCCGTGCAGCCTGCGCCAGCAGAGGCGGCGCCGCGCCGTCACGCGGGGAGGACGGGAGCTTGGTCGTTAGACAGACGGAGCGAGAGAGAGGGAGCGAGAGAGAGGGAGCGAGAGAGAGGGAGCGAGAGAGAGGGAGCGAGAGAGAGGGAGCGAGAGAGAGGGAGCGAGAGAGAGGGAGCGAGAGAGGGAGCGAGAGAGAGAGGGAGCGAGAGAGAGGGAGGGAGCGAGAGGGAGGGAGGGAGCGAGAGGGAGGGAGGGAGCGAGAGGGAGGGAGGGAGCGAGAGGGAGGGAGGGAGCGAGAGGGAGGGAGCGAGAGGGAGGGAGGGAGCGAGAGAGAGGGAGGGAGCGAGAGGGAGGGAGGGAGCGAGAGGGAGGGAGGGAGCGAGAGGGAGGGAGGGAGCGAGAGGGAGGGAGGTAGCGAAAGGGAGGGAGGGAGCGAGAGGGAGGGAGCGAGAGGGAGGCAGCGAGAGGGAGGGAGCGAGGGAGCGGGAGTGAGAGAGCGGGAGCGAGAAAGAGGGAGCGAGAGAGAGGGAGCGGGAGAGAGGGTGGGAGCGAAAGAGAGGGAGGGAGCGAGAGAGAGGAATTGAGAGAGAGAGGAAGCGAGAGAGATGGAGGTAGTAAGGAGAGAGGGAGAGAGCGAGAGAGAGGGTGGGAGCGAGAGGGAGGGAGGGAGGGAGCGAGAGGGAGGGAGCGAGAGGAAGGGAGCGAGAGGGAGGGAGCGAGAGGGAGGGAGCGAGAGGGAGGGAGCGAGAGAGAGGGAGCGAGAGAGAGGGAGCGAGAGAGCGGGAGTGAGAGAGCGGGAGTGAGAGAGCGGGAGCTAGAGAGAGGGAGCGAGAGAGAGGGAGCGAGAGAGAGGGAGAGAGAGAGATGATGCCGTACCCGCCGGACGCCGTCCTGGCGAGGGCGTGCGCGGGCGAAAGGGGCGGCAGCGCGCGGGCGCGGGCTTGTGCGTGGGCGTGCAGCGCGAGCGGGTCGTCGGCGCGCGGGTCGGGCGCGCCCGCGTAGGCGCAGGCGCAGGCGCTGGCGCTGGCGCTGGCGCTGGCGTTCTCGTTGGCCTTCTGCTCCACGATGTGCACCTCGCGGTCCAGCTGCTCGTACTTGCGCTCCAGCTTGCGCACCGCCTGCGCCAGCGAGCGCACCGTCTCGTCCGTGCGGTCCATCTTCATCTCCATGGTCTTCATCGCCTCCTGCGCACGCACACCCACGTCAATCGTTCCTGGATTAAATTATATATCCGAGGCCCTCAACTGCTGTAGGAATTAGTCTCCTAAGTGTAGAGGCTGCATTTATTGCGGTCGTTGGCGCTGTTCTGCTTCCGCAAGATGGTGCGATCCCGCGGCAACCTACAGGTCGGCTATCGGAGATTTTCTTACCCAAGTATCTCCCACTATGGGAGGACCCGCCCCATCTGGCATAAATGATAGTGTAATGCATGTAAGCGCGAATGTGTGTGTAAGTAATGTTTGGATAATAAAATTCAAGGAAAGATTGCGTGCGGTGTGTGGATCTTTTGTTCTGGTACTGATCCGGCATTCGTCTGGTGTTGAGAGGAGAAACAACGGAAAAGTACGGGTGAGAGCAGCCTGATAGAATTATCGTCCAGTCAGCGGCTGAATTCGACCCAGTCATATAGGTAGGCCACCGTCGGGAACAGAACCCTAGGACTTCCCGGTTAGAGGCACAGCAGTGACATCAGTTGATGCCCTGATCTACCTCAGTCAGTAAGACAAACATGATGAAGGCAAAGATGAAATATTTTTTGTTGAAGGATATAGCCAAAAGATATGAAAAACTAAATGAAGAATAGTCACAAAATATCGCAATAACAATATCCTCTACAATCACCAGCTGATATCGTCCTTTGGCAACACTGCAGTGCCTTTCAAGCGCCGCTCACCGGGAGGTCCTACGGTTCGCGCGGGATATTCGAAACTTGATACAAACCTGTCAAATTCAACCGCTGACTGGAGGAGGATTCTAGAAACCGGCAGCTTTAATCGGTTTTCTATAGATACTTTTGATCAATGCTAGGAGAATGCTGCAGTACGATAACAAACTTCTCACGGATATTTCCTTCTTGATACTTGATTCCTCTCATTCCCGTACTCTCTCTCCCTCTCCTACACATACATATACTACACAACCACGTTCGGGGTACAGTTGGGAGAGTTTGCAGCTTGTCTTGACTGTGGGGAGATACCGGGAAGGGCAGACCCCGACGTCCACAGTGTATGTCGACACCGTATCTTGCCAGTTTATACAAGTTGTCGATCAAATGTAATAAGAAACTATTTTGAGCGAAAATCTTACTACGTATTCGATATAATAATCTCAACGTCGAAACACTCGCCCATACTTTCAGGAAAAATTACGTGAAAAGTAATCAAATTTTCGAAAAATTGTACATGTCCGTCTTTCAAAACATATCTTTAAGGAATATATTTAATTAAGGAAAAGTCTCTATCCTTATAATTGTAGTTGTAATAAGACACCGAAAAAATATTTTTTAAATATTTGAAAAACCAGAGTTTTAAACGATAATGACACCTATATCATTCACTTAAACGTTCGTCAAGCTATCCAACAACAAAAAAATAATCAAAAACAATGGAGCCATATATTTAAAAATTTTGAAAATGTTCCAGGGGCTTGACGCAAAGTACCATAAAAAATTGAAGTATCGATATCAAATTCACACCACGTGTTAGAGGATTTTTTCTCTCTAAATTGGAAGTAACAAAAAGTGGATTGATCCACTTTTTCGTTACTAGGGTCTGGTAATAAGAATTTATCTACAGGAAATTCGCAGTTTCTTCGCGCAGTATTACGATCTTCTACTGCGTAAGTGGTAGCGAGAAAGTGAAAAAAAGCGTGCCTGCATGTAGGCCAGCGCCTGCACCATCATCTGCAGGGCGTCGCCGCGCGCGTCCTCGAACTCTCCGCCAGGCGCGCGCTCGTCGCCGCCCCCGCAGCTGCCGCCGCACAGCTCCATCTCGTCGCTCATAGCTCCCGTGCTGCGCCTGGCGGGCCAACAGCACTCGCCTGTTAAGGTCAGCCTGGCGGCCCTATCTAGCCTAGTGACTATTTTTCATTGTATTAGAGATATACTAGATCTGATTATAAATTGTCTATCTTTCTGACCCGTTATCTGAGAAACTACTTAAAAAAATTACAATATATTTTGTATCTATTCGTTATTATACTTAATCAGAACTACTTGAATAGGATATCATAAATCTGTTTTACATAATTTTAAAAAAGAATGGAAAATAGTTTTAAAAATTAGACTCATATTAATCCATAATTCAAATAATTTTGCAACCTACCTCGTTATTTGGGTTATGTATGACAATTATGTTTACATTAAGCTACCCCTGAAAATGTTACCTTTTTATCTTATTTTATTTTATCTAATAGTGTCTGAGAATGTGGGTCTTTTCGTGATTTTTAAAGACAACAATGTATACTTCCTTAGAAAACCGTACTTCGAACCACACGCACAGAGATCATATGTAAACAAACCCATATTTGGGTACAAAAATACAAAATTATAGAAGATACAACTGTCACTGTTTCGTCAATTGTAAGAATAGAACCTTTTATAAGAGTCTACAAAAAACACAGTATTTTAAATAATTAGGTTGACCGAAAAAAAGTCCAGGGAGTTCTAACAGAAGAGACTCGCCCCCGACCTGCTGTAGAAGGAAATTTAAACATGGAAAAAACACTTCTATTTCGAATTTTGTAATAAAAGTCATATCATTGTGCTAATTAAAGTCTTAATACGTTTTAACTAGCTTAACTTTTAAAAATGTCAAAATGTTCTTATTTTTGCTGTCAGACAGAAAACACGGCGTTTTTAAAAACAGGCACCAATCTATCTAGGAACAAGTTAATACTTTAACGACTTTTGGCGAACCTCATGTGAGAAGAAACGCGAAAATATTGATTTTATATTACTTCCATGCTTTTTCTGCATTCAGTACATCTGCCATTATGTTGTAGATGAAAATAATAAATCAAATTAGTTGGCATTTGATATTCAAGACAAAAAGTTGAAATGGGTATTACGAACTTGTTCCTCGTCAGAATCTCACCTGTCAGACCTGCACAACTCAACGGCTTATTTTCCTGCGAAAAAAGAAGTTAAACGAACGACACGTTTAAATGTAAACGTAGAAAATAATGCGTCATCGGTAGAAGCGCTATCAATCGAGAAGACGTAACCTCTTCCGATTCTTCTGGGTCAATGACCCCCTCCTCGATTCGTCCAGTTTCCCTGATCCATTGAGCAAATGCTGAGATGGCCCCTTGTTTTGCATCTGGACATAAATGTAACTTCAAATTAACTTCTCCCCATAGCACGTCACACACAGTTTTTAACTGTTTTTGACGTAAATATATAAAAATAAAAAAATTGTAATATAAAAATTATTCAGGCTCTCTAATACTGAGATATTGACTTCAGAGGTATTGGTGTTAACATTGGTTTAATAAATATCTCAACAGATTAAATACTAAATCCTCAAACAACTCATTAGCTAATCAGTATAATTCTCTCATTCAGGAAAAATCCAAGTAATGAATGAAATTACTCGAAAGTGCGGCTAATCTACTTGAATACAATGAATATTTGATTGCTTTTGTCCCCAAGATGCTCCCAAATTCAAAAGTTCTACACAATATAGGAAAGGAGTGAGTCAATGGACTCAAATTTGAATAAGTTATTTAATTTTACGTATGTTTTGAGTTTCTGCACTTTCCCGTATTGCCCAGATAAGTTAAACTTTCAAAAATTAAATAGAACGGTCTCGTTTCTTCAAAAGACAAAATAGCGTCAGCCGGTAGGCAAGCCACCAGCAATATTTGGATTTATTTTTCAAATTATTATTGTTTTCTGAATTAGAAGCGATAAAATCCAGCCTAGGTTACTACCTAGAAGCTAAGAAGTAATTTTGACTTTACCCAATCATAAATAGTCTAGTATTTTGAGCGCTCGGTAGATACGAACAAACAATCAAACAAGATCAAAAGCCAACCACATTATTCATCATTGAGTTCGCGCAGTTGGTTAAAAATTGTCTAATTTTGTAGATTATAATCTAAGGAACTTAGCCCGGGAACCCGACGTTCTCGTTGTAGAAGCCATGACGCACGGTTACCAAGTTATACCCAATGTTAACGTGTGTTACAGCGTAATATGTGTTGCGCATTGTAAGTACCTGCTGATTAATTCATTACAATCTACAAATGTTTACATTTTTCGTCTAAATATGTTTGAATCACACCTAGTGGGGTCATTTTCTTTTCAAAAATAGCACATTTGCAGAGTTTTGTGTCGACGGCAGCTTAGAAAATTAGAAAACCGTTATATTTTCTTCCTTTATAATATAGAGAAGGGTTTCATATAAAATTATAATATTTCAAAGGCGAGGAATAAAACGCGATCTCCTGATTAAATTTGGAAATTCATAATTAATTCCTTTTAAAATGTTGGATATTGTTCTACATATATCAAAACGCATTTGAAGGGAATTTAAATTTTGTCAAAGGTATCTCACATAATTGAATGAAAATACAAAATAGACTACACTGCACAAGCCTTATGTCTATTACTATTATGAAACAAGTAGAACTACAACTTATGAAATAAAATAAGCTCTTACTACTTGCGGCACGTTACGCTATATATGCCAGATACATACATACCTTTAATAAAATAGATATGAGATTTTATCCATATTTTTAAACCTCTAAAAACAAATATCCTCTGTAATAAATATCTCCATCTCCTTCAACTTTCCAAAGAGTGACAGTGGCATTATCCACACTGTTTATTTTCCCTTGAGGTGTTAAAGACGTCGATTTGAAGGTTCAAATCACAGCACCAGTTCAATTTACCAAACGTACTGTACATTTAAGTCGTATTTAATTTACAGAACATCTTATGAAAATTTTTAATTTATGCACGTACTTCATGAAACTCGCAAAAATTTTCTCATTTTGTGAAAGAGGCAAGTATCTTGCCCTTTTCACGAAACAAGCAATTTTATTGCTAGTTTCATGTTATACGCAAATTCTCAACTGCCTAAATAATAAATACATAGATTATTCATCTCATTGGCAGTAAACGGAGTAACTAAAATAAACTACAATGAATATAGACAGTCATGGCCTACTTGTTTTGTAGAAGTGAAGATCATGCCTTAGAATTGTCTTGCAAGGCCCACAGATCTGTGTGAACAGCTTGTGTTTGCTAGAACAGAAAAGTTTCTATTTAAGTGTACAGCGAGGATATTTAACGATTGTTTAATTTTTATTAAGTAATTTTCTGACACTGCGTACATTGCCACTTTACAGAATTGTTCGTTGTGTTACATGTATGTACAAAATTACACACAGGAGGATGACTCCACTGGGTTCCTCAATGGAAAATCAGGGTGAGGTGTTTAGGAGTTTTTGCTGGTGGTTTGTGAAATGAGTGCGGTAACGGGGCTAATGATGTGAGGATAGAACAGGAGTTACGGAGGGCGGAATCTATCTTTGGGGAATCTGGAGGGGATGCGGTTTACGTAGATGAGGATTAGAAGCTTTTCCTAATGAGAATGTCGGTTAAAAAGGGAGGTTATAGGTAACTTGTTGAAAAATCTTTCGGAGTGGCGGGCCTTGAGCTGAGCTACTGGAGGAAATTTTAGGTATTTGTGAATTTATACATTTGAAATGTACCATGGGAAATTTAAGGCTGTGTGGATGACTTAATTTTATAGTATTTGGATGTGTTTTACTTTTGAGGGGGCTGCGCCTCCCCATATCGGGGCAGCTTATGTGTTTGCAGTGAGGACTAGGGGTTTACATTAGTGTAGGGTGGTTCTTAGGTTGGGGATGATTTTCTATTAATAAGAGGATAAAGTTGACGAAGGGAGGAATAGACTAGATTTAGTCGTGAACGTATATGGGCTTTCCAGGTTAGACGAGTGTTCTTAAGGACTCCAAGGTAAGGGATAGATGTGCTGTGCTTAGCCCATTTCAGGGGTGTAGATAATATGTACAGGGGGAAAGCAGGCGGGATACGTTTTAGAGCGAAAGTTTTAGCAATGCATTTAGCAGGGTGCAGGTTAAGTTGCCTGTTTGATGACCAAGTGGAGAATTCGTTAAGAGCTTGATGGGAATGTCTGGATGTCAATAAAACTTGTCATCTGCATAGAGGCACGTTTAGGTGGAAGGGGATATCGTGGGTGAATACGTCAAAGGGCGTTGGGAAACGTTAAGTGGCTTAATGGACCCCTGCAAATATCCTAAATTATTGGGATAGTGAGTTGTTTACTTTAGCGGCAAAGGATCGGTTGAGGAGGAATTCTTCATGATGTTTAGGTAATGCCTTCTGAATCTGCCGTTGGCATTCCAATTGAGAATGTTAATATTCTGGTAATAAATAGGAGCTAGTGTTCAGAAGGGGAGTGAGAGGGGATATAATTATATTTTGTATTAGGGTGAGAGTATCTGGTTGATAATGTTGACTACAAATTGATTTTGGAGATTGGGTAGTCGGGTGTTTCAAGGAGGCGTGGTTTATATAGAAGACCTTCGTGTTAAACCCTGTCGAAAGCTTGGGAGTACTCGAGGAAAATGGTCGAGTGAAAATGGTGCTTCTTTTCGAATCATAGGGCTATGGACTCTATCTGTCAAAGTAGTTCATGGGATGTTGAGCAGA
The DNA here is from genome assembly GCA_038098605.1 of Gryllus longicercus. Lineage (NCBI taxonomy): Eukaryota > Metazoa > Arthropoda > Insecta > Orthoptera > Gryllidae > Gryllus > Gryllus longicercus. The sequence continues at coordinate 8,833 of JAZDUA010000568.1, read as the reverse complement.
GTATGTGGAATCCAAATTGGGCTGAAAGAGTGATTTTTGTTTGATTAGCAAAGTCGTTCAGTCCGGAAAGAATCAGCTTTTTGAATATTTTTGCGAAGGTTGGGAGGAGGCTAATTGGACGTTATCTGGCTGGGTTGTGCGCAGGTTTGTTGGGTTTGAGGATCGTAATTATGATGGAGTGTTTCTAGGCTCTAGGAAAATACTTTAGACGGATACGGCCATTGAAAATTGCGGTTAGATATCCAGTGAATCTACATGGTATGCGTTTTAGAATGTGATTAAGAATGAGGTCGTGACCGGAAGATTTTTTTTTGTTTTTGAGAGATTTAAGGATGGAGGCGATATTTGATGGGTTCCAAAGCTAACGAGAGGGGAGTCTGATGAAGAAGTTGATTATGGTGTTAAAATCTGGGTTGTTGGGTGGGTGGTAGTGAAGGAGTTGGTGAAATGGTTGGCAAGAAGGAGTTGGTGAAATGGTTCGCTTTTCACTTAGGTCAGAGCAAGAGAGCGAGAGCGAGAGAGAGAGAGGGAGAGAGAGGAGAGAGAGAGGGAGGAGAGAGAGAGGGAGGAGAGAGAGGGAGGAGAGAGAGGGAGGAGAGAGAGGGAGGAGAGAGAGGGAGGAGAGAGAGGGAGGAGAGAGAGGGAGGAGAGAGAGGGAGGAGAGAGAGGGAGGAGAGAGAGGGAGGAGAGAGAGGGAGGAGAGAGAGGGAGGAGAGAGAGGGAGGAGAGAGAGGGAAGAGAGAGAGGGAGGAGAGAGAGGGAGGAGAGAGAGGGAGGAGAGAGAGGGAGGAGAGAGAGGGAGGAGAGAGAGGGAGGAGAGAGAGGGAGGAGAGAGAGGGAGGAGAGAGAGGGAGGAGAGAGAGGGAGGAGAGAGAGGGAGGAGAGAGAGGGAGGAGAGAGAGGGAGGAGAGAGAGGGAGGAGAGAGAGGGAGGAGAGAGAGGGAGGAGAGAGAGGGAGGAGAGAGAGGGAGGAGAGAGGGAGGAGAGAGAGGGAGGAGAGAGAGGGAGGAGAGAGAGGGAGGAGAGAGAGGGAGGAGAGAGAGGGAGGAGAGAGAGGGAGGAGAGAGAGGGAGGAGAGAGAGGGAGGAGAGAGAGGGAGGAGAGAGAGGGAGGAGAGAGAGGGAGGAGAGAGAGGGAGGAGAGAGAGGGAGGAGAGAGAGGGAAGAGAGAGAGGGAGGAGAGAGAGGGAGGAGAGAGAGGGAGGAGAGAGAGGGAGGAGAGAGAGGGAGGAGAGAGAGGGAGGAGAGAGAGGGAGGAGAGAGAGGGAGTGAGAGGGAGGAGAGAGAGGGAGGAGAGAGAGGGAGGAGAGAGAGGGAGGAGAGAGAGGGAGGAGAGAGAGGGAGGAGAGAGAGGGAGGAGAGAGAGGGAGGAGAGAGAGGGAGGAGAGAGAGGGAGGAGAGAGAGGGAGGAGAGAGGGAGGAGAGAGAGGGAGGAGAGAGAGGGAGGAGAGAGAGGGAGGAGAGAGAGGGAGGAGAGAGAGGGAGGAGAGAGAGGGAGGAGAGAGAGGGAGGAGAGAGAGGGAGGAGAGAGAGGGAGGAGAGAGAGAGGGAGGAGAGAGGGAGGAGAGAGGGAAGAGAGAGGGAGGAGAGAGAGAGAAAGTGTTTGAGTTCGAGGATAGGTCAGGGATTATGAGGGAGGAGTGAGTTAGGATTCTCGTTGTTCTCCATAGGTTAGGTACATTCGATTCTAGTTTGCCAGTTCCTTTTGGTTCGGCGTTTGGCGTGTATGAGGTGGAGGATATGAGGGATAACGTGGGAGTAGGAAGGTTTGGGAGTCGAATGAGAGGGGTTTGAAGAATTTGAACGCCGCTGTTGTAATGGTTGACGTTAGGGTGTTGATGGCTGTTCTATTTCGATTGGATGATTTAAAAAGCATGAAGTGGGAATTACATACGGTAACATTATTACGGTATATAGAAAAGCCGGGGATGAAAAATTTTGAGTTCGAAAGGAAATGGATTTTGGTTATTATGACGGTCAATGAAATATGCGGCAAGTTGTTGGGAAAGGTAAAGTTTCCTTTTGATAATGCCGTTGACATTCCAATAGAGGAGGTTGATATTCTGGTAATTAATACGAGCCATTGCTCAGAAAGGGAGGGTAGACAAACTTCTATTTTGTATTAAGAGGATCAGGGAGGAATGCATCTGGCTGATATTGTTGACAACAAATTGATTTTGGGGATTGGGCTGGGAATACCTCCAGGAGGCTGGAGGGAGTTGGGGAGGGAGAATTTTTAAGTTTGACGGGAGGAGGGAGGGGATCATTGATACGGTAGTATCGGTGTGTCGGTGGGGGTACGGTTGTGTATTATGAATGTGGGGGTTATCTGGTTGGGGCGACTAGATAGCATCTTGAAGATATGGATAGGCGAGACTTGGCGAAGTCTACTTACTTTTGCTGAAAAAATTACAATTTCTGTTAGCTGATCTATGCTTTCCTTTACAGTTCGCACAAATAGACTCAGCGTTTGGGGAGGGTCCACGTGGTAGAGAGGTGGTCTTTGCTGCACTTAACAAATCTAGGAGTTTTGATGCAGTAATTTCTTGTTAGTCCAGAGTTCTGGCAGTTTTTGCATTGCACTATTGATTGATTTTTCTTTCTGAGTTCAACTTTTATAACACAGTGTGGCGGAGTTTCTACTTGTAACAGTTTTTGAAAGTCCTCATTGTTGTCTACTTCTATGGCACAGAGCGGCATTGAGGATCTATCTGATTTGTAAATGGGAGTGACTTTATTAGGTGTGATGTCTTGTTCTATGAGGGCATTCTTGACTTCCTCTGTGAATAAGGTATCTACCCCTCAAATTATAGCACTTTTTCGTCTATTCTGTGAGTCACTAGACATGAAACTTATGTTTAGGCTCTTTTAGAAAGTTTGTGTTCCTGAAGTCTGAGCTTAGGAGAGCATTTACTTTTACCACTTGGCCGCGATTAGAGGTGGAGAAGCTATTCACATCTATTTTTCTACGTTCACTTAGGAGATTTAAAAAAAATGTTGGATTTCTTCCGTGCACAAATGTAGGTGGTAGCATAGGATCAGACTGGGGTGGTAGCTGGGAGGGTTCCCAGATATCTGAAGCATCATCGAAATTGGCTAATGCGGCAAATGTATTCAGCGAGAAAACTGAGTTCTGGCATTGTTCGTTGTTCTCTTGTTCAACACGCTTTCTTTTAGGGAAATCGACTTCACTGGGAATATCACAGTATTGATGGTTTTGCTGCGCTGTCTGGAAATGCGTTTATGAAGCGAACGTACTTGCGCGAGATGCGAAAACATGTTGCGGTTGTCCTGGCCATTGCTGGTGGTTTGAATGAGGAATATGATGGTAGATCGGAGGTGGTTGATAGAAGATAAGCTGTTGGTTGATGGATACGTGGCGCCACTGTTGAGGGCCCCGTTGATTATGTTTAAGCGCCCATGAGATCACTTCAGAGAGCGGTGCTTTCTACATATCCAAGTGGTAGGAGTTGGAGGAGAAATGTTTCAATATCACGTGAAATAACTTCTGTCAAATGGTGTGAGCCATGTACAGGGTCGGAAATTTCGAAAGAAACTTTTCGAGATAACTCTTGTCGAAATCAATTTTATACAACAATTACATTACCATAGTTCAGGAAAGATAAAGGTAGAAATCGTGCTCAGTATCACAAAATAATTACAAAATTTAAGTGGTTAATCATACAACCGAAGAAAATTTAAAGTGTTGGTGACGCAACATTCAGCTAGTTAATGAGGTATGTTGAAGGCTGAACTTTCCGCTTTATTAAATTAATTATAAAAATTAAAAGAAATTTGTGAACCTTTCGTGTGAAAAAAAAAAGCCGGCATGGGAAACACATATTGAAACATTACCCATACACAGCTAATGTTTTGGTTTTTATTTTTATGTTTTTGTTTCTGCTACACTTCCACGAAAGAAAGGCAATGATGAAAACGGGAGAAACTTCATTGTCAGAAGCAAAATCCGCTCGCAAATCCACTACAAAGGCGGCCCACGGCCCATTTCAATCTATCCTGTGACCGTTCCCAAAATTGAGGGAGGGGTCGAGTTCGGCTTCTGTGAAGTTAATTTACCTAAAAGAAAGCGTGTTGAACAAGTGAAACCCGAACAATACCAGAACTCAGTTTTCTCGCCGAATACATTTGCCGCATTAACCAATTTCGCCTCAGATGGTTACGTGGTTTACCAATTCATCATGGCTTACGGAAGAAATTAATTGTAATTGTCGCTCTGTTAACAACTATGAGGAAGATGGTACAAGAAAGAGACAGGACAAAACGTGCGCGATCCGTGGCCCGTTTGTTAGTTTACTCGTCCCACATTCGCCTGATGTTGGTCGGAGAAACCAGAGATAACTACCGACCAGACCAGCCTGACTTTAAAAGACTCCTCCAATTAAAGGGTGGATTTGATCTATCAATCTGATGGCAAAAATCCTGTTGCCGCCGAGGCTCTATTAATAGGCTCTCAGAGGCACTAGAGTGACATTAATTGATGGCCTAAGCCACGTAAGCCGGTGGAAATTACAGTAAATTGGAATTTTTACAAAATGGATAAAACGTTTTACAATATTTGTATCATAATATCTTGTTCGTCGATAACTATTAGTTACAGCCAGTAAACATATATTACGAGTATTCGTACAGCGTATTAAAATATTAAATACCAGTACATTAAAAGAATCACAATATTATTAGAAAAACTTTATTACAAACAGCACCAGTAAACATAACGTTTATATTTTAAAACGTGTACTTGCAACGCGTGAGTCATTTCGGCCTCCGGGCGCTGTGGCTCCTGGGGCGCGAGGACGAGCAGGCGATGGAGCTGAAGATGGAGAGGACGGACGAGGCGGCGCGCGCCGTGGCACAGAGTTTGAAAGTGCAGAAGCAGAGAGTGCAGAGGCTAGAGAAGAGAATGAAGGTGGTAGAACGGAGTCTGCACTCGTCTGAACGGGCGGGAGGGGGTAGATGGGAGGAGGGAGGGAGGGAGAGAGAGAGGGAGAGCGGTTGGCGTGGTGGAAGCAGTGGGGGGGGGAGGGTGTGTGGGTGGAGGAAGCTGGAGGCGTATTCCTGGAGGCACGCCCTCCGCGGGCGTGGCTGGAGGGTGGCCCTCCTCCAGTGACGCCCTCCAGTCAGCACGCGGCGGCGGCGACGACTCCAGGTTCCGCCTTGCTCCATTACCACCTACGCACACACAGACCTGTTCTTCAAGCGAGGGATGGATTTCTCGAGGAGGCAGCTACTGGGATTATCCGACGTTCAGCAGTTCGTAGTGGTTAGGTAATCTTCGTTCGAAGAAGATGACCTGACTATAACACCCAGCAATTCCATGTCCATCAGGCATGCGAACCATCTCATCCATTCTTCTTTTCTGCGCGTTTGAGTGAGAGGGTGAATGTGAGGGTGACTGTGAATTAAAAGAAAGATAGGTAAGAGGGAGAGTCGACAGCGATTACAACGCCCCGGAATTACCAGAAGGGCGCGAGAAAGTGGAGTCGTCAGCTGAAGGTCGCGGATTGTCCTCGAGACAGCATCGTCGCGCGACAGACGAAAGCGGTTAGTGATGCTCGTCGAAGGCCATGCTGCTGGATGTCAATGCCTGCTTCATAAAGCAAAAGATGGAAGTGCCTGGTAACGTTAAGCCACGACTGACGGATGTCCTTGAGCCACTTCACAGCGCGATGACCCATCCCAGAGACACTGCATTTTCCCCGCTGTCTCAACTGCCGTTCTCCTCCCTCTCCCAGCCGCTTCCCCTCCCAACCCCCCCCCCCCCTCCCTCCCGCGGGGGGCGAGGGCGGCGCAAGAGGGGAGAACGAAAGACGTTCGGAAGCTGTTGGATGAAGGCGCGGGCGCCGGCGCCGGCCGCAGCGGCGGGGGCGGCGTGGGCGGCGGCGCGGGCGGGGCGCGCGGGAGCGGGCGGAGGGGCGGGGCGCCGCCTCGCGCCTGCCGGAGAGGGCGCCGTCGCCCACGCGCGGACGTCCTTGGGGGCAAGGCGCTGCGCGGGGCCGCCTACAACGCCCGCGGCGGCCGGCGCGCCTCTCTGGGCCGCTCTATCTCCTGCGCACAGATGAGGAAAAGAAAGTCATCTCTCTCACCTTAATATATTTATTGAGTCAGCCGGCTTTCAACGGCTTTGCCATCATTAGTCTACAAATATAAACAAAATGAAATGTAAATACAATGCAAAGTAAATGGAAAATACGACAAAGTAGAGAAATAAACGTAAATATATTAGTAATAATAATAATAATAATAGTAGTAGTAGTAGTAGGTAATAATAGTAATACAAATATTGCAATTATTACTATAAATTAATAGTAATAATAATAATAAATAATAATAGTAATATAAATAATAAGATTTAAAATTATAATATGTGTCTGTTATTTATATTAATCCAACCCTTTGCATTTTATATTTTATAACTTCATTTGGTACTGGTTAATCACGTTGCCTTTGCATTTTATATTTTGTTGTTTCATTTGAAATTGGTCTGTAATTATTATAATTTTAAATGTACCTGTTACGTACATTAATCTCACTACGTTGTCTTCTCTTGTTTCCTTTGTAGTTTACTTACGTTTTATTTTGTTTATATTTGTACCCTGATGATGGTGCCAAAGCCGACGAAAGATGGCTCTTATAAATATATTATAAATATATTAAGTTGATGGAAAAAGTTCCATTATTTATTAATGTAATTACATCCACATCAGAATTCCCACAATTCACAGATGAGAGCTTTTAATTGGCGTCAAGCCATTCCATTTCAATGCCAAATTGAGGCCAAGTGCTTTCAATTTGAGACTTCATTTTGAGAATAAGCACTATTTGAGAATCATCAATCCGAAAATAATCGCATTTTAATTAAGAATTAGGACAAACTATTAGAGAAATATCACATACCAATTGAGTCTCAAACATGTTGAGGTCAATCAAATTGAGAATATTTACATTTAGTTTGGGTTAGAAATTCAAATAGAAAGTATGGATGATAATAATAAGAATAAGAATAAAACAATGAATAAAATTAAAAAAAATAAAAACACAATGCTCTTTCAACCACCTTTTTATAGGGATGATATACAACTCATCCTTCAAACGAGAAACTCGATAGTGTTCTAGAAACTGTTAAAACATTCTCATATCATATAACATGAAATTGGGCTTAGACAAATGCCGCACTCTGCATATTGAAAAATATATAAAAAATTAATATTATTAATTTTAAAATTTCAAATTACTCCTGCTAGATAATGTAAGTCCAGTTCAAAGTCAAACTTTTCCCCGTCGACACTGTGATCAAAACACGAATTAATCGAGTTCAAAACTACACTTCTTATAAGAAGAGAACACTAACAAATTATCGGAAGATAATCTGATATACAATAGATAACTTATTGAGAGAAGTGGGAATATTTAAGTAAATATTGCGATAACGAAATAAACACAGAAATACCAGACAATAAGCCGAAAAATAATAATCTCAATTCAAAATACGAACTTTTATTGATAGCTGACGAATTATGAGTGAAGGTTGAGTTGATGTTTGAAAATTTACTAGTGAAAATATACCTCAGTAATTGTATTTTGAACACCTACGAATTTACTTTGAAGTGAAAGTAATTGAAACAGTAAAGAAATTTCGTTTGAATTTGTGAATTTCACTGGAAATATATAATGAAAATATTTGCATCAGAAACTCGCAACAGCTAATATTGGTACTACGTTCCTAACCTCTGCGTAGCTGTAAAAATAAGGTTTGTGTTCTAAGAACATAACAGACCAGTTGAATTTTAAACGAAATCTTGAAATACTGTCATACATGTGTCAGAATTATTCACACTCTTGTCGAACATTAATGAACATAATTAGAAATATCAAAAAATGTGTCTTACGTTTGTTACAGTGAGCATCTTCATTCAATTATATAATCTATTCTAAATATCGCCTTTTCTGAAACGTCTTTCATTTTCAAACAGTTTTCAGAAAATTCATTGTATAGATTCACTAATTTTAATTTGCTTCTGAATGTTTTTTCATCTTCAACAATACTTTATCATTCTCTTGTCTGAAACACCTTAAATATTTTTATCATAGAAAAAGAACGTGCATAATATTGTCGGTATAATGTTTTGGAGGTAAACACAACCAAAAAAAATTAAATATTGTAAACCGAAAAAAAATGTAAACTTTTTTAATATATTAATATACAGAGAAAGCTGAAGGTATGTTACCTTATATGATAATTTCTGTATACAAAGAACATAAAAGTTTATTGTGATCAGGCTACATCTACTTTCAGAAGCATTGTGTTAGCCCCAGGTAGTGCCTTTCAGAAGCAACGCAATTTATATATTATTTTAAAAGGTACTGCAAAAACGAGAAACCTGACAATAACAAGGAAATGCTTTTTTCAGAGAGAAAAAAGTGTGCAAAGTATACATTTCGTGAATTAAAGGTCAGATCAAATTATATCAGATCTAATTGGAACTAACACATAATTACACCATAATAATTAATTTATGCATTTGTAGCTTTTAATCTGTCTTTTATTTGGACTTAGCAAAGTTGCAAATTTTCATTCTCTCCCATTCTCTAATCGAAGATCCTCGTTTTCTTTCTGAAAGAAATAGTTTATTTTTATAAAAGTGTTACTTTAAGAAAGAATTTCAGTAAGACCTGATCATTTACTTTGAAAACTTTCCTCGCAAAGTCTATGTCACTTGTACACCTACATTTTTTGACGTAGCTGTGAGATAAGGTCATTTTCCGTAGTCTGTTACATAAAAAAAGTCACAATTCTGGCAAGAAACATTTTCTGT